>OZ010800.1:273439336-274086136 GCA_963932465.1 Maratus speciosus
CACACAAAAGAAATTTAAATATTGGGTTTCAAAACTTATTTTGAAACTCTTTTAAAATATGCCTGAAATGATGACTATTCAATACATATATAAATACTAATGTCAATAAACAAAATTTGATGCTTAAATTTTGTAACACTGTCAACACAGAGAGAAGGAAAAAAACTTAAAGCTAAAATAATAATAACAATAATAAAGTAGGATTAGAAAAATAAACTATATTATTACATAATTAATGTAGTGAAATTTGTGTTATCTCCTGTACATCAGTTATCTTACAGATATATACTTACATCAATCATTTTAAAATTTACAATAAAAATTTTATGTTCTGGATATTTTTTTTTTTTTTCTGTAACAATAAATAAATACTTTTTTATTAAGTTAATATTATCATTAATTTGGATAATAATCAAAATCAAAAAAATTAATAATAATAATAAATTATTTAAGGTACTGATTCTGCCTAAAGTATTTTTATTTCAGCAGTCTTAGCAGAGGTACTTTTTCTTTTATAATTATTTTTCAAAACTTCAGTTACGATTTACAGTAAAAATTTAACAAACAAGAAATAAAAGAACAAAGCATGAAATCTTAAATGTACAAAAACTTTTGAGATACTCCTTTACAAATTTAAAAGATTTTACTATAACATATTAATAAGTTAAAATGACAAGTGAAATGTGCTATAAAAAAAGTAATAAATTTCACTTTAATAAAAAGTAATAAATCTCACAAGCAGAACTTTCATACGAATTTTTTACAACCAGTAATAAATTGTAGTAAAACTGTTACACGTAAAAGAAAAGAGCAAAATAAGGTATTTTTAATCTACAAAATGCTTGATATACCACAATGCAGATATGAGACTTTACTAGATACCATGTTAATAAATGAAAACACAAAACAAAATGAAAATTATACTTTAAAGACAAAAACTTTAATAAATATTCTACCAGTAAAACAAAGAACTAGTAAAAAAAAAAAATGCACATAAACAGATTTTTAAATTAAATTTAGGTTTTAAACAATTTTCGGTACTTTTATATTAGTACGGGTGCAAGCGATAAACTGCCAAGTACTGTTGTTCCCATTGCCATCATTCGTATTCCATTAATTTCAATTAAAACACAAACTTTTCACTCATTTACATTAAAATGTGTAACTTAATTCAAAAAACATGCCTTTCACATATTTTATATGATATAAAGAAAAAAAGGAAGAAAAAATTAAGAAATAATACCATAAACCATGGTATTTTATTCCAACACCAATGCCTTGTCTCTAATTTACACACACGGAAAATAAAACTACTAAAAAAATGATGTTGGGAAGATTTGCATCCGGATAACATAAAAGTACCCAATTTTCAATGTAACAACATATTTTTATCACATTTATGATATTAGATAGGAATGAATAAAATTTTATACAATCAAGCACAAGTATTAAATGCAATGTTCATATTGTTTCAAGAAAGTTTTTTAGGCCAAAAGATCATATTCATTAAAATTTATCTTTTACTGGAAATTACTGACTTTGACTTTGTCTTGGACAAAAAAAAAAAAAAAAAGCTATAGCTGCTTCCCCTGAAGAAAATTAATCTTTTTCCTTCAATGTAAAGGTCTTTTAAGTAATGAATAAATATGTAAATTCTTTGGAAATTTGGAATTGGTGGTGGTGGTGGGGGGGGGGGGGGGGGGGGAGATGGGGTTTCTTTTTGTTATAGTTTTCTGGAAAAATTGATTTTTCATAACAGAAGTTTTTTTTAACAGTTATATTTTCTTAGAAATTTGAAAATAAAAAATACCTTTAAATTTTATATTAACTAAATTTTTTAGATTAAAAAAACAACCTTTCAGCATCATAATTTACACAATAGCTTTTGCTGGTAAATTGAACATTATGGTTGACAACATGTCATTCAATTGTTAAAATAATCATTTCAAAAATATTTCCTATTTTAAAGTGCCATTAACCCAAATTTTGAAAAACATTACCAAATTTTAATGTCACTTAATACTGTTATGATTTGAACGTACATTTTAATTTTCACTGTATATTCCATTTATGCCCTTTAAACTACATTACTAGTACTACAGATGTTAGGGCAAAGAAATAAATTATTGCGACTTTGTTATTAATATAATCAGCATAGAAGTTTCCAAAAAAATTTTAATTAAATGTTTTTTATGATATATAATATTTTTACAGTTATAATGCAATTTTAGCCTCCTATAAAAAGATACAAAAATGTTATTGATTTTTTTATCATTTTTTATATAAAGGTAATTAAAATTTTTAAATGAAAGCTAGATAAAAGTTAGATTTTTGTATATTTATTTATAAAATTATATTTTGCATAGAAATTGTTTAAACTGTTTTGCAAAATGTATTTACAAACTTTTATTGCTGAAACATCAAGTGAAAGCTTATTGTAGAGACGATGTTTGGTGTCTGTCAGTATACATGTATGCCTCATGATAAACTGCCACAAAAAGCATTCAATTAGCTTTATATTTGGTATATATGCTGGGCTGATACTCTGAAAAAGCTATATTATTTTTTATTTAACTTGGTTCATTCATTCAAAAAATATAGAACATTTTCTTTCCTATCATAATTGTTTTTTATGGAAACTCAGACAAATTTAATATTTTATAATTCACTGAAATGAAAATGGCATTTTTGAATAACCGATTTAAATGTAATTTGTTGCTATGGATGTTTTTAATTAATCAAATCAGTTTTGAATTTTATCAATATATTTCTCAGACATTAACAATTGCATGTACAATGTTTGATGGAATGTTACATGTATGTTCAGAAACTATAAAACATTTTTCCTTATAACTTTTATAATTTTGAAATATGAATTTATTTTTTCCTTTCTTTTAACAGTATATCAGAAAATGAAAATTAATTGACAGAATTAAACTGCATTATAATATTTTTATTAACAAAAAAAATTATTTTCTTGTGATTTTGACATACTTTTTTTCATTGAAGTTGAATAGGATTTATTTAGATAAGAACAATATGTTAAATATTATAGAAGGATCACCAGTTTCTTTTTCCTCCAAACAAAAATTATGAAACCTTTGGACTTTTAAATATGCGTGTCGTGTAGCAGGAACTTACATTTATATTAATATTTTGTTAAATGAGATTCTATTCAACTTCTGCAAAAATGTACAGATGATTTGTGGTTGAAAGATAAATAAATATTAATAGGATGAAATAAATCTCCTGTCTAACTAGATGCTTATATTAAAAAATGCACATGCAAATGTATACTTGAATCATAAAATGATATTTGAAAATTTTGAGTGTAAAATTAATTAGAGAAGCCCTCACCTGAGAAAGTGCATTTTTAATCTTAGAAAAATTTACAAGAACAGGAAATACAAGAATCACATCGTGTTTAATCTGACAGTCCTTAAAAGTTGCATTTCCTGAATATTTGAGAAATCTTATATGCTTATACATGGTGTGTTCACAAAGTTTCAATACTGGTCCTAGAATACAAAAGTTATTAAACATTTTTGTACAGCAAATTAAAATTCTTTGAAATATGACCCTTGGGCATCAACATCCGCTGCCAGCGTTTTTTCCATTATTCATAGGCTCCCTGGGGGTCTTCGCACGTAAGACTGTTAAGGGACCTCATCGAAGCCAGAATCGTGTCGAATTACTTCCCTTTCAGGTCTTTCTTGATCCGGAGGAATAAAAAAAGTTGCTGGAGCGAGGTCGGGGCTGTAGGTAGGCTTCTGGCAGTAGTGCCACATTAAACTTAGCCAAAACTTTGGCAACTGCGAGCGACGTGTGAGAGGGCGCATTGTTGTGGTGAACAATCCAATTTTCACTGGTGTCTAGGTGGAAGTGCAGGATCAGGTAATTTTTATGCTGGAATGTACCACTATTTGTAGGATAGTCTGGCGCGCCCTCTCAGACATCAGAGATGGGTGGATTGTTCACCCCGACATTACCCTCTCTCACACGCCGCTCACCCTGCCGCAAGCCCCCTACAGCCCCGATCTTGCTCAGAGAGACTTTTTTTGTTTCCCCGGATCAAGAAATACCTGAATGGGAAGCGATTCGACACGTTTCCAGCGATCCAAGCAGCTTCGACGAGGTCCCTTAACAGCCTTGCACGCGAAGACCCCCAGGGAGCCATGAATAATGAAAAAAAGCGCTGGCAGCGGTGTGTTGATGCCCAAGGGTCACATTTCGAAGAATTTTAGTTCACTGTACAAAAATGATTAATAATTTTTGAATTCTAGGACCAGTCTTGAAACTTTGTGAATACACCATGTAAGTCTTATACATACTTCAAAAATGAATAAATAAATTAATTACATATAGTATTAAATTGATTTTAGGTATTATGTAAAATGTGATTTGAATACTTGATGCTAAAGGCCCCTGATCTGCAGATTTACCAATACAAAAAAATATTATTATTACAATTAGACAAGTTTAGGATGGATATTTAAGACAGGGGAAGTTTGAAACTAGAAGTAATTTCACCTGCTTGCTTTTATAAAAGAATATTATTATTTTTTTTTCCATATCTGTAATGATTGCTATCTACTGATTATAAGATCACTATAAGATATGTACTGCATCTACAGCAATATAAATTAATCAAATGAAATTTTCGAAATGCTAGTACAGTATTAACTTCTTATCTTACAATTTCCAGTAACTAATGTTATGAATATATTTTTTCATATGAATTTCCATTTTTAGTGATAGAAGTAGTACTTTATTATCTTACTCTACAGATATGCTTTCAAAGTTAATGGTTTCATGTTAACAAATTTAAAATGCAAATTATATGAAAAAAGCTGCAAAAATTTTTGCTTTAGATAGGCTACATTGAACATGAATATATAATAGGAATAAAACTATTGTGAAATTCTGCATGTATTGTTTAAAAATGTAACCCTTCCAGGAAAAGTCTGGAGCTTTTTCACAAAAATTTCTGTTTTCTCCCCCAAAGCATTCCCATCTCTAGTAATGAATTTATTTATTTTGGAAGCAAACATCTACAGAACTTTTTGGCAACAAAAACTGTCAAAATCAGTCAATTTGGGAAAACATTTGTTTTTTCATGCTCCCTTTCGACACCTTTCTATTATAAGAAAAGTATAAACTTATTTAATGTAATATTTCAAAATAAATTCATCACTTTCAGTGGGAGGGGAACAGCTCAGCAACATGTACATTTAAAGGGAAAGCAAAAGTGATACATATATACCAAAAGGGAGATGGGAATTCTAATTACTCCTTTCGTAAAATAAAATGCAAGAGAAAATTTGTTTTAAAACGAACCTATATAGATAATATTTACATCATAAAAATCTGATTTTATCTCAGACTAATCAAAATAATGAATGTAGAAATTTAAAAAGTCTAGTAAGGGGAATTGAACTTAGATTAAAACACACACACACACACACAAAAAAAAGATTCTGACCACTCCTAAAGATTCTGTAAATTCTGCATGATAAAAAAAGGTTATCTGACTGGTTAAATACTTTTAAAATATAACACATCATTTAACAAAATCATTGCAAAAAATAAACAAAGAGAAAATTACCCATTTTAAAAAACTAAACAATTATGGAAAATTAATGCACATAAAACACAAAAACAATCCGATCAAATCAACTTGAAATTGCAGCATTATTTTAGCTGCATAAATGAAACATCACAGTAAAACGAAATAGAAACATACCACACTTTGATATCATATTTGGCTTTTTCGATCAATTTTACCTAAGGATACAAAATGGGAGGTCATTTGGTCAAGGTAGTTTAGGAATGATGAAGATTTAAAATTTGAAACTCCTAATGTTAAATACATTTGTAATTGTTGTGAAACAGATTGCAATGTAGGTAGTTTTTCAAACATAGCTCAAAAACTACTAGGCAGAATGAACTGTAATCTTGGATGTGCATATTTGTTTCTTCAAGAAGACAATTTCTGTTTAAAAAATTCTAGGTTACAATCTACATTTTTTTCAAAAATTAATTAAAAAATAGTATATTTTTTTGAAAAAAATATATAATGTAACTGTAACATGAAAAAAAATCAAACTATCGAGGACTAGACTTAGACCTCGAACTCATAAGAACTGGCGTTCATTTTTAAACTTTTTTTTTTATTCACGTCAGGACAACACAACACAGCACACATAAAAATCACAGGACATATAAAAACTTAAACTTATTCTGTCAGAGCTTGCTCGCCCCTCGCTGGTCCAAATGACCGTCCTCGGTCGCTACCGAAACGCATCTCTCCATGGGCCCCTCTTCGAGACTTTCAGTCCATCTTAATTGGCGACCACATGGGATCTGATTCATCTTATTAAAAAAGTTTAGTTCTCCAAGTGCCAGTCAGCACTTCTCACCAAGAATTTATTTACATCATTAAAATCAGTTTACAACTTTACATCTGGATTTCGTGAAGGCATTGACAGGCGGCTTATGGTTTAGGCATCTGGAGGGCCCAATTAAAAGTGTTTACGACGTTAAGTGGTCATCTGGGTTTTGCATGAGCTCAGATGAATCGTCACAGTAACCTATGATTTTTTTTAACAGAAGTCAATTTCTAGAAACTTTAAATATCCAAATTCAAAATTATAGCTTATTTTGCCACTACTTATGCTTAAAAAATATCTGCATTGCAATCTGTTTGTAATGATTACAAAAGAATTTAACAGTTCCAAATTTCTAATCTTCATAATTCCTTACTCCAAGACTGAATGACTCCCCATTGGTATCCTAAGGTAAAATTTACTGAAAAGTCCAAATATGATGTTCAAATTAGGTATTCATATTGAAAATTTCAGAGTAATTTCAGCACAAAGACAATACCCTAAACTTACTTTTTAAACATAAATTGAAAGAAGATATAATTTCCAGTGGAATGGCTATCTCTGTTATTTTCTGGGACAATTAGGTAATTAAAATGTATGGAGGTAGTCTCTTTTTTATTTGCTCGACTGTAATGTTATTTTGATTTACAATAAGTTACATTTGCATTTTCAAGCTTTATCTTAACCGATATTCAAGGACAGTTGATTCTTTAAATGATATTCTTGGGAAATTTTCAATTTTTTTTCCCCTCTAAGCTTTTTTTAAGCCAAAAACAGCTCCAGATTTAAATTTTTACATATGTATTTTACTCAAAACTACAAATTTCAAGTTACCTAGTTGTAGTTTTAATACACAACATTATAATCATTTAGTTACATGATGAAAACACAAAAAAGTTAAAAAGAACGAAATGTATACACATACAAGTAAACTTTATTAAATTTTACAGCTCACAAACTTTTATAAGTGAAAAATTAAACAACAAACTAGATCATTTATTTTGAAAATGTGATTGAACCTATTTGCATTTCATCTTTATACAGCTTGCTTTCACCTCAGCTTAAGACCAATGTCAGGCGGGCGTCTTTTTTGCTTAAGTATTATCCATTCACAATGTTATAACATTGTGAATGGATAATACTTAAGCAAAAAAGCAGACCTTAAACATGCATATTATTAGTGATTGTGAGCTAATGGAATGGAAAACAGAAAAATAACCCCATATTTTTCCTTTTTCAAATGTAGTAGACTAATCTCATTTTCAGAATAAATGAATTACATATTTCAACAATAGAAAAACTCAGACGGAAAAAATTTCCACTGTTCTGTAGAACCACAAAAGTTCCCTTTTTTATAAAATACAGTGAACTCTCATGAATGAGGACTTCCAACAGAAGACATTTTTTGTTTACAGTAACCAAAGTTTGTATTAAATGATATAAACATTTAAATGGTGTTATGACTTATGTTGAATAAATTGAATGCAGTTTTCATCAGAAATTAAATAGTTTTCCAATTTTATGCCAAATGAAAAAAAAAAATAATAATAATTTGGTAATTTTAGCAAGAAAACAAGAAAATGACAAATTGTTAATACAAAAGAGTAAATAGTAAATTGCTCAGAACAAACAAAATATGCAATGAAATTGTCATACTTTACAATTACCTTACAATTCAACTTTAATGTAATCTCTTATTTTTCTACAAGATAGTTGAACAAATGAGCTTTTACCATATCATTTTTAAAGTTTTGTGACACATTCGAAAATTTGGCCTGTTACATCATATTTTAATTGATAATATCGGCAAAGAGCCTTTAGCAAAGTTTGAACGTCTTGTGTTTTTGGTGCTAGAATGCCACTGTCACTGACAATTTTTTGAAACTACAATAACTAAAGTTTCTTTTGAAGAAATAATGTACAGTCGTGGGAAAAAAAAGTAAACACCCCCTACTAACTCTGCAACAAATTATTGTAGAAGAAAGTTACTGGTACTAAACGATTGGAAATAAAGGCTACTTTTAAATGATGTATATAAAATTTGTTTACGGGGGCCATCTACATATAAAAATGAACTCAAACTTTGTTTATATCAATAGCAATACCCAATTTTGACACCATAAATAAATTTTGCACCCTTCAATTAGCCTAAATCCAAATTTTCATATGATTAGTTTCAGAGAAATTAATTATTTTAAAATGAGCCTATATTAGGGGCTGTATGCAAATTGAAGTTTGGCACTTGATTGTTGAAAGGCTACAGAATGACAAGATCACTTCTATCAATGTATTATTTTTTGACAAGATGAACATTTTATTCGTTTAATATGTTTCGACTATTGCCAGCCCAAATATTTCACTAAAATGAATGAAATATATTTTTTTCAAATTATGCTTTTCTGGCCATCATAGACCATTATTTTGACGTTTTTTACTCATAATTCAAAAACTACTTGGAAGAAAAAATTGAAGCTGAGAATTTGCATAAATATAATTTTTTTGTTTATTATTAATTTCATAATTGGCCATTCATATTATAAAATTTTTAAAATGACAAATTCAATGTATTTATGGTTTTTTAGTTTTATAACCAAACAAAAAAGGGTACTTGTTAGTTATCCCGTCGACCAATTTCGCCAAATTATACAAATTGACATAATTTTTACTTTAAATAACGAAAGAACAAATAAATTAGCATACTATTAATAAAAATACAAATAAAACATCGAAATAAAAATCACTTGATAACGTAAACACGTGTTTGTCAAGTGAATGTGACATTTACGATCAACCATTATTGGCATTTAATCTTACAATTTGGCAACAGTAATTTGGTCGACAGGATAACTAACAAGTACCCAAAAAAATTAACACATTAGGACTATAATTTCAGGAGATTTGGATAAAAATATGAAAATGTAATTTAATATTACAAGTTCTAAACTTTGCATGTTTATAATTCAAAACTTATCATCTAAATGACTTGAAATTTCATTTCTAGGTACAGTTTGAACAGAGGATTTAAAATATATTGTCAAAATTGGGTGTTGCCATTGTTAAAAACAAAGTTTGGCTTGGTTTTGATTTGTAGATGGCTCCCAAATCAAATTTTATATGCATCATTTAAAAGTATACTTTATTTCCAATCGTTTCATACCAGTAACTTTCTTCTATTATAATTAGTTGAAGAGTTAGTACGGAGTGTTTTCTTTTTTTTTTCCACGACTGTACATAACCAGTTTTAGTTTTGCCCGGTCAATTGGAAAAAAATTGCCTGCATTATCCGATGAGCCATAGGCATTAAGCGATGTCCTTAACATTATAATAGCAAATAAAAGATGATGGGGAATAGAAATTGTCTTCATTAACCAGAGATACATTTTAAGTGAAAACCTATTAATGCGACTCCACTGTATTTTGAGATAATAACGTTAGAGTGGTGCATGAAAAATATTTTCTCATGTTACAATCACTCAGAAAGTAAACCAGATCCCCACATAAAACGATGAAAGAAGGCAGGGAAGGAATGATTTAAAAACTAGACAAATGTACAAACTTCAAATCTATGTACGTTAATCTGTAAAAATGAGTATTACAGTAGTTATAATTTTTTCAAAACTTAATTTTAGAGCTTTTTTGTGGTTCCTCCGCTAAATCTTGTAAATGAAATTTTGTTTAACCCTTAAATGCCTGGTGTTGCTTTTCGGCAACATACCCAATTTAAGCTCCAAAATACTATTAGAATAATATTGAAGCTATAATACCTAATGTTGCCGATAAAATGCAGTCTGAAAATATTATTAAATCGATTTTCAAAAATTTAGATGGTAACACTTGTGCTGTTTAAGAATAAAGATAAACTAATTTTTTCAAATGTTTCTACTTGTTTTTTTTGTTTTGTTTGGAAGCTTGCAAAATACCCTATTTTGACCTGCAATGAGCAAGTAAAATTTATTTCTTATTAAGGTTCCAAAAATTCTTGTGTGTTTAATATTGTAGAATTTTATCAAGGGTTGGGTTGGGTTGATTTTTGACGGCCAATTATCTACACGAGGGATATAGGCCCGGGGGGTGTGCCCTCCGTGGGGGTCTTTCTAAGGGAACCTAATCCGTATTAACACATGGAAGATCCACGGCTCGAAGAAAACCACGAAAACTCCGAACGATTAGGCCGACGGGCGCGATTGGGATCGAACCCAGCACCTCCCGTCTACCAGCTTCGAGAGTTTATCAAGGGAAATTATTTTTTCAATTAAACACCAGTATTGCCGATTAGTAACAAACTGTTTTTTAGTCGTAAATTATACTTAAAACAAAATATGATTTTTTTAAGTATTTTTCCCATGATTTATTTAAAAAATGAAAGCCGAAAAACAATGATTTTTGAAAAATCAGGCGTTTAAGGGTTAAGATAATAGACAAATACAGTTTTAATGAACAATATTATCAAATTACCGGACCTCCATTACATTACATAACACAAATAATGATAATATGTAACTTAAAATGTAAACATCACCAAAACTTATGTAGTTTTATATGGCTTGTTTGTTAAATGGCATTTTACCATATGCAGTTGCAAGTTATATTTCCTAGAATAACCTTTACCACAAGGTTCACAAATATATGGACGTTCACCAGTATGCTTAACTAAATGTCGACTTAAAAATGTCTTATTATAAGTGCAATATGAACAGTAAAAGCAAGAATATTTTCTAAATCCTTTTCGAGAATCCAAAGTCTTTTGATTCCTTATCATGTATTGTTGCATAGAATTATTAGCTCCTGAAATGATAAAATATATTTAAAAACATGACAAAATATTTCATGTCAAAATAGTCTCATAAAGGCAAGCAATCAGAATAAATAGTAAAAGTATATTTCAAATAAAATTCCATTTTAAAAAATATACCCATAGAAAAAAAGTAATTTTGGTTTCTAAAAAGTTTTTTGAATGTACATCTTTTCAAAGATTCATGCTATTGCCATCGATGTAATTAGGCAACAGAACAGATAATTTTCTACTTAATTTATTTAAAATCAGGTTGATTCTAGATATATTTAAATTTCAAGCACATGTTTCATAAGAAATATTTAACATTATTGCAAGCTGGTCTGTATTTTTTAGATTCAGTTAAATTTACAAAGAAAAAAAAAATCAATTTTGATTTTTATTTAAGTAAGACAAAATTAATTTTATCTGTTTGTATCTTTTCAAAGAGATGAGCATTATTTATTAACATGTATGTCCTTTTTTTACAGATGCCTTAACCCCTTCAGGACGAGCGTCTTTTACAGAATTTTTAATCTTTTATAACCGGTTTTTCAAAACAGAAATTTTTGCCTAATTGAATCGGGAAAACGCTCGGATTAAATAAATCAAATTTACAATAAAAATTTACTGGTGAGAATAATCACGGATTCTGAGCACCTTATGCGGCACGTATACTGGTTACTCCTCCCCAAGGGGTTAAGTAGGAATCACATCAGATGCCAAGAAGGCATTGTATAGTTCTTTGATGTGGTTATTCGTTTGGTGTTGATTGGCACATGCAGTAAACAGAAAAGAAATTTCTGATATCCAAGAAGTAAAATTTCTTTTGTTAATTTTATATTATGCTTGTTTTGAAAGACCTTCAATAAGTAATACAATAGACTCCCTCAAATCTGCACAGCTGGGGACCAGAGGTTGTGCAGATTTCTGGTCATTGCTTTGTTTACATTTTTTAAACATTAATTTGAATGCAATCAAAATTATAATGAATGCTTTCAATATAGTAAAATATTAATATAATTAAATAATAAACTAAAATGAGAAAAAGTAAGATGATTTTTAAAATGATTAAATAATTAAAAGTAAAGGTCAAGTAAATAATTAATAATGTATAATTAAATATGCATAATAAAGATGACACATTTTTCTTGAATTATTCAATGGAACATTCCTCATAAAGGTACCCTATTAATTCACATCTAAATCATAAAGTAAGGAAGTTTTATTTCAGGTTTAGCCAGACTTAATAACCGAAAAAGGATTGGAAGACAAAATTGGGTGAAAAACGCATCTCTACTATAAATTAACCAACAAACAACATCTGATGATTCTGTGGGTTATTCACAGTATCTTATACAGTAGACTCCCTCAAATCCGCATAGCTTGGGACCAGAGGTTGAGCGGATCTTAGAATTTTGAGGATTTCTGGTCATTGATTTGTTTACATTTTTGAAACATTAATTTGATTGGTAGTTAAGTAAGGGAAATTATAATGAATGCTTACAATAAAGTGAAACATTAAAATAATTTATTAGTTTAAACGTAAGTAATTATTAAAATAATTATGTAAAATAAAAATTTTGAAAAATATTAAATTATTACCGATGAAATCGATTCCAAAACTCCTATGCTGCCATCTAGTGGTAAAGCGATTGTAAGATCGATACGTCATCATATAGATATGCTAATTTATATCAAAATCAAAAGTAATGTAAATTTATTTAGTAATAAATCAGCTGTAATAACCAAAAGAGAATGATTAACAAAAAATTTAGCAAAAAAAAAAAAAAAAACATTGCGGTAGTCGCTGATTTCGGCGCCATCTTGAATTTTGTTCCTGCAACTAAACTGTAAATTTCATAGTTTACATCTGAAAAAATACACGGATTTTAGGGAGTCTACTGTATTACATACTGGTTTCCTATGTTCATATCTTGTTCATCTTTAGAATTTTACCATTTGTTCATATTATTTGTGATTTCACCTTTATTATATATATACATATATATATGTGTGTATAAATAACACTGGCTTCCGGCTAACCGAAAAAACATATATGTGCAATTGTTTATAGTTTTTTACACTAGTGAAGTAAGGGACGGGGAGAGTTAGGGATCAATACCCTTCTGAGAGCAATTGAAAACTAATATGATGCATACAAAACCTGTTGTATTAAGACGAACGCACAATGTGTAAAAAACAACATAAATGAAAACATAAAGAGCCAAAAAATTTTAATCTACAGCTGTTTCAAGTCTTTATAATAAAATTTCTGCAGAGTAAAATAAATAAAAGACATAGCATGGAATAATCGCAGCACAGTACATGTATTATTGCTAGTACCTACTACTTTTTCTATCTCTCTTTCTTTTATTTTTTGCAGAAAATTAAAGAATGGACTCTTTTCATGAAACCTTGAAACATCTGAGATCTGAATGCTAGATTTATTTCGTCTGCTCGTGCTTTTCATTAAGTTTATTATTAAACGTCATGTATATTTACTAAAAAATACTTCATGAACAAGAAATAATGATCCAAAGCCCCTCAAGTGAATCCTCTCTTGGTAGCTGCACTATTGTTTTTTTTAAATTATACATAAAAATTAATGCACATATTTTAAAATATACACCCTTTAAAAAGAAAAAAAAAGAATGTCTGACTTATCAGAATAAATCATTTTTCTTTAAGCCTGCAATGCAAACTAAATTAGAAATAGCTGGACAGGCTCCCCGCCCCCCCCCCCCCCCCCAATTTCAGAAATTTTTCTCCTTTCAAAACCCAAGTAGAATACATGTCAGAAACACTTGAAATTATTCTTGTCGTCACTAGTAAGTTTAAAATAGGAGTGTGAAGTAATGGCCATCTACTGATTCTTCACGGAAATTGATTTTCTTTTTACAGAAATCTAGTTTTCCCCAATTTCTGAAATACAAGTTTCACTGTTGTTTTTTTCTGTTTCAACTACCGAGCTCGTTTTGAAATTAAAAATTTTATTTTTAAAAGTCAATTACAAGTAATTTGTTAGCAAAAGTAAATTCTAACTGTAAAATTTGTACTTTAAATGGAACGTCTGTAGAATTTTCTTTAATCTGTGTATTTATCTTGCAAAAAGTGATCATATTTATAATTCTGGAATAAAAATTGAGTCTGAAAACAATAAACAAACATTGTTTTTCTCTATCTTGAAACATGATGTCAAATTACGAATTTTATCTTTTTATATTGATACATAAACATAATCCTTATTATAAAAGATCAGCATTGGTTGAGAATACTGAATTTCGAAAATTAATGTATGTTTAATAACTTGCATTCGTAGAAGAAAAGCAAATGTGAAAATGTATCCTCAGAAAAAATGTAAACAAACATTAATCACCAAAGTCACCAATGAATATTTCAATAAAGAATAAAAAAAAGTCGCTCAGATTAAGAAGGTGGCAACACATATATCACAATAGCAAAACTACTTTTAAAAACAATAAAAAAAAATCATTTGTTCAACTTAAAAAAGATTTGTAAAAATTATTTTAAAATGGTGAATCACAGTGCTTCAAAAAAAAGACATCAATTATAAAATTTTCATCAAAAATAAATAAATAAACTATTAAAATAACAAAACCTAAGTTTCTTCATAACAACTCTCCCTAAAAAGAAACACATATTAACATTCAGGAACCATGAAAAAACATGCTTTAAAAAAAAAAATAATAATAATAATAAAAGAGAAACATTTCCAAACATTACAAAATGACGTGACTGACAAGACAAGACAAATCTACATATTCCACAGTGGCGTCATCTAGTAATGAAAGCGCACAGTAAAAGCTAAACCCATTATCCGAAATCCGGAAAAAATAAATTTATTCGAATAGTTTCTAAATTTGTAAATTTTTACTAAAATTTTAGAATTTCTGAAATTTTTCGAAAGTTTTAACGATTTCTATTTTTTTCCCCAGTCCATTGTGTTTCAATGTGTAACCACTAAAATATGTTAATTCAGAGCCGGGGGAACACGATAACAACCTCCCCCCCCTCCCCCCGAATTTCTAAAAAAAAAATCATTTTCCTCTGAAATTTTAGTTTAAAATTAATTCTGTTCTGAATTTTCTGCAAATTTAAGGCATTCGGTTCCGAAAATTTAAAAAAATTGGCCTTCAGCCGAAAATTCGGAGATAAAAATTATCGCGTATTTCGACAAATGGTCGCCGAAAAAAATCAATTACGTCTGTCGTTCGCAGAAAAAAAACCGCAAATTTCGTGAAAAGGTTGCGAAAAAACGCTCATTTCGCCAAACAGTCGCAGAAAAACGCAAATTTCGCCAAGGGATCACAAAAAAAAAAAAAAAAACACAAATTTCGCCAAAAGATCGAAGAAAAAACGCAAATTTTGTTAAAAAATCGCGAATTTCGTCAAAGGATCGTGAAAAACTCCGAATTTCGCCAAAGAATCGTGAAAAAAAAAAAAAAAAAAAAAACGCGAACTGCGAGAGGACCGGAAATCCGGAAAGCCTTCGGTCCCGAGGATTCCAGATAATAAATCCTGTACTATAACCTGTGCTATTAGAGCACTACACTCTTTTAACTTCACCCCTTCGCGACGAGCGTCTTGTACACTTCTTTTAATTCTTCAGCACCAGGGACGTAGCTTTAGGGGGGGGGGGGGGGAGAGGGGAGCCTCCCCCCCCCAATATGCTAAGCATTAAGGCGCCACAGAAGGTTTATGGGCACCGTCAGGCGCCCGTAAAAAAGGGTTTATCAGTAGTAAAAAGTAATTATAAAATAATTTTATTTTAAATTTAAAATTACAAAGAAAGTTACTTTTTACATACAAAACTTGTATAAGGCATTCAATTTTAGACCTGTTACTTCCTCTACATCCCCCCCCCCCCCCCCATCCCGAAGAAAATTTTTACATCAGGAATGAAAGAAAATGGAAGCAGGAATTGTAATCAATTGCAGGATATAAGTACAATTATTTCCTTCTTATCTCGGTAGTTGTTGGTGACCCTTGGCAGTAGAAAGAAAGTGGAAAGAAGTACCTGGAGGGATTAGAAAAGTTCGCAAATAGGTTCAATAGTAGGGCGCCATGAAACCCAGTGGCCAGAGCATCTGTCAGCCGCGCTGCAAGTCGAGAGTTCGGCTCTCGACTGGGCAGGGTTCACTCAGCCTTTCATCCCTACGGGGTCGATGAAATGAGTACCAAGCTTGCTTGGGAATTAAACACCAAGCGTCCGGCGTTTGGCCGACCACCTGATTTGGACATATACTGCATAGCACCTCGGGGACCAGGGTCAAGAAAACAGGGATGGGCAGTGTCGGCCCAAATCCTTCATGGATTGTATAGCCAAAGAGATTTGTTTAGTTTAGTAGGGTGCCACAGAAGATTTAAGGGCGCCGTCAGGCACCCATAAAAAAGGGATTTAGATTACTACATCTATTTCCTAATAAAAACTATATATATATGCGGGAGAAAAAATTCCGAAAACAGGAATTTTAATAAACTGCTGAACAGCAAATGTAATTTGATCCTTAAAAAAAAAAAATAAAAAATAAAAAAAATAAAATAAACATGTGGCTGTACAATCCATGAACGATCAGGGCCTACAGTGCCCAACTCTGCTTACTTGACCCTGGGCCCTAAGGTGCAAGAATTTGATCCTTAGAAATACAATTATTTCCTTCTCACCTAGATTGGTCACCCTTAGCAGTAGAAAGAAAGTGTGGAAACAACCGAAAGCGACTGTAGGGGATGAGCACAGTTTTCCAATATATTCAAGTAGTAGGGGCCATAGGTTTAAGGGCGCTGCCAGGCACCCTCAAAAGAAAGGGTTTAAATCACTACCCCTATTCCCCAACAAAAACAATTTACACATGCAGAAGAGAAAATTCTGAAAACAGTAATTCTAATGAATTGCGAGACAGTAAGTGTAATTCGATTCTTATAAGAATAATTATTTCCTTCTTAGCTCAGTAGTTGTTTGTCACCGTTGGTAGTAAAAAGAAAGTGAAAAGACGTGGAAGTGACCGGAGGGGATTAAAACGATTCACAATTATGGTGAGGTAGAAGGGCGCCACACAAGGTTTAATGGCGCCGTGAGGCACCCATAAAGAAATGACTTAAATAGTAATTACAATTATTTGTACAAGCACTTTACTTTAAATGTTAAATTATAAATTAAGTTACTTTTAACATACCATATTTGTATAAGAAATTTAATTTTAGAATTGTTACTACCTCTATTCCCTAACAAAAGCAATTTATATATGCAGAAGGATGATTCTGAAAACAGGAATTGTAGTCAATTGCGAGAGAGTAAGTGTAATTCGCTCCTTAGCAGTTCATTTTATCCATATCTCAGTAGTTGTTAGTCACTCTTGTAGTAGAAAGAAAGTGGAAAGAAGTTGAAATAACAAAAAGGGGTTAGAACAGCTCAGAGGGGGTGGAGTCTGTCTAGAGGACTGCACGAGCCGAAATTTCTAAGGCCGGACACGCCCCAATACAAAACAAAACTATATTGGTTTGTTTTAAAAACTAAAAGCCCAAACCTGGGGCCTTTAAAAAATTAAAAACCCAGGACGGCTAAATTTCTACAAAAGAGTCTGATTTTTCTTAACATACAATTCAGATTTTCTTTTAAAGAATACCGCATACATATTTATTTCCTTTAAAACTTGGTACATTGAGGTCCTCTTAATTATTATTTTTTTTTATCTGCACAGCCCGTTTGAAAGTTTTACTTTATTTCGTCCTGTACCGAACTCCGGCCGTGCAGATGCAGACCTTTAAGGTTGTCATATAGCAACTCTCCTGAAAGAATCTCTGAATAAAAATTTCCTCCACCTAAAGTTTGAATTCTTTGAATTCCCAAGTGAATGTATATATATATATATAAACTGGTGTCTCAGGCACGAATGCCTCAAGAGTAAATAAACGGAAAAAATAAATTAGGTGCCTTTTTACAAAAATGAAAACAATAAAAAAATTTACGAAGAAAGCAAATTATGTAACTTAATTTATGAAAGATTTGTTTTAAATTGTTGATGATTGAGCAGAATGTAAGAGCATTTACAGTTGTTTACTTTAGTCAAAGCTCAAATTCCTTACAAAATATTATTTTTGACACATTCGTAAAATTATCATCATATGTTCGCATATAAAATTTCACGTATTTTTAACCAGTTCTCTAAGAATCAAACAGCACTGGAATTTTTCTGTAAAAATCAAAACTGATATTTTAAACAGGCTTTCAAGACGTGGTGGTGAGAGAAGTGATCACCAGGCAACAATCAAGCTACAATTCCGTGCGTGTTTCACATATTTAAAAAGAAAAGAAATTCGGTTCGTCGGTTCGTTTGTATTTGAATATGAAAATATAAAAGTTTGATGTATGTAGACATGAAATCAACATTCTAACTGTGTTGCATCAATCATTTCTGCATTTTCGAGAGGGGGAAAAATATCTAAAAAAATCCTTCTTAGAACAAAACTCATTTAACACTTTTTAACTTTGTTGAAAAGTTTTTGTCTTTATTGCATAAATGTATTCAAATGGATTAATGTCTGCGAAATGTGGCGGACGGCAAACTCTACAAAATTTACGGTGCATCGTAGCAACTGTACCCTTATAATAGATTATTTACAATGCTGCTTTGAGTTAATGAGGAATGTCTAAATATACTACCAAACTAGTTGGATGTGCCAATCCCAAAACTTTCTTCTATCTCATACAGCTTAAATTTCAAAAAGTAGCTACATATGTCAATATTTCCATATTATTAGTTTAATACTATACCAACTTAGATTTTCAACTTAAATTTGTACTTCATTCAATTAATCGGAGTAAAAACGAGTTAATCTAGATCATGATATTTATTAAAATCAATAGTTTTTCGTTATTCTTTTGTACATCAGCTGTTTGCGAATAGCCCGCTTCGCAGGACGCGAGTTTCCGTCGCTGCACGAGCCGCCGATGGACAATAGAACTACAAGAAAACAAGAAAATTATACAACAATCGCTATCACAGAACCCCTTTTCGGCAGAATATTTTTAAATTCAGGAAGGACCTGTTTTAAAATCAGGTAAGATAAAAAAATTTCGTTCAGTTCTATGGATAACTTTATAAACTTTTGGATGGTACAATCAGGAAAATGGACAAAAATCGCTATTGCAGCACCCCATACAAGCAGATTTTTTTTTAATTCAGGGAAGACCTTTTTGCCATAGCTAATACATTATACAATAAATTAGGTTCAGTTCTATGCATAACTTCATACACTTTTCGGTGGTACAATGAAAATGGCACAAAAATCGCTATTTCAGCACCCCCTTCCGTCAGAATATTTCCATACTGAAGGAGGACCTGCTTGCCATAGCCAAAAACGTACACAAAAAATTGGCATGCATAACTTCATACTTTTCAATGGTACAATGGCGACACACGGACTTACAAACATTTTGTATAAACATATTTTTGGGATCTCTGACCCCTAAAACGCGTAAATCTGCCGAAAACCAGATGTAAAAAAAATTAGATTACAATACTTTCTTCTATTGAAGATAGAAAAAAGTAAAAATCGCCTGTGAATCTATAATTTCTGAGCAGTTTTCTTTGGGATTTTTGAATATTTTTACAAAATGTAGTCAATTATGAACAATCTTACCTCTTGGAGCGTTTACATCCCCACACAATATATATCTACATTTGGTAGATATATCTACTTATAGAGATGTAAAACGGCCAAGAAGACGACCTCAAGTAAGATGGAGTGATGAAATCAGAAAAGTAGCCGGTGTAAATTGGACTAAAGCACTAGACAGAAAACATTGGAAAAATCTGGGGGAGACCTACATCCAGCAGTGGATTGAAAACGGATGATGATGATGATGATGATGATATATCAATCGAAAGTGCAAAATGTGTTTTGAAAAGGTGAAAATATTAATCAAGATAATTGTTGTGTAAAGTATCACAGAAGATGAATTATACATAAAAGACATGATGATAGCACGGATTAGGGCTACTATAATATGAATTGTAGAAACCTTAGCATGGATAGAGACGACGTTGAGGGGGGAGGGGGGGGCGAAAAATGAAAATTATAAAAGGGCGCCAAAGTCAGGTCCTCCCCCCCCCCCCAATAAAATTTTCAAGCTACGCTCCTGTTCAGCACCAGCTTTTCGAAAATGCAATTTTCGCTGAAAAACTGATTAGGTAAAACCACAGACTTCTCCATCTTTCCTCTGAGGATAAGACGATTTTTTTTGTGCTGAAATATTGTTTTTCAAATTCCAAAATTTCGCCTAACTTTCGGATTGATTTTTTAATTCACTTCCTGATAGGCTAGAATTATAAAAAATATATAAACAGATGTGTTTCCAATGACAATAAAACGATTAATATCTTAATTAATTTTAAGTATTTTTCCGTTAGCAGGGCGCAGGTGATAAGTCCAACTGTATACCTGTTACAAATCACGTTCGCTAAAATAGACCAACTGGCTTCGAAACTGCAACAAAAATGAAATATTTCAAACATAAAAAAGCAGAAAATAAAATATAAATAAAAATTAAGAGTGTAATAATTAAAATAACCGCTTTTATCAATATTAATTAAATTATATGTTGAGAAAACAATTTAGAAATCCTGAATAGATAGTTTAAATCATCACAGTCTGGTTTAAATGCTGCTTTTTTGTTTTTGTTGCCTTATCTTAAAAAGAAACAGAAAAAATTAAATGGACTTTCTACCAAGCGCAAGTGTCAATCAAAACCGCGAATTTTTCATAAAAAAGAAAAATACGTGTAAAACCATTAATTACAAAAAATAAAATGATAAATAAATAATGAAACTAAATTGTTAAGGTGGTACAGACAAAGCAGTTCTAAAAGTAAATAAAGAAAAAATCTTGCGTCCAGCATAGATTATGAAACACTTTCCAACATTCAAAATAATGCAAACAAACGGCACCGTTAAAAAAATTAAAATATTACGTGTAATTCAACCATATGGAAACGCATAACACATTTCAAAACCCAATTTCAGCTGTTCCCATCCACAATCGGAAAATTATCCGAATTTTTTTCAGTAGCCCTGTATATGATATATAGATTTTTATCTATTAAATACATGCATGTCAAATTTAGTTCACTTAAGAAATGCATATATTTCAGTTGAAAATTCCCCTTCATCATTTTCCTCTAATAAGGATAATGGTACGTGAATAGTTTTGTGCAGTCCTGTATATGAGGTATGGAATTTATATATAATGAGTAACAGCAAAAAGTTAGTTAAATTCAAAAGTGCATACCGAATTTTAAAACGTACACTCCAGCAATTATTACTCAAAGACAGTACTGTAACCGATTTCTTTTGTGTTTCCCTGTAAAAGAATAAAAATTGCTATGAATGCCCTGTTCTAACGTGATCGTAGTGAAATTCAGCGATTTATATCAGTTTTTCAATACATTTGAAATAGCACAATGTCATTAAAATACTCTGCAAACGATTTTTCACCATATATCATAATGGAATGGTATTCTTGCATGAAAATCCGAGTATATTTACGGACAGACAAACCGAATGCATAAACACACTTTTCAACTTTGTTGAAAAGTGTTAAAAATGCAGAACATTTCTAAAATTTTAAACAAATGGAGAAAATTAAGCTAAACAAAGCATAGAAAGCATTGACTTAATAGAATAGAAACGCAATTTTAGATAACTCCCCTTAAAGTTTTTTTTTTTTTTTTGTGTGTGTGTGTGTGTAAGAATACAAGCGCTTTTAGTAATATGTAAGAATGTAAGAGCCTTTTTGTATAATCTAGCCTAAGGAAAAGATGGATTTTGTCACAAAACATATACATAGGGGAACAGCCTGAGACTACTTCACTCACACGGAAATACCGTGGATGTATCATTAAATTTAATGATACAACCATGGGAAATACCCACTCGCTGAAGTTAATCCTATGGAAAACAAACAAAAAAAAAATTAAGATGTCTCTATCCCGTTTGCATTGGAGAGCTTTCAGGTTCTCACACTTTTTTTCACAAATTATTGGTCTACATCTTTACGCAATATTTAAAATATTGATTTTATTAAATTATTGCAGCAGATAAAATTATTCTGTATTTTTGAAGGTTTTGACCGATCGTTCTGAGACCCATGTTTCTGCTCTAGTTTATTTCAAACTCATTTATAACGCCTCACCCCAGTAAATTCTACATCGTGTTTAGAAAACAAATTTAAAGATGTAAGCAAGCTAACAGCTAGGAATGAAGATGACGAAAAGGGTTGTAAATTTTCTAAGTGTTATTTTAGGGGGGAGGAGGTCCGAAATTTAAAAAATATATATCTGAAAATTTTTAAAAATTTAAGAAAATCTATAATTTACACAAATATCATACTTATACTAAAAAAAGAAAGTTTCGCTCTGTGTGCGACGCAGAGCCCGATTATCACAAGGGCACACGGGGCACGTGCCCCGGGCCCACAGTTTCAGGGGGCCCCAAAATGTATTTTGTGTACTCTCTGATAATAAAAACTAATACAAATTTCCATTTGTATTTCAAAGAAATTAATGCATTTTCCCCGTTTATGTAAACTAAACTATCTCAGTATGTTTCACTAATGACAACAAAATTCCAAGAAGCACGGATATTACATCTAACATGTTTTATTCCGTCTTATAGGTTTAGTATTCTACTCACTCTAAAGACCATATAGTGCAGAAGATTTTACCTTTCTACATTTTTAATGCATTTTTACATGTGTCTATAATATACTGTTTTTTCGTAAAGTTACGGTTTAAATTCTAAACTGCACGCAAAACTGTTCGTCCAAATTATAATGGAGAAATTAAAAAAAAAAAAAAAAAAAAAAAAACGGGGTGGGGGGGGGGGGGCTCGACATGTCCTGTGTGCCCCGGGTCCGACATAGAGTTAATCAGGCTCTGGTGCGACGGCTAGGAAAATCTACCGCACGCGCAAGGATGAAAATTTGGGTGAGGGTCAAGGCCTCTCCTGGCGCACCTGAGATTTAGAATTTTAATTTTTTTAATTGATCGAGATATCAATTAAAAACGAAAATGAACTCCCATCAAACACTAGTCTTTTTCATTCCGAGCGCTCGCGCTCGCGCACACCCAAAACCCGATTTATGCACCAGGAGAAAGCGAAGGCCGCTCTATTTTGTTTGTGTTTTTTCATAGTTTTGTTTTAACCTAATTTGACCAAACCACTGGGTACAGTTAAAATTGGAAGATATATTCCGAAAGATTGTACTCTTTCGTCTCAAATGCCGCAATCAATTATAAAAAATATTTTGTTTGTGTTTTTTCATAGTTTTGTTTTAACCTAATTTGACCAAACCACTGGGTACAGTTAAAATTGGAAGATATATTCCGAAAGATCGTACTCTTTCGTCTCAAATGCCGCAATCAATTAGAAAAAATATCGCAGTTAGCCCTTTGAATTTTTTTTTTTCAAAAAACGTAGTTTCCCGAAAAAAGTTTTTCTTCCTTATGGCAAAGCCCCACCAGGGCGCAATTTTAGAGGTACCGACAAACCAAAAAAAGCTGAAACCTTCTTCTAATCGACGTTGTAATGGGTTTTAAAAAGTACGATTTTTAACCCTTCCAAATAGATCGGCGAACGCAGTGACAGGTTAACGTTTTGACGGGTCAAATTATTTTTTACAAAATAAAATTTGCGAAATTTTCGATGAAAATAGTAAAAACCTAAGTGTTTCGTCGTGGTTTCGCTCGTTTTCGGCTCACGTTTTCACTACTAAATATACACATTTTTTTTTTTTTTTTTTTTTTTTTTTTTTTTTTTTTTACCACGAAATTTTAGAGCGCTCGTATACAGTCAAATTTATAACCTATTAAAATTTCAGATGGTAAGAGCTATTTATATTTTTATGCTAACGGAACCGACGATAAAACAACACAAAAACGAGAAGAAAACACATAAAAAACCCCAACTAGATATCAATATTTTTTCACGAATTGTTAACATGAGGTGCATAACCGTCATATTTATGACCGCTGAAAATTTCAAAGAATTTGGACAAGAAGAGCTATTTTTTTAACTACTGAAATACACCAAGTGAAAATAAAATCTTCTTATGAGCCCTTTTACAACTAAATATCAATATTTGTTTAGGATTCTTTCACCCAGGCTATGAAAACATTATGTTTTTAACCCCTAAAAATTTCAAAGAGTTTGGACGATAATTATTTTTTTAAGCATTTAAAATACCGGACGACCGCTGCAGTGGCGTAGTCAGAAAGCATTTGACCGATTTTGAGAAATTGCGTGCGATAGGGAGAATGGAAGCAGGACAGACACTCTTAGGGATAACTTAAAAATAAATAAGAGATAAGATAAAGACTTAAAAATAGCCAAAAGCGTCATGTCAAGAATCTGGAAACAGTTTAAAGACACTGGTATAATGTCCACAGACAACCAGGTCAAGGTAGAAAACGCACCACAATAGGCTCTCAGGACTGTAATTTGCCAACTATTGCTAAAAGAAATAGGCAATTGACGTCAGTTCAGATTGCAGGTAGTTTGCTGCAGCAACAACATGGTTCATACACTCAAGAACAAATAAAATTCAAGCACTTTTCAAGCACTATTCCAGCACTATTCAAGGACTGTTTAGATACATGCATAAAAATGGCGTAGAATAACATATAAGGAAAATAGCCACCCCATTAATTATCTATTTCAAAGAAATCTTATTGGATCTTTTAATTTTTATAAAAGGCATTTTCAAGACATTATATTATTAGAGAATTTTTAAAGAATAATGTAAGGAAAATAGCCACCCCATTGATTATCTATTTCAAAGAAATCTTATTGGATCTTTTAATTTTTATAAAAGGCATTTTCAAGACATTATATTATTAGAGAATTTTTAAAGAATAATGTGTTTTAACTTAGTAAGGTACAATGGAAAGAAATTTCACATATAATAAAAAGATAAGAAAACAGAGTTGATTTTTTTTTCTTTAAGTGCAAAATAAATAAAAGGTATGGCATCACTACAAGAGAAGAAGACAGGAATAAATTAGTTAAATTTTAGGAATTCCGAAAACTCATCAGGGGTCAAATACTAGCATTTCTGACGTTGTGCATAATTTTTTACAAGTTATACTTTAATATTTTAATAAATATTATTCTCTGAATTCTCAAACCTTACAGCATTTGCGCTTATCCATACAAAAATAATTGGAATAAAGGTTAGATAAGTTACTTTTACTTTTTAAAAACAAAAGATTTAAAAAAAAAAAAAAAAAGAGTATAAAAAGGAATAAAAATTTTATTATCAGTTACACAGCGAAAAATTTATAATTGATATAATTCTGTGACGTTTTTCCTGATTGACACCATTCGCGATTTTTATGAATGACCGATTGACAAATTTTACAATGTTTTTCTGCAACCGATTAACAAATTTAACAATTTTTTTTTTTTTTTCAATGACCGATTGACAAATTTTACAATGTTTTTCTGCAACCGATTAACAAATTTGACAATTTTTTTTTTCAATGACCAATTGACTATATTAGGGGGGGGGGGGGGAGCATTAGGTGAAATTGGCACCAAACTGACAAAATTCGTGATTTTTTTTCGACAAATTGACGAAATTTGCATTTTTTATCGTGACCATTGGACGAATTTTCTGGTACTTTTTCCCGACGATTTTTCAGGGGCGACTCTGAGTAAAAAGAAAATTCTGAAATTCACATAAAGTTTTTTTGAAAAGTTACAGCCAGAGGGGGCGAGGGAATCCACTCCTGGCAATAACTATGCGGTTTTTTCGCGGCCCTTTGACGAAATTCGCCGTTTTCTCGCGATATATCGACGCAATTTGCCACTTTTTCGCGATCTTTCTACGTAAGTTGCCACTTTTTCGCGATCTTTCCGTTTTTTCGCGATCTTTCGACGCAATTTGCCGTTTTTTCGCGATAATACATGGAGATTTGCCGTTTTTTCGCGATCTTTCGTCGAAATTTTGCGTTTTTTCGCGTTTTTTTTCACGAAATTTTCGTTTTTTCGTGAATTTATGACGAAATTTACGGATTTTTCGCGTTTCTTGTACGAAATCGGCATTTTTTCGCGATTCTTTGACGAAATTTGCGCTTTTTCCACGATCCTTTGACGGAATTTTCGTTTTTTCGCGTTCCTTTGATGAAACACGCGTAATCACGCGATCTTTTAATGCAATTCGCTTTTTGTCCGTGATCCTCTGACAAAATTTGCTCTTTATTCGGGATCTTTTGCCGAAATTTGCGTTATTTCTCTATTCTTTGACGGAATATGCGTTTTTTCCGCGACCTTTTGATCAGCGATTCTTTGGCGAAATTACCGATTTTTTTCATGCAAACGATCGTTCAAATTGATATTTTTCGGCGACCATTTGTCGAAGTTCGCAATATTTTCCAGCACTTTTCATTCCTTGAAAATGAATACTTTTTTTTCCAGCACTTCTCATTCCTTGAAAATGAACACTTTTTTTTCCAGCACTTTTTCTATTTTTTCCAAAGCGTACGAACTATGAACAAGAACTCGACTATCCTGGTTCACCGTGAGTGACAGTCTGCATGCAAGGAAACCCATGATTGGTGTCAGTGGTGTAGTCGTAAAAAAAGCAGAGAGCATACGCTCAAAGCAGAGGGTATACGCTCAAGGCAGAGGGTATACCCTACAGTGTATATCCTATAGCTTTCTTGAGAAACAGAGGGTATACGGTGTTCCTTAAAAAAATCCAGAGGGTATACGGCGTATACCACCGTATACCCTCCACTACATCCCTGATTGGTGTTCCACTAACTCCGGTCGCGAAATGCGCCCGGTTAGAGGGGTGCACAGATCATCGTCATTAGAGTGCCACGGACTGGAGCCGAGTTCTCTTTACCGATGAATCCCGATTTTGTTGAGAGAGTTACTACAGGCGTGTTACCATATGGAGGGAGAAAATCCTATGCAATAAGGCTGCAAACATCCGTGAAAGGCATCGATACAAAGGTCGTGGAATCATGGTATGGACGGACATCAATTTGAATGGCCGCAGTGACCGACACATTTTTACCAGTGCAACTGTGAATGCTAAAATATACAGAGATGAGGTTCTTGATCCTCCTGTCAAGTTGTTTAAGGGTGCAATCAGAAGATTCGAAATTTTATGATTATTAATGGTCTAGAAGGGCGCTACCCCCTTCCACGGAACTCCCGTCCAGAAGTGTCCCTTCCAGAGCTGCATAAATCCGACTCGTCCAAAATTTACTGCTGAACTTTGAGAATGTTCTAAAACTGTTTCGAACCATGTAAAATGAATTAGCTGAGACGTGCAAAAACTGAAACCACCATGAACCATTTTTTACACATTCTAATACTTCCAAAAAAGTGCTAATCCATCACAAATAAACTTATTACAAAAATTTAACTTCCTTAAAGACGACCAGATATCGCAAAGCAACTATTAGATCGAATATGGTATCAAAAGTAGCGAGACATGAAACATGGAAACCCAAAAGAATTATGGCTGAATAAGACAATTGTAACAAAACTGCTTTTTCCAGCATGAACTATATTTGATGAGTGTGCTTCTTACATTACTAGTTTCTGTAGCTGAAAATGCAAGATCTTTTTCTTAAAGTTAAAACCTTCCCACATGGCATTTCTAGTTTTCAGAAAATTTGCAACAGTCTTGCTCTGAAAACCTGCAAAGTTGTAGTAAGCTCAGCATTACAAGACTGAAAGTTCATAACAAGACTGCAGCAAGATAACGCAAACGCCGAAGTCACCACACTTTGAAATTGCAGCTAACTTGTCGTGCAAGTTAAATTCATACTATATCAAATGTATTGCAAACTAACGGCAAACAAGTAATCAAAAATACTGCAAACTTACTGCAAAGTAGTAATCTTTCCATGTCACACTATAAGTTTAACCCCTTCGAAGGGATCCATAGACCTGATCAAGTCTATTGATGCGAAAGCGCCGTCAGAAGGTGCATGCATAGGTTTTATCAACATAAACAAGTTTAGGTAATATTTGTACTTTTCATTTTGAGCATTTTTTGGTATTTAATAAGTATAGCGTTTAGAAAAAGAGGTGCCTACTGAATAAAATTTCTGCAATTTTTGCGTATGTGCTGTTTGTCTATTCTCTCAACATAAGGATTTTTTTACTTTCGTCACTTTCGGGAATTAAAGACAATCTTGCATCAGTTTCACAACAAACTACTCATGCAAGTGGGTGATGTTATACCTTGCGGGAGATTTGCTGCGAATTTGTCAATTCAAATTCGTCACAGCAAGATAATATCAGAAAAAATCAAACTTGCTGCTAATGTTCATGCTATCTGGGTTATCTCAAAAACTCCCATGGGGAGAGCAGCGGATCGCATGAACGGCTCATGCCATTGACACTTATGTGAAATCATTATTCAATATCTATTACAGCACAAGTTCTTAATTCAATGGCAAGAAACTAAACATGGAAATTGCTGTTTTAAACTTAACCACTTGATCCTAACTTTATAAATGTTATGTAATATGAAACTTGATTTAACCCATTCGCTACCAAAACTATAAAGTAAAAATTTTCAACTTTTTTGTTAAAGGTCGTTTGCTACCACAAATTCAGAAAGGTAAATTTCGCTTTACTAATACAGCGAAATTTCTGCCAATAAATGAGGCAATTTCTTTAATTCTAAAATATGACAAAGTAATTAATAAATTAAAGCCACGAGTATACTCGTGGATGACAGCGAATGGGTTAATTAAATTTAACTCTTCAGTATGCGCTCAACTTTTTACATCATAGTGAATCATTTTCATTGATAAATATTAATGTAACTTCAATGCATTATTAGTTGCAGTTATAGAGATTGGCCTTACATTTTTTATCCATGCTTTTTTTAAAATTAAGAAATTAAATGAGGATATACCTAAATTCTTAAAGTTACTCAAAATTCTTCTATTATACATACACAGTCAAGACAAGATTGCAAGAGACTGTTAAAAGCTCCATTTTAGACAGGCTTCCATAGAAAGAAGTGTAATTAATTATGCTTCTAAGATAGGCGCAGGGATTCTGAAACTCTTCCGTTTGAGACAGGATTCCGTTATAGAAAGATTCTGCTTTCACAGATTTCATTAAAGGACAATGAAAATCCCCTTTCAGACAGGTTTTCAGCAAATTTAATTGTATCGCAATTCATATTAAGACCATGTAACGCTTCCGTTAAAGACAAGATTCTGTTATAGACAATTACTATTTTGACAAGTTTTATTCCATTCATATGACATAAATAAATATATTTATATAAATACACAAAACTTGTTAAAATGGAACCTGCCTATAACGGAATTCTGTCTTAAACAGAAATATTCCATAGTGCTACGGAAAAGAATACTATACAAATACACCTGATAATACGAAAACTTGTGTAAAACGGAATTTTTCAGCAATATTTACGATTTCATCTTGACAGGTTTTCTTATATAATATAACCTGAAGGAAAAATTCTGGATCCCCCCACCCCCCGAAACGAAATCCTGGATACGCCATTGGACCCCTGCCCCTCCCTCCCTTTTCTGGCACATTTCAAAATTACGCCTCGACTCCAAAAATCAAAATAAGCAAAAAAAGAAAACGCCAAATAGCATATTACTTTCAGTTCTCTTTGAAAGATGCAAACCATTTCAAAAAATACGAAAATTAACCCTATGAAAAAAATTCATTCCCCGAAGTCACTTTTCGTTTTTTTCTGCGCATTTTGCCGTAAACATTATGCAAATTTTGATTAAAAAAATACATTTAATTTTATACATTAGCTCTAAAATTTTAATACCATATGCTAACCTTTTAGCTAATGATCGAGTATCGATTTGGTTCAGGTATAATCAGCAAAAAAATTAGTTTGAAAATAAAAAAATTTCCCTCAGGATTTCGATATGGAAAATAAATAAATAAATAAATAAAATAAATAGTTACGAGTAAAAAAGTGATTTTTACAACTAAGTATCAATATGTTAGCACAAAAATTACACATAGCTCTCAGAAACAATTATAACTTAGAAGTTAGAGAAATAGTGAATTCTAATTTTTTTTTTTTAAATGCCATCTATTCCATCCATTAGAAAAAAAAAATCAAAAATAAAAATAACAGAAGAAAACACTGATGTTTACAACTCTAATATCAATATCTTAGCATCAAAATTATATATAGGCTTTGGATGACAAGAAATGTATTTTTTTAAATGTTGAATCCCACCTTTTCCTGCTGAAGTTATTTCGACCCCTTTTACCGCTAAATAATAAGGGGTTTTCTTTTCGATTTTCCACATACTCAGCAAACATGCATTTTATATAACATACCAAATCTTTAAGTGTTCGGACAATTAAAGGTTGTGAAATTTATTATATTTTTGAGAAAAATAACATTTTGTAATGAAAGATGAAATTCTGTTACTCAAATGAAAAAGTCTTCATATGATCACCTTTACCACTAAAAATGAATATTTTATCCGCAATTTTTTTATTTAAAAATATAAATTCAGACAAAATCAATTAAAAAATATAAAATCATACAAATTTAAGGTTATTATCACAAGCCAGCGGGCCAGCTAGTCTGTAATAAATTCTTGGTTTAGTACAAATGGCAAATTCTTGAGGAAAGGTATCATATAAGGTACATTTCCCCCTAAACAAAGAAAAACTCCATTGAAGAAAAACAAAGTGGGCATAATAAATTTTAGGGTTAACCTGTAATCTTCATCCACCGAAGATTTTAGATTTTATTTTGCTTAGGTCTAGAAAATTCACCTGCGGATTTTCACGTTGTCTCCTCCAGAACCACAAAAAATATATTAATTGCATTACCATATTATCATAAATTATCATATTAATCGCACACCCCTAGGGGGTGTGCGACCAACACATCCTACAAGGACCCCTGCCTAAAATGACCTTTCACTCGAAAACATTTTTTTTTAATAAAAAAATATTTAAATGGATACCATAATTCATTTAGCAATTCAATTTATTGCTTATGCTTGTGTTGTTTATTTACTAAATCTAATGCCAAATAAGTATAAAAGTAAATAAATAAATAACACTCTTTTAAAGCATTTTTAAATTGTCTTAAAAATCAGATCAAATTTCATTACTGCAATTCAAGTTTTTCCGAAAAAATACACGTTACAATGTGTTAATTCAGCATGGGCCCCAATTATGGAAAATTCACAGCTTTGATTTAAGCTTCGTATAGCACTATTGAATTTATTAAAAATATAATGTTTTTACTCTTTCTTTTTCAGTTCATCCTATCAGGAAAGACAAAAAAAAAGCATTTTTTAAACTGTTATTTCGGGAGTTTTAAATTGTTTTCTAAATGTTTAGTCATAATTTAATTAATATTGAAGTATTAGTTGATAAAGGATATTTTTTTATATAAAATAATTATTACAGTCTTTATTTTTTATTTTCTATGTGTTAGGGTTTAAAATGTTTCATTGTTGTGGTTTCACAGATAGTTGATATTTTTTATAGAGAATGGTCATCTGGATTTAAATCATAATTAACCCCATTGTTTTTCAACTTGTATACAAAAAAATATTTTTCGATTTATCACTGGCTCAAACCTACCTGTCTATACCTGGCTGAAAATTTTCAGGATTTTGAATTTTCTCAGTGCAGTTATGTGAATTTTTTCACACAGCTCTTTGGCGGCTTTCCGAAGTCTTTCTAATGTATCCATAAGAAACTCAATTTTACATGCATTTTCCCATGTAAAATTGGAATTTTTTTCTCCAAAAAGGGTTCTAAAATGTTTTATGCATAAGAAAGTTAATTTACTTTAGCGTCACTTGATATTTTTTAAGTTTTAATTTATCTCCATAACAATATCCAGCAGCAATCATGAATATCTTCAGAATTGTTTTCATTATATTCAAGAATCCATTTTAGTGTTTTTCCTTCGAATTTATTGATAAAAAATAAAACAAATGGGTAATTCTGATCGGAGATCGCACAAGGGGTTTCGTTTAAGATTGCTTTCTAAACGTTTCCTTTAATAAAATATAAATAAAAAGTTTAAATTATCCTTATCGACATTAGCTGCCCATGTCAGCAGGTATGCTGCAAAATCCTTTAATTCCACCTTCAACCGCCAGGGGTTGTAATATGTTCTATACGATCATTGAGGACTGGCACAGGCTGCCTGCGGCACTGTATAGAACATGCTGCAAAATATGTTAGTTCTCTATTCCACCACCAGGGAGTGCACATTATTCTAAACAAACCTCTATCTGAACAAAACTCCATTTTACAACATGTCCAATGATATATCACATGAGGGGTGTCGGCCAAAGTTAGAAAAGTGCACCCCCAAGAAGGCAAAGTAGGTGGGGGGGATGGCAGGTACATAATATGAAAGAGTGGTCACCGGACTTTTCGATGATGTCACATGAGAGGTGTTGGCAAAAGTTAGAAAAATGTCCCCCAGAGTGCCCCCAGGGGGCACTCTCACGTCCCCCGAGCTCATTCACCCCCATTTTTAAAATTTTTATATTTAATAAATAATATCTATCAAAGGACCTCGTCAAAAAATCACATCTAAAATTATGTTTATTGTAGAAAAATTGGTTCGTGTGCCCTCCCCGCACCCTGAAATTCCAACTCCCCATCCTTGTTTAAAATTTTTAAGTGTTATCAAATATCGGAAATTTTAAAATCCATCAAAAACATCGGGCATAAAATAATGATAATTAGTGGAGAAGCACTTAGATTTTAATAATGTGCGTTAATAAAGCACTTCTTTTTCTTTTGTAAAAATCGATTTTTTTAATAAAAAAAAGTTTTTAATAAAAAAAAGTTTTTAATAAAAAAAAGTTTTTAATAAAAAAAAAGTTTTTAATTGATTTTTAAGAAATTACATATTCGGAATCAGCATCAAAAAATAACAATAGATACATAAGTTGAAAATCTGTAAAAGCACTATTTGTAAAAATTTTACACCTTGCAAAAAAATCCTAGTCCAAAAATTATCTGTAGTTTTACTAACTGGCTGGCTTTCAAGGTTCTCGCTTATCACAGATGTTGAAATTATTTGAAAGGAAAGAAATAAATTTATGTAAATCAATTTATGTATATTTCCACTCGAAAAAATTTTTGAAACTCTGAAAGAGAAATTTTTTTTTCATCTGGCTGAGCAATTTTCTAGTTTTTAGGTCCAGTAGATTTTGAAATACGAATGTCTTTAGAAACTACCAGTACATTTATCGTCCTAGCAACCCTTCTATGGCAAACCCTCCCCTTCTTTGAGTTTTCTAACTTTTTCAAAATTTTATGATTTGTTATGTGATCTCAGGTGTTCAGCTGTAAGTATGCAAAATTTGGTCTCTAACTTATACAGTTTCTGAGAACAAGCTCTGTGACGTACAGACAGAGGAGCGAGACGAAATGGGTTTCATCAGTTGGACAAAATACTAAAAATGCATTGTTTTGTTTCAACTATTTAAATAAAGGCATCCAATGGTACCACAAGTTTCCATTTAGCAGCAGACAGGTGTTTGTTAAACAGCTGAGAGTAGGGTCAGTTACCCTAGCATTAATTTTATCATTGTTCGAAAATAATCTAGTTGCCCCAACTTCAAATGGATCAATTGGCCCTGGCAAAAGAGGTTACGATCTAAAATACAAATGTGTAAATTAGTCACTTTTACATAAATATATGTCTAAATTTGTAAAATTACACTTTTGTCATAAAATTTACACTCTTGCCATAGAAATTTACCTCTATTTAAGTGTGATTATCGGTAAGGATAAAGGATCCGGGTTAAATTCCCGCCTTAGACATTTTTCACTCTGTTGATTTAAGTTTAGTAAGCAATGTGAAAAAAGTCACTTATTTAATATTCAATAATTTCACTGGAAAATTAACTGAAATTATATGTGTTCACCTATGATGGGATTTATTTCACCTCATGTTTGCCACAGGGATGTGCACTCATGAAGACTATTCCATCTTGTGCTGCGGTTGCAGCCTTACCAACATTTAAGAGCGAGAGATGCCAAGCTGGGCATTGTCCTCGTAGCTTAATGGTAGAGTATTAGAGTGTTATCCCAAGGATCTGGGTTTGATTCTTGGCTTGGACATTTTTCACTCTGTTGGTTTATGCTTAGTTAGCAATGTGAAAAATTTCACATATTTAATATTCACATTCAGTAACTAACAAATTTGTTAACAAATCAATTCCTAGAAGCTTGAAATATGCAAATTTAAAATTACAGCTGATTATGCAAAATGAGTTATGTTTAACACTATTTCTATCAGTGTCAAATGACACCTTTTTAAAGTTTTGATTTATGTTTATTTTCCATGTAGTTTTTGAATGTAATAAGCATAAAAAGGTTTTATTAAAAATGATTCATTATTGTTTTAATCTAAAAATTATAAATGAAAAACCATAAATTGAAATATTTAAAAAAGTGTCATTTGACACCGATAGAAATAGTGCTAAAAAACTACCACCATTGCAATATGTTTTGCAACAACTAAAAATTAATTTAACACTAGGAGTTCTAAACTTTAAATATGCATAATTCCAAAACTACTTGGCTAAATGATTTCTCGCTTGGTATCAGAAGGTAATATTTACCAAAATACCTGAATATGATGTTAAAATTAGGTGTCAATATTAAAAAAAATTAAATTTGGTACAATTTCTATATGTCGACAACCGAAAGCAAAATCTAATCATAGTATTAGAAGACATCGTTACTAATTGATTCGTAAAAGTCATATTTTATATGATTATTTGTGGCAGATTTAATGCGGAAGTATCCCTTTTTTTTTCAACTGTACAACAACACATTTGGCATTATGTTCAATTTGTAGAAGTGAAAAAAAATTATATTGTTCTTTCCTGAATTTTACAATACAGTGAAACTTACATACTTTATATACACAAATTAGATATTTTTTGGGAGGATATCTTTGACTAAGTAAGATTTGTTGTATTACTGAAACTCAACACATTTCTAATTCTTACATAACATACTCTTCTGCTAATGAAACAGCCTTAAGTCATAAAATATACAATATGAACTTAAAAAAGTTCACTGTTTTACTTAAAAGGCGATTAAAATAATGAAAGAGATGTTACAAGTTAAAAATATACATTTGATTTAAAACTTCTTAGTACTTTCAAGCTTTTCCAAGCTCTTCATCAGAGAATATTTTAATAACTAATTGCTGTTTATTTATGGCACTTCGTTTTGAAAATGAGAGAGCCAATAATTATTAGAGTTGAAAGTAGAAGTTTCTTGGATTAAGCTTAATTAGAGAAAATATATATTATTATTAACTGCATCACTGCAAGAAACTGCATTTAATAATAATATGCATTTTCTCTAATTAAGTTTAATCCAAGAAACTGCTATTTCTGCTTTCAACTTTAATAATTATTGGCTCTCTCATTTTCAAAACGAAGTGATGTATTTGTATAAATAAACATCAATTAGTTATTAAAATATTCTCCGATGAAGAGCTTGGAAAAGCTTGAAAGTACTAAGAAGTTCTAAGTAAAATGTATACTTTTAACAGTCTTATATTTCATTAGCCTTAAGTCATTTAATCAACATGTCCTTTCACTGAAAACCACCTTATTTGAAGGTTTAAAATAGAAAAAGGGGAATTTCTATATTCAAATTAGATGAAAATAAGTTATTCCAGATGGATATTTCCAATTTTACAAAGCATGTTTATCCATTAAGCTCTTAAATTGTAATAACTTAAATCAATGAGATTTTTTTTGTTACTGTGCTTACTTTTTCAAATTTTGCAGCTCTAATAACTTTACTAATAACTAATAATTATTACATGATGAATTTAGAGTTTATAATTATTACTGAACAAATGCATTTAAATATTCTTCACAAGGTTAGAAAAACTGCAAGGTGCTCACTCCAAATTCTTAACAAAAATATAGGGTGCTACATAAAAATACAGAAAAGACTGATAAACTTCAGAAATAAAAAAGTACACAAAATTAAAAGAATATTTACATTACTAATTTTCAGTTATTTCTGAAAATTATATATCTCTTTTCTTACGACATTTGACAGCACAGTTACTTGGTAGTACAGTCATGGCCAAGGTATGACCAGGATAAGTTAAATTAAGCACAATAGTCACAAATAGAAATTGCAAATCAAAATAAAGTTTCTCACAACAAAATTCTTTGAATTATAATAGTGATGAGGAGATGTCAAGAATTCTTTATAATAAGAAACAATGAATGAAGTAAAATTCACTTCAAATCTTTCTCATGTCCATCTATGTAATCAGATACAATAAAATATAAATTGTAAAAGAAAAGGATATTTTAAAAAATTTTCATATTGTTTAAAATGAGAGTGCTTCTTCAAGCAAAAACGGAGCAACTTCAGCAAAAAATGTGAAAATTTTTGTTCCTGAAACGCAACCAGCAAATTTCAATCGAAATATATCAAAGTAGAAAGCAGCACCCTTCATCTCAGGCAGCAATCTTTAATTTTTTGTTGTTGGCCATGCCATCCCCAATAATTGCTAAAACTATGATGCTTTTCCTCCGTATATTATTTTTATTATTAAAAATATACTCTTATTCACACTGATGAGGCCTAAAAAGCCATTATCAATGACAAGTATCTGGAGAATTAGTTGTCACAAACTACTTTCAAAACAGTTTGCTGTTATTGTTTGAAATGTTTTTGACCTGATTGTATAAATACAATAGAAGCAATCAATAAGAATTTTATTTATACCTGGCTACCTTATCTTAATGTGAAATAAATATCTTGTATGGTCTTCATTTTAATCTTCGCAAAAATGCTTGAAATTATGTTCACTTAAAAGAAATATTATAGGTCTTTCTATAAATAACACAATGACATGCACAAGAAGCATTTCTAAATTATCTTTCGTCAGTTTTAAGAAACAATTTTTACCGTTCATAATAATAGGAGCACTATTTGCAGCACAAGATCCTATAATTAATTTTATTGAAAGCTGAACATGTTTTTATTAGCTTATTAAATATATGTGCTTTCTAATGATTTGCAAGATAACATTTCATTAGTGAATTTACCTTTATATGCCACACACAGGCACAAGCACATTCAATAATAACTGTGTACACAAACTAAATAATTTTTGTTTTCTTTAACAATCATCAGACTTATCAATTTTCTATCAGCATTCTTCATTAGCTTTCTTTCATAATCATCAGCTAACTGCCTAGTTTATTCTAGTTTTATTGTTCAAAATATGTACATCATAATATATATTTACATCAAATATATGAAGCCCCTACTAGAACCATAAAAAAAGTCATTTCTATTCTCGAGATCCACTGAGTTATAATTTTGTCAATAAAAAGCAACAATTTCTTTCAAGACTGTTTTTTCTTGCAGACAACAAAAGTTACCTACAAGATTATAGTCTAGTACCCGATATGCATGCACACACACACAAAACAAAAAGAGTGAAAAAAGAAAAATGTACAGAATGATTAATATACTTAAGTCAGTAAAACATACTACAGACAGAGATTTATTAGAGAACTTTTTTTATTATATTTTAGAACCATTCTAAACATTCAGTACAAATTTTTTAATGAGCTTACATGAAATTTATGTATTTTCACAATAATTTTACAATCATGGGCATTTCGGAGTTCAGTTTTGAAATATCAAAATATACTGAGAAAATATTTTGTATATTGGGATAATGGTTAATAGGTGGTAATTACAATGCTGGAAATGAATCTAATGTATTATTTACATGAATTAATGATAAAAAACAAACAAACAAAAATCAGTTGTAAAATTAAATACTACTAAGTTAAAAAAACTTGTAATTTAAAATTTCAAAATAATTTATACTCTACAAAGGAAAACTGCATTATGTACAACTACATGTCATTTACAATGAATACAAACTATATACAAATATTTAAAATAATGTATTTGTAGCTTCACAAATACCAGTGGTTTTGTGCTATATTCCAGGGAAATCAATTATACAAAGTTCATATCACAGTTTTTTTCAAAATACCAAACAAGGTAAAATGAATAATAGGAGGAAAAACAAATTCGTAAATACTGTTTGTGCTACAACAAATGGAAAAAGGGAGGAACAAAATAACAAAATAAAAATGAAAGACTTGCAAAGTATATGATGCACCAATAGCATTAATCTAAAATTATAAATTTAGTAAAATACATTAATTATTTTGTAATTAAAATTAAATAATTTGTTTATACATACATATGAGTAGTATGAAATTAAAAATGTACAAATATAAAATGTTCAAACAATTTTGAGATACTGCACTGATGAATATATAAACAATATAATACATACACATACTTTTTTTTAATTATGTAAAAGACAATGTTTCTTATATAAAAAAATTAAGTAGAATATTTTAAAAGCATTTTAATGAATCAATTTATTTTATTTTAGTGATTTTTCCAGAACTGTTCTTGCAGGGTTAGAACAGAAAAAAATCCCAATGAAAAACTCCAGTCCTGATCAAGGAAAAACAAGGTAAGCAACTAAAAGCTCTTAAGCCCACTCCAGATGTATTATCATAATATTAATTTAATCACATGCTTCTTTAATTGGCTTTCCAAAAAGCAAGTCATCTCAAAATTAGACTGACTGTGTAACCCACTAAGCATCAGTAGTTCTCATATTTCCATGAAAATACTCATGAAATATTAGTTAATTGAAATTTTGCTTGGTAACCTAATGCAAAAATACCTTGTATATTTGCATTATATATATATATATATATAAATGCAATTATATATATGTATTATATATATAAACTATATAAAATTTTGTAAAAGCATCTTTGTTTACAACTAAGTTATACTTAGTCAATGGAAAATTTGGTACTCTATACAAAATTTAATTTTTCCTAGTAGTTTTTTTAATAGTAATTTCCACCTTAGTAAAACATAGTTTCTGCAATTAAATTACGCAAAGATTTCTATTTGCAAATACTGATGCAAAAAGATTTCAAAATATACATGTAGTGCTAGTTGCAAAGGGGTTATCATACAACTTTAAAAAATGACCACAGTTTCGATAACAATTAATAGAGTCTATTTTGATTTTGTTAAAAGAAATAACTTAAACATTCTTAAACATTGCACTTTGTAATAGAAAGAACACACTACATGCGGAAAAGAAAGAAAAAAGTTTAGTTGAATGAATTTATAAAAAACATTTTACTTAACAGATGTTACTTCAAAAGGATTGAAGGGAAGTTGGTATAATATTTTCATTTTATTTTATTTTTAAATAAAATTTAAAGCACAATTGTATTTTTAATGAATTTAAATTGAATTAAAAAATACATTGATCTACAGAATTTTATTAACCTTAGTAGGTACAACTTTGAGCTTAGTCTTAATCGCTCATATAGTTGATGAACTGTTCCCCCCCAAAAAGAAAATATGCCAATTAAGCATTAAATATTTTTAAAATTTAAAGCATTAAATTGCGTTTAAAAGTGATAAAGTGCCTGCACTACTAGTTGATCAAATAACAATATTTTGAGTTTTCTGATTCTTTACATCTGTCCTGCTTGCTAAATATTTATGATAACACAATTTTATTTTATTTGTGTTGATTAAAAATGTGTACAGCATATAACACTATGTCATTAACTCGTGATTATCATCTAAGTAAACAGATAACTTTATTGGTGACTAGCTAAAGAACCTGGGTTGCTCAGAATTTTAAGAATGTTTGTTTTGAAAAGTCAATTCCAATACATTATAAAACAAACACACACAAAAAAAAGCAGTTGAAGTGTTATTCACATGAATCAAATGAAAACCCAATATAAAAATGTAGAAATTTATATAACAGACGCGAAAAAATACAGCTACAAATGAGCTTATTTCCATTAACCATTGGAACAATCTAATACATAATTTGTAATCTGTGATCTGGATTGAGGCCAAGATTAAAACGTTTTGATGAAAAGTTGTCAAGTATTTTGTTACTTAAATAATTTTTTCATGATTAAAAAAAAAAAAAAAAAAAAAAAATGGCAAATACAAAAATTCTATCAATTTTATTTTTAAAAATCTGAAATCTTTATTTTAGTTCTTCACTAAGAATGAGCTCTATGGACCTAAACCTTTGTGGAAATTCTAATATATATGCATACACACACGTAAATATATGGAATAGATTTAAAAATGGCAAAAACAAATTCAGAGAAACTGAAAATGTTAAAATATACTAATATTTCCATTATTGGGTTTTTATCAAGTTTCAATACATTTTTTTCAAACTCATATGACATTATATATTCACCTGCTGAGGTTCATTATATTTCCAATATGATGTAATATTAACTTAAAAAAAAAAAAAAAATCATAACTATTTATTTCATTTTCATTTTTCACGTGGAAATCTTACAATAGAACTATACTGTTGTGGTAAGAATTTTATTGTGGATTTAAAATTTTTGGCAACTGCTATAACGAAAAATGTTTAAATTTGATAGGAAATTGCTGTTAAATTGGAGGTTTTTTATTAATTAAAAATTAGCTATAAATTATTTTGATTCTGGATTACTAAAGTAATTGCCTTGGTCGTGTTTTAATACACATGTACGTAGCATTTCACAATTCTGGCTTTCAAACTGTAGATTTGTATAGAATTACAGACAGATAAATTTTCATCTTTATATATTAGATTAATCATGGATTGCTGGTAGTTATTAAACAGTGACTATTATATATTTCAAGATCAGCGATTCATCCCCACACTTTTTACTGGTAATTATTTTATTGCAGTCTGAAAAATTCTGGTTCTACTGAGGGTTGATAAAATACTTGGTATTAATGAACTATTGGTACAGCCACCTATAAATACTTGTTTTAATTGCAGCTTCGATGTTACTTATAAATTAGAGAACTTTAAACTAAAATAATGTTTCTAATTATCAGAAGTAGTCATTCTTTGGCTCTGACCTGTATAACATGATGCTCTTAACAATTACTATTTTTCAAGAGCTCCATAATAAGTAACATTACATAGTAGTATGTAATTGTAAGTTAATATATAAAAATTAATAAGAAAAATATATGCATATGTAATTGTATCATAAATTATTCATCGTCTATTTTACTAGAAACTTATAATATTTTTTTTCAGAATTTAAAAAAATTATACATATTTTAAATAAATTAAATATATAAAAATGAAAACAGCTGGAATTAAAAGTCATTAATTTACTTTAACTGCAGAGGACATTAAAAAAGAATTTAACTTATATTCAAAATAAATAAATTCTAAATTTTAGGTTAGACACCTTGTAAACGACTCAAATGATTATAATTTTATAATTAATGGTTATAAAAATGTGCAACAAATAACAGAAAATGATAATTTAAATACACATAAAACTTTCAGAAATTTGACATTTTACATGCAAATACAGCATAACACTATAATCACTTGTTTTAAAAACATTCTTAGTGCACAAACATGTTATGAAACACTTGTACATTGAAAAATATATGTTTTTACAACATACATATAGTTGACAACTTAAAAATTCAGATATTTTAGGGCATGCAAGAAAAAATTTAAATATTTTTTAAAAAATAAATCATATTAACTGTTAAAACTTTGATGGTATGTATATACTGTGTAATGTATGTATATACACTATGTAATATACTGAATATAGATTACTGTTTTTAGAAACTTTTTTGATTGCAATATCACAAAATACAATACAAAAAACATCCCAATAATCAAAAATGGAAGAAAAATTTGAGTTTAAAATGAGAAATGTTTTTGGCTATAAAAGGCGATAAAATTCTTACTGTATGTAAATATACATTATAAATTTCTCCCCTCCCCAAACAATACACAAAAATTCTTGAAATTTAAAAAATGAAATAGAATTTCAATGCAACAAACATGCTATTGCTCTTATAAAACAGCAAGAAATTACATTTATTAGTTTTTAACAACCGAAAATATTAAATAGAAGTATAAGAGCTATAAAATGCAATTCTTTTTTTCTTTATGATACAATGGGATAGTATTCAAGAAAGAAAAATAAAGTATTTTTGAATAGACTTAATTAAGTTTTAAAATTCTGTACATCTGATTAATAATAGACCACAAATTTAAAAATATATAGTTCATACAAGAAAAAAAAAAGTAATGATCTAAAAATAAATAAGTAATCTTAACCCTTTTAGATCTGATGCCCATTCTAATACACACAATTAACATTAGTTGCACATTTTATCAACTATTTGTTATGTAAGGGAATAGACATCATGTATATATTCCAAGCACTACTGGCAAGAGTTATCCCATGATTATCACCTACATCTTGTCTCATTAACTTTTTTTTCACAAGGGCCTTTCAGTGGTGAACCAGTGACTAAGTTGAAGATCATAATTTCTTTCTGCTCTCCTTCCTTCATTTTTTACTGAAAAGCCACTATTGCCATATTGAATCTGCACCACATTTCCAATTTTACATGCAAAAAACAGCACATTTTTAACAGCTGCCATAATTGTTCAACAAATTCCAATGATTTGTCCCAGTGAGTGATTTTTAAAAATATATATAATTTCAAATTTTTTATTTTTGTTTCAAATTTGTAATATTGAAAATTAATTGTCAAGCAAATTTTTTGTAGGATTTGGTCAACGTATGCCTAATTAAATTAGGTTTTAGTTTTTCAATTTGATGTTTAAACTTTTATACTATTACTAGAGATTGCTTTTAAACATGAATATCATTTTTATATTCAGGTTTTAGAAAGCATTGGCATATAGAGGACACTATCTATATTCGTATGGTAAATAAATCATGCAAAAATCTGGAGTCTCCTGCCAAAACTTAAGACTTGGCAAGTTAAAGTTTAAAAAAGAAAATTCAAAATTTCTGAAAAGTATATTAAGTTATAAAAAGCCTAAAATCTAAAGGGCTCTGCTTTATACAGTTTTTAAAATTGTATAAAAGTTATTACAAAACAAATGAGATAAACCATTCATACTAATCTAAGAAAATAAATGTGCAAAATAAAACAAATATTTCACAGTCTGTTTTAAAAATCTATCATGATTTTTAAAAACAAATACCTTAAATTTCATAAATTTGGACTGGTATATTTTAAACTTTCACACTAAAAATATAACTTTACAGTTGGAAGTTTAAAAAATAAAATTGAATTTCTTCAAAAAGAATAAAATTGAAATTAAAGGATATAATTTGCAAGTCTAACTTCTTTAGAGATTGAGAGGAGCAATTATTAAGGACGGTTGAAATGTATGAATTTTATGCATAAAGCACAAAATTTGGCAGGTTTATAAGAGTTGAAGTTCATATAACATGCAATAACACTCTGAAGTTCAAGTTTTTATTTACTTAGCTTCAGTTTATGGAGCACAAATTAAAGACAGAAAGAAAAAAAAAAAAAAAGAATTGCACAATTAGCTTTTATACATGTTGTCAAAGTAACATGGCAAATATATACAAGAGTTTTCCAGCTGCAGTTTGGGGAAGGTTCACTTAAATGAAAATTACGAATTTGCAGATATATGCATATTTACAGAATATTTAATATAACATTTTATGGATCTTCAATATCTTTCCAAGCCTCTGCTTAGCTGTAGCAAATCCTTTCTTTGGTTTTTTGTTTACTAAATGAAAAAAAAAAATAATAATGTCAATAAATCAGAAACGGTTAACTACTAATACTACTAATAATAAACAAACAGATAGCTTAAAGACGTTTAATTTTACATCAACAAACTCATTTTCATTTCTATGCGTGAAACATTTAATTTCTGAAACTGGGCACCAAATTTAAGTGTCCATTTGGGTGCCAAAAAACAAAGCATTTAAAATTTTTCTTTTAAATGTGACTTTGGTTAGGCTCAACCAAGACTGCTCAATAACCAGCTTTTTCATGACTGTAGTGCTCAAAAATCATTTTAAAATACCAATTCTGAAGGTGTTTTTTGAAAAATGCCTTTACTGTTATATATAACTGAATAATGTAAAAAAATTCCTTGAAATTGGAATAAGGATATCGGCAAATTTTAAACTGAGAGCACAAAACATACGAAATGAATAATTAAAAAAAAAAAAATTAATAATTTATTATAACCTTACATTATATTCAAGTCAGAATCTAATATACTAAACTCCGTCTAGTAGCCACTTAAAGCATATAGATATATATTATTTAAAGAATTTTACAACTCGAAAAATTGTCTTTTAAAAATGATGTGTTAAAACTAGCAATAATACATAACATTTCTATTTTGGGAGATTTTTATATGTTTTAATCCATTCACAGAGTATCAGCAAGGATAGTGTATATGGTACCTGTCACTAGACACCAACTCTTTTAGAAATGTTATTGGCTATCACTAGTGATACATCAGAAACCGATACGAAAACAAATCTTTTCATGCAAGATGCCAAATAGTGTTTCTGAAGCATAGTTTGTAGAAATAATTAGATCTACAAAAAATCCTAGGTATTATAAAATGCAGTAGAATTGTTATAACTCGGAATATGGATAACATGATTATCCCAGTAACTCAACATCAATTATTCACATGGTTGGTACAACCTTAACTTTAGAGAGGAAGACATTAACTCAAACATATGTTAGCAAAAACCTGTCTAAGTCAATTACAATTTGAACTATTCTATCACAATTAATCTTTAGAAATTGCTCATACATCGTTTGATACTTTCTAATTAAAATCCAGCATTTGTTTCCATAATTCAACTTAACTTCCTATTTTAGTCAAAATTACTTGTGCTGTATTCAAGAATCATTTTCCCAGCTTATTCTTATCACAACTCCCAAATTTAAAAATAAATGGAAATAAGTTTATTAAAAGAAGTCGTTCACTTGTTTATTAACTCTAGCATTTAATATGTATTTAATTCCCTTTCTTACTTATTATACATACCTTAAATAGTAAAAAGTTTCACTTTAAGAAAATGGCCATTTTAAATTCAGTATTTCAACCCATTTTATGTAATGGTAACTTAACCATATAATATTCTCACTGGTCAGGATCGAGATAAAATTACAATTACCAAATTCATGAAAAATTGATGAATAATTTTTTTTATCACTGCTTAGATAAAATCTTTGCACATTAATGGTGTTTCTATCATTTTCTAAATGAGTTCTAACAGAACATAAAATATTTGGTGAATGAATTATCATTTTACAGAAAATTTTAACGGTGCATGATTTTAAAATTTTAGTATATAAACAATTTTGTCAAAGAATTGCGAAAAAAAAAAAAAAAAAAAAAAAACCGAGAATTTCACCAAAGAGCTGAGAAAACGAATGTGAATTTTGTCGAAAGATCGTGAAAAAACCGCACATTTTGTCAAAGGATCGCCAAACAAATGCAAACATTGCGAATTTCGTTAAAATATCGTGGAAAAAATGCATAATTAGTACCAGGAGAGATCCCCTCCCAACACCCACTTTACATTTTAGAAAATTTGCTGCAAATTTCAGATTTTTAAAACCTATTTTTTTCAATTTTGAATCATAGCAGGTACTCAGTGCATAAACATACCTAAAATATACCCATAAATTAAATATTCAGTGACATAAATGTACTTACTGGCTACTAAAGAAATTATTCTCACTCGCCAGTAACTGGCTACTAAATAAAATCAACATACCGGCCAGTGGCAACTAAGCAAAATTCCTTATTATCATCTTTAATTAGGAGCTGTACATATAGAATGTTATCAACTTTATGATAATTTTGGACCCCTTTCCTCTTCTTACAATATCATATGTTATCATTCTTTGAACTCCCCCCCCCTTCCCTTCCCCACATTGAATGATATCATTATCAGTGTCTAAAAATTTCTTTTATTTTTACAATTTTTTTCTGTTTCTTTTTTCTTTTTCTTGCACTGATATACATATATAGTTATACATTTATTATTTACATACTTTACTGATTCAAAGAAGAAAAATTTTATAAAATATCACATGTATATATGAAATAACTTTATAGCAATTAAAATTTAAAAGATATAACTTTTAAAAGTATTTAATAAAGCTTTATGTTGCAATAATGCATCCTACAGTAATATTGTTTTCTTGCACTTTCCCTCACAAGCAGAACTTTTTATCTACAAAACAGGTAGACAATATTCTTTCTCTTTATTATATCTAGTTTCTCCAACAGCGTATTATATGTGCATAAGGCAAGAAGAATAGGAATGCCAAACATTGGAGTATTCCATATTTTGGAATGAAATAATTGTATAATCATTTAATGGTTTTAATAATAACTTTGTATTTTTATAAAAATAGATAACAGGCCAAAGAAAAAGATAACAGACTATTTTGATGTAAAGAAAAAGTTACAAAAAAGAAAATTTTGGTTGAAAAAAAAAATGGTAACGATATCAAAAGTCAATCTCCTTCTCCCACTAGAGATATCAAGTGCCAGAACCCCCTCCCCCATAAAGTTATAATATTATATATGCACAGTCTCTTATCTATCATGACTGTCTCAAGACGTGAGTGCAAATTATAAAGCAATGCATATATGACTAAATTTTGAAGATGCTTTTCATGTGCTCATTAAAAGCTGCAGACTTAACAGTAACAGAAAATTTTTATTTGAAATCACAGAAGTGTTTAGAATGTTCTTTGAGAAAGTTCTAGTACAACAGATCATTTACAAAAATCATTATAAAAGATAAATCAAGATATGTATAATTTATATAAGTAATGTGATACTGCATGTGAGATGTGTGTATGTGTGAATAGGTTATGTGAAGAAACTAAAATATTATATTTCATGTGAGTAGCATAATACAAATATTTTTTAATTATCAAAATGTAACTTGAATGTATAAAAAATATTAAATATGTTATACAGTAGGCTCTCTGAGATCTGCACAGATTGAGATCAGAGGTTGTGCGGATTTTAGAATTTTGCAGATTTCTGGTCATTACTTTGTTTACATTTTTTAAACAGTAATTTCAATATAATAATGCAATCAAAATCTGCAATGCAATCAAAAAATTATACTGAATACTTGCTATATAATAAAATATTAAAATAATTAAGTAAAGTAATAAACTAAAATCATAAAAATTAAAATAATTTAAAAAATGATTAAACTATTAAAAGTAAAGGTCAAGTAAATAATAATAATGTATAATTAAATATGCATAATAAAGATAAGATACATTTTCCTTGAATTATTCAATGAATTTTTCCTCACAAAGGTACCCTATTCTCATAAAAATCATAGAATAAGGAGGTTTTATTTCAGGTTTAGCCAGTCTTAATAGCCAAAAATGCTTGATTAATACATAAATATATTTGATAAAAAGCTTGTGATTACCAGTGATATCATCAATATCTCCATTTTTTTTTCAGAAATAAATGTATACATTCCTTCATGAAAAATTACAAGTTCAGTCATATTATTGAGAATTACATATTAAAATACATATATAATTATATAAAACTAAAAATTTCTGTAATTTTACCCATACATCTGAACTGAAAGTTTCCTTGTTTACATCTGCGATAATGTGTGGATTTTAGGCATTTGTGGATTTTAGGGTTGCGGATTTGAGGGAGTCTACTGTATAAGTACTTTTATGAAACTAAAACATTATGTTTAATCTATTTCACGTGAATAATTTATTATAATTCAAATTTTACAAAGTAGTTTGTAATATAATTATAAATAAAAAGTTACTGCTATATGAATATAAAAAATGTCATGTAACATAAAAATGTTTGTGAAAAATTTCACACAACTGATAATAATATTCAACAATATTTAAGTATATATCTTATCTATATTTAAATCTCTACAAAACTAATAATAATTATAAAGTATAAAATGGTTATTTTTTTTTAAATAAAACACTAGGGGGCTCTGCCCCTTACGAGCTACGCTCCTCAACCCCCCGTTCAGACACCGCAGACTCTAACAGCACGTTAATTTGATCGGCTTTAAAAAGATTTTGGAAGATTGAATTATAATTTGAATCTGACAATTATAATCTGACGTAATTTTCACCAAACTTTTCTTTCTCTTTTTAATATTCACGTAAAAATACTTTTGTTAGAAATGAAATATTATGATCATCTTAAAATATCAAATATATGTCTCACACAATTTTTACATTTAAACTGTTTTGCAATATTATTTTTTGTTCATTTTACATAATAAGTGTAATGTGACGTAAATTCTCCTATTTATGATTATGTTAAATGTTATGCATGTTAATGAATTTATTATTTTACAATATTCTTTCTCTTTTAAAATTCATGTGTAAGTATAGTTTTTATGACGTAATTTTCAATGAGTTCCTGCTTTTTATGTTTTCTGTTTATAATAGTCACGTGTAAAATAAATTTTTTATTTGAAGCAAACATTATTGTTTGCACTGTTTATACAGTTGGCAACAGTTTAAATTAAGAAAATTTTCTAAATTTTGTAAAAAATATCTCTCGAAATGCTGAAAATTTGAATTTAAAATAGAAATAAAACCTCAAAAAATGAGTTAAATTAAAATACTAAATGCAGTCTGCACACCGGGAAATTCTGACGCATAAATTGATCTAAAAATGATTAAATTCCTATGTACAGTTTTTGCTCCTATAAAACTTTTTTAATGGAACAATTTTGTCCAACTTTGGCATTAAATATCTCTTAAAATAAATCTTCGATTTGAAAACTGTCTGCATCAGCGTGTTTATCAAACATTTCACTACCGATTTTCATATTTTTGTATGCAACTTTTTTATATATATAGAAGGATATTCAATGTTAATATCATAAAAACAAACCTTTAATGCAGAATATTTAAAAATTAAATATTCCTTATTGAATTTGTTCTCCATTATTTAACTATATTATTTAAATTATTGATAAATGACTATGATTAATGGTTGTCATAAAGTAATAAAATATAAAAGTTGTATTATTTATTTATGTTTTGTTTGAAACTTATGTATGTTAGTTTGTTTGTTAGAAATGTGTTTCTATACACAGATAATTAATACTAATGTATATTTGTGTATGTATTAATTACATAAAAAAAAAAAAAAAATTGGAATTTTTTGTTCCAAAATAGGAAGATTACAGAAATTCGTTTCGGTCTTAAAAACCTGTTTTGGTCGATCCTTAGCATTATTGCCTGTGCTGTATTTAGAGAGTATTAAGTCAAACTGAGAAGTCAGAATTATTGATTTTCGATTGGTAATTTTGAATTTTCTGTAATATTTATTGTGAGAAAAAATTGCGGATTTTGCGAAATAAATGATGCATAGATTAATACAACTTTTTAATATGAAAATCACTTTTAAATAAATTGCTGCCAACAGAACCTTAAGCAAGGATGGTACAAACAATGTCACAGTACTAAGTGGCAAGTTGGATTGTGCACTTTTTCAGAACTACCAGTTGTTAAAGTTATACACTGGTAATCGAGAGAAAAGCTAAACTAAGTTTTGGACAGTGCTGTTCTCTAGAATAAAGATTTCTAATTGTTATAGACTGATAATTCTAAATCAAAATTTATACTTTTACTGTACCACCTGGCAATGAAGATAATGCTGAGAGAGATTGATCCATAACAGACCATACATACCTTGGATCCCCAATTTCAAATGGGTCCCAAAACACTAAAATACGGCTAATAAAGAATTAATCTCTTCACTCTCTAGGTCCACATATGTGGACCTCCATTCTTTCCCGTTTTATTAATGATACTCTAACATAATTGCAATTTAGATATCTCAGAATAATATGCTTTGATGCCTAAGATTTGAAATAGTACAAACAGATCCAAACTCTTGCTATGAAATCAAATTGGAGAAAAATAATTCAGTAATAATTGATAATATTACATTAATACTCAGTGGTGAAGAGGTTAAAATGTATATAAAGTGCTCTTAAAGTCCTCAAACAAGCATATGTGACTAGCTCCCATCCCCAACCCAAGTTAATAAATGCATCCCTGAATGCTAATAGAGTAACAATTACAAATATTGAACCTGCCTATAGTGAAATCATATTAAACGGAAAACTTTTGTGGTCCCATCACGCAATTGTACTTGCTAAGATGGAAAAAATTTTGCGATTTTAGACATTTTCCTAAATATCTAGAAAAATACATGGGGAATTAACCTGAAACTGCAGGTATGTAAACAGAATAGTACAGGTCATATTTCTGAGAAGATTTTTTTCCCGAAACCCCATAGGGGATTGGCAACAAATTGAAAAAGAACGAATATCTTTTGGATAACCCTGTAAAAACTAATGTAGCAAAAGCGTGCAAACTGTAGATTATGATTAAGTGCCTTATTGTAATAAACTGCGTTCATTTTTATGAGAATAGCATGTATACTCGTAGAGAAATTAAAATTTTTATAAAAAGAGTCCCAAATTTTGCCAAGTTTTTTGCTTATAATTTGCAGAGCTCTTAATATAAAAAAAGTTCTTTTCAGAAAATATGACAAACAACATTGTACACAATAACCTGCAATCAGAATTAAAAAAATAATAAAAATAATAAAAATTGCATGAAAAATGAGCAGGTTTACTAAATAATGATTCACTGCGCATGGCCCAATTGTAATCAAAATATAATTTGCATAATGTGTTAGCTAAATGTATACAGCAACTTTTATGAAAGTCTCAAAAACATAGTTTGAAAAGACTGAAAATTATCGTTGATAGAGTAAGCTCAAAATCCGTTATTCCCAAAAGGAAGCAAAAAGATGAGGAGCTGTATCCAAATACTACTTCACCAATGTTACTTCCAATGTTACTTCCTTACAATACCAATGTTACTTCATTTTGGGAACAATGGATTTTGAGCTTATTCTATCAACGATAATTTTCAGAATTTTCAAGCTATGTTTTTGAGACTTATACAAAAGTTGCTCTATAAATTTAGCTAACACACTATGCACATTATATTTTGATTACATTTGGGCATGCACAGTGAAACATTATTTAGTAAACCTGGTCATTTTTCATACAATTTTTACTATATTTTAATTCTGATTGCAGGGTGTTGTATACAATGTTGTTTGTCATATTTTCTGAAAAGAACTTTTTTTTATATTAAGAACTCTGCAAATTATAAGCAAAAAACTTGGCAAAATTTGAGACTGTTTTTATGAAAACCTGAATTTCTCTTTGAGTATACATGCTATCCTCATAAAAATGAACACAAATTATTGCAATAAGCCACTGAATCATAATCTACAGTTTGAATGCTTTTGCTACATTAGTTTTGACAGGGTTATCCAAAAGATATTCATTCTTTTTCAATTTGTTGGCTGTCCCCTATGGGGTTTCGGGAAAAAAAATCTTCACGGAAATATGACTTGTACTATTCTGTTTACACACCTGAAATTTCAGGATAATTCTTCGTGTATTTTTCTAGATATTTAAGAAAATGTCTAAAATCGCAAGTGACCGATCATTTTTGGCCATGTAGTGTATTACTGATGCAAAAAGAGGGCCTGCTAAACATAACATAGCTTCCTCATGTTTAGTTCAATATCTCTTAATTTTAGCTGTGTCTGATTCAATTTTTAATTTATTTTTAATTTTGTTTTCATTTAAAGAAGGGTTGTTCGGGTTGTGTTATGGTCATCTTTTGCACATGAGTGCTAAACAGGCCGGTATATCTGTTTAAATTGGAATCCAACCCACTGCATATATCCATGCCCAATTACGATTTGAAACTGGTACTTCTTATCCAGTAACCAGTGTCCTAACCACTAGACAAGCAGATGGGGGCATTTAAAGAAGGGGAGAAAATGGATTCTCACAAATAAATTGTGCTAAACACAAGGAGAAATTAAAGCTTTTGCAGAAATCAGTGGCTATTCCGTTTGCTTCATCACACAAAACTTCATTAATCCTTTCTTTTAAAATGTTCTACAAAATTCAGTCACAGGATAGAAGAACCAGCCTCTTTTTCTCTCTTATCGGTCACGATGATGATAATGAGCATCTTCAATGAAAAAGGTATTTCTGATACAAAATTCTATTGCTAAATTTTCTGGAAAATAGTCACTCACACTATTCATTTATCAATCACCAATTCATGGTGTAATTTTACTTTTCATTCTCACCAATAAATTATGCAAAAGTAGAATTGATAATATTGTTAAGCTATTTAAGAGGTTCAAAGTGGAAGAAAGATTTTTTTTTCTTTTTTCTGTTACAAATTGAGAAAGGTTTGCGGAGACTTTGAAAGCTCTTATTTAACTCAAATCCACTGAGAATAGAAAGTTTGTGTACCAGTATGAAGAGGGTCAGTCATGTACCAGAACTGGTACACATATCATAATTTGGGAAAGCCTGCTTCACATTAATGTTACAAAAACTTTAGGTTGTTTTAAACACTGATCATACTGATTGCTATCCTGCAATGAAGAATGTCATTTTTTTTAGGCGATATAAAAACTGACTGTTGTTAAATTTAACAAAAGAGTGTCTTGTTTGTTTATATACATATATATATATTTAATAAGATATAAAACGCAGTAAAGTTATGTGTGATCTTACTTACAATGTCCCCGAGACAGAATTTGCAAACCATATAGTATCTCATGGAGAAGTTCGATTTAAATTAAGAAACAGCACAACAAAAACACATAGTATACCATAGATTAGTATAATATATTAAATATATTATGGAACCATTTTACCTTTAGGTGGCTCTGGTGGAAGATGACGTTTGTTGTTCCAGAGAGAATTTGAAGGCCCAGCCTGCTGTTCTGATGGGCTTTTACCTTTATTAATTGGCTTCTTTTTTATGTTGTATTGTCTTTTCTGAGGCTATAAAATATATTAGTACAATAACTCTTATTTAAAATACAAAAAATTATAAAAAATATGATTAACAGTTTTTATATTATATATACAATTATATTTAATCTCAAATTTTCATTATAACAAAATCATAACACAATGTCTGGGACCCATTAAGAACAGAGATGAGGACAACAATTGTTAAACTCAAAAAAAAAAAAAAAAACCTGCCGGCTCGGTGTGAAGGAAATGTCCTTCACATATTCTTTTAATAGCTTTTCCCGTTTCGCTCCCCCCCCCCCTTTTTTTAAAATAAGGTTATTTTACTAAATTCTTATATTTTTATTCTGTCTCAAATCATAAATTAAATTTATTTTCATCATTCATTTCATTTCGAAATACATTCTCGTTGCGCACTTTATTTCTCAAAAACAGTAATTATGTAGGTCATGCTATTTTTATCTTGCACTGAAATATTTGACCCATTCCTTGTATGCAATTATTTCGGTTGTTAGGCGGTTATTTCTCTTTTTTTCTTTATTTATTTATTGAGTGTGTTCTACAGCTGCATCTTTTTTCCATAACGTATTATTTCTTGCCATAAATTTAGCCTGCAATATCTTTTATTTCTTAATTTCACGTGCTGTCAGTCGACTCTGCGGTGCCTATTAACATGGGTTGCCACCCCTCTTTCAAATGCGGGTTTGTGTTATTTCTGGCACTTCATATTTTGCTGTTTATCCGTTGGTGTTAAATTTTTATTTGTTGCCCTTTCCCCCTCCTCATTGACAATACATCAACGATTTTTAACACGTGTCTCATTTCAATTTAATTCTCGCCAGATTTCTACTGGTTTGCTAGTTTTGTAAATTGCTGCTCGCCAATAACTCAACGCTCTAAAATGTGGTTAAGACATCATTCTGTTCCTGATCGTGCATCTGTAAGCATAAAATGTAGCCTGTCCTCTCCAGCAGCGGCCATTCTGCCGGAATCCTCGATATGTACGAACCTGGCAAATAAAACTCCTTTTTACTGGATTATCTGGATTTCATCTATAAACTGGCTATATATCTTTACACATACTAAAAAGTGAATGCAATACTGCTTTATAAATCACCGATGCTACGTGTATATTTATCGCAACCTTTTTTCCCAGATAGATGGAGTTTAAGACTAGAAAGTCTGTACATGAATTTGGTGCATCACAGAGATTGCTGGAGAGGGGCAGATAATTGATTTTTGTAATAATTTGATTTTTGCTTAGCCTTTCAAAGAATCACATCGACTCAATTCCTCTTCCTGTAAGCAAAAGAGTATACAATAGCGAACTTTTAAGACTGGATTATTAAAACGTCATCCCTGTGTTGAATTGCAGGAATCCATGTAACATATATTCCCAGCGTATGGAATTTTGGGATTTAACCGTTTTGTCAAGTATTTTACAGAGATATAGGATATTTTTGTGTTACGATTCCAGAACAAGCTATCCAGTGATGATGTCTTCCCATAAATGTGGTTTGCACACTGCCGGCGAAAAGTTCGAGCCAGACCTCAAAAACTTCATCCCACGACATGCCGCGGATCTTCGTATCCCACTCCCGTCAGCGCACGCCTTTTGTACTGGCAAGAATAGAGGAAATAATTTTTGTTGTTCTCACATGACTCATTCCAGAGAGAGACTTCCGTGTATACTAGTGAATTGCTCCTATTCGGCGCATGCCTGATAACATTCCTCAACCAGAATTTTGCTGTGTAAAGACTTCAGAAGTGAATGTGTCGTTATTTTGGTACAAAAGAAATAAACGATTTTTGACTTGGTGATGAAATACACCCGAAGAAAACTTTAAAAAAAAAAAAAATGCCCATCTAACGGTGTACCCAAACTAGTGCTATTAAGATGCAAGATTTATGAATAGTAATTATTGGGGAACTTATTCTCTAGAAAAAAAAAGAGATAATCATCTTTTGGGCTTCACTTACTATGGCTATCAGTAGTTTTTTTTCCAGTGCCTTATTTTTAAGTAATTTATCAACATTTTTGGTTTTGTTTCTTTAAGGTAAGTTTATTATTTTATTAACACGAGTGCATTTTTAATGCGGCATAAACTAGTCGCAAAATACATATATATATAAAATATATATATACAAACTAAAATATTGCTTTATATAGTTTTTTTTTTTTTTTTTAATTTACTAGGGGGCTCGTCCCTACGAGCTATGCTCGCCAACCCCCGTCCAGACACCGCAGACTCTAAATGCACGCTAATTTGATCGGCTTTAAAAAGATTTCGAAAGATTGAATTATAATTTAAAAAACAGTGGCGATCTCCCTATAAACGAATTTCAATTAATTTCTCTTTGATTGGGGAATTTTAACGCCAAATCCACTGCGGTACTACTTGATTATCCTGTCGACCAATTTCGCCAAATTATATAAATCGCCAAATTATACAAATTGATACAATTCTTATTTTAAATAACGAAAGAACAAATAAATTCGTACAACATTAATAAAAACACAAATAAAACGTCGAAATAAAAATAACTTGATGATGTATACACGTGTAACAACATTTCAAAATAAGCTAATATAAAATGAATTAAGTAAAGAGAGTCTTTGTCTCCTGGTATTTTTTAACAAAGCGAAAAGAAAGTTCTTTTAAATGAGACATTTTAAATTAATTCTCAAAATATCAAATAAATGTCTAGCGCAATTTCTAAATTTAAACTTTTTTGCAATATTATTTTGTGTTCATTTTATGTAATAACTATAATGTGACGTAAATATGACATAATTTCTCCTAAGACTTCTAATGCATGTTAATGAATTTATTATTTTACAATATCCTTTCTCTTTTAAAATTCACGTGTATACTTTTTATGACATAATTTTTAATAAGTTCCGGCTTTTTATACGTAATTATTTAATTCTAATTTGAAAGTTTTTTTCCTGTTTATATTAGTTACGTGTAAATAAATTTTTAATTTGAAGCAAATATTATTGCTTGCGCTTTTTATACAGTTGGCAACAGTTTAAATTAGTACAATTTTCTGAAATCTGTAAAAAATATCTCTAGAAATGCTGAAAATTTGAATTTAAAATAGAAATAAAACCTGAAAAAATTATTCAAAATAAAAAAATTAATGCAATCTGCACTCCGGCAAATTCTAACGCATAAAATGATCTAAAAATGATTACACTGCCATGTATAGTTTTTGCTGCTATAAAACTTTTTTAGTGGAACAATTTTGTCCAACTTTAGCATTAAATAACTCTTAAAATAATTCTTCAATTTGAAAACTGTCTGCATCAGCGTGTTTATCAAACATTTCTGTATAAAACCACCGATTTTCATATTTTTGTATGCATTATTTTTGTTAATATTAACGAAGAAAGGCCTCCCGTCACAAAAAAAACCAAAACCGGCGGCGGCGGTGACAGCGGTAGTTACTTTTTTTTAGAATAGAGAGAAATGTATTTTTATGCTAGACTTCTTAGTCTTAAATATACTGCTGTAAAGTTTCTCAGCAATTTGCTTTTCAAAATATATACAATATGCAGTAATTTTATTTTAGGAATGTATATTAGATATTTAGCGGTGTTTAAATCTGTTGTAAAAATATTATTTTCTTCTTCTTTTGAAAGAAAGTATTTGTAATTAGATGTTGTTGGATACACACAAAAAAAGTTTTTTCTCTTTACAAAATTTTTCGTTCTCTTCTGCTCTGTTTAGCATAAAAAACAGAAGAAATAGTTGTTTAGATCATCTACTATAACTGGTGACATAAATAGAATTTAATTCCTCATTCCTTAAAAAACTATAATGATAGGATTATTAGTTTACTGTACATTTTCATTTATTTTTTATTGTTATTAATGCTGTAATATTTATCTATGATGATCTATAGATTTCTCTTTAAAGATGTAGTCTGGTAAAAAAAAAAAAAAAAAAAAAAAAAAAAGAGTGAAAAGCATCTAACTTCATTTCAATTAGTTTCAGGTTTAAGATACTTTTAACATTGTAAATGTGACACACACATCGAGGCAATTCACAAACAATTTTATTGTTTTACGGCTGTGAATTGCATCCAAATTGGGACGATTATACAAATGGGAACGGTAATAATAATGCTGGTTCATTGATTACTTTTTCGTTTTGCATGTGTTTTAATCGATTGTGTCTGTCACATTGCATTTTATTTAAAACTTCTTTAAAGGCAATATTTTGGTAATTTGTATTTGTTTGAGTAATTATACATCACTACTAGGGTGGTTCAAAAAAACTTTTTTTGAGCTAGAGTCCAGGCCACCCCCTAAACTTTTTAGACTCATCAATAGTATAATATTGGTAAATTTTTAGCTTCTTACTCAAATACTAAGAGGGTGCTCAACGACCCCACAATTTAACATTAGCAGAAGCATAGGAAATGCAACAATATTTTATACTTCAGAAATATTTAAAATTTTCCAGAAGTTTTCAGAAGAAATTTAGTTTGTTATATTATATATATCTGTATTGAAATATTTCTGAAATATTTTATTATGTGTAGCAATATTTTTGAGAATTATTTACATGATAATGTTACAGACGACACTAAACCAAAACAAGAATTCTACCAACTTTTTTTACAACCAATTAAAAACAATTTTTCAATGAAACATTTAATTTTTCATGATAATTTTTATTTTAAATAATTATCTTATAGATTTTCAAATTCTGCATCCGGTAGCAAACATCTGTCTGAAGCTGTCTACATTTAGCTCATGGCTATTCTTAAGTAAGGTGACAAATGAAAATAATATTTAAAATACATTTAATTATTTATTGCAAGAGTTTTTATTTTTAAATAAGTCTTTATTATATAAGAATTATATTTAGGCTATATTACTTATATTAAATATTAATGTATTGTTATGGGATGCTAGCATTATTCATGTTACAGTTAACCCTTAACTGGAAACATACGTCTGTGAGATGTCTGCGTCTACATATCTGCCCTTAATATCTTCTCTCTCCGGCATTCCAAACTTATTTTTATGCTGTTACTTTAAAAAATTGGTCCTGTTCATGCATTACTATTAAAGATTAAATGTTTAAGTTCACTATTTGGTAAATTATTAAGTGTTATGTTTATGCACGGGATTTTCACGTTTCTGGTTAAGTGTTAATAAGACAAACACTAAGCCTAATATGAAATAAAATAATCACAAAATTTGTGTATTAATCAACAATTTTAATTTTATGAAAAATAGCCGTTCTTTTCTGTTTAAAGAAATTTCAAAGCTAAAAATTTGCAATTGCTGCGGTTTCAACCTGCCTTAGTAATGGAATTTTCTGATTGGTCTAAGATCAGCAGACCAATTGACTAGATTGAAACAACTAACTATGACAAGACAAATCCTTCAGAGTGTTCTTTATCAGTTGAAAGAATAAAAATTGGTACAATATGTTGTTAGTCATTTGACAGTTAAAGAATTAATGCAGATATAGCAGAGATATGAAATTCCTACAAAACAAAAGAAACACATACATAATTAAAAAATTAGAAAACATTCATTCTCATTGACTTTTGTTAAATAAAAACAAAGGTCTTTTTCTACAGCCCAACAATAAGGATTGGTTAGATATCTTGGACTCTTTTCTTTGATATTGGTCATGAAGGTGTTATGGAAATAATAAGAATTAAAGAAGATTCTAATTTTCTTCAAGATCAAAGAACCAATTGTAAAATGTATATGGGTTTAAAAGATAAAGAGTTACCAAAAAAAGTATGAACACTCTCTTCAGAGAATAAAAGAAGAAAGAAGTGTTAGAGTCCCTTTACCTTCAGCTACCATCTGTTCATCCAATATTTGTCTAAATAGTGTAATCGAAAACTCTGAGCCTTCAGATGATGAATTTATTCCAACACTGTTAAAGATCTTGAAAATTATCTATCAACAGACAAAGAGATTGTGCTTTCTGCTAGAAAAATGATGGAACATCACATGTCTGAGTGTTCTGATGACTTCATAAGACTTTCGCTCTTTTCTGACAGAATTTAAATGGAAGAAGACAAATTGTTGTAGAACGATTTACAGCTATGCAAGCCCTTAAGAAGCGTTATGAAAGATGAGAACTTGAGATTTTTAAATATGGTGTACGACTGTCAGACTTTGGAACAAGAAGAACAACAGAGCTTTTACCTCGTATGAATATAAGGAAATCATTCTTATGCCTTCTCTTGAAAAATGAAATGACGATGATCACTAACCCAAGGGAAAAGAAGGGCTTCACAGTTTACAAGTAGTGAATGACAGTGCAGAACGAGGGGTTAAGCTTAATGGAGATTTCAATAAAATCATAACAAATGATGTCTAAAAAAATTGAGGGGTGGCCTGATATATAAGTGAAAGTTTATTTTTTTACATAGACGGCTGAACCACCCTAATCACTACCATATTTAAATATTTTTTTAAGTAACACAGTTTTCTATTTTCATATATATATATATATTTGAAATATTGATAATATCTAATATACAATAATTCGTACATCAAGTTGTACCATAATATTTAAAATAAAACTTATGTGTTGCACTGGTACAATTTGGAGAAATGGTGAATGAGGCGATTAACTTCAGTTTTTGTTTGCTTATGGTAAACTTTTCACTTGATTTTACTAAATTTTTGGGACATTGCTTAATTTACATTTTACAATACTTTCGTAAATATGTTACATTTACATATTTGGAAATCTTATGTGTAATATCTAAGAGCCTCTCTTGATATTTTATTTCAACCTGTCACAGTTATCCTCTTAAAAGTTTTATTGCATGATCGAGTCATCATGGATACTAATAATATGAGAAAGAGTAATTTTGGTTCTTTTTCTTCGTTTTAAAATAGATTACGATTATCAGTAAACATTTGAAATAAATTGTATGCTGCATTTTTGCATACCTACACACATTTCTTCATGTAAGATCACAGTTTTTGTTTGTAATTAAATGGGGTTATTTTTTTCTATTTACTTTGTGTTTATTTTCATAACCTCCCTCTTGCATTATGCTATTTTCTAGAGATAGCATGGTGTCAAAGTTTTTTTCTTTCCTTTTTGTACGTTCGTAAGATGGCCACTTACCTGTGCAAAAAGGGAGAATGTTTTTTTTTTTTTTTTTTTCAATTACAGAATTCATAAATTCATAAGTATATCGTTATCCCACGCTTTTCTAGTTTGTTAGTGTTTTTAATGTTGGGCACTACTCCTTTTGCTTAGACATGACATTAATAAAAAGCTACACTACCTCGTGCTTTTCACATTAATTCTTTATCAGGGGTGATTGTGACTCAGAGTGAAAAACCCTGAAAATTAATCGATACAAAGTGAAAAACCCTGAAAATTATCGATGCAAAGAGAATATCAATTTACATAACAACTGATGCTGCAACAGCATGACAATCCAATGACATATTTCTGCTATTGTTTGAAATATACAATTGCAGAAAAACATAATTTGATAAACTTATGTTAATTTCACTGAAAGCTAAATGACTTCATCAAATGGAGAGTGCAATTTATCTTGTTATATGCAAAGTTCAAATTCTATATTCAGTAAATGAATTTATTTTAAGTACTCATGAAATAAGTACAAATTATGTGTTAAGAGTTATCTCTTAGTAGAATTAATGCAAGTCATATCTAATTATTTGAAAACAGTAAAAAAATGTCAAAATCAATCCAATTTTACTTCTAGGTGGCTAAGTATTAGAAAAAAATAAATAAAAATCTATTTTTAAAGCTTTACTCTTACACAAGGTAAATTTCTTTTTCCTGCTTTCTTCTTGGGTATTACACATTAGAGATATGCGATTCTGAACATTTTTGTACTGAGATTGAGATGGATAACACAATACCAGGGGTGATTGTGAGTAAAAAAATAAAAAATATCTGAAATTCACAGCAACTTTTCTGAAAGGTTACAGAAGAGAGGGTGGTGAGAGAATCACTCCTGGTTCTAATTGTGTTTTTTCTGCGATCCTTTCACGAAATTTGCGTTTTTTCACGATTCTTTAAAGAAATTCATGTTTTTTCCCCGTGATCCTTTAACAAAATTTGCGTTTTTTCTGCGATCCTTTGACGATATTTCCGTTTTACTAGCGATTCTTTGACGAAAATCGCGTTTTTTCCCGCGATCTTTTGACGAAATTCGCGTTTTTTTCCGCTATTCTTTGAAGACACTGTTTTTTTTTCGTGATCCTTTAATGAAATTTGCGTTTTTCCTGCGATCCTTTGGCAACATTTCCGTTTTTCCCGCGATCTTTTGACGAAAATCTTGTTTTTTTCGCGTTATTTAAAGAAATTTGCGTTTTTCCAGCGATCCTTTGACGATATCCATTTTTCCGCGTTCCTTTGACGATATATCCGTTTTTCCCGCGATCTTTTGACGAAAATCGCATTTTTCCCCCCGCGATGTTTTGACGAAAATCTTAGTTTTATCGCGATCGTTTGCGAAATTCGCGCTTTTTTCGCGATCCTTTGACGAAATTTGTGTTTATTTCGAGATTCTTTGACGAAATTATCGATTTTTTTTCAGCGAACGATTGAGGAATTGATTTTTTTCGGCGACCATTTGTCGAAATTCGCGATATTTTTTAATGTCCGAATTTTCCACTAAACGTAACGATCTCATAAACCCGGAAGGATCGAACAAAAAACCCGGAAATCCGGGCTACACCCGGAGCACAATCACCCCTGCTTTATGCACATAGAAATTCATATGTTCGCTGTAGAAATTGTTTACAACGCTTGTACATATTTATTGTGGTTTTATATTCGACCTGGCTTTACATACATACACATTTTTACACTTCATTTTGACAAGAATTATTTTACTTATAGTTCAAAGTTAACACTTGCCTTGGTTGAATTTAATCATGATTTTATGTGCTTCTCGTATTTTTTTTCTATGTACTTGCCAACGGCTTGTGTAGATTGTCATTAGGATAGAAAGTGGCAATTCTATTTTAATAGGCATTATTTTTTCTAGTTAAAAGATTTTTTTTTTAATTATTTTTTTTTTTTTGATTTCTTATACTTTTAAAGACACTGCTTGCACATGCGTTCAGTATTTTGTTACATGAAATAACTCGCATGTTGTACATTACTTTTCACATACATTTTGCATTACTGATAGAATTTGTTTGTTTGGACGCTGATGGTGACTCGATGCATGATTTTTCATACCTGCCAACATGTCAATTTTGAAATCCTTACAATTTTTATGACGTATTCTTGGGTGCTTAAAAATGCATAACATATGCACATGCAATGAAAAAAGTAATACTTCATAACATTTTCTATGCTATATTCATGTATAGTCTTTTTTTTTTTCAAAATAAAAACGTGAGATATCAAAAGAAAATTTTTTTGCATGGGAAATTCTAAAAAAAAAATTCTGAAATTCACAGCAAATTTTCTGAAAGGTTACACAGCCAAAGGATTGGGGAGGAAAGGGGGGTGGGTGGGATTCCCTTCCGGTCTAATTATGAGTTTTTTCGAGGCCCTTTGATGAAATTCGCGCTTTTTCCATGATCCTGTGAAAAATTCACGTTTTTTTCACGATCCTTTGACGAAATTACTGTTTTTTTTTCGCGATCTTTTGACGAAGTTTGCGTTTTATTCGCGATCTTTTAACGAAATTTGCGTTTTTTCGCGATCTTTTGACGAAATTTGCGTTTTTTCCGCGATCTTTTGATAAAATTTGCGTTTTTTTCGCAATTTTTTGATAAAGGCGTTTTTTCTGCTATCTTTGACGAAATAAACATTTTTCTCGCGATCTTTTGATGAAATTCGCATTTTTTTACGAGATCTTTGACAAAATTCGCGTGTTTTTTACGCGAACCTTCACAATATTCGCGTTTTTTTACGAAATTCACGTTATTTCCCGCGATCTCTAACGAAATTAGCTTTGTTTCAAAGATTTTTGATCGAAATTAGCGTTTTTACGCGTTTTCTGACAAAATTCGCGTTCTTTTCACGATCCTTTGACGAAATTAGTCTTCTTTCCCTGTGATCTTTGACGAAATTCGCGTTCTTTTCACGATTCTTTGCCAAAATTAGTGTTTCTCCTGCGATTTTTGAGAAAATTCGCGTTCTTTTCACGAACTTTCGACAAAAATAGTGTTTTTCTGCGCGATTTTTAACGAAATACGCGTTTTTTTCGCGATTCTTTGACAAAATTTGCTTTTTCTCAAATATCTTTGATATAATTCTTTTTTTCCCCGCGATCTTTGATGATATTCGCGCTTTTTCTCGCGAACTTTGATGAAATTCGAGTTCATTTCCCGATCCTTTGAACAAATTCGCGTTTTATTCCCACGATTTTTGACGAAATTCGAGTACTTTTCACAATCCCTAGTCTAAATTAGTGTTTTTTCCCGTGATCTTTGACGAAATTAGCGGGGGTTTTTTTTTTTCGAAAATTATGGCTTTTTTCAAGATTCTTTGAGAAAATTGGCGTTTTTTCGCGATCCTTTGACAAAAGTAGTGTTTTTGAACGGATCTTTGATGAAATTGGCGTTTTTTCAAGCAATTTTTGACGAAAGTAGCGTTTTTTCACACGATCTTTGACAAAATTCGCATTTTTCAGCGATTGTTTTTCCCGCGCGCAAAACAGTACAATCGTACTGTTCATCCGTACAACCGTACAATTAGAACAAAATCCGTACATTGTACGGCCAATCCGTACAAGTTGGCAGCTCTGATTTTTTTTTCTCTCATGAAATGTGACAGGATGTCTTTAAAAATTGCGTTTCTTTTAAATCACTACTTAGAACTAAAAAAAATGTAATTTTTTACATTAATCACGTTTGTTTTAACATGATTCTAGCCTAACATCAAGTGTATTGTGGCCTATCAAGTTTTACAGTTTTGCACTTTTAATGTTTTATCTTTCTGTCACAGCACACTTCGCGAATATTTTGTGCGTAAGCACTTAAATTTTTAACCCTTTGCTAACGATCTATTCGACAGTATATATATATATTTTTTTTTTTTTCAACACAATACAAGTAGTTCATGTGAGTTTTTTTACACATTAGTTCATGAGTATATTTACACAATTTTGTTCATGTGAGATTACAAGTAGTTCATTATTTATAACACATTAGTTCATTGTGACTGGTTTGGAGTTTGACCAGTATCTCTTCACACATATGCTGTCTGTTTAGTCGGTTGGCAAGTTCTTCTTTCTTCAATAGTAACATTTTTTTTCTATTTTGTGACATGATATAAGTTAATAATTATTATGAGAAACACTATCATTCTATAGCTTGCAAGTTTAAAAAAATTAAATGGAGGTTGTTTGATTAAAAAATGATCCTTTAATTTGTCTTTCCACAGTATCAAGATACCTTTGCTTCACATGTGACAATTTCAAAGTTTTTTTTACAAGGGCGTTTTATTTTGCAAAGGTTTTTCAATGTTTATTTGGCAGCATGCTACGTAGATGAGATTACTGTCTGTGGATGACATTTGTATAGCATTGCACATTTTTTTTTTCTCTCATTAATTACTTTCCTTGTAGTACAAGGTAATTCATGTAAATATGTTTTTTCTCTCTTCACAAATTTTCTATTGGACAATGCACAGGTGTACATTTTTTTTTTTCTTTCACTCTATTACAGACATGCAGTTTTCTTCTGGTATATACTAGTTATATCTTCAAAAGATGTTAATTGAGGCTGCGCTCACACATACACAATGCCTTTCTCTTATGTATCACCTGTTGTACATGTACAATCCATATTAAATTTCATTAATTTCATTATTTTTTTTTCATACATTTTGTTTACATTTGAATAACTATATGATAGGTTAATTTACATGTATTTTTGTTTTAAGGTATAGGAGTAAAAAACTTATTAGATTTCAGGTTATTTTATAGTATATTTATAACAATACACATACATGGTTTATTCAAGGAGTCAGGGCAGTGACTACCTGCAATTTTCAAGAATTAATTGTGCCTTTTTTTCTCCTTATGTTGTCATTACCATCACTTTTATAAAAAAGTGAGTTTCAAGTACAGTGCTTAACACTTCCAGTTTTTTTACTTATATTTAAGTGTTGTTTTGTCTTTATTTACACATCATGTCTCAAAGTTGTACAGTGGAACCCGGTTAAGACGCTCACGGTTAATACGTGATCCTGCTTAATACGCAGATTTTTTCCGCTCCCTTGAACATCACCTGTAAGACTAATGCAAAAATATCACGTTTAAGACGTGAACGGTTATTATGCGATCCTGCTTAATACGCGAAAAATTTTCGGTCCTTTGTGGTAAAAAATCACGTTTAAGACGCGAATTCATTGGTGAAGATGCGAATTCCTTCTTTCTTCTCCAGTGTTTCCATTTTAGCGGATTTTTTTATTCATATAAAAAGCACTGTTCCTGTATACTAATATTTACTTTATTTAATAACAGATCAATTAAAGGAACATTTCGAAATAGTGATAGATATTTGAATAAAAAAAAACCCTCTAAATTAGCAACACTGCAATTCTTCTTTGATCCCGTGTTCTAATTTTCTTTGTCTCTCGTTTCGTGTATTTTTTATTGTAGTAGAGAGAGGTACATAGAGGAATTCAGGATGCTCAGATACGTCATAAAATTATGATTAAAGATAATTATACCTGTTGTTAGTGAGTCTTTAAATGTATGTTATACCACTATTATGTTTTATAATGCATGTTATATACAAAAAAAAAAAAAAAAAAAAAAAAAAGAAAAGAAAAAGAAAAGAAAAGAAAAACTTGCGTAGATGAAACAAATACGATTGCTGGTGTATAACTCTTTTATGTTTTCTATGTTTTCGTTACTTTTTGCTATGTTAACAATACTTTTTACACAAAGATTAATAAGGGTAGTTTTTTTCTTACATTAAAAAGGACAGATTATATTGGCACTCATTATTACAAGTACTAAATATGATTTTAACAATTGGATTATGCTTCAAAAATTTAATATTTTTATTCTTTCTGTTTAAAAAAAAAAAAAATTAGTCTAGCAGAAAAATTATTTTTGTTGTTTTATCTTTAGTTGTAACGTATTATCGACAATAAAGCCGCATATTTGAGTCCATATTTATTTTCAGTTTTTATTCCAGTCTGTCCTGTAAAAAGATAGACTGGGTAAAGTTGAATACAATTAAATTTAAATCTAAATATATGTATAAGACACAATTTTCGACCATAAACATATCAATGAAAGCTCTAAAGTTCATTTAGACGATTAGATGTGCAAATAAGTCCAGTTCCTGCAACATTATACAAATCACGTTTAATACGCGACTTAGGTCCATTCCCTTGAAACGCGTCTTAACCGGGTTCAACTGTATTTAAAGTTGGAGTATAACCAACTGATATAGCAATCACAAGAATTGCTTTTTTTTATTTGAATATTAATTTCAAATTTTATTAAATCATGATCTTCTGGAAATGGATCTAAGAACGGTAGTGTGCACACTTATTTACAGCTATCCAGAAGTCAGACTGAGCTCAGGTAATTGACATTGAAAATTTATTGGTACCAATTTTTCTAAGTCATGCTTGCATGCATGCGAAATAGAGACATTATATATATATATCATTCTGTTCCTGATCGTGCATCTGTAAGCATAAAATGTAGTGTGTCCTCTCCAGCACCGGCCGTTCTGCCGGAATCCTCGATGTGTACGAACCTGGCAAATAAAACTCCTTTTTACTGGATTATCTGGATTTCATCTATAAACTGGCTATATATCTTTACACATACTAAAAAGTGAATACAATATACTGCTTCATAAATCACCAATGCTACGTGTATATTTATCGCAACCTGTTTTTTTCAGATAGCTGGAATTTAAGACTAGAAAGTCTGTACACTTGGCTTACAGGCGCAGGTAGATTTCAAAGTTAAAAGTTAAATTTTTATTTTAAATAAAGAAAAAACAAATAAATTAGTATAACATTAATAAAAATACTAATAAAATGTCGAAATAAAAATCACTTGAAGATGTAAACACGTGTAATTTGCTTAAAGTCAAGTGAATGTGATATTTATGATCAACCATTATTGACATTTAATCTTACAGTTTGGTGATAGATTTTTGGTCGGCGGGATAACCAAATAGTACCAATATTAGTTTTTGTTGCATTAAAATTTCTCAATTTGTTGATTTTCTGCAAGCAAGTAAACCCTATTGGTTTACAATGGAAGTTATGGGAATTTGGCGAAATATTAGAGATATCGACAAGTTTGCGTCACTTTTGGCGATATATCGCCATGTTGGCGGCATTTGGTGTCAGAATAAGGTCCCTCCTATGGTAACACCCCTTATATGTATGGAGATACGATAGCACAATATATATATATAGAGAGAGATTTTTATTTTTCATGTGGAAATCTTGCAATAGAAAAGTAATTGTTGTGGTAAGAATTTTATTGTTGTTTTTTAATTGTTGGCAACAATATAAACGAAAAATGTTTAAATTTCTTTTCATTTTTCTGTAAGAGCTGGTTTTTATCAGAATCATGTTATGGCGGTATTCAAAATTTTTAACCCTCCCCCATTTCTACTGCCTTGAGCCGATTTTTCTCATTTCCAATACCCGCCGAGATATTAACCATCTCAATGTGTTTGGCAAGTTTGAAGATGATCCGTGCATAATTGTGACTTTTATCATGCAGACAAAATGTAGTACATACATACATGCATATATATATATATAAACTTTTTAGGTGGGACTAGTTTTGGGTTCTTGGGGTCCTATAATGAAAAGTTATGAAGGAATTTTTTAAAAGCTGCACCTTAGTAACGACTGCAATAGGTAGTATTTATGTTTTTTCATTGTGACTAGAAATGCTCTCCTCTTTTTCTGGGAAATGAAAGATTTGTATGATTTATCAATTACAGTCGAACCCGGTTAAAAAGTGTTTCAAGTTAGTGGACAAAAGTCGTGTACTAAGCAGGAAAGTGTATTAAATGTGATTTGTATAATAATGGAAAAACTGGGCTTATTTACACATCTAATTGTCTAAATGAACTTTAGAGCTTTAATTTATATGTTTATGGTCGAAAAATTGTGTCTTTTACTTATTTAGATCAAAATTTATTTGTATTCAACTTATATTGTTTCTTTTTATAGGACTGACTGGAATCAGAGACCCGGAGCTGGATCTGGAGCCGGTGTGTTTTCCCTGGAGCTGGAGCTCTAAATTTTCTCCTGCTCCAGGGTTCCTTTAGTTTTTAATATTCTTTTAAATCTTTTTTTTTTTTTTTTTTTTTTTTTTTTAAGGTCTTTTAAATTTCCAGGCTTAAAATATTTCAATTACATCATTATTCAGTGTTTTAATTATATAATTTTTTAGGTTAATTAGCGATCGAAAACTTCTCACAACATGGTTACACTACTTTACTTCTACTTTCTACTTGAGCTAAGTAACAACACTATTTGAAAACAAATATGGCCGCCTATTGTTTACATGTGTAGTTGTACAATTTTGGTTGTTTGAAAAGTGTAGAAGAAATTTAAGATTTTTGTGTTTAAAATTCCACCAAACTTTCGATTTTAAAAGCAAAAGCTAAAAGATGTCATATTTTCGGAACAAGCATTTCAAGTTTGATGAGAAGAAAATGCATTTTGTCAGATCTTTAATGAAGGTAAAGGAAGAAAGAATTTGTGGGCAAAAAATTAAATGTGTAAATTAAAATCTGCAACTCAAAAGCACGAAGTTGGAGCCGGAGTCACAGTATTTTATCTAGGAGCGGAGCTGGAGCATCAAAAATCTTTCGGCTCTGGGTCACTGACTAGAATAATAATGGAAAATAAATAAGGATTCAAACATGGCTTTATTGTTGATTAATATGTTACAAACAAAAATAAAACTATAAAAATAATTTTCCTGCTAGACTAATTTTTTTAACACAAAGAAAAAATATAAAATTTTTGAAGCACAATCCAGTTATTAAAATCATATTTAATACTTATAATAACGAGTACCTGTATATTTTGCCCTTAATTTTTAATATAATAAGAAATAACTAAATTTATTAATCTTTGTGTAACAAAAAAACATTGTTAGCATAGTAAAAAGCAACAAAAGCATGAAAGAATTATAAAACCAGTCTTATTTGTTTAATCTTTATGAGTTGAGTTTCATCTTTTTTTTTTGGCCTATAATATGCATTATAAAACATAGAAGTGAATAGTGATATGTTTTACATTTAAAACCAATATAATCATTTCTAAGCTTAATAATTTTCTGACATATCTGAGCATCCTGAATTCATCTACCTCTCTCTACTATAGTAAATGCACAAAGCATGATACAAAGAATGTTAGGACGTGGGATCAAAGAAGAATTGTAATGCCGGTAACTTAATCGATTTTTAAAAAATTCAAATGTCTACCACTATTTCTGATTAGTACTGTTTGCCTTAATTAATCTGTTATTAAATACAAAAAATATTACTATTCAGAAACAGTGTTTTTTCATCTGAATAAAAATAATTGCTAAATTGGCAACACTGGAGAAGAAAGAAAGAATTTACATCTTGATTTATGAATTTGAATCTTAAGCATTGTTTTTTTATTCAAAAGACTGAAAATCATTGTGTATTTAGAGGGATCGCATAATAACTGTTCGCGTATTAAAAGTGATATTTTTGCATTAGCTTATGGCAGATATTCAAGGGGGCGGAAAAAATTCTTGCATTAAACGGGATTGTGTATTAATTGGGTTCAACTGTATTTGTTATTGCTACAAAATAACAAATAGAGCAAGTTTTTATTATTATTTTTTTTAAATGAAGTTTTATGATTTTAAAATTTGTGTGCTTAGGGAGGGAGGGGGGATTTAGAAGCTTGTTTATAGATTGCTACAAAGAAGGAACAAATAAGAAATATAATAAAATGTAAAAGCATTTTAAAGATTTTGAACCTTTTGAGGGTGAGGGGCAAATGGGGAGGGGGGAGATCATACACTTTAGGGAGAAAATTTAATTAGATGATTGATTATTTATTTATCACTGCAACAGGAAGAAATTAAAAAGTTTCAGAGATTTTTTTATACTTTGTATTGAGGAGGGAGGAAAAAGCAGAAATTTCAGAAGGGGGTAACTTTAGACGAATTATATATTGTTAAAATAAAGCAACAAATAGAATAGAATCTTAGAAAATTAAACCTTGTGAGTTGAGAGAGGACAAAGGGAGCAGAATATTTTTTTGGGGGGTAGGTTGATTAGATAATTGATTATTTATCTATCATTATTAAGGATTTGCAAATAATTAGGACAGAAAAAAATAAAAGTTTTAAAGCTTTAAAATTTGTGTGCTTGGTAAAAGAGGGACAAGCGACAATTTTGGGTGGGGCAAGGAATTTAGTGATTATTTATGGCAACAATAAAGTAACAAATAGATCAGAAGTTAAAAAAAAAAAGGAAAAGAAATTTAAATATTTTTGACTTTGCGAGCTGGGCGACAAAGGGGAGAATGAGAAGCATTTTTTTTTTGTGTGTAGTGGCGGGAGAAGTTTGATTAAATAATTGGTTATTTATTTCTCATTATTACACACTTACAAATAACACACACGCACACAATATATATATATATATATATATATATATATATATAAATATATATATAAATTAAAGAGCTTTAAAGGCTTTTAAAGCTTATGTGCTTGGTAAGAAATGGGGAGGTAACAAATTCAGGTTGGGGGTGGGGGAGGGATTTAGATGATTATTTATCGCTACAATAAAGTAAGAAAAAGAGCAAAAAAAATAGAAAAAAAAAGTTTTAAAGGTTTTAAATTTTGTGAACTGGTGCAGGCAAAGAAGGAGAAGAAAAACTGATTTATTATCATTATTTATTAATCTTTTATTTTTATTTATTTGTGGGTGAGGGCGGGGAAGCAAGGAAATAATTAGATGATCAATTATTTATTGATTGTTACTAAATATTTCCAAATAAGAAAAAAAAATTAATTTAAAGATCTTTAAAAATTTTAAATTGTGGGTGCTTGAAAAATTGTGTGTTGCAAATAGCACTTACAAAAGATTAAATTTAACCCAGTTATTAAACCTCTGAGCATTTTGAGGGCTTTCCTGCATTTTCATAAAAATGCTTATAAAACTAATGTTAATTTTAATTTTCTTTCCCTGTTTGTTTCTAATATACACTTCACGCCCCTTTATTTGACATGCATCTTAAAACACAATTCTGCTAAAATTGTTTTTGTCTACAACCGATTTAAGTTGTTGTAGGGAAATGGAAAAATACAGGCAAACCGCTTAGAGGGTTAAATACATGGTTTAAATTTTTTTATAACAAAATTAATAAGTTAAATAATTAGAGGCTTTGTTAGTAAATTTTATTGGCACAGAATTTTTAAATAAATAAGGGAAATTTAGACTATCCACCAAAATTGACACTATTTTAAAACTTAAGTAATGCATTTTGTAATACAGTAGCCTCCTGCTTAACTGGCCTAAACAGGACCGGGGGTAAGCCGGTTAAGAGAAAAACTGGTTAAAGTGGAGAAAAAAAAATTAAATAATATCTGTGTAATTTAATTAATTAAACCTGTAACGGTGCATTTAGTTTTTCAATTTGTGTAGTTTTAAAAAACTACATACTTTCTATATTTTGTGAAATGAATACTAGTTATAACTAACTGAATTGAAAGAAAGATTATCTCTGATAACAAATAATAAAAAATATTTAACACAATTGAAATTGTTGAAAGTTGTGTCACATACCTTTATAAGAAGTTAAAATAGTTCTACATTATGTATATTTAAGTTAATCAACTATAAAGAAATCAGCGACCTTCTTCTGTTGAAGACAAGATGTCCGACGTTTTGCAAAATAATCGCTCCATGTATTTAACATCGTAAGTTTAACCGAGGAAGCTGTTAACCGAGCTGGAAACCGAGGATGCCACTGCTCAACATAGCATAGCACCAACTCTAATGCTTTTACCCCTTCCATATGACGAATTTTAACAGTGTCAACTTTAACTGGATCATCATGAGGATCATTTTCATACTGAACAACACCAGTTACTGTCCTAATTAAACCCTCGTCAAATAATGTTTCATGCTTGAGATCTTAATCAGACTCCAACAACTCTTATACATCTACGGTGATCTGTTCACATCCCTCAACCTTTTTAAATGTTTATACAAAACAGTTTGCAGATAGATCAGACATTACAGAGTTCCGGATGGGGGATTGCACTTTTGACCATTAAAAACACAAAATCACAAATCTTCCGGGGACACATCTCATTGTTTCTATGGGGGGAATCCTCCCCCTCCCCCCGACCACACCCTGAATTCAACACTGGTGAAGGTCAACGTGCATCCATTTAGAACCGATGTCCTCCTTTCTGAATTTTGTCTCCTTTCCCTCAGGATTGCACTTCAACTCAAAAGCGTAAGCTGAATTCCCGAGGCCATCATCCTTGAATTTTGCCTGATGATGGGGAAAAACGCCGGCTGGTTAAAGCGGAGTTCCGGTTAAGAGGGACATTATTGTACATTGTGAAAATTATTATTTTATTAAAATGCTGTTTTGATGAATCAGTTCTTGACGAGGTGAAATTAGCATGCTTTCGCTTGACAATGGCAAATTTTAAAGAATATAATTGATGGCAGAATGATTATGATTTTACATTATTACAAATAATAAATATTTTATAATTAAATAAAATTCTGTGCATTAGTGGTGCTACTAGAATTTTTCTACATTTTTGCGTGCTACTTTTATTTTGCGCTTTATTGGGTTCACGCTGACTTTTGATCAATGTTAGCAATTTGGCTAAACAGAAATAAAATACTGCAACGAAATAATAAATTTGAAAAAAAAGTCAGCAAAATAGATTTGTCGTGAAACACTAAAAAATCAATTTTTAAACCGTTCATGTATCCTTTTTTTTCATTATTATTTTTTTAATTGTTATGTCTATATTGTAATACTGTAATTGTTATTAGGGATTGACCGAATACTGAATAGTTGATTCGGTATTCGGTGGTTCAGCATGTAAACCGAATATTCGGCTTCGGCCGAATAATTGCAGATAAGTATTTTCTTAGAAGTAGGAGAATTCCCTTTTACTTAGCAGTAGAATAGGCTAAACAATGAGTTTCAATGTGCATGAGTTCAGAGTTCAACTGCACTACAAAAAAACAAGTCAAAGGCCATTTTTTATTTAAAAAAAACTTTTTCCTTTCTAAAATAGTCTACATAGGTGTGAAATCAAAACTGTCTACAACAGAAAAAAAAAGTAAGGAAAATGTGCATCTTTCCTTTATCATTTAATTTTATTTACTTCTACATTAGTTTTTTTTTTAATTTAAATTTATTTAATGTGCATTTTCTTTAATATACACATCAAATAAGTATATCAGAGATGTATATTAAAGAAAATACACACATCAAAAGTATACCTTTATGCCTATCCTATAGCTTTTATAACCATTATATCAAAATCGCTCATATTTCTTTTCTTCATCACCACAATGTTAAAATATTAATCAAAATATAAATATTCTATCTATAATCTGACAGAAAATAGTTAAATGTACAAATTGATATGATACCTTTTGTATTTTGAGAACATTCCTATTCAATATGTTTATAATTAGACTTAGACAATCAGTAAATCATCTTAATGACAACATTGTTTCTTTGTATTTGAATGAACTTTTGTTTTTCTGACAATCCTTATACTTAATAATACCCTGTATAGTTTAATACTTTCATAGGTTATTTTTGGATATTGACTAGTGATAAAATAATACAAAATAAGTGATGGGTTAATGAATTTGTGAGTGGAAAGAAGCCATTAAATTTTTTTGTGTAATTAGATTTAAGAATAAAAATGTAACTGAATTAAATTATAGTGAATTTAATTTCAATTAAAGCTTATTAAAAAAGCTAATATATGCAAAAATGCGTATTAAAAAGTTTCAAGTATTCGGCTGCCGAATACCGAAGCTTCGGTATACACTTCGACCGAAGCTTCGGTATTCGGTATTCAGCAAAATTGCTGCTTCGGTCAATCTCTAATTGTTATGTCAATAAAACTCTCATTTCCGACCTAACTTTGCTATACCAAAATTACTTCTTTATGTGTATCTTTCCTTACAGTTTAGCCCATGAATTTAGGGGACACCTTGTGTATATATATATATATATATATACAGTATAGGACCCATTATCCGGAATTCTAAAATCCAGAAGGACCCAAAATCAAAAATCATTTAAAAAATTTCTAAATGTGTAAATTTTTACTAAAATTTTACAGATTCCTAATTTTTTTTTTTTTTTCTGTCCATTGTTTCAATATCCAACCACTAAAATATGTTACTTCAGTTGCAGGGCGATTCCGTGTAGAGTGTCACACACGTAACGCAGGCTTTAATTTGCATTTATTCAATTATTTATTAAATTTTAATGTTAATTCTGATTTTAAGTGGTATGGTAAATAAGTTATTACCATATTTTTAAATTTAAATGAGTGGCAATAAAACTCACAGAAGTATATCATTTAATTTCAGTACTCAAAATGAGCTTTTTTCTGAAGTAAGAAAAAAGCACATTTTGAGAATCAGAATTAACATTAAAATTTAATAAATAATTGAATAAATGCAAATTAAAGCCTGCGTTATGTGTGTCACACTCTCCACGGAATCGTCCTGCAGAGGAACACAAAGTCCCCACCCCTTTCACAAAATTAGAAAAAATCCTCAGATATTTCGCCCCCTCCCCCTCACTCTGTAAAAATATTTTGTTTATGCCACTGTATTACTTGAATACACATATAATAGCAGAGTTCTTTCTATTTATTGCTTGTGCCCTCCCTCCTTTCTCACACATTCCAGAACGATCTGCTCATGGTAACCAGATTTTCCCCAGCAAAATTTGTGAAAACGGTTAAAAATCATCAAATTTCTGTTTCATTTGTTTTTAAAAATGCAAAAGATAAGTTCTTATTCATACCTTACATGTGATTGTTTCAATTTTGTTATTTTTATGTTTGTGAAAAATACCGGCGGAATTCTGGATTTTGGGAAGGGGGAGGTTTTGAATTTATTTAAGAAATAAGGTATTAAAAATATCAATCAAAATTTTTTAAATAAATTATGTAGCTGTAAAGAAAAAAAAGGGTAGAGGTTGTTGATAAAATAATATTAGTTAACAAATTTATTTTTTTATTTATTGAGTGTTATCATTGAATAGTGCAGGAATTTTTGTTTAAATAATTTTAAAAGATGCAAAAGATAAGTTTTATTCATATTCTACATGGGATTTAAATTTTTTTATCTTTATGTTTTTGAAAATTTTCGGATTTGGAGGGGTGTGTGTGTGTGTGTGGGGGGGGGGGGGATACAGTATACTATAGATTCCTTTTTTAGTAATTGAAATATTTTTATTTCCCTCTTTCTTTTGTAGATGTCTGAATCCTTTGGTATCTTATTCGCACCTAATTAGCCCACTTTAGATTTTCTCCATGTGAAAAACAGTTTACTCTTTAATAACAAGAACTGATATTTTTTCGTATTAAAAAGAAAACAAAAACAGCAGTTGCAGTTTCGTGCCAGAACATCAAATATGGTAGTTTTTCTTTAAAGCATAGTAACCAATTATAAAATATCACATGTACAGTGGTGTAGTGGAGGGTATATGGAGGTATACACCGTATATAACTTCTGGACTTTTTTAAGAAGCCCCATATACCCTCTGTTTCTCAAACAAAGCTATAGTGTTTACTCTAGCCATGAACATAATGACTCTAGCTTTATACCCTCTGACTGTAGCATATACCCTCTGTTTTTTTTTTTGTTGTTTTTTTACGACTACAACACTTCTTATGTATATATTGTTTAAAGATTTCCTTTTTCAATGATCATTAATATATATACAGTATGGAACCATTTATCCGGAAACCAGTTAACCGGAAAACTAGTTATCCAGAATGATATTTCTAATAGACTGATTTCAGAATCTTTGCAGACAAAAGAGTCATACACTGCCAGTTTACATATGTATTCCTTGAAACAATTGTATAATTTGATGTCAGCATCTAGAATTTAAAATGGAAACATATTTAGTTATATTTTAGATGTTTTAATTTTTATCCAGAGGAAACAAGAATTTTTTTCATAAGGGATTCCCATAAATTACCTTCTTTCAAACTCTGATTAACTTTTGATCTTACTTGCACCTGATTCTTAATCTAAGTAATCTAATAATTTAAAACCAGGAATAATGCCACAACCACATATATTCCCCAAAAACTTATCAAATGGACGCTGCTTTAATGCCGAAACAGTTAACCAGAAAACCCAGATATCCGGAATACATCTCACCCTAACCATTCCAAACAAATGGTTCTGTACTGTATATATATATATATATTAAGATGGCTTACAAATTTGATGAAAGCTCTGTAATTAAAGTCCCCCCAGGCACAAAGATATGACTCAAATTGTGAGAATAGTTCATAAAATTATATGATAAAATAATGTCTACTTTCTGTTAGTCAGGCAGAGCTGATAAATCACCAAAGATTTTTTTTAATCACCATCACTTACATTGTAAAAAATAAAGATATTTTGAGCAATGCTAAATGAAATCATCAACTTTATGCCGAATGAGTATTGAAATGTTTATTACTCTTTTATTCTTTGTTCCCTAACCCTCTAATAAAATACTATCTAATAAAATGGGTATACATTTCATTAGATTATGCATATATTACTAATATTCCTTCCCATTTTTATGTTCTACCTAAGTTAGCTTCTGCATGTACTTTTTGTAATATTTGTAAATAGGGTTTTTGTTAGCTTTTGCGGCAACATTTGCACTGTTAGCGAAGTGGTGTTTGTGTAACAGGAAAGCACCCAAGAAATTATATCACTAGCAGGCAATGCTGGCATACCCCCCCCCCCCCCCTCCCCGCTCAGACACAGTCTAATCTGGCAAGAACTAGAGAAAAACTGGCCAAAACAAGCTCTAGGTTCAAACTTTGAGTCAGGCCAGAGCGGAAAATTTATCAAATACTACAACAGCAACAAAAAATAAAAACAAGAAAAGAAAAAAATCCTGAGCATTTAGAATGTGCCCATAAGTTTTTAAAACAATAATAGTAAAAGTAAATTATTTTATTATAAAGTGCATATTTTATTAAAACTCGCAATTGTTAAAATCATGAAAATAAAAAAATCTTTTAAAATAACAGCCCAACTGACAGAGATGAACTTTGTTTTTCATTTTTCATTTTCCCTTTTCAGGAAGTTCATTGTCATAGCAGCAGGGCTTAGTGATACAAAGGTTATTCTAGTAAAACAAATACAAGGAAATATCCCTTTAGATCTTTTTTGGAATTGACAAAAATTTCTCGTTTTCAGGCAGACAAAAACTTTACCTTATTAGTATTGTTAAGGAGAGGAGAGCAGACAGGGGAGCATCATGATTTAAGAGATATTTTGGTAGGGTGTCTACCCCCAAAAAATAAACTGGGAACTTTAGAGGATAAATTAAGAATCGGATATCAACATCAGCATAAAGAATTACTTAGAACTTATACATTCTTCATATGCATCTAAATTCATAGAACTAATCCAAAAAAGTGAAAGAAAAAAGAAAACACATACAGGCATTGTGGCTAACTTAGCAGCAGCTGCAGCAAGACCAAGATCTATAACTTCTTTGCGTGTTCCTTCTCTCACTGGACGTTCTGGTTTTGGACAATTTGGTACTAATTTGGCTAATAGTAATAATACTGAATGTTAATAAAATAATATTAAGTTAAAAAATTTTTTTAAATATACACATATTTTTAAATGATTTAAACAGCTAACCTTTTGGATTCCATGGTTCATCTCTTCGACTTCTGCCTCGGGGTTTAAAAACATGACACTCATCATCAGATGCTTCTAACCCCAAATAAACTACAAAAATGGAAAATAAAAAGGGAATTAAATTAAGAATTGATAACAAAACTATGCAACAGATTAGGTTAATAAGATTTTTTTTTTTTAACAAAAATATAAATACGCATAAATTAGATAATATTGTGTCCTGTTAACTTAAAGTTTTAATTAGTTAAATAAAAGTAACTTGGTGTTAAAATAGAATTTAAATAAGTTTTATTTACATAACTTACTTTATTTTTACTCTTTTCAAGCCAGCAGTAAAATACGTTAAAGAGTTATTGTTTCTTTGCCGGTATGCCGATTTTTCTTAAACATATGATTACAAGTCAACAGTTAATCACTATTCATGGCAGCCAATCGAGCATTTGATATTTTTGTGCTTGAGCCAATGACGTTTTGCGAAAGTTTTCAATTCACAGGAATGACGGCACTTAATATGCAGGATTTCTATTTTGACTTGTATAAATGATGGAACGAGACTGCTGAATCTCGCCTTGCCTTAGCTGCCTTTACGTATGCAACATATGTATTTTGTAGCGTAGTAGCGTTTCTGCTACTGTTTAGCTGCCGGCAATGTACGAGTTCTGTTGTTTTTTCAAGTTTCAGTTTGTTTTTGTTTAAGTTCATGCAAAGCTATGTTTGTAGTTTTGTTACCTGTAAATACCATTACAAGGTTTGTACACATTTCCTTGAATAAAAATCAAGTACTTTTAAGGACTTTCAAGGACCAAAACCAAAAAAATTTAAGGACCTTCAAATTAAATAAACTAATAAATTATAACATGCATTTTTTAATAAAGGGTTTCTTTCATTTTTGTAAAAGTTTTAAATATTTAAATGAACGGGAAGGTGGGGGGGGGGAATTTCACCATGTGGCAGTAGAAATTTAGAAAATTTTAAAATAACATACAGCAGAAGAAAAAACTAGTCAGATGTGCCAATCCCAAAACTTTCTTCTATCTCATACATGTTAATACTATAAAATTCATTATCAGAGTGTCAAAATTAAATGGTCTATGCCCCTCATGAGGATTTTAAAGATATGAAATTCCGTGCATTAGTTCTTGAGATACGACTATTGTTAAAACCATGCAAATCCTGCAAAATATATCATAGTAGCGCCAACTGTAGGGTGGTTTACACCAAAACCTAATCAGCAACAACTTATGTAAACATTTAACTGAATCTGAAGTTTGATGAAAATCCGTGCATATAGCTATTGCAGAAATTGTGAAAAATGCAGCATAGCAGCGCCATCTGTTGGGAGATTAACACCAAACCATAATCAGCACCTATAATTATCAAGGTATACCTGAATCTGAAGTTTGATGAAAATTCGTGCTTTAGTTCTTGAGATATAGCTATGGCGTAAATCATGAAAAATGCAGCATAGCAGCACCACCTGTTGGGCGATTTACATCAATAAAAAAGAAATTTGCCCAGTTAAACTGATGGCATTGAGCTCACAGGCTATTCACACTAACTGTATATTATACTCTTATTTCATAGAATAATGACCCTCAAAAAATAAATGAAGGGGCATTAGACCCCGTATCCCCCTTTATACTTAACCAATTCACCTCCAAATCTAATCACGGAAGCTCCTTAAGATAATAAACCGGTATACCAAATTTGAAGCAAATCAGATAATTCAGCATGAAAAAACCATATCTCTAAATTAGGGGGGTGGCTAACCCCCTTCATCCCTTTATACTTAACTAATGATCCTCCAAATCTAATAGGGAAACTTCCTTATCAGAATGAACATAAAAAAATGAAAGTAAATTGGATAATTCTGCATGAAAATCCATTTATCTAAATTAAGGGAGGAGATTTGCCCCCTTTCCCCCATTTATACTTAACCTCCAAATCTAATGAAGGAAGCGTCATAACGGAATAAGCAGGTATATCAAATTTGAAGCAAATCGAATAATTCTGCATGAAAACCCCATTTAACTAAATTAAGGGGAAACTAGCCCCCCCCCCACCCCCTTTATTCTTAACCAATAGACCTACAGATATAATCAAGGCAGCTTCTTAATGTAATAAACCGGTATACTAAATTTGGAGCAAATCGAATAACTCTGCATGAAAAACCCATTTATCTAAATTAAACAGGGGGGTCTACCCCCCTCCCTTTCCCCTCTTTGCACTTAACTAATGAACCTCCGAATCAAATCAAGGCAGCTTCTTAACATAATAGGCCGGTACACCAAATCTGGAGCAAATCGGATAATTCTGCATGAAAAACCCATTTATTTAAATTAAGTGGGGGTCCGGCCCCCCCTTTCCCCCCTATGTACTTAACTAATGAACCTCCAAATTTAATCAGGGAAATTCCTTAACATGAAAAACTGGTATACTACATTTGGAGCAAATCGATTAATTCTGCATGAAAAACCCATTTATCTAAATTAAGGTGGGGATTATCCCCCCCCCTCATTTTCCCCCTTTATATTTAACTAATGAACCCCCAAAACTAATCAGGGAAGCTCCTTAACATAATAAACTGGTATACCAAATTTGGAGCAAATCGAATAATTTTGCATGAAAAACCCATTTATTTAAATTAAGGGGGGGGGGGGGTTAGCCCACCTTTCCCCCTATATACTTAACTAATGAGCCTCCGAATGTAATCAGAGAAGCTCTGTAACATAATAAACTGGTATACCAAATTTTGGAACAAATCGATTAATTTTGCATGAAAAAACAATTTATCTAAATTAAGAGGGAGGGGGACTAGCCCCCCCTTTTCCCCTTTATATTAAACCAATGAACCCCAAAACTAATCAGGGAAGCGCCTTATCAGAATGAACCTAGAATAAAAATTTGAAGCAAATCGGATGTTTCTATCAAGAGTTATCGCGTTACGTACATACATACAGAACCGGCGGGCACATTAGCTCTCAGGCTTTGATAGCCTGTGAGCTAAAAACTAATCAACACTAATTTATATCGAGGATTAACAGAATATAAATTTTTATTAAATTTTGTGCATTAGTTCTTGAGATACACCACCCACAAAATTTGTGTCACATACAGACAAACAGAGTCACAGACTCATTTTGTAAAAACATGTTTTTCAGGATACCTGACTCCTAAAACGTGTAAATAGGTCGAAAATTTTCCCGAATCCAATACTTTCTTATTGTAAAGATAAACAAAGAGGAGAAACATAATTTTTTCTTATTATTGATGGGGGGGGGGGGGGGGGGTAGTTTAACAGACTTATAATTAACTTACAGTTTAAAAGACTTTAAATTTTGTATACTTGGTAAGGAGGGAGGAGGGCGGGGAAACGTCAATTTCGGTGGAGGGGGGGGGGGGAAAGTAAAAATGTATGATCGACTATTTATTGTTACAATAAATTAACTAATGGAACAGGAAAACTTTTTAAAAAAGCAATGATTTTTAAGATTTTAAACTTTATAAGTTGAGGGGGCAAAAGGACAAGCACATTTTTTTTAATTTTTTAGGGAGGGAGGGAGTTTATTAGATGACTCATTTATTTACTTTACTAAAAATTTACAAGAAAAAAAACTAAGAGGAGTTTTAAAGACTTTAAATTCCATGTGTTCTTTAAGTGTGTGTGTGGGGGGGGAGGAGGGTGCAAAAGGAAAATTCCAATTTCGGGTAGGAAGAGAAATCTTGATTGATTATTTATTGTGGCAATAAAATGACAAAGCAAAAAAAAAATTAATTAAACAGTTTCGAAGAGTTTTTAAACTTTGAGTACTGTGGGGGAGCAAAGAAAAAAAGAGGAAGAAAAATTTTGAGGGTGAAATTCAGATGAAATTTTAATGAAATGTGATGGAATGAATTGTTACTGAAATTTAGGACAGATTATTTATTCAGTATAAAGTAAGAAATAGAGTACAGGGATGAAAATTGCACTAAAGCCATTTTGTAGCAGCAAAAATCGAATTTTGGAGCAGTACAATCTATTTTTGTAGCAGCAAAAATCTGATTTTGTAGCAGTAAAATCCATTTTTGTAGCAGCAAAAGTAAATTTTGTAGCAATAAAAACTGTTTTTGGAGCAAATTGAAATTCTAATGCTAATAAAAAAGAAATTTGCGTATTTTCGCGATCTTTTGACGAAATTTGCCTATTTTTGGCAATCTTTTGACAAAATTCGCATATTTTTCGTGATCTTTTAACGAAATTCGCGTTTTTTCACAATCTTTTGACTCCATTTTGTTCGTTTTTTGACGAAGTCAGCTATCCTTTGACAAAATGCACGTTTTTTTCGCGATATTTTGACGAAATTCGCGTTTTTTTTTTTTTTTTTTTTTTTTTTGCGACCTTTTGATGAAATTTGCGGGGGGTTTTCGCCATCTTTTAATAAAATTAGCGTTTTTACGATCTTTTGATCGTGTTTTGTTCGTTTTTTGACGAAATTAGCGATCCTTCGGCAAAATTCGCGATCTTTCGACAAAATTTGCGGGTTTTTTGCGACCTTTTGATGAAATTTGTGGGGTTTTTTCGCCATCTTTTAACAAAATTATAGTTTTTACGATATTTCGACCGCGTTTTGTTCGTTTTTGACGAAATTAGCGATCCTTTGAAAAATTCACGTTTTTTCGTGACCATTTGACAAACATCGCGTGTTTTTAGAGATCTTTTGCTTTTTTGACGCAATTAGCAGAAAAAGGTTAAAAATGGATTTTTTTTTTTGTTTCTCGAATCGACGAAATCGTGCTAAATTTCATCTTGGCACTAAGTACGTTTTGGCGCAAAATGGAAAAAATAGCTGTTTTGTAGAAGTTTGGCGCAGTAAAGCGATTTTGGCTTTGTCTGGCGCAATTGGCGCAGGTCTTACATCCCTGAGAGTACATAAAGGTTAAAAAAATGAAGTTTTTAACTTTGATTTTTCTCGAACTCGAAGGGGGGAGTGAAATTTCAGAAGAAGGGGAGGCAAGGCGGGATTAAGATTTTTTTAAAATCAGAAATTAAGAGTTTCATCTTTGATTAAGAATTAATATGAGAGTAAAATTAAGCGCTTTTAAGGACTTTTTTCAAATTTTGCATGAAAATAAGTACTTTTAAGCACCAAAAATTTTCTTTGAAAAATGTAAGCACTTTTAAGGACTTTCAAGGACCGTACGAACCCTGCATTATGTTTCATCATTAAAGTTTATTATTGAAATTTCCTGCATGTTTTCTCAAGTCTTCCACATAACTTCACACTAGTTTTTTAGACTTCCATATGACAATACAGTAAACTTCCTAAAATCTGCACATCATCACAGATGTAAACAATGAAACTTTCAGTTCAGATGTAGAGACAAAATTTCAGAATTTTTTAATTGTATGTATTGTGTGCATTTTAATATGTAATTCTCGATAATATGACTGAACTTCTGTCTGTTGAGTCTGTTTTGGGAGATTCAGAGGCAGAAAAAAAATGACATTACATGGAGAGAGAAGCAAGACCTAAAATTGAGGAGAAACCAAGCCTATACAATTATCTACCAGTCTCTTAGTCCTAAATTCAAACTTTTGCTATCTACTACAACTGAAGAGCCCAAAGCTTGGAATATTTTGCATGACCATTTTGAGCCAACATCACAAGCAAGAGTGATTCAGCTTTTAGACATTTTTTCCAGTATGAAATATGTTTTTGGTGAAAATCTTGGATTATTTCTCTGTCATGTTAAACAAACTGCTGAGCGACTTCGTGACGTTGGCCACCAACTATAACCGCTTTACCTGGGCTGCCAAATGATAAGGAGCCTTCCAGGTGAGTTTCAAGTACCGGATAAAATAGAAGCTAAGCTAATACTGGAAGAAAATTGGCTGATGTTGTCCCAGAAAGATTTTGCTAATGTAGCTTTTTCCAGTGAATCTTCTGTCAGACCAGGCAGACTTAAAAGTAATAGTAAAATTGGTCTTTGTTTTTATTGTAAAATGTATGGTCATGCAATTTCTAATTGTCAGCTTAAATTAAGTAAATCCAAGTAAAATTTCTAAACATTCTATTAGTAAAAGTAATTTTAATGAAACATGTGATAATAGTAAAAGTAATATTAAAAGTAAATTTCAAAATAGATCCATTTCTAAAAATAATTTTCAAAATAAAAAATCTTTCAATCTGAAACTAGTAATGTAGAATGTAAAAATAAACAAAAGATTAACTGTACCTTCTCCGAACTGGAATGTAGTTTAATAAAACTTTCTCCAGAAGTATGCGAGGCAAATTCATCAGATCTGGGTTACGGAAACACCCAATGTGCTCTAGCACTGCTGCTAGAGCACACTTTTATAGCAATAGAAATTTGTTTTTCGATTTTGAACCAGTGTCTGACTTGCACATGTCTCTTTCTCTTGCAGTTCGGAGAAAGAATAGCCAGTTCAGGGAAAGGGCACAGTTCAGTTTTTAATAAAATGTAAAAATAGTAAATTTAATTGTGTTATTTTGAAAGACGTATTGCATAATACTAAATTAAGAAGAAATTTACTATCTGGCGTTCAGCTTGAAAAACTAGGATCAATTTTGTAGGTAAAAATGGTAGAGTTTTTATCAGGGTTACAAAAAAAGGCGGCTAAAATTAAAAAAAGCCATGCTAGTGGCTTTTTTTTGGCAAAAATTGGCCTTTTTTGTCCATTATTGGCTTTTATACAATGAAGCATTGTAATTATAAACTACACATTTTAAAGTGTTTTTAATTAGTTTTAGTGGCATTTAATTGATTTAGGGTTTAATAAATAACCCAATTTCTCAATAATGAAGACATTAATACTGGAATAAAACTTAGATGGTTTTGCTAGTAATTTGTAGTCAGAATTGCAAATATGTCAGCTAAATTTTAAAAGCGCCATACAATTGCTTTATGTGGTTTACACTGACCTTTACTCCCCATCCCCCTCCCAATTTTTTCCCTTTTATTGCTTTATAAAATTAAAGAGGACAATGGTTACTTAGTTGCATGTTTTATTACTTAACTAATTTTAAGAGCTATTTATATACAATAGGGTGTATCGATTTTTAACTTTTTTTTTGTTTCCAAATTCCAAGTTGATAAAAAGTTGCTACTAGACACCACAACTTACCACAAAAAATTTTGGATTTTTAAAAAAATGTTTAGGTCTCCCGCACAAGGCCTAAAGTTTAGAAATTTTACTTAAAAAGTAAATTTTTACAAATTTTTTAAAAAAACCTAAAACATTTTTTTTTTTAAATTGCAAGTTAAAATTCCACTAACAATAAGCACAAAAAACGATATAAAATGTATTTGAAAAACTTAGCACAACATTTAGGTCTCCCGCACAAGGTCTAAAAGTCGTAAATTTCAGCCAATTTTTGAACATTTTTCAGTGCTTTGATATTTGTGTTGTTGCTGGTTTAAAAATTAAATGTAACTAAAGCCTCATTAAGCGTGATTGGAATTGCTGAAATAAGTGAAATAATAAATCACATTTCAATATGTCAAAGGTCAACTTGAAGCGATGGGGTGGGGAAGGCCAGACTGTCGCGCCGCGTTGACGCGACACCTATGAATCACCGCGCAGACTTGTCAGTAGTCGTCTGCCCGCAAGCGAGCATTACGGTTGTGTTTTAGAGCGATAGTCTTGTTTTAAGAATCAATTGGGTGAGTGTTGTTGTTGTTCATTATGAGTAAAAAACCGCATCTAACTAAAAAATCTACCGACAAGCCGGTTATCGGGCAACCTATTGATGTGAGTGAGTTTAATGTTCTGCCAATCAAGATGGATGTTTTGAAGTATTTTGAGTGGAATTCATTGTGGCATTCATTGAAATGAAACAAGAGGGAATACATCAGCCTGCAAAGAAGGTAATTGCGTTAAGAGTTGCTTTAAAAATTGAGGAAATATGGAAAAGAGCTTCAATTCCTGTTTGTGGTACCAAAAACACAATATTTATGGTTTTAAAACTGTATGAGCAGCTTGGGAAAATTAAAAAGTGTTCAAGGCCTAAATGGAAGTATCCTAACTCCTACAAAGATGCAGTAACTAACTTTCAGTCAAAAACTGAAACTGCATTGTTTGATATTTGTACTTGAAAATCTGACCTCAGCAACTGTATTTGCTCTATTGACAAAAAAGTCCCGGCACTAGAACACGAGTTTTTGCTCGACCAACGTGGTCCTAGATTGATATCAATTGCAGAGTGTGACAAAATAGAGACTAAAAAGCTTAAAAAGCGATTAGAAAGAAAATCTGGGTCACAAGCTTTAATGCAGGTAGTTGTAAAAAAGACTGAGGATGAAAACTTAAAATCTGTTAATAACAGTGATTCTGATAGAGATGATTCAATGTCTCACACATCATGTCAAGATAGTGATTTTGAAATAAATGTACTTGATACGAGTCAAAAAAGTGTTTCAAGTGTAGAAGTAAAACAAGAACTGCCACAACGCTTGTCTTTGTTTTCAAGAGCTTGTTACCGCAGGGGCATTTCTAGTAGAGCTGGAGCTCAGTTAGCTACTGCACTTTTGCGAGATTTAAATGTCGTTACTGCGGAGAACCAAGAAGCAGTAATCGACAAATCAAAAGTAGCACATGAAAGACTTAAGTCTCGTAAAGAAGTAAGCTCAACTCGAACCTCCGATCTGTTGGCCATTTACTTTGATGGTCGTAAAGATGAAACCATAACAAAAGAAATTGTAGCTGGTAAAAGTGTCCGAAAATCTTTAATGGAAGAACACATATCTATTGTTGAAGAACCTGGATCCAAGTATTTCGGTCATGTAACTCCCATAAATGGAACAGGAAAGGAAATAGTTATATCACTTGTAAAGTATTGTGAAGAAAAAACTGTCGATCTTAAAAAACTAAAAGCTATTGGTTGTGATGGTACGGAAGCAAACACAGGCACTTCAAATGTAGTTATCACCTTATTTGAAAATAAAATACAACAACCACTGCAGGCAGTTGTGTGTCTACTACATTTAAATGAATTACCATTTAGAAAAATTATGGTTGCTCTTGATGGGCCAACTTCTGGACCAAACACATTTAGCGGGCCTATTGGTAAACAACTTCTAAGCTGCCAAAATCTGGATGTTGTCAATTTTGTTGCAATTGAAAGCGATATACCAGAAGTTGATCTTAAAGAGTTGAGCACAAACCAAAAGTATCTGTACGAAATATCCAAAGCCGTATCAACAGGTACATGTACAGAAGAGTTGGCCAGACGAAACCCCGGAAACATCACGCAGGCCAGGTGGCTTACCCTGGCAAATCGAATCTTTCGTTTGTATGTAGCAATGGATGATCCGACCCCTGAGATGAGAAAGCTTGCAGAGTTCATAATGAAAGTCTACATACCATCATGGTTCTCAATTAAGTGCAATCCCAAAATCCCGCAGGGTTCCATTAATTTTTTTTAAATGATTCATTTCAGCAATTACTTGGAAGACGAGCTAAAACATGTCGTCCATGCAACGTTACAGAGAAATGCATTCATGGCTCATCCAGAGCATGTTTTAATATCTATGTTGTTTGATTAACGAAAACATATTAGTCTTGGCTTATAAGAGAATCCAGAAATCTCGTGAAACAGAAAAGAAAGGGGTAAGGATATTTAAACCCCCTCAGATCAATTTTAATGCTAAAGACTATATAGATATGATTGACTGGCAAACCACTTCAGTAACCGAACCCCCTCTTGTTACCGATATGAGCCTAGAAGAGTTACAGTTAATTGCGGAAACGGGGGAAAAGTGGAAGGGTTGAATTTACAATTCCTTCTCACAATCAAGCTGTGGAACGAATTGTGAAAGAAGTCACAGAAGCTTCAAAGCGAGTGTGTGGGATGATCGAAAGACATGGTTTCATTCGTGCCAGACTGGAAGACCATAAAGAGCTACCTACGTTCGAGACCAAGAGCCAGTACAAAACCTCAGTGAAGGATTAAAATATAAGTAAGTGTTTTTTGTACTGCTTTGATTTGTAATGTTTTTAAATAACGTCTTTATCTTACTGTCTTCCATATAATATTTGAAATTCATTGGTGATCATTTCTATAATTTTGTAAAAATCTGTAGGTCTATGTAAATACTGTATATAACTTTCGTTTCAGGTTTTGAAGACAAGATGAAAGGACGAATATTTAAAACAAGTCAGTTAATTTGAAATAGAACAAGAAAACTGCGCTCATGTTCTATGACAATACACCAGCAACATTTTGTACTTATGTACTACATTTTATTCCACGTTATAATATTTTATACATTTGTAATATACAATAGTAATCACAAATAACGATAGAGTTTATTTAAACACCTTTATCAAACAATTTACATCGTTAAACTATCTTTTTTAAGGTATACAACATTTATATATTATTTATGTAGTATGTATATATATATGTATATATATATATATATATATATATATATATATATATATATATATATATATATATATTTATATATATGTATATTTATTTATTTATTTATTTATATTGTATCATTTTATGCCTCCTGTAACAAAAATACACTTCAGTCTGATGTTTTTAACGAAAAAAAAATGGTTCATTTACACTAAAAATTACGAAAGTTTCGTCAAAATTAACAAACTTTAGGTCTTGTGCGGGAGACCTAAATGTTGTGCTAAGTTTTAGAAATACATTTTCTATCGTTTTTCATGCTTATTGTTAGTGGAATTTTAACTTGCAATTTAAAAAAAGAATGTTTTAGGTTTTTTTTAAAATTTTGTAAAAAATTACTTTTTAAGTAAAATTTCTAAACTTTAGGCCTTGTGCGGGAGACCTAAACATTTTTTTAAAAATCCAAAATTTTTTGTGGTAAGTTGTGGTGTCTAGTAGCAACTTTTTATCAACTTGGAATTTGGAAACAAAAAAAAAGTTAAAAATCGATACACCCTAATATACAAGTCTTATTTTATTTCTTATAAATATTTAAAATTATACATAGTCATATAATAAAACACCTATTAAAAACAATATTATGAATATGCATAGCAACAAGCTTTTCAAAATTTTATTTCAAGAAATTTTATTTAGAGAATTATTTTTGTTGTTTAATTGCTCTCTTTATTTTATACACTTATGTACCAAACTCTCCTCAAATATTATATCCTTTTTAATTTCTCTTTTAACATTTATAACTTAATCTCTCCATATGGACATGTTTCCATTTTGATGTGCTACATTTTGTCATTATTTAATTAAATATAATCTTTAAAATGTGTAGTATATGTGGAGCTATGTAATATAGAATTTCAAAATATCAGTTTGGAGTCTAACTTATATTATTTTCAATATTTATAATTCTTTTATTTTTCAGACATAATGCCTTCACAGTTGCCTTCTAGCGGTTATAAAGACTTATTTGACAAAATTTAATAGAAATTTATAATATTTTTAGTAGAAAATATTTATAAGTGTATAAAAAATTATTTGATTCAAATTTAAAACGAATTAGCTGTAAACCAACTTTTAAAAATAAAAACCGGCTTCTTTTAAGTGGTTAAAACAAAAAAAAAGCCAGATGGCTTTTTCTCTTCTTCGCATGATCGTAAGCTACATCTCCACTTCGGATTTTTAGAACTCATCCATAATTTCATTTCATGATTTTTTGAACACAACCTTTTAGTATGCAGAATTCCAAATTTCTGAAACAGTTTTATCGCAACTTTCTCATCATCTGGTAATTGCCAAATGGTAAAATCTACCTCAGCGCCAGCAGTAAAAGTAAATTATAACTTTATATATATAAAAAAAAAAAAAAGCATTTTTAATTGTAATAATAGCAAATTAAAAAGCTTTCCAAAGTTATGGTTAATAATCATTCACGTGATTCACATTTCATAAATAACAAATCACAATGTTTTGCATGGTTTACAATAAAAATCCTTTTCACGATCAGGGTTGAAATAATTGGCGCATTAGCATACATTTTGGCATGCTGTCCGTATAACGGAAAAGTACCGTATTCTCCTTTAAAAATAGTATGTTTCCTATTCTTCCTACTCTAAGCATTATTTATAAGTGACAGTTTAACTATTTAAGTACTTTGCGAATAACTGACAAAATTATAAAATACAAACTAAAATAAAACACTCTTAAATTTAGGACATTGACGATTTTATTTTAATTAACACAGGAAAAGAGGAAGTTCAGGAAAACTAAAATTAATTTAATGCCACATGTCGTGCTAATATACTTGTTATTAAATAGGTTTCAGTGGATGATAGATGAAACAGAAATGTTGCTTTTCAATCTTTTTCTAAGAAATCAATTCATTCTTTATAGAAAAAAAATCATTGGATTTTATATTTTCCTATTTACTGCAAGAAAACAACATTGGAACCTTTTGATAAATATTCATAGTTGGAAAATATCAAGATAGGATATATTAAATTCACTCGAGAAAACTCCACTCTAATGAAAATATGACAAACGACAAAAAAGAAAGTCAATATGAATAAGCATTACTGACTGGGGAGCACTTTTTAACTCTTTGAGGGGTGGTGGGATATATTATATCCCACCTAATTTAAACATGATTCACACCAGAAACTTTTAACTAAATTTTATATTTTTAACTTGGAGGGGGGAGGAGAACGTTGAAAAATTGCTTTTCTTTATTTTACAATAAAATGTTTCGATTATTCCAGTGAAAATTCAATATTACAGAGACATAACTGTTTTCCCCTCAAAGGGTTAGAAGCAGCCAATCAGCAAAGTGAACAACTGCTTCGGCCTTGGGCTTTTTACCAACTTGGCCATAAACTAAAGGGCAAACTTTCTCATTAGTGCACTCTGATTGGTTGTTTGCAAGCTGAGCATTCCATCTGTTTAGGTACAGACTCGATGATAACCAGATATCTTCCATATCAAACACGACAATGAATAACCAATGCTCATGCGTGATCATTCATGATGTACCAATTATCTGAAGTTATTGGAATATGTGTAGGTCAATCACAATTACGAGATAAGTGTTATTCAGTATTATGCAGATAGTCGAATGAACTCTAGGTTTACAGTGAAGGGATGGATGTATAGCAATAATAAGGATAATTTCTATTGAAGGATAATCAGCTGAAAGGAAGATTATCAGGGTTGGCAAGTTTTTGATGCATGACGGTTTTTACCATGGTTTTTACCGTCATGTCAAAAACCTCTTTGTCAGAAAGGTCGAAAACTGTCAAAAACCCATTTTTTAGTAGTAGTTTGTTTTTACATTATCTTTTTTCATTCTGTCTTTAGTATTAAGTTGTTTTACATGAAATATTCAATATCGAAAAGACTCTGAAGTACATTTATCTATCCGAGAAAAACAAAAAAGTATTGCATTAGAATAATACATATACATCTCTGTTAGCAGATCTCTATAATAATCTTAAGCTATTTGGCATATTCTGTAAAAACTAGATTTTTTAAAGAAATTCTATAACCCATAAGTGTAAGATTAAAAAAAGTGTATAATTTCGGCAGAATTTATTACACTCTTTAAAACTAAATAGCTTTCTCAGAAATTTCCTCTGAAGTAAGATTTCTTAAAGTGTTAAATCAAAATTGTTCATTGATTATTTTCATTTCTATATAGCAAAACTTGATTTATATAAATAAATATATAAATAAATGAGATAAAATATATTTTAATAGTTGAGAATTACATACATCTTTTGGGAGAAAGGAATAAGACTTGTTCTTCAAAGTTAAATCTTGTAGAGATTAAAATTGCAAAACCATATTAAACTTTAAACCATGTGAAAACTCAATTTTTAACTATATATTTTTGTTAAGTAATTTATTATTTGTTAAGTAATTTAATTATTTCCTTAAAATAAATAAATATTACTTTAAAGCAGAAATGTAGATCCATTAATTAAAAAGTTAACTGCATTAAAAAATAAATAAAACATTTAAGAATCTCTCTAAATTTAATAATAATTTAAGAATAAATTAATCTAGAAATGTATTGTATGCTACACTTACATTATAAATTGGAGGAAAATCGCAAATGATAGGTTTTTGATGGAATAAACCGGTAAAAACACGGTTTTTACCACTGTCATGTCAAAAACCAGTTTTTGACGTCAAAAACCCAACCCTGAAGATTATCAATGTAGATTTTCTGTTTTGGATGAAGCAGGAGGTTGAAGACATTGGAATAGAATTTGTTTTGTTTTTTCCGGGGCTCTAGCAGTCAGGGCAAAACATTATTATTTTATTGAGTTTTGAAATATTTGGCGATATATTTTTCGGTGCTCGTGTTCATAATTGCAGTGTTTGTTAACACTGTCATTTTATTGAGATATATCAAGAGAGTCAAAGTTCAGATATCGTTATTACAAAAGTTAAGAAATATTAATATCTGTCAATATATTGATAAATAATCCAGCCCTAGTAGACATTTTTGATCGAGTAGTGGTTTCTTTGAATTTGAATGTTTAAAAGGGTTATTTGCTCATGGAGTTTGACAGTTTTTTTCTCCAGTCACTTGATTTTTTTTTTTTTAAAAGAAAGAGGGGCATGTGTTTTTATTTTTATTTTAGATTTTCAATACTGTGTTTTTAGAAAATAAGAGCTAGAAACATTTTTATTTCTGTGATTTTATTTCACTGTAAATAAAAGAAAGACAATAGCATCGCATAATTGGTGCGAGCACTTAATTTTAATAACTAATTTGAAAAGCGTAATAAAAATCTGTTTGGATAAATTGCTTTTGATTAAAAGTGTATAAAATAACATTTTCAGGTTCTTGTGGATTATCTTTTGGTAGACGTTGATAAATATGGATGCAATGAAGTCAGGGATCAATTTTTTTCCCTCCACAAATCATGCTGTTAAAGCAGTGTTTATTTTTATATAGCATGTCTTTTCTTATCGTTTAACAAACGCCAATTTCTAAACCGTTAGTTTAAAGGTATAGTTCCAATTGCAAAAATGTTTCAAATTTTGTTCTGCATCATATAGAAATCAATTTATGTATAGCTGCTTTTTAAATAGTTAAGAAATTTAAAAAAATTTACAATGTCTGGATCTTATAAGTTTCCCTGTGTTTTAACATGTAAAACAGTAAAAATTTATTCTTCTATGACCAAAACTTACTGAGTTACAATACTTGCAATTTAATGAATTTTCAGATTTTTAGTCACCAAATATGGAAAAACATGTTTAAATAATATTTTCATGTTCTTGTGGTGTTCACTATGCATATGAGTTGATACATCTGGCAACAATGAAGTCGGGAACAAAATTTCATTTTTTTTTACAAATTATGTTGTTAAAACTGCATTTGTTTTTATACAGGATGTATCTTCTTATCGTTTACCAAAAGCTAATTTCTAAGCCGTTAATTTTAGTGGTATAGTTCCAATAGCAAAAATGTTTCAGATTTTGTTAAGCATAATTTAAAATCCCATTTATGTTAAAATATCGTCTTTTTAAAATAGTTAAGAAATTTAAAAATTTTTAACAATGTCTGGATTCTTTAAGCTTCATTCAGAAAAAGTTTCCTCATGTTCTAACCAGTAAAACAATAAAAATTTATTCTTCTATAGCTAAAACTTACTGAGTTATGATACTTAGAATTATATGAATTTTTGGACGTTGAAAATGCATGAAATTAAAACTATTATAACTAGGTAAGTTTTGTCCTGTAAAAATTAACTTTTTAACCAAAAACTGCTTTTAATGGTGTGGATTCATCTCAACAAAAAACAGCGTCTATACTTACATCCCAAAATTATTTCAAACATTTTGTTTAAAGGTCTTTGTTATAAAATACAACATTTCTAATAGAAAATAATCTTAATTTTATTAATTATTCATCTTCCTCAATCTAAAAGTAGCATTTAATCATTTAAGATTCAACCTCAAATCTTAAAAATTCTTTTCAAAATATTAAAGTTTTATCTTAATAAATACTAGTTAACTTGCCCGGATACGTAAAAAAACAGCACAAATTGCGAAAAAGATCTGAAAATCACAATAAGATATGGTGAAAAAATTTTAAATTGCTGCACAAATTTCGAAAAGAGAAAAAAAAATTATATATTGTGTTCGAAGATTGAAAGTTGATTCCTTTCACTAATGTGGAAAAAAAGGTATGAAATTGCTAAAATACACTAAAAATCACATACAAAATTCGAAAATTGCTATACAAAATCCGAATAAACTTTATTAAAATGAGGGCAGAAATTACTTTATATTATAAGTCAAAATGGAATGTCAAAAAATTGCAGCAGATGCGAAGAAACGTAACAATCGAATTAAAAATCACAAAAAGTTCAAAAATCACGAAAGTCAAAATTTACTATAATTGGATAAAAGTTTCAAATTTAATTCATTTGACTTGCAGGCTCTCTTAAAATTTATGTTTGAGAAAGCATGCTAGGCATTGTATCACGTTACTTTTATTCATAATTTACTTGGATTACTTTATATAATTAATATAACCCCTTAAGTTAATATTAGTTTTTGTTGTATTAAAATATCTCAATTTGTTGATTTTCTGTAAGCAACTAATCATGATTGGTTTACAATGGAAGTCTATGGGAATTTGGTGAAATATTAGAGATATCGCCAAGTTGGCATCACTTTTGTCAATTTTTCTCACCAAATTTAGTGATATATCATCAAGTTGGCTGCATTTGGCAACAAAAACTGTGTTCTCCCTACGGTAACCCCCTTAGAGGTATGGAGATGCATTAAATACTGTTCAATAATCACATAAATAATTCGCTAAAAATTCAAAAATCGCTGTACGAATTCCGAATAAACTTTTTTGAAAAGAGAACAAAATTTACTACATTGGGCTAAAAGAAAGAAACTGTATTCTTTTCACTAATGTGGAAAATCACCTCGAAACTTTAAAAAGTGCTAAAAATCGAATAAAAAAATTAAATAAAAAAAAAATCTAATCAAAAAATCGAAAATCGGACTTCAAGGGGCAAAACTTCATATATAGATGTACCTTTCCCCCAAATTTTGTAGCTTTACGTGCAGCGGTCTCTTCAGAACACTGTCGACACACTCACACACAAACTTCTTTCCTTATTATTATAGATAATTTATATTTTATTAATTTTCTTATTTAAAGTTAAATTCTATCTTTTACCATAATTCATTAAGATTTATTAAACTAAACAATAACAATAATCTATTTTTACAAATTTTGCTTTCATGTTTACTTTTCGTAAACATTGCAAATTGCTATAAAATGCCGTTTTGTTTCTAAGTTTAAAATAACAAAAATAAAAATCTTTTATTTATTAATATTGCATACTCAATCTATTATAGATAAAGTATATTTTTCTCTTTATTTCGATAAAAGTTGCAGAAAAATCTGTTAATAAATCTATGAAATATTCAATTTAATATTTTTCTATGCTTCTCCCTTTCAAATATTTGCGCAACTCGATTTTTCTGCCACTGCTTCAAGGCAATCTTAAAGCACATCTCTAGTAAGCAAATACACTAGAGTCAGCACCATTTTCGTAATTCTCCATGATGTCTCTTACGACACACGGAGCGGACATTCAACTTCTGTGATTCTCAGAAGACACTACACGTACGTGTATGTGTCAGATTAGCTGTGCTCAAAATCGGCTGCAATTTCCAAGCGAATTTTCTACTTTTTGTCAGTTAACAAGGACTTAGCTTCAGTTGCAGACGTGTTTTAAGAACGCTGTGGGGTTTATTCCCGTAGCATGGGTCAGTTGATGAAGAACGTCAGTAATGTAAAAACTTATTCTTTTTCTCTACCCAAATGGTCCCAATAGATTTAATACGTAGTCTGACTATGACAATTAGTGAATAAAGATCACAGTGGATCGAACTAGGAATATTATATCTACAAATATGAAGTAAATGTCCAGTCAGTAGCACTTTGGAATGATTATGTGGAATAATAACAACATCTTCAGTATTCAAACGAGGTAAAGGAGTAGCGAATGAAAGTATTTCCACTGGAGATAATTATCTCGCTTTTTTTAAAAATTGGAATTCTTCGGTTAAATTCATCAATTCTTTCATCTTCAAGTACATTCTTATGCATCTTGTCTTCATCGTAATTACAAAAAACCTTTTAATGAAGTTTCAATTGTTTCAACGTGCGTAAATCAGTGGTTTTCTGCACTATTATTTTTAATCATAATACTGAAGAAATCCTTTTCTGGAAGATCTCAGTGATTCAACATTCATTGTTTAGTATCCTCCCGTGCAGTTAATTCTCATTACAATACAATAACCGAAAAACTTTATGACCTGTGCCATCAATTTTCATCATAATACTGAAGATACCTTTTTGTGGAAAATTACATGAACAATTTACAGCTCCTTTGCGCAATAGTGTTAGAAATAATCATATGACTTCGTTTAATTCATTGACTGTGAACATTAATAAACAACCCGTTTTTGTAATTCAATATCTAAATAGCTGTAAACATTAATAAACTATCCATTTTCATAATTCGATATCTAAATAATCTAAATAAAACTTTACTACAGTTGTACAAAATTGATTGAATTCTGATTACAGCTACATTCCTTTTGATGCTTAATTTCTGTGTTAATATATGTATTTATATATGCAAAGTTGATCTTCTACAATGTTTCCCTGTATCCAGGTAGTAAAGAATTTTTGTTGATATAGTACAAAATAAAGATAGCGTTTCATACAGCATTTATTATTTAGTTTTATTACATACAAGTACGGAGAGAGTCATTTATTTTCATTTTATTTACTCTTTAAATATTGAATATACAAATTTTGCACATATTAAGTTTTAATAGATGGTTTAACGTAAAATTAATTTTATTTTACAATGTCAATGATACTCTACTTTACGTTCCGGCCATAAGGTGACATTGGAAAAGAGGATTTCGTGCTATTAAGATTTTAACTTCATTAAATTAATTTAAATATTTTAGTATTTTTAATTTTTACTAATTTGAATATTTCGTTTAATTAACTAAAAATCTCTTCCTCCAACTTCATGTTACAGTCTTTTAATTAAAACATCCGTTGACAGCATACACAGCCATTAGTTATACGTTACAAAAATAACAGGTTGTGGAACCTGTTACTTGTGCAAGTGTTGAACAATACAACCTGTTAACCAAAAGTAACTCTATTTCCCATCTCTATCAGAACAGACGGGGGACTTGAGTTCTGTAACCACGAATTTGATAAATTTCTAGAAAATCAGGAAATTGCTCATGAAAAGACGAGCTTATATTCTCCTGAGATGAACAATTGTGTGGAGAGTTTTAATTTAACTGTCCTCAATGGAGTAAAAACCCTTAACTGTCTAAGGGCTTATCTCAGAAATTTTGGGCTGAGGTTCTTTTATGTTTCACTCACGTGTGGAACAGAGTCTGCAATAATATTTTTAAGCTTCTTTTCAATTGTGTTCTTGAAGAAATCCTTCTGTTTCTCATTTTAAACAGTTCAGTTGTCTAACTTATGTCAGAGTGCCCCCCCCCCCCAAAAAAAAAAAGTAAAATAAAATAAAATAAAATAAAATAAAAAAATAGAAGGAAGCTTGATATGAAAGCTAAACTTGGTATCATGTGTGGTTTAGGTAAATTACCTAAGGGTACCACCGTACATGAATAATTTTTGAACAAGCAAACAATTTTTGAAACAATAAACGTTAGATTTGATGCGAGAAAAAAAAAAAGAGGGGGGGATGCCATAAACCACTCAAAACAAAATTTTCATTCTTTTTCATATTTAGATTTCCCTGAGGATGGACATATTTTTCCTATAATAAACAATCTCATTAAGCTATCAGAGCACCCGAATGGGCGGAAGCTATGAACCAAGAAATGCAGGTCATGCATGATCACGATATTTGGGAGTTAGTAGAACACCACATGAAGATGCACAAATTTTGAGTAATAGATGGGTGTATACAATGAAGAAAAATGAGAACAATGAAATTGTAAGACTTGAAGCACACCTTATAGCTCAGGGGTTTAGGCAAATTAAATGTTTAAGTTATGATGAAGCCGTGATCATAATCGACATTAGTGTTACTCACGAATATGTTTTTGCTTTATAATATGTATATATATTCAATTTCTAAAGAAATCAACCAAAAATAAATTACCAAAAAACACTTTCTTATACTTATCACTGCTCTAAGATCTTTTGCAAGTATGTCCAAGAGATAACCATCAAATTGTGCAAGTCATGTTACAGAATTTTTCTAATTTAACACTGTCTAATTCTTGAAATGTTTTAACCTTTTTCTTTACTATAGGGACTCAATTCCAAATAATAGGAAATATTTATTATTGCCTGATCACAGAAAAATCTATAACAGAAGTTGATTTGTATACAGCTAAATTTAACAGATGTAGGGCCAGAAAATTAATTACAATAAGTTTTTCCTGATTTTTCTTCAAATATTTCTCAATGTTATTTTCAAATGAATGATTTTCAATTTTGTCCCAAAAGGTTTATAGTTTACAGCCTTAAACCCTAAAGAATGATATTAAATTAAACTTATTAAATCTGCTAAATAAAGGAAGCATATCTATAAAAAACTCACTGTAATCACCATCTTGATGACACTGTTTAAGCTGCTCTTCAAAATCATCCTCTTCTTCATTTTGGTTATTATAACGAGAAAGTCCCAACGTAATTTTTGGATTTCTTATAGGTGGGTTGGATTTTCTAGCTAATATAGATAAATTTGCAAGTGAATTGTCCATATGAGGTGATAAATTATCAGAAGGGCCTTCAATTTTTAAACCATCCTGGCTAGCTAGCAAGGAAGCACCGGAAGGATCTCCTTGACTAGGAAACCTTATTGCCGCTTTGCTCATAGAAAGCATGCCTTGAACTGCATCAAGTGTTGAGGGCTCTAAGTTTGCAGGGCCAGCACTAAAAAACATAAAAGAAAAATAAATAAATACAAAATAAGCATTCAATTTAATAATTCAGCATAAAAAAAAGAAAGTATTAAAATCTTGAAATCGTTATAATATAGATAAATGACAATAATAAAAATAAAAAATTAGCAGTTGTCATAATTTAGAACATATGCCAATGAAATGTGAAAAGCAGCTATAAAAAGAATTATCATGATGATCAATATTTTGATTGCTTTTATTAGACTTTTCATTGAAATTAGAGGATACAATGTATGGAAAATATCTTTTAATATTAAGAGATCGCAAGCAAAGTGTCCGACCTTTTCATGAGTAGGTAAGCAAAATTTAAAAGATTACAATAAAAAAATTCCTGATTTACATTATTTTTTAATAAAGCTTAAGCGACCAATTCTTAGTTTTCAAGCACTCATTTTAACAAGTCATACATAAAATGTGTTTCTTTCATATTGCTAACACTCTTTAGCACACATTATGATTTTATTTCATAACAAAATACCATAATTTTGCAGCAAGTGCAAAATTTTTGATAAGTTCAGATTTTTTTTAAATGTACAAAATTGTAATTTTTGTGAATTACAACATAAAGCATATTTTAAAAATACCTTACAAAAAAGGTGACTATTTTTAAAAAAAAGTCTACTATGATTAAAGGAATTAAATCCAGCATATATTATATTGCTTTTTCTTTTAAAAAAATTATACATCATGTGCAACTCATGCTAATTGAATCATTTAAATTTAACAATAAAAAATAGCATTTACTTCAACTCTGCTGCTCCCAAACTAACACTGTTGCTTTCTGCATCTACAGCTAAACCAGTAGCAACAAGAAGATCATCAATTGTAGCATTCTTTGGTACTTCATTGCTGTCATCCTGATTATGATGAGCTAACAAATGATCTGGGTTGAAATTGCCATCCATTCCTTTGCTATTCACTAAATAAAAATTGTACATATTTTAAATAAAAAAAATATTTTTATTAGTAATATTTTGAAATTTATGAATTAAAAGAAAGATGAAAACTAACATTAAAAAAAAAGTGTCATATTTTTTCCATGCATGGTGTATGGTTCTGCACCCCCCGCCCCCCTTAAAATATACTTGAAATATCAAGGTGTGTGTCATACATGATTATTTAGGATGATTGATCACTGCATAAAATTGATATGCTGCAATTTCATATCTAAATTAAAGAAACCATTAAACAACCAATACATTACAAATACTGTGTATTTTTAGCATTAACAGTTAGATTTTAATAGAATAAATCTGTTTGAAATCTTTTTCGCCAACTGTTAGTGGATTTTTTTTTTTTTTTTTTTTAATCGAAGCACGTGTGTTATATGAGGGAGTGACATATATGAAAAAATACAGTATTAAAATGATTGGTACTTTTATGTTTGCCAAGTGCGACCCTCTCCAATGGAATTCCCCCCCCCCCCCCCCTTCCTTTGCAAATAGCAATTTTTATTTTGTATGTGTGTAAATTAGGCAGTTCTTTAATGTTGAAATAAAACGTTTTGGATTGTGGTATTATTTTTTCTTTTTGTAATATTATGTTATAGCATTTCCAATATTAAATCAACTTTAAATAAAATCTAAATTAATATTATTATTTCAATAAATATAATTTAATTTCAAAATTTTTAATTATTTTCTAAATATTTTAAAATTTATTAAATTTCTCGAAATCAGCAAATCATCAAACATGACAAATAATATCGCTGTTAAATTATCATAAAGAATAAATATATTTATTGAATCATCAGAAAACTTAATTGTAAATCTTATCTGTATTAAATAACTTTAAATGTACTTATTTCTACAAAAATCCTAATATTTTTCATCTGATTTAATCTTCCAACGATCTTTTATTTACGTTAACATTTTCAAACTTACAATTAGAATTTTAAAATTTCCACTTCTAATTGCCAATCCCAGAAAAAACATAGTTCGCAAATTGCATTCACCTATTTTTATTGACACTCATATTTATCACAAATCAGGATCATTTTAGTAAATTTCTATAGCATCTACTTATATAGCCAATGAGATCGCTTCCCGCCCAATATGAAGGTACAGCTAATGACATGATAAGCGTTTCCTCATGCTCTTCTACTTCAACTAGGCAAGATGTAGGATGTCTATTTCATCCTTTCCAAGATTTTTGGACATTGAGATGGCAGGAGCTATCTTAACAATAAGCCACTTCTTACTCCCTGCATTTTCAGTTAACCATTTTTGTAATAAAAATAAATAACAGTTAAATAATCATCCTGTTTGCAAAATAAAAAAATTGCCATGTACAAGACTTTCTTATTGTGGTGATTGTTTAAAGACTTTTATCAGCAATCTCTTCTGTGTCAGTTTAAGACGAAAATCATATGGATGTGATGGAGAAATATACTATGATATTGTAAGCTGAGAATTGTGAATGACAGTTTGACAGTTGTGAAGAACTTTGGACTGCATTCGCCAGAAAAGCTTCAAAATTTTTGTAGTAAGATAGCTCTCCAACAGATTCAGTGATGTTCTCTATTCACCAATAACATCCGAACACATGGTAGTATTATTTTATCTTCTTCTCTACATTCCACCAGAGTGTTTTGACAACAATTACTAACTCTGACATTTGCATGTTCTTTTTACAGCACTGATACATTCCATTATAACTTTCAATTTCATTATGTGGAACTTTTTAATTAAACAAATATATCATGATGAGCAAGTGATGATTGCTATTTAAATTAGCAATGACATTTTATTACACGTTTGACGATAATTGTATAACAATAATAGATAATCTCTATTATAAAGAAATATTGTTAATATAATATAAAAATGATCAGAAATTCTGTATAATTCATAACTAAAAACTAGTCGTTGGGGGCCACCGTAATACTTACCCATCATGGATATACATAACATAAAATATGAAAATAAAACATGTGATACATGCATTTCTAACATTGTATCATGTTACTTTTATTCATAATTTAATTTACTTGGACTCCCTTAAATATAATTACTATAATCCCTTAAGCTAATACTACTTTTTGTTGCATTAAAATATCTCAATTTGTTGATTTTCTGTAAGCAAATAAACACTATTGGTTTACAATGGAAGCATATGGGAATTTGGCGAAATATTAGAGATACTACCAATTTGGTATCACTTTTGGCGATATATCGCCAAACTTGGCACTATTTGGTGACATAACAGTGTCCCTTCTATGGTAACCCCCTTATAGGTATGGAGTTGCATTAAATGCTTGGCATTTACGATAAGCCATTATTGGCATTTAATCTTATACCTTGGCGAGTTTTTTGGTTGGCAGGATAATCGAGTAGTACCGAATTGCGTAAAAGAAACACCCCTGTAACTTGAAAAATTATAATCATATAAACTAACAGTTTACTGCGTCGGATTAAATGTCTCATTTCCAATTAAAATATATCTTTGAATTGAAATTTGAATAAAACACAGGGTCATGAAAAATAGAAGAGTGTGAAAAATATGATTACAAATATTTCGGCAACTAATTATCCAATTGATTTAATTCTTTATACAAAATTTATGTTTTTTTTTATTGTCTTTTATATTCACTCCTTCAAATAAACAATTTCGAAAATTTTTGTATACCTTTTATCAGAACAAATATTTCAAGATTCTGAAAAAAGTAGTTCCGGATAATCGAGGTTACTGATATTCAATAGGCTTTTTCCCATTATTACTTCCTAAGTACACAAATTTCAAGTTATTTTTCACCATAAGAATTTTTATATAGTATTTATTTGTTCTTAAACACAATGCACTCTTCCTTTCCTTGTATTTTAAGATCTCTAGCCTAATGTTTTCAAAAATGTAAATATTTAATTTACTACTCAAAATTCTACTATCTCTCTAATATACAGTAATAACCTCTTCTCAATTTCTTTCTTTTTTTCTATTTTTTTTTCTTATCATTACAGTATTTTAAATTAAATGAGAGAAAGGCATGCATTTTAAATACTATATATTCCACCATATAACACATTCCTGTGTATAACATGCAACAACAATTTATTACTATTTATAAAAAAAGAATTTATAATTTGGTATATTAACCCTCTTATGTGCACCCCCTTCCTTGCAAAGAAACTTTTATGAGGTATCTAGCATGAACATATAATAGAACATTAAATTATAATAACTAAGAAAAAAAAAAAATTGAGAAAATGCGAAGTGAGAACATACGGTATTGCACGTGCATCTGTGTGCTTCAAATCCCCCTGAAGCCTTTAGAATTGTTCACTAGTTATTCCAGCTTGTTGAATATTATTAGATTAATTTTCAGATGCTTTTGTACATAAACCATTCAAAGGAATTTCAAGACGGCAGTGAAATACATTGATGTTAGACAGAAAAAGAAAAATTTACCATGGAAGGTCAAATGCATCAAAGGTGTATAGAAATAATGTATAGAGTGGGTAATAATGGTAGAAACGATATAAAGTGAAAAATAATTTTAAAGTCATTTTAAAAATGTGGCATATTCTATACAAAATTGAATATTATTATACATGTATGGTTGACAGTACATTGATGTTAAGGATGAAACAAATATGGATGAGGCGCCAGAGAATATAAATAAGGAAGAACACAACAAACTTTTCTATGTTATCTGACAGTGAACATTATGTTTTAATTCTTAAGCTGCTATCAGATTCACCAACTTTTCGAGCAATTTTTGAATAAACTCTTGATTTCCTCCAACTTTTCACAAAACATTGTTTCAATACCCAGTGTGATAGCTAAGAGTGTAAAAAAAAAAAAAAAAATCATGATTTAAAAAAAAAAAAAAATCAAAATAATCGGATTTTAAAAAAAATTAAATCAGATTTTCTTTATTTAAATAGTTTTTTTTTTTTTTTTTTTTTTCCAGCGTTCAAATACTGAATAGCTACCAAGAGTTTTAGGTTTCCAAAACAATTAAAAAATTAATTGCTCCCATAATCTATGTTTTTACACTTTAATTAATAAAGTTATAATTATTAGTTAGTAATTACAGAAATTATAAAAACTGCAAATTAGTAGTTTCATCAAGATAGTACCATACAATAATGTTATATACATTAATATTGTAATAATTATGTAAAACTTTATTAAATACTAGTGATATTTAACATTTATTAAAATTATTAATAACTGCATTTAATATTAAATAGTTAACACTTTCAAATTAATAATTATTAAACAATTAACTCTCTAATTAGGAACATATTATACATTTTTTAAGTTTTAATTATTAAAATGATAATAATGTAGTATTCATTTTAGAAAGAAAAAGGGGCAGGATGCTAGTTCCAAAAAAGGGCACTATTTCACGAGGAAATATATTAGTAATGTGTTTAGTAATGATATAAGAAAAAAAAAAGAGAATAATTTTTAGTATGATAAATAAAGTGTCCTTAATTTTTAATAATTTTATGAATCAGAAATTGAAAAATAAAATTAAATAACAACATGTTTTAATAATATCCTGTTTTTCTAAAGAAATAAAGTTCTATTATTTTTGCAAGAACTTTGACACATGAATCTAGAAATACTGTTGAATGGGAAAGTTTTTAACAAGAAATCTCTGGCTACAATTACAGGTGAATTTAACTTTTTTAAGGCAGGGTGCATTTTGTGCAGTAATCCCAGAATTAATAAAAACTGCAAATAAGTAATTTCAATAGTTAGTAGCACAAATAACAAAACTAACAAATATTATTTGCAGCTTGTTTTGCATTTGTGCTTAGAAAAATTGCTATTAATCACCAAAATCTAAACCTACACATTGGTATGTGTATGCCAACCAAAAACATTATGAAAATGAGTTAAACCCGTTCATATATACATACAGAATAAATATAAGGATAGCCAGTTATATTTGAAATCCTCAAAATATTTAAATAACAGTGTTATTACCTCTCAGTGGGGATTATTAGCTTTCAAAGGTTCAATTTTTTTTTCTTAAAAAGTTTTGCTGCCTTTTCAATACCTAATTAATTTTTTTATTTAGTATACATGAGTTACAAAAATAAATAAATAAACATTTATTCAGCCTATATCGAAGAAGCTCTTACTGTGTTTAACATTTTTATACCAATTAGTTATTTATCTCTTATGCATTCATTTACAATTTAGCTTTTGAGCAAATGTCACTTTTTCATTCTTCTTTAACTTGAGATTGCTCTTAATTTATTATTACAAAAGTAGAACAAGAAACTAATATAGGTGTAAATTAGCGGTCGCCACTCGCCACGTGGCGATTAAAAAATTGGCCATCGATCGCCACTCTAGTCGCCACTCGCCAAGTGGCGATTAAAAATCTGTTATCGATCGCCAACTGAAATACAACTTTTTTCATGGAAAATATGCATCTCTACTTTGATTACATCTAATTAGCAAACTGGTTAATTTTTTTTCCTACCGGATGCAAGCAGATTTCAGTGATTTAGCTGTATTTTCAATATTTCATTTTTTCGCCAAGTGCTCGCTCTTCAGTTGGATTATTTTTTTTTTACAGTTTTATTCTGCAAAATATATTCATCAGCTTTGATTCCACATGCGTTTCAAATAATTTATTCCTTTTCTTTCACCGCCTTTACCTTTTCTTTCACTTTTAAAATGCAAGTGCATTTTAACCCTTTCGAGTCTGGAGTACTATTAATAGTACATGTTTTTTCATCGAGTATTGTTTTATCTAACAATTACTTTTGCTACTATCTACATACAGTAATGATAGTACATTATGGCTATGCACTTTCTTATTATGATTTCATTTATGTTTGGACATTTAGTAATAACAATAAAAGTTTGCTTAATTCTCTTTGCACCGTTGGCGATTCCTTTATTTTATAAATTAAATATATATCACTCTTTAAATTTAAAATAGTATAGGTTACTTTTCTGAACAAATCATGTGTGATAAAACACAAAAAAACATTACAAAGTTGTAATATCTGTTAAACTCTGTTGTAACGATATTTTCCAAACGCCTCCAAAAACTCTTCCTTCCTATTATCATATAAATATGAATTGAATAGTACACAAAATAAGTACATTCATTAGAATTCAGACAATGAGATAATCATTAAACTTCAGTAAATCTATTCGGATAACTACGATTAGCATTATTAAAATAAAAGTAATTTTATTCTCAAAACTGAAAAAAAAATCAGACACGAAAGGGTTAAGGACATTGCAATATCTTCAATATGTTAGATCAGTTAGATTATTTTTCATCAAGAGATACTGTTTAATCCTGTGAAATACAGTCACCAGCTTAGACTTCAACTGTATGTAATGTGTGTAGCATGTTAATAACACATTTATTAAATAAAATCAAAATAATGTTTTATTTGATTTTCTTTTTTTAATTGGATACACCTAGCTGTTGGAATTAGTTATTTTTTATATAAAGAAAGTAAAATGAATTTGATTGATACTGGTGTTTATGAACATATACAAATTATCCAAAAAATAAATTTAAAAAAAGTTAATATGATAACAGATTTTGTGGTTTTAAAGTAATTTTCTTGAATTTTGACTGCTTCCCTATTCTTATTGTGAATAGTTGGCTGGTATAAAACTCTGATTTATAGAAAAATATGTATATATACAACGATTATAGTTTATGTAGATGTCAAGAAAGTTTGAAACATTATAGTGGCCACTAACTTTAAAAAGTGGCCACTAATAAAACTGAGTCTACCGGCCACTGGCTACTAACTCAATTTCCCAGTTTTCACCTATAGAAACTAAGACACTGACTATTTATTCTTTTACTTGCAGAAATTTATTACACTTGCTATGTTTATTTTATATAAAATAATGCATAAATTGATTTCCAAAAGGAAATTATGACATTGCAAAATACATTAGATTTAAATATCCTTTTTAAATGAAACTGTTTTATGTTGGATAAAAACAATGCTTTCACAAACTTAACTGTTTTTAATTTTTTACAATACTCCAGAATTAAGCTTAGGAACAATTATTTAAAGCTCTTTTTTGTTTATTCATAAGTCAAAATACCTGTAGAAACTTTCAAATTATGTTCATCTTAGAATTTTTTTTTTTTTTTTTTTTTTTTTTGACATTTTAACCATTTCAAAAATTTTTCATTTTAATCAATGATTAAAAAAAAAATCAGTTGATTTAAATCAACTGATTAAAATCGTTGACACCCTAGTGATAGCAAACAGCAATATCCCCAACTTTTTATCCACAGCTCTAAAAATGTCTGTGTTAGCCGTGGCTCCCCCCACCCCAAACTTTTAACATTTCAGCCAATCAGAGATAAGCAATTGATACGAAAAGGTGATAAATATTAATGGCTGGTACTAGTAGTACTGGTTTTCCTCCAACTTTAGCAACGACAATTGTAACCTTTTTCTCCCTTTGAACGAGAAAAAGTTGGGGTTAAAATCAGCTGAAAAATTGGTTGCTCGAAAAGTTGGTGAATCTGATAACAGCTTTATGCTAGTCTTTTCTCAATTTTAATCTTTTATTTTATACCCAGTGTATAACGAACACCTGTAGTATAAATTTAGATGTTTTTCATTATGAAAAGCAAATGTTATATGCTGGAATATACAGTATGTGTGTTTTAAATGAGCGAAAAGTTTATACTTTTAAAGAACCAAAAGCAATATGAATGATGGCAATGGGAACAATATATGGCGATTTACCAGCTGCACCTGGCTAACATAAAAGTACAAAATATAAATAAACATACATATATGTATATATATCTTGTTTTTCCTAAGTTATTCAAGGTTTTACAGAGTCAATCCAGGCAAAATTTAGGGCCTATTTAGTGCCCCTTCACAAAATTACACATTATAAACCAGGCCCCATTCACAAAATTATTCTTAATAAAATAGGCACCTTCACAAAAATCCGTTCCATAAAAACACACAGTTCATTAATGATTTTTAACTTGTTAGGTTATAAAACGTGTAGTTTGCAAACAAAATAAGTTCACTAGAAAAGAAAACTTTAGTTGAACAACTATAAAAGTTACTAGTAATAAATGCTTGGCTCAAATTTGTGTAAGTGAATTTTATTTTTCATTACAAAATGTTATTTTTCTAAAAAATATAATAAATTTCACAAGAATAATTTATTTTTCACAAAATGGGTCCCAAGGGAAAAAAAACTCTGCATCAACTCCTGTTTTGTTTTTTCCTATTTTATTAGTTTTTATTATTTGTATTTACTGAGTTTTGAATTTAGTGAAGGATTTAATTTATCAATATATATATATAATAAATTTGAATATATGAAGACACAAATATATGAAGAAATTGATAAAGTTCTAAAGATGATTTAGAAATGAACATAGGAAACCAGTAAGTAAAATAAGTAACTATGAATATTCACTGGTGGACAAAACTTAAGGACCACTGTTATTTTCAATGATTACAGTCAGAAATAGATCTGCAGCAGCATACGTAAATTTGCATGAATGCGAGATGTACTCTGTTTTGTGAAACTTTTGCAAATTTTGTGCTTCTGCTTTTGTCGATCACGTGACAGCAGAGGTAAGAGATTTTAGGCAATCAGCTGGTGCTGTGAGTTGTCATTAGATGTAAAAATTGAAGAAGATAGAGTGAAACTTGAACAGTGAAATTTTGAACATCTGTTCGAGGCATCATTTAGATGATATTACTAGTGATAGCATAATCGGAAACATGAAAGAAGGATGCAAAATGAGAGATGTTGCCCGTGAATTTAACATCACGCACAGTACAGTTTCTAGGCTGTGGGTGACATTCCAAAAGAGTAGAATATGTACTAGGTGCATGGGAGGAGGTTGTCGTAGCAGTATGATGCCCCAAGAAGATTGCTATATTGTTATTTCGGCAAAAAGGAACAGACACAGCACAGCTGGTCAATTAGAAAATCAATTTTGTGCTGCCACAGGAACTAAAACATCGCGGAAAACTGCTATAAGATGTTTGAAAAAGGGTGGGCTATACGCCCATAGACCTGCTGTGTGTGTGTCCCACTCTCAAGACGTCACCATGGCACTCGTTTACAGTGGTGCCGTATGTATCGCAACTGGACTGATGACGACTGGTCTAACGTGTGTTCTTCTCAGATGAAAGTAGATTCAGTCTATCGTCTAATTGTAGACATAAACTGATATGGCACGAGGTTGGTAGTAATTACTATCGCAAGAATATTCTAGAAAGAGATCGATATGTGACTGGAAGTATCATGGTGTGGGTAGGCATCATGTTCAATGGCTGCACTGATCTCTATGAGCTTGACCAAGGGTCCATAATCAGTAGACCGTACATTGAAGACATCCTGCTTCCACATGTTCGACTTTTTCAAGGTGCTGTCAGTGAAAAGTTTCGTTTTATGGACGATAACACACCTTGTCATTGCACACAGTCTGTACAAGATTGTCTTGAAACCGAAGATATCCATTGCATAGACTGGCCAGCACGTTCCCCTTACCTGAATTCCATTAAAAATGTATGGGATGCCTTGGGGAGATGTATTGCTGCTCAACAATTTCTTCCCACAAACAAGGAAACCCTCATACATGCAATGAAGAATGGAGTAACTTGCCTCAACAGCTATTGAATCATGTTGTTCTGAGTATGCCATGCCGTGTTGAAAGTTGTCTCGTATTACATGGTGGCCACATCCCTTGGCACTGACAATTGATAATTGTGAGTATTTTGCTTTCTTTGTACAGTCATGTTTTCAGACAATATTCATGTTTCAGAAAAAGAACCTCTGGTAATACTCTGTATACATCCTTTGAACAAAACTTTTATATTAAATCCTGTGTGACATTCTGTTAATACTATTGTTTGCTTCTTCACCCACAATCTCACGTAAATTCTCATTTACGTGTACATTTCTTCTTGGTCCTTAAGTTTTGTCCACCAGTGTATATAAAACTTTTTGTAATTATTAACTATAAATCTCATGAAAAATCGACAATAGATAAATGAAGCAATAATTATAATACACTGTAAAACTGTATATCAATAATCTGAAATTCATTAACTGAAAAATTAAAAGATTTAGGAGGAAAAATGCACAAACAGGATGTAAAAATATGACAAGAAGAAAATGGAAACTTGTATTGTGAAACATGTTATCAAGGGCAATATTCCACAATATAAGTGAATTGCAATTGATTTCTGTTTGTGCAAAGCATGCCAAGAAGCATAAATTACTTTGCTCAAATTGCCTAATCAACTACAATATATATATATATATATATATATATATATATGTAGAATATACTGATTAACAAATGCTTTCTGTGTAATCTATAGCATTATTGGTATGGGTAGACATAATAAAATAAATTAAGAGGCTTGTAGAGGAAGTAATAAATTAATTTAACTGAGGAACTCTTCATTCATCAAACTCTTGTTTCACAGTTCCATCTTACATACATATCTGTGTTTTCAATCAAAGGTCCTGTGAGCTGTGAATATTCTTTAGGGACTTACACGTTCATAAGTTCGTTAAGCACTTCAAAATTACCAAAAGTCTCTCTGTTTGGTGTGCACTTGCCTTTTTGTTAAGAACTTGCAATGTTTTCCAGCACCAATTTTTATCTTACAGTTATTTGAATTTAATATTGAACATAACATTTGTTGGGTTAGAAATATAATTTAAAAGGAACAGATTCCGAATCAGATCAAAAGTTAAAAAGTAATGAATTAGAAATTAATTTAAATTTGAGATTAAAAATGGGAATTTAATACCTTTCATACCCCCGCTCCCCACCCCCTCCAAGATGAGGTCCATCAAGCTTGCCTGCAAGACTGGGGAGACTCACGCAGAAGATTAATTATACAAAATTAGCTAAGAAGGGGGTTTTACTTGTTTAAAGTCTCAGATTAATGTCAATGTTAAAGTTAAATCTGCAGTTAAAGTTGCTAAATCTTGAGAATTGAATTTTGCTATTCAAAAGTTAAGGTTTGAATTTTGGACTTACAATTAAGGAATGAAATTTAAGATTTTAAGTGTTTTATGCAAGAAGTTCTAGGTTTGGAATATGGCTTAAGTTTTAAGGTTTAAAATTTAGGATGTGGCTCTCAGGACAATCTGATCGAACTTTATATTGATAACTTTGAAAGTGTAATAATAATATAAAACTCTAGTCGCCCTCGGCGACCAGTTTGGTCTCCCTTAAATGGTTTGGCTAAAACCCCCTTACGTGTCCCTTAACGTGTTTGGCTAAGCATTGTAACATGTTACTTTCATTTATAATTTAATTTACTTGCTCAATCCTTCGCCAAATCGGAAGATTCTGATACAGAAATTATTAACTCGGTGTTTTTATGTTTGCCAGGCACAGGTGATAAATCACCTAACATTATTCCTGTCGTATTTTTTTGCATTTCATTAATTTCATTTAAAATATAATACTTTCACTCATTTTATTTAAAATACATAACTTTAATTTAAAACTGAAATATTTAAAATTTATGACTCTCAATTATTTCTTTTTTAAAAAAAGGAAAATAATTTATTTAACCATGACATTTAATTTTAACATTAAAGCTTTGTTTTAATTTACCACATGAAAAATTGCTCATGACAGTCACATGAAAAGGACTGCTATAATATTGATGACATGATGGTGATTGAACAATATTTGCCAATATATCACCTGCGCACGGCTAACATTAAATTACCAAATTGGCTGCCTGGCATATAAAAAGTGAAGCTGTCAACCTGGAACTGTTGATGACAGTCGTATGACTTAGGCTGTTATTATAGAGATAAGAGATATTTGGAAACAATAATAATACTAACGCAAGAAATATTTGGAAAGAATGATAATACAATAACACTAACACAAGAAATATTTGGAAACAATAATATTCACAAAAGAAATAGTAAAATAATAATGTTTTAAAGTAATGATAATGAGAAGTAATTTGTAGTTTAAAAGCCCCCTGACGATTAAATACTTTTGTAATATTTTTCTCAAAGGTTCCAAAGCACAAAATTTTATATAAAATCAAATTCTGCCAAAAAAAATACAAATTTATGGCAGAAATACAATAATAATAATTAAAAATATTCTTAACAAAGCATTCATGGTAATCAAAATGTGAAAATAGAAAAAAAGAATAGAAAAACATTTCTTTAGATTTTTTTTTCAAAATGTGAAAACATTAAAAATATGCAGAAACATAAAATTTTTAAAATTAAAAGAATATGTAATAATAAAAAATCATGTCATATAAAAATAGGCAAATAGGTGAGGAAATAACAGGTGTAACATTATGAAATCTATTTACGTGGACTGCTTGTAAGGCAAGCCAGGGCCGGCACTAAAAATTTTGCCACCTGAGGCGAGTATTATTTTGCTGCTCCTATGACATGATAACCACAACTCAAATGATTTTAATAATAAGTGAAATAATGTGTTAACTATAATTTAATTAAATGGAAATAAATATATATGAAATCAATTTACATTTAAAAAAATTAAAGTAATTAGATTAATTAAGAAATTTTGCATATCTTAAAAAATAGCAACAACTAACTGAAAATTATCCCTCCGCTTACCAGATGGATCCAATGAATCCAACAGGTACATTCAAAATGATTTTTCTCATGAAAAAAATATATAAAGAGTCGGCCATTCCAGAAAAGCCACATTTTTACTTGATTTTCAGTCTTTTATTCATAAGAAAAATAATTTTGAGTGTACCTGTCGAGTCATTCGGACCCGTCTGGTAGGCAGAGGTTTAAATGAGAAAAAATATCATATTCTAGCAATATTTACAAGAAAGTACCACATCAAGAATAAAACTTACACTTCAAAATCTCACATCAGTGTTGAATTTAGGAGGTGGCCCAAGGGGGGAAGGGGGGACATTCCCTCCTGGAGCAATGAGATATTCCCTCCTGGAAGATTTGAGATTTTGTGTTTTCAATGGTCAAAAAGTGCAATCTCCCCCCCCCCCCCTCCCAGAACACTACAATACCCTACCCCCTGAGATTACTGATTAAATATTGTTGCAATAAATAAAATAACACATAAAGAAGTAAATTTGAAAAAAAAAAAAAAAATAAAGTTTTAAAATTTTGCTTAGGGGTTTTTGTTGGGGGGAGATTTAGTTTTTTTTTTTTTTTACAAATCAGAAATCTGTCGAAATACGGAAGATTATCGCCCCTGTATTTGCCTTACTTACTTCTAAATTAATGAAAAAAAAAAAAAGGGTTTTTAATATACTTTTTTAAAATCTCGATTATAAGCCCCCTACCCAAAGTTATTTTTCTTTTGAAAAAAAAAGGGGGAGGGGGCTTACAATCAGGATTTTACAATACTTTTCATTATTAAAAATATTGGTCGAGTTTAGATCGTTTAGCTTGTTTAAACCTCTCAGTGGTAGAATTTTGGCAGTTATCATGATATGTAAAAACTAATTAAACACTAGGGTGGGTCGAAAAAACCGAAATATTTATAATCGAAACGTAGCGCGGAAAAGTTGCCTTTTATAAAAAAGATAAAATACGTAAAATATTACACCGATTGGTTAATATCTTTTACTGCCGCAAAGGGTCCAAATTTCGAAAAAATCGCAAAAAACATACTTTTAGCAATTTTTTTTTTTAAATTATCCAAACATACTTATTCAGTTTCTAATAGAACACAATAGCCACACCAAGATATTAGTAATGTAACATTAACATTTCATTTCTGTGACATCGTTGCTTTTACCGCCACAACAGGGCCAAAATTTCTAAAAAATGTTAAAAATTAAAGTTTTTCATTTTTTCAATTTTCATAACTTTTGTAATGTTTTCAGATTTTTTACATTTCTAATAGGTTGGGAAAGGCATTTTATGTTGTTAATTTCATGCACATTGTTAACCATGATCACTATAATTCTATTTAAAAAAAAAAAATTGCTCAATGATAGAAACACCTGCAGCTGCCTGCACGTAAAATTAATTTCTCGCTGCTAGAGGGCCACGTTTCACTTTGTTCGTTTTTTTTTTTGTAATGTACTCCTTTTACTCTATATTTTGATGGCCCTAAAGATAGAAATATCTGCCAGGTATAGGTGTAAATTAGCGGTCGCCACTCGCCACGTGGCGATTAAAGTTGTAAAAGTGGCGATTAAAATATCGGCCATCGATCGCCACTATAGTCGCCACTCGCCAAGTGGCGATAAAAAAAATCTGTTATCGATCACCAACTGAAATACAACTTTTTTCATGGAAATATGCATCTGTACTTTGATTACATCTAAATAGCAAACTGATTCATTCTTTTTCCTACCGGATGCAAGCAGATTGCAGCGATTTAGCTTTATTTTCAATATTTCAGTTTTTCGCCATGCTCGCCCTTCAGTTGGATTATTTTTTCAAGAAATATAGTTTTATGCAAAATATATTCATCAGCTTTGATTCCACATGTATTTCAAATAATTTATTCCTTTTTTTTTTCACTGGATGCAAATGCAAGTGGATTTTAACCCTTTCGGGTCTGGTTTACTACTAATAGTGCATGCCTTTTCATCAAGTATTATTTTGTCTTAAAAATTACTTTTGTTACTATCTATACATAGTAATGATAGTATATGGCTATGCTTTTCTTATAACGAGTTCGTTTATGTTTGGATATTTAGTAATTTATTTTATACACATATTTCACTCTTTAAATTTAAAATATAGGTTACTTCAGGGTCGGACTGGGTCAGTGTAAAGGGCGCAGACCTTGGATTTTCAGAGGGCGCAAAAATTTTAGCAAATCAAGTCAATTTTACTTGCTTGTGTTGTATCTGGTTTGACGAGGCCACACTCGCATAGCACCAAGTAAATGATAATGGCTTAAATTATATCTCTAACTCTGGATAGAAGACTTCGCTATATTCTTCGTGCATGTTTAAAGCTCCATCAATCCTACACAAGCAATTCCTACTAAGCAATTTTGTAAAACAAATCATATAACATCTAAAACTCCAGCAAGTTGAACACAGATTACCTTGTAGTAGATTACTGATATCAAGACAAAAGCTTTCTCATTTTCTTCTTCTACCTGTAGACACCTTGCAGGAAAAAAAAAGTGATCACCCCTACCAATTTTCTTGAAAATGACTGTATAAAAAAGTCATAGGATACAAATTGATTAGGAATAATATTTACTATTAAATGCTTTTCATAAATTTTTCTTTGGAGGCTGTCTGCATATAAAAAAATACACGAACGTTGATTTTTCAAATGGTAACATCCACTTTTGACACCCTATTTGAGTTCCTTTCTAGCCAGGAGAGAGATATAGTTTATATGCTTTTCTTAATACTTAATACATTTATAAAACAAAATGTGTTAGGGGTTTATCCCTAAATTTCGAAAAATAAATTGAAGATCTTACAAGAAAAAGTACCAAAATCTCTCAATTAGTCACCAGTAAAATTTTACAAGTATTATAAATTTAATAAAAACTTATTTTACATCAAAGAAAATCCTACAAAATATTTCTGGTAAGTTTTTACCATTTTTTCTGTGGTACCTTTGATAGCGGAATATGACCCCCTTAAATTATGGAAAAGAAAAATTTTCTCCATATCTTGAAAATTAATTATTGAAATGAGCTGTACACATCGATGTTTTAACAATTGTGGTTTGTTCCTTATATATTTTTTTTAATATGACTTTAATAATATCTTTCTAACTAAGAAAAATGTTTGAATAGAAAAAAAAAGTCTGGAATAAGTTTGGGAATCGGTATAACTTTAATTAATTAATAAATCTGCATCTGTATCTGTATAATTAATTAATTAATCTGTATATCTTTAATTAATTAATAAAAAAATCAATCAGATAATTTTTATGAAGATAAAAATTAAGTTTCTCAAATGGATTTAGCTTTACTATACTCAAATTTAAACTCTTATAACCCCATCAAGATTTAAGATAATGCATATAAAATATGCCTTTTTCCGGACTGTCTCGATCCAAGAAACTCAAATAAGGTGTCAAAAATGAGTGTTATTGTTTGAAATTTCAAAGTTGGTACAATTCTTAATAAGTAGATGACTTCAGAAACATATTTTATACATAACAATAACTAGTAGATATTATTTCCAGTCGATTGGTACCTACATATTTTTTACGAATATATTTAGCAGAATTAGTTAGGAGTAACCATATATTTTTTCTGATCACCATTGATGCACTGAGGTTCTTTAGAAAAGCTAACAAGTTTTTTTCGCACCAGGAGCCAAATAGAGTTGTCGCGGTGCTGCTAAGGGCTTAATGTAATATGAATTAGTTATCAAGTTAGTTAAAAATCTCATAAATTTAATTTCTGTTGCAATCTGAGAACAACTACTTTTTATTTACTACTGTTTTATTACGATTAATATTATTAACTAAGTAGCATTTTTAAATGTGGTATCTGCAGGTATCTCCTTCAACACACACAAGAAACATTCAGTGTGTAAACTTCGTTTATAAAACATTTATGCTTAAAACAAAAATATACTCTCCGTATGGTAATAGAAATTTTGAAAACTAAATCTCATGCTTCTTTTGTTCTTTTATAAAACTACCACATATTACAGGGTATTGGAATGCTGAAATATAGGGCTATTTGAATGCGAAAATAATACTTGCTTGTGAAAACAATTGGTATTTTTTATCCTTAAAAAATGACTTTATGCATCCATAAAGAGCTGAATTGATATCACTTTATAAAAAAGTTTCTACAGAAAAAGTACACCCTAAAACAGTCACTTTGCTAGTCTAAAATCGCTTAAATAATTTAGTAAATTTAGTATTCTCATCACACTCTTCCCATGATTTGCCATTTTTATAGATCAAGGGAAGGGAAATATTTAAGTTCCCCTACTTGAGTGTTTTGAGAAGGTTCTCATTTCGATGCATGTGTATTTTTTTTATGTATTTTCACTGATTACTCCTAAACTATGCGCGAAATTACTATCCGAAAATAATGGTAGATTTTGTGAACGAGAAAACGCTGCCCGCGAGATCCCACAGCTTGCAGGATTGTAATCTAAAAGTATCATCAACTTTGTATTCCCCGAAAAGAAAAAGATTGTGTTTTCCAATCAACAACAAAATCCATACAAAAAGTTTTTTGACTTCTGATATACTTCTCTCTTTTTTTTTCACTCAAGTTGCTTTTAAAAAGCACGGTTATAGGTACATTCAGGGGCAGCTATAAAGGAGGCCGGCGCAAAGTACTAAAAGAAAAAGGACTGAAAGTATGCAAAATATTTGGTTTAAATCTAAAAGATATTCAAAGAAGCGATGAAAGAAATTAAGTCCAGGGCGCCATGGCTACTACAGCTCTCGTTGGGTGCATGTTTTATCTTTCAATCGCATGCAAAGATGTACTTTTTGGTTCCCGATTTTGAAATTGCTACGATAATAATAATAATAAAAAATACTTCTCTTGTGCTGTCAGTCTAGTGATTGTTGATTACTCGCTAAACGAATTCTCGAAATTTAGTACGCTAATCAGAATGTATGTCTACAACCAGTGAAAAATTATTGGAGTGGCTTAGGCACTTAGGGGCGCGAAGTTTTCCCTGGACCAGGGCGCACCGGCCCTCGGGCCGATGGGCCAGTCCGAGCCTGGGTTACTTTTCTGAATGAATCGTGTGGTAAAACACATAAAACATTATAAAGTTGTAATATCTGTTAAACCCTCTTCTAATAAGAGATTTTCCAAACGTCTCCAAAAACTCAACCTATTATCATATCAGTAAATCTATTTGGACAGCAACAATTAAGATTATTAAAATAAAAGTAATTTTGTTCTCAAAATTGAAAAAAAAAATTGGACCCTAAAGGGTAAGGACATTACCAATATCTTCAATGTGTTTGATCAGTTAGATTATTTTTCTGCAAGAGATACTGTTTAATCCTGCGAAATACACTCATCAGCTTAGATTTCAACTGTATGTAATGTATATGGTATGTTAATAACACATTTAATTATTAAATAAAATCAAAATAGCATTTTATTGTGTTTTGTTTGATTTTATTTATTTATTTATTTATTTTTTTGTATACAGACACTTAGTTGTTAGAATTTTGATTTAGTTACTAACTTTTTATGTAAAGAAAGTAACAGTAATCTGATTGATAATTGCGTTTATGAACATTTACAAATAATCCAAAAATATATTCTAAAAAAATTAATATAACAATTTTGTAGTTTTAAAGTAATTTTCTTGAATTTCAATTGTGTCCCTATTCTTATCATGAATAGTTGGCTGGTATGAAACTCTGATTTATAGAAAATATGTATATATACAATGATTATAGTTTATCTAGATGCCAAGAAAGTTTGAAACATTACAGTGGCCACTAACTTTAAAAAGTGGCCACTAATGAAACTGAGTCTACCGGCCACTGGCTACTAACTCAATTTCTCAGTTTTCACCTATACTGCCAGGTTAAAGAGGTGGCAAAGTTTCATCTTTGCGAAGTCAAGGAGGAACATATCTCTTTGTACTAGAACCAGGTCTGAATTATTTTCGTCATTTGACCCTTCGTCTGGCAAGGCGACTTCTATATGCAATGACATTATAGATTTTTTGAAGAAAAATGAAATCCCGACTGGAATAATAATTGCAGTTGAATTTCGTGGAACTGTCTTCAAAACAGGATGCAAAGGTGATGTTATAGTAGGATTAGTTGAGAACAACTGTTAAAAAACGACTTTATTGACTTCCTTGACCTCACTTCAATGAGCTTCCACTGAGACATCTTTTCAAACATCTTGATGACAAAAAACAGGTTCTCTATCATATTGTGGCCCAATTGGTTGATCTCTTGCGATTTGCGAATTATTACCAATTGCAAAATTTAAGCCAATATAATCTGATCACCTAGCTGTTGATAAAGATGATTTGTTAACTGACCAGAAGTATATGTCTGAAATATTGCAAGTTCTTTCAACCCGCGTGTATAAAATTGACCTTTTTTGCTGAGTCCCTGGACAAATATTTCACGCAAGGTGGATCATTACTGCTATTCGAATTTTGAGATTCTACGTTGGAACAAAGAAACCCTCTTCTTAACTTGTCATACTCTTTGAGTACATCCTGAAAATGTACTGCATCAGTTGGTTCACAATTAAAATGAATCATGTTTTCCAGAATCTGTGCACTATAGTTAGTAACTTATGTTACTTGATAGATAATCTACGAAAGATTATGGTTCCTGTATTTTCACGAAATGACTATTTCGCAAATCATACAAATAGCCTCTTTGGAATGATAGCATATGAAGAGGAGAACATCAAGGCCCCAGCCATGAAGAAAATTGCAAAAGCACGAAGTTCTGTGGACTAGAATAGTGCCATCCGTCACTTTATCATAGCAGACTTCAACACTGAAGCTTAAAATTGTATGGCTTTAGTCTACTGACAAAACTGAAAACTAACGGAACCACATGTTATGGTTTCTTTATCGACTAAAAACGCTGGTGAGTTTAAAATGTTCGATTAAAGATACCAGCTATTATAACTTTCCTTGTCCCACTCAATCACTAGAAAGATGCCTGAAATTATTCATTGAAGCACTGATAAAGTTTGTTTACTAGAACAGAGGGAGGATCAGTTTTGGCCTCTCGAGAAATAATGGCTTCATCTGAAAGCAAGTTATATTATAAAATTCATTTACATTATATTCTTCTTCATTTTAAGTTTATTTAACCCGTTTCGGTTAAACATCTCTATATTTTAATTAATAAAATACTAAAACATTTTGCTCATTTTATATAATTTTTGTGGCATGAATTGGCTGTTATGAAGTAAAACATCAGTAGATGAAGCGATCGTCAAGAAAACTGAATGATTAACTTTATTTTCAAATCTATTACAAATACTTATAAAAAATTATGATATATTAATAGATATAAAGTAAAATTATTTATTTATAGACATATTATAGAAATTATAAAAATTTAGAAAAAAAAATGAAAAATTGAAATTTTTGTAATTTTTACAAAAAATATGGTCTTTTTACGGCAAATAAAGATATGATTTCATCATAATGAACATTTACCGGGACATTTCTCATATCTTCATGTAGCTATTGCATTCTATTAAAAATTGTATTGGTATGTTTGAATAATTTAAAAAAAAAAATGATAAAAAAAAACATGTTTTTTGCGATTTTTTGAAACTTTGGCCTCCTTGCGGCGGTAAAAGATATTAACCGATCGATGTAATATTTTAGAAATTTATTCTGTATTACAAAAGGCAACTTTTCCACGCTATTACATTTCGATTATAAAAATTTCGGTTTTTTCGATCCACCCTATTAAACACCTTGATTTCAATTATTTTTCATGGCTATCAATGGTAGTGTCTGTTCCTTCGTAAGCGTATAATTTACTTTTGCATCTAATCCTTACAGAGCAACAATGTCTCAAAATCATCATCTATCCCCATTTTGTTTGCGATTTCTTTCTCAGAAGTCAAGATTTGTTGAAAGCTGTTATCACGAATTCATTTAGAAAGAGATTTACCGATTCTAATACCTTAATACAGTCTCATATGATCTTTCTAGAAATTTTAATGCAATATTAATTTTGACAAAATTTCATGCCAAAACACTTCATTGCAAACAAATATAAATGTGGGTATTTTAGCCAATGATTTTTTAATTTATCTATTGAAATTTCTACCAATGCATCATATAAATTGGGTAAACCTAAATTATACCTCAAAAATTTCCCATCAAGTCGTTTTAACACATTTCAAAGTTAAAGAATTTATGTGCTTTTTTAGTGTTCAACATCGGAAAGAAAAGGAAACAAACTCTTGAATAACAAAAATAATTCATATTGTCCGAGATTGTTTAGCAGTATTGTTTATAACTAATTTCAATCAATGGCAGGAACAAGGGAAATAAAAAGCTTTAGTGTTTTCATTTAAAACTAGCCGTCCTTGGCGACCAATTTGGTTTCCCTTAAATGTATACTAAGCATTGTATTATTTTACTTTTATTCATAATTTATTTGCTCAATCCTTCGCCAAATCGAAAGATTCTAATACATAAATCATGAACTCAGTATTTTTATGTTAGCCAGGCGCAGGTGATAAATCGTCAAACATTGTTCCTGCCGTATTTCATTATTTTTTTATTTAAAATAAAATACTTTCACTCATTTTATTTAAAATACATAACTTTAACTCAAAATTGAAAATTTTTAAATTTATGACTCCCAATTATTTCTTTTAAAAAAGAAAAGTAATAATATCATAAACCATGATATTTAATTTCAACATCAATGCTTTTGGCGATTTATCACCTGTGCCACATTAAATTACCAAATTGGCCACCTAGCATATAAAAAAGCGAAGCGGTCAACCCGGAACTGCTGACGACAGTCACATGAGTTAGTCTATTATTATAGAGATGAGTTTTTGCACACCTGAATGGGATCATTTCATATTTGCTCCATTGTCGAACCCAGATCATGAATATTTTATATTTTCAGGTCTAGTTACAGGCAAAAAATTAACAAAATATTCCTTAGGCATGCACATCCCATTGAATAACAAGCAACATTTGTTCACTCCTACTGGTACTCGTAGTGCAATTTAATATTAAACTATAACACTTTAGTTCTTTAACTTTTGAAATTATAGTATCGTGAAATTTTTGACTCATTTAATTACAACCCATTACACAAGACCCATTATCATTTTATTTTTGACTCATTACACTGTTTTAGATACAGACTTGCCAACTGCTACGAAAAAATCGTAGTTGCTATGATTTGGACCTATAAACTACGATGCTACAAAAATCGGTCTCAAATTATGATTTTTTCATCGAAAGTGGGGATTGTGGAAAGAAAACACGAATTTCGCCAAAGGACCGTGTAAAAATCATCAAAGGATCATGGTAAAAAATGCGAATTTCGTCAAAAGTTTGAGGTAAAAATTCATTCATTCGAGGATTTCAACCAAGAATCGTAATAAAAAAAAGTGAATTATGATTGTGGTAAAAAATAGTGAATATCGTGAAATAATCGCAGAAAAAAATTTGCGAATTTCATCAAAATTTACTGCACTGGGGAAAAAAATCGGAACTGGGCTCCTTTTACAAATGTAAAAAGCCGCAAAACGAGAAGAAGCTGTACAAATCATATAAAAATTTATGGAGGAAAAAATTGACTATATTGAGTTGAAAGTTGAAAGTCTGAAACCTTATTCCTTTTACGAATCTGAAAAAATAACCTCGAAACACGAAAAACTAACCAACCAATATCCAGATTAATTTGAATTTTGTGTGCTACGATATCTCATTTTCAAAGGTTGTCAGGTCTGTAGATATATCTTCTACTGTAATATATGTGTATCTTAAACTGATTAAGTGATTATACTGTAATTATATGGGGTCAATCCATTTCAAGTGGTCCAGCACTGGTTGCTCGACCATTTTTAAAAAATCTGAAATTTTTTGTACAACAACCCTAACATGACAGAAGTTCAAAATGACTATTATTTTAATTTTATTAATTTTTGTTTGTGCATGGCGGCCATCTTTGTTTCATCATCTGCAGCAATTTTCGCACAAGAAGGGTTTACGGAATTGTAAATAATTCATCGTTTATTTATCCAATTCAAGTGCGGATTAAAGCAATTTGTACAGAATACATTAGGCTAAAAATTTTGTAATGGAGTAGTCTCCGAAACTAACTGCTTATTGTGAAAATTTAAGCATAAAGTTTCCGTTTTTTTCCAAAATTTGTCCGTTTACAACAGGAAATTTTTCTAGCAAGGAATACTGTGAACATGACATAATTTTTTTTACAAATAGGCCGAAAGTACTTGTACTCACACGCCGAGTTCCAGATCTGGGACTTCCTTTCTCTTCGCTAAAAAAAATCCCAAATTTTTCAAAAAATGACAAAAATCGCACTTTTCAGGCTTTGATATTTCTGGTGGGGCACGAGGTAAAAATCTGAAATTTTTAAGCATTTAGTAATTAAGTATTTAACTCAGAGTGTCATTTAAATTTATGTTTTTTATTATCTTTAAATAATAGTAACAGAAAATAAAGCCCTTTGTAAAGCTTAGCAATTAATAAAAAAAATAATTATGTCTAAGGCCATACATTTTGTATGGTTTCAGTAATTTTAGTAACTAAAAGAAACCTCAGCACTTTTACATAAAGAAAAAAAAAATATTTTTATACAAGACCTGAGACAAAAACAACATAGGGAAAAAGAAAAGCTGTTAATGTTGTCATACTTGTTGAGACATGATCAAACGTGTCAAAACACATTCTTGCTTTTTGGTTCAAAAACCACAATTTTGATCTTTCTCAAAACTTTATTTGCAGGAACCAAGTTGTACTGTAAAGTTGGGCTTAATGAATCGGAGAGTGAAATTCAATCCAAAGTTTGAATTGAACAAAAATTAATTCCGATTCATAAGCTCAAAATTACACTACAGCCGATGACGTAAGTGGTTGACATTGCTAAATGTGTTTTTTATGAATTATTTTAAATTATATAAGATCAAATAAAATTATGTTTACTAGTTATCGTAGCTGAAAAGAAATAAAGAAAAGTAAACACTCACCCAAGTACTTGAACACAGAAAGATAATTCACAAATGACGTTTATTTAAACATATATAAAACTTGCTGATTTGAATGCATTCTTACATTATGAATTATGTAAAGATTATCAAAGTGAATGTAAAATTTACTATAATTTTAGACAATTAGAGACATATTATCATCTAAGAAAAAGCAGAAGTTTACGTAATATTTCTTTTTGCAAATTAGGGATTAAAGTTCAGGAATGTAAAGTTAAATTAGGGATTAAAGTTCAGGAATGTAAAGTTAAACTAGGGCTTAAAGTTCAGGAGTGTAAAGTCAAGATCAACTAGGGACGTAGAAGGACTCTTGTATTTGGAAAACTGGATACATGCTGTCGACAATCCTCCTTCGGGAATGTAGATTCTATTTCTTTTTATTCAATGCGAATCTGAAGCGAATGAGAAGTTACGGATTTGGAAAATTGGAAATAGGAAGTTTGAGAACTTCTTTCAGAAATGCAGATTTTGACGATTTCAGTTCGCTACTCCATAGGCAATTTACCATTTATCGCATCGACAAAAAAAACAGATGTTCAATTCATATTTGTTGATCGAAGAACAATAAAATGTCGATGAGCAGAAGAACCATTCAGGGCTTTCAATTAATGTTCCATGAAATTTACTTAGAAATGTTTCTTGAAGAGAAAAATATTATATTTCCTTTAGATGATATACGGCCGCTAAGGCCTAACGAAACGTCGATCTCTTCTCACTCGCTCGCCGAACTCCTCTGCCGCAACAACCGGCTAAAAAAGCACGGCGTCGCAGCCCCCACAAGTTACTTGCTCCAACGGCTCCCTGGTGAAGAATGATGACTTTTCCAGAAGAGTTTCAAACATGAAAAGCCATTACAGAGCGCGCCAGCCAATTAAAAACGCCTATCCTCCCTGCGCCTGACGTCACACAGAACGTGCGTGTTCCAAAAGGAATGTTAAACGATTTAGCAGACGTCCGGTTTTGAGCTAAGCGTCTGTTTGGCAAAGGGGAATACCCTTCTTGCTGGAACTTTCAAAATGTCGGAAAGAATGATCTCATGGCGTCGCGCGCCGAAATTAAAAATGAGAAAAGATAGAAAATACATTTTTGCGTATTTCTGCCAAAGTATTTACCAAATTTGAAAGTTAAATTACTGAAATATAATAAAATACTAATTGCACTTAAATAATCTTAATAAGAGATAATGTTTACATTGAAAAATAAGGAAATATTGAATTATTTATCATTAAAATTTACATTATAAGTTTAAAACTTGTGATTAGAAATTAGGTGTTTGAAAATGTTAATTTAAGTTGTAAAATTGAAATAAATTATATTATTTAAATTAATTTGAATGGGAAATGATGCATTATATTTTTTATGATGCAACACAAGTCTTGTCATATCTTGATAACTTGATTGAAGATCTTGGCCCTGCTGACTCATAGAAATATACTTTGAAATCACTATGTGGAAGCAAGTCTCAATTCATTAATAATTCCTAGCTTACTTCTTATGAAAAAATGTGATTTTTCTGCAGTATAAATTTTGAAAAGGCTTTGGGTATCTTTACTTTCTGAAAATTACTTGAGGCTGATGCATGGTAACATCGCATAATGTTTCATTTACAGGAACAGACTTATGGTAGGAACAAGTTTCAGGGACTGGCAAGCAAGCAGCATTAAAATTGTGGCTTTTAAACCAACAAGCAGGAATGTGCTTTGACACGTTTGATCATGTCTCAACAAGTATGCCAACATTAACAGATTTTCTCTTCCCCTATTCTGTTTTTGTCTCAGGTCTTGTATATATATGTAAAAGTGCCGAGGTTTCTTTTAGTTACTAAAATTACAACAAAAATTACTGAAACCATACAAAATGTAAGCCTTAGGCATAATTATTTTTTTAATTAATTGCAAAAGATTTATTTTCTGTTACTATTATTTAAAGATAATCTAAAAAATAAATTTAAATGATACTCTGAGATAAATACTTAGCTGTGACTACAACAAAACAATAGTTTGGCAGTATTGTTTTGACACGTTGCCCTTGCCATATCTCAGCTTGTAGTCAAATCTTCATCCTGAAATTTCTTGTGCATAACACTACCATACAATACTCTCATAAAAAAAAAATTCAGATTTTTATCCCGTGCCCCACCAGAGATATCAAAGCCTGAAAAGTGCGATTTTTGTCATTTTTGAAAAATTTGGGATTTTTTTTAGCGAAGAGAAAGCAAGTCCTAGATCTGGAAGTCGGCGTGTGAGTACAAGTACTTTCGGCCTATTTGTAAAAAAAATTGTCATGTTGACAGTTTTCCTTGCTAGAAAAATTTCCTCTTGTAAACGGACAAATTTTGAAAAAAAACTGAAAATTTATGCTTAAATTTTACCAATAAGCAGTTAGTTTCGGAAACTACTCCATTACCAGATTTTTAGCCCAATTTATTCTGTACAAATTGCTTTAATCCGCACTTGAATTGGATAAATAAACGATGAATTATTTACAATTCCGTAAACCCTTCTTGTGAGAAAATTGCTGCAAACGATGAAGCAAAGATGGCCGCCATGCACAAACAAAAATTAATAAAATTAAAATAGTCATTTTGAACTTCCATCATGTTAGGGTTGTTGTACAAAAAATTTCAGATTTTTTAAAAATGGTCGAGCAACGAATATGACATTTTCTGGACCACTTGAAATGGATTGACCCTATGAAATTTACTCTGTATTTTTATTCTAAAATAAAAAAAATAACTTTTTTCTCTTTTTTTTTTCCTTAAATGTTCACAAATATACTTGATTATATGTTCAATATACTAGAGCCGATTGCAGCCCTGTGTGATGTAGTAATCACATTTATTTTTTATTTGTAATACAGCATTCTTATCTCACGTTTTAAATTATTTATTTTCGACTCAAAACATCGTTCAAATCGCTTTTTTTCTTTTCTTTTTACTGAAAGTAACAGAAAACTTTTATTTCAGTTTTTCCCCTTCTTCTGATCTATATTTAGAATCAGCATGTGTTGCAAGTGACGTCGACCGCGTCATATTAGAGGTGTGTCTTTGCTTGCCTTTTGAACGTAGTTTCGTTTTCTCTTTGCTGTTATTCGTTCATCAATTCATACACAATTTTAATTTAACGAATAGATTTAAATAATTTTTGGATTCACTTTTGTAAACCCTGTTTACATAGTATATATACACAGGGGTGATTGTGACTCAGAGTGAAAAACCCTGAAAATTAATTGATACAAAGGGGAAAACCCTGAAAATTATCGATGCAAAATATACGAATATCATTTTACATAACAACTGATGCTGGAACATCATGACAATCAAATGACATTTCTGCTGTTGTTTGAAATGTACAATTGCAGAAACACATAATTTGATAAACTTACATTAATTTCACTGAAAGCTAAATAACTTCATCGAATGGAGGGTGCAGTTTATCTTGCTAACTATGCAAAGTTCGAATTCTATAATCAGTAAATAAATTTATTCCAAGTACTCATGAAACAAGTACAAATTATGTGTTAAGAGTGGGATCTCTTAATCTTTACAAGTCAATACACCTAGTTATTTGAAAATAGTAAAAAAATCTCAAAACCAATCTAGTTTTACTTCTTAGTGGCTAAGTATTGGAGAAGAAAAAAAAAAAAAAAAAAAAAAAAATAATAATAATAAATAAAAATAGAAATTTTCTTTGTTTGTTTTTTTAGCTTTGCACACAAGGTAAATTTCTTATCCTGCTTTCTTCCTGGGTATTACACATTAGACATGCAATTCTGGACATATTTGTATTGAGACTGAGATGGATGACACAATACCAGGGGTGATCATGAGTAAAAAAAAAAAAAAAAAAAAAAAAAAAATGTATCTGAAATTCACAGAACCTTTTCTGAAAGGTTCTGAAAGGGGGAAGGGGGGGGGGGGGGGGGATCACTCCTGGTTCTAATTATGTGTTTTTTCTGCGATCCTTTCACGAAATTCGTGATCTTTCGGCGAAATTTGCCTTTTTTTCGCGATTCTTTAAACAAATTCATGTTTTTTCCCCTGAGATCTTTTAACAAAACTTGCATTTTTTCAGCAATCCTTTGACGGTATTTCTGCTTTTCCAACGATTCTTTGATGATATTTCCATTTTCCCAGCAATTCGTTGACGATATTTCCGTTTTTCCATCGATCCCAGACCTGCCAACCTTTGAAAATGAGAAATCGTAGCACACAAAATTTAAATTGGAGGTTGGTCGGTTGGTTTTTCGTGTTTCACAGCCATCTTTTGAAATTCGTAAAAGAATAAGGTTTCCATCTTTTAACTCAATATAGTACTTTTTTTTCCTCTGAAAATTTTTATACGATTTTTAGAGTTTATTTTCGTTTCGCAGCATTTTTTTTTTTTTTTTTTTTTTTTTTTACATTTATAAAAGGAGCCTGGTTCCAACGTTTTAGCCCAGTGGAGTAAATTTTGATGAATTCGTGATTTTTTTCCCGCTCTCATTTCAGGATATTCACAATTTTTTCCCACAATTGTAATTCACATTTTCCTATCACGATTCTTTGTTGAAATCTGCACTTTTTACCATGAACTTTTGATGAAATTCGCATTTTTTACGCGATATTTTGACGAATTTTGCGTTTTTTTACCACGATCCTTTGATTAAATTAGTGTTTTTTGTCGCGATCTTTTGGTTGAAATTTGCATTATCTTACTGATCTTTTGACGAAATTCGAGTTTTCTTTCTGCGATATTTTGACAAAATTCATGTTTTTACCACGATCCTTTAACGAAATTTATTTTCTTCTGCGACCAATTGACGAAATTGATTTTTTTTACACGGTCATTTGTCGAAATTCGCGATAGTTTATTGCAAATCGTGCGATTTTGCACACTATTTCAAACCTTGCCCCTCCAGAATTCATAAATTGGCACCCTTGTTTCTAAGGAAGGGAATTCCTGTATAAATATTTACAAAAACACGATTAGAGTGTTTTATGTTAAGAAGTTTTTTTTGCAGCTCGGATTTTTTTTTTCTCATGAGCATTTTTTAATGTCCGAATTTTCGGACTATTGACCAATTTTTTAAAACTTTCGGAAATGAATACTTAGAAATTTCGGAACAGAATCACTCCTGAAAAATATGCTGCGCTGGATAAAAATTGGAACTAGAAACAAAAAATGCTTTTGTGCATTTTGCAAAAAATCGTAGTTTAAGGCCGATTTTCGTAGCATCGTAGTTCATAGGTCCAAATCATAGCAACTACGATTTTTTCGTAGCAGTTGGCAGGTCTGCGATCCTTTGATGAAAAATCACGTTTTTCTTGTGATCTTTTGACGAAAATCGCGTTTTTCCCATGATTCCGGAGGGGAGAAATCCCTTGCAGTTTTAATTATGTGTTTTTTCTGCAATCGTTTGCCGAAATTCACATTTTTTTTTCGCGATTCTTTAAAGAAATTGGGGTTTTTTTTCGTGATCCTTTAACAAAATTTGCGTTTTTCCCGCGATTCTTTGACGAGATTTCCGTTTTTCCATGATCTTTGGACGAAAATCGCGTTTTTTTCCTGCGATTTTTTGACAAAAATCTTGTTTTGTTTTTTTCGCGATCCTTTGACGGAATTTGTGTTTATTTCGCGATCATATTAGACAAAATTTGTTTTATTTTGAGATTCTTTGACGAAATTCCCGTTTTTTTCCACGATCCTTTGGTGAAATTCGCGTTTTTTTTTTAAAGAAATTCATTTTTTTTCCATGATTCTTTAACGAAATTTGCACTTTTCTTGCAATCCTTTGGCGAAAATAGCGTTTTCCCCACGATTTCGGGATGGGAAATATCCTTTCCGGTTCTAATTCTGTGTTTTTTCTGCGGTCCTTTGACGAAATTCACGTTTTCCCGCGATTCTTTAAAGAAATTAATGCTTTTTTCCATGACCCTTTAATGAAGTTTGCGTTTTTCCAGCAATCTTTTGACGATATTTCAGTTTTTCCGCGATCTTTTGACAATATACCCGTTTTTCCTGCGTTCCTTTGACGATATATCTGTTTTTCCTGTGATCTTTTGACGAAAATTGCGTTTTCCTGCGATCCTTTGACGAAAATCTTGTTTTATCGCGATCCTTTGCGAAATTTGTGCTTATTTTTCACGATCTTTTGACAAATTTTCTGTTTATTTTGCCATGATTTGACGAAATTTGTGTTTATTTTGAGATTCTTTGACGAAATTCGTGTTTTTTTTTTCGCAATCCTTTGACGAAATTGTCGATTTTTTACAGCAAACGATTAAAAAATTGATTTTTTTCGGCGAACATTTGTCGAAATTCGCGATATTTTTTAATGTCTAAAATTCTCCACTAAACAACGATCTCATAAACCCGGAAGCATCGATCAAAAAACCCGGAAATCCGGGGTACACCTGGAACCAGGGTTGGCAAGTTTTTGCCATAGGTGGAAAAAACCGTCCCGGCAAAAATAGGTTTTTGCCAAAGTGGTGGCAAAAATAGGCTGTCCATTTAATTTTTTTTTTGCAAAAAAAGAGAAAAAAATATTTCATGAAAGAAAAAAGAAACTTAATACTTAGTTAAAAAATCAATACTCTAAATTTATTTTTGAACTCTAAGTTAAATAAGTATAATTATGCATTTTATGAACAAATACCAACTTTTATAACATAATTTATAAATGAAAAAAATATTAATTTTATATAAATGAATAGAGAACTTGATTGTTTATACAATTATTAATGATTATTCACATAATAAAACTGTGGAGGCTCTAAATGAGTAAAGCATTTATGTTTATATGCGTTAGAAATTCAAATAAACAATTATATTCTAAATTCAATTTTTTAATATAAAATTATATTTAAAGCAGAACATTTCAATTTCAAATAATTCAGTGATATCTCCATCACAACCTAATTTGTGCTGTTTTAGCATAGCATAACAATAAACTACTTTAGATAGAATATTTGTTGACAGTTTATTTCGAATTTTAGTTTGCACAAATGAAAAATTTGAAAAAAATCTTTCAATAGCAGCACTACTTGCTGGATATATTTGAAGGTGTGCAACTAATGAACAGAAGTCTTTTGAAATCTCACAAGCTTTTTCGATACTTCTCCACCAATTATGAGCATTGACACTATTAATCACTTCTGCAAAATATGAATTAGGGAAGGGTTTTTCTTTTAGCTCGAAATTAATAATATGAGATATAAAGTCGGGATTAATTTTACACAACCATGCTTTACAGCTTTCCTTTTGTTCATAATTTAAAAGTTCACCTCTGTACTTTGGATGTAACAAATATGCTACAAGATGACACGGCAAAACTGCTCGTTCAAATTGCTTTTTTAATTTTGAAAAATGTGGTAAGCAGGGTGCAATGCTCTGGTATTTTGTTATCTGTCTTGTGGTCATTTGACAATAGACTGCTGGATTTGAGAATTTCAAAAGAGTATTTGGGGGGGGGGGGGGGGGAGTGAATATAATTATTGAATTTAATTTAATTACTTTTTTTTTATCTGTAACACACTATTTTCATCAGATAAATAATTATAAAATAGTACCAAAGACTTATTTATTTACATATTTTTAAGACTCTTTACATAAAACAAAAGTAACAAAGTTATAACCTTTGATAATTAAAAAAATATTGATGCCTGACAAAATACTTTGCTTAAGAAAAAAAAAAAAAAAAATAGATATCTGATTTTTAATTTGTCTCTTAAATTCCTAAGCATTAGACTGAATCCTACCTATTTTATAAAGATTTAAAATATGTAAATATATTTAATTATATTTATTAAGCAAATTAAATGAAATATTAAATATGTTATTAAAATTAATTGTTTATACCATTATTATCCTTATTAGCTTAGAGATTTTATTACACATTAAAGTCAAATAAGAATTTGCCATTTTTGCCGGTTTTTTCCATTTTTGCCCTGGTTTTTTCCAGTTTTTGCCACTGTCCTGGCAAAAATACCTTTTTGCCGGCAAAAATGCCAACCCTGCCTGGAACACAATCCCCCCTGTATACAAAATGCAGCCAGTTTTTTAACAGATTTTTGACGAAAGTTTGATATGTATTTTTTGACAATATGATATTCTTTTGGATTTCGGGCTGTGTGCCTAGATTCAAAGAGCAATTGTAAAACTACGATGTTCTTCAATAGCTAATTCTCGATATATAAAAGTTTATCTTCCATCTCTGGCCTTTTTAATTTACGCATTTTCGATTTTGGACATTTTATCTTCAAGGCATTCTCTAAAGAATTATTTGAACCAGCATTCATTTTTGTCATGGAATTACTTCAAGTTTTTAATAATTATACATGGAACGTTTTTCTAATATGTACGGTATCCTACCTACCTACCTCTTCTAATTACCTTCCAACCTCTCATGTGATGAAAATAAAGTTGGATTGAATACCAATATGTGTCTTCCTTGAGCAAGCCTCTTGTGTCAACTGTTATCATTACGTAAGAACGTTACATTTACTTATTTATCCTTCTCTTATTTTTATTTCTACTGCAAGAATCATTTTACAACATCACACCCTGAGGCGGCTGCCTCACTTGCCTCATATCTGGCGCCGGCCCTGAGGTAAGCGATGTTTATCTTAAACCTTCATGAAAGGTTTTAGTAAAAAAAAATAAGCATGATGTTTATTGTTTTGTGAAGATGCCGATATAATTTAAAAGGGCCTGGTTTATCATGTGCAGACTGGAGGTGCATTTGTTTTCTCCGGTGGCAACAGTAATTCAGATTTACAATTTAATAAATTACATTTGCATATCACTGTTAGCTCATTTAAAAAAAAAAATGTAGCCTAGCAAATTATAAAAACCAAAGAACAGAGATAAGTAATTATCCTTTTTTTACACAGCTTAGTGCATTTTATTTGTTTTGAGTACTTTCATGTAAAAATAAATTAGCTTTTAAGTTATATTAGTTTCAATTTTTTATATTCCTCTACTTACTATGGTGGAAAAAAAAAAAAAAAAAAAACTAAATAGCCTATATACACACCATATTAATAGAAAATAGGAAAGACTCATGAAAATTAACAAAATAAAAAGATACTTGCAAAATTATACATACAAGATATACGAAGCCTAAAAGGCCCAGGCCCACTATCACTATCAGACGGTACTTCATCACTAAAGCTCTCTCTTTTAGTTTCTATTTTTTGCCTTCGGTTACTTGATGGGCTTTCATCAACTACTAAATTATCATCATCAGAATCCACAAAATCATAAACTGATTCCTTTTTAGGAACATTTTCAACTTTGCTAAAGAAAAAAAGAAAGAAAATTATTCAAATGATATTATGTTGAAGAAACATTAACTTTTTTGCTGTCCACTCCTCAGTAGTACCAGATATTGCATTTCAATTGAACATGCTTTACTTCCTTTTACGGATGTGTGAGAAAATATGTATTTTACAATCCCTTTTATATGTGACAAAATTTACAAAAGCGATAGAATATCTAATAAATGAAATACAATTTACACTAAATATATTTTTATTTTCTATCATCAAGTTGAAATGTCATAATGAAATGAATAAGCTTAGATTGCATCTATCACATTTTTATTTCATTCCATGAGAAAACAGTGAACACTTTTTATAAACTTTATGCTTATACAGTCGGCTCGGTTAAAATGCTCATGGTTAATACATGGATTTTCAACAGTATGTTGAACCTTGCCATTAGACTAGTACAAAAATATCATGTTTAATATGCAAATGGATATTATGCAATACTGCTTAAAACACGATAAAGTTTCAGTCCTTTGAAGCAAAAGATCTCACTTAAGAGGGGCCTGCCTTTTTTCGGTTGAAAAAAATCTTCAGTGCACATTTAATGCAAAATGACTTTTTTCAAACTGGGTGGGATCAGGGCACAAAAACTATTAAACCAATCTTGCTTTATATATTTTTTAATTAAAAGGAACATAATTTATTGGGTCTTGGGCCATTTTAATTAAAAAAAAAAAAACTTTTAGAAGCACACCAAAGTGCGAAAAAAGCAGGGTTGTAAAAAACCCAGCTTGGACAGGTTTTATTAAAAAACCCGGGTTAAGTGGGCAATTTTCCCGGGTAAATTGGATTAAAAGGCCAAAATGTGGACTATGATTCCACCTTCCTCACAAATAATAATCTTCAAAAGTAAAATAATAAAATCAGTAATAAAACAGTAAACCCTATGATAATGGAACCTGTTTACAATGGAATCCTGTCTTAAATGTAAAAATGTCATTGTCGTTACGGTAAGAATACTATACCTACTAAGATGGTAACCTGTTTAACACAGAATTTTTCTTCTGTCCCTTGAAATTCCGTCTTAGTTGGTTTCATTACACTAAATAAACACAACAATCTTATCAGGGTTGTAAAAAATCCAGGTTTTTTTTATAAAAAGCCCAGCCCGGGCGGGCAACTACACACTATAACCCTGGAAAAAAAGGGATTAAAAATAGATAATAAATAAATTAAAAATAGATATCTTGTCTTAAATGTAAAAATGTCATTGTCGTTACAGTAAGAATACCTACTAAGACGGTAACCTGTTTAACACAGAATTTTTCTTCTGTCCCTTGAAATTCTGTCTTAGTCGGTTTCATTACACTAAATAAACACAACAATCTTATCAGGGTTGTAAAAAATTCAGGTTTTTTTTTTAAATAAAAAGCCCAGTCCAGGTGGGCAGCTACTCACTACAACCCTGGAAAAAAGGGATTAAAAATACACCTTTCTTTCAAATGGCTGCCATTTTGTTGATTTTTCACTTTATGATCTCAAAGTGCTCCAGTTCCAAACAATCTTATCTACTTTCATAATCCATAATGGAAATTGATTGCAAATGACTCTGGCGATCTATCAGATCTCGATTAACTGAAACTGGAAGAAAATGCCCTCGTTGAGTTTGCGTAACAAAGGTGGCTAGTTATGGTAAACCTGCAACATTCTAGAAAGTTTACACATTTTATTAGAATTCTGTAATTATTTATGCAAATTTATTTTCATAACTGTAGCAAATACTTATTGTTAAGTCATGTGTTGAAAAATTATATGTTTGAAAATTATTTTAAAAATCAGTAATTTAAATTAAAATTTTCAAATTAGCTTTATTAGAAAGTACATTTTTTGCCCTATTTGATGCATTAAAGATTAAAACAATGCAATATTTAGACGCGAAGGTATGTTCAATCAAAGCACAATGTATAACACATGTTGTCGCAACATCTACAGTTACTTTTCAGCTTAGCATTAATAATAGATATGTTTTGTGCATTAAAAAAATATATATGATGCCCAACACTGCTGGACAGAACTTGTAAAACAATAAAATTACTAGCAGTATGCATTTCATAAAACTAAAATAAATAAATAAAATAAGTAAACATGAAGAAAGAATGTTTAACATACCAAACACTTGCAATTCCAAATGGAACATGATTTAATCTGTTACTAGCTATTTCATCTTTCAGAATTGGAGAGTCCAGCAAAGATGATGGCTTCACATTTAAGTTCATCTGATTAAAAATATTCATTTTTGAATCTTGTAAATGCATTTGCAGGTCATGGCTTTGCTGAAAACTGTAGTTATTGAAATAATCAGAAGTAGACAGCATTTTTGGCTTAAGTGAAAATTTTGAAACCAACTGCAAATTCTTTTCAGATTCTGTCACCTAATATAGAAAATAAATTTACATTGCACTTAAAATCATTTTAAGGTAGCTATATTAATCTTCTGAGTGACTGTTACTAATTATCAGTTACAGGAGTATGTACTGTTTCCAGACAATCATTAAGGCTATTGATCAGTGTGATCTCAAATTCCCATTGGAATTAAACTATGGACATGCGATACATTAGTATTTATAAAATATCTCCTTAAGAAATTAATATTTTAAACTTATTTTGCCTGTGTTCTTAAAAATATGTCGATTTTTTAGCTGTCAAAATATTTCTAAAAAATATACTTAATTTATAATAGGAGTGTAAAAAATAACGTTAAAAGGCACCAAAATTTTTTGATGCCCTTTAACGTTATTTTTTACACTTCTATTATATTCCATCAAGCTCCTTCTTGATAATTATACTTAATTTATAATTTTATCTGTTAAAATCTTAGCGAAAGTGAGTCAGATTTTGAGAACTGAAAAAAAAGAAGAAAAAAAACATTCTTTAAAAAGAGTACACAGAAAAAAAAAACATTCTTTAAAAAGAGTACACAGAAAAAAAAAAGTTAAATATTACTATCCTAAGAAGATATTTTAAAAATACGAATGCATTACATGCCCATAGATTTAACATTAGCAAGGGAAATTTGAGACTCACCAACAGCCTTAAGATAATCTCACAGTAGCAGGCAAGTATTTAAAAACAACATCTCCACAACTCATAAAATGTAAAAAAGTAGTTTCAATATGAGATAAAAACCAAAAGTTGCAGGGTTTGAAATTTGAATGGGATTATCTCTCTTTAATCCAAATTTTAGGGAAGATTATTATTATTATTATTGTGTGTGTGTGTGTGGGGGGGGGGGGGGGGGGATAATTAATATTTTTAATTATTTCATTTTTTAACTTATGAATTTCATTTATCTGTCTATCCATCCATGTTTTAACTTGCCTAAATATAGCCCGATTGACATTAAATTCATAGATGTTATTGGGTATCACTATGGCATGTTTGGTTTTGAAAATGAAGTGTATAGCATTTACGGTTGATTTACATGACAGTCTATGGGAAAAAATCGTTTGCAGTGAATTTTAATTAGAGATCGAGGGAAAATTTGGTTTCGTTTATAGTCTAAAATCTGAGTTTCGCCGAAAATTCAGCCAAGCTGAAACTATCTGTATTCCAAAAATCTCGTTTCTCCCTTCGGAAATTTTCAACATTAATCACTGGTTTGAGCTGTATTGGCTCAAATAATACACTCTTTATTTATTGCTATGAACTTCACTGAAAAATATATTAAATGAAATTTTAGATTCAATTTACTTAAAAAGGTGCTAAAATAAATAAAAAGGTCTTTATAATATAAAAACTGTCAAAAGATGTTAAAAACCCTAAGTGCTTTGAACTGTAATGAAACATTCGTTATCAGGGGAAAGATCAGAGGCATTCAAGTTCATTACCTAAATAGCTATAAACGAGTCTACTTCAAAGGAAGGGAGGAGGAGGGGTGGGGGGAAATACGATAATTAGGTTCCAAAATCGCGAAAGATATTTAGTATTCCATATCAGATCCTGTATATATTGTAGGACAGTACATCATTGCAAGTATTCCTTCCTTGAGTATATTTCAAAGGATTCTCTGATTATTGATGCATAGTAATGTGAAGTATGGGCTATGATTCTTGCTTTACTGAAATCTATGTCAATATCTTGTTTTTGGTTTAACCATGATAGAGCTGAAGAGGGCTTACTATACTTTATGTCTGCAATACGTTCTTTGAGTTTGTCTTTAAATTTTCTAGTAGTCATGCATATGTACTTGAGTTTTTTCTGATTTAGTTTATCTGTAAAAGATATCACATACACATTGCCTGAAGTTTCATCGTTAGGGATTGGGTCTATTTTTCGGTGCGCAAGATCTTTTAATTTGGCAAATAGTTTTGCAATTACATTGATATTATATTTCTTTAATGCATATCTAATTTTTTTTTAATAATTGCGGTACATAACTGATCAATTATGTACCTCAATGTAAAGTAATAGACTTTAAATGGAGAGTGAGTACATTTATAATATCTACATTTTTACAAATATTTTAAAAATATTGCAAACCTCTAAAAAAAAGTCATTAAAAAATAAATAAAAAGCATTTTTTTTTAATCAATATGAAATCATATACAACTAAAAATAAATACACAGATATCTTAAATGCTTACCTGCTTCATAACTTTTTTTACAGGTTTCTGAATGACTTCCTTTAGTCTTTTCTGTCTCAAAGGAGGTTTCCTAGTAACCAGTGTGGGATTTTTACTGCTGGAATATTTCTGTAATAGTAATACATGAGATTAATAGGGGGGGAAAATGACAAACAGAGATCTTAAACCAGGGCTTTAAACTAAAACATATTTAAACAAAGAAACATTTGTAAAGAATTATAATTTTAATTAAGTTCATATATTGCCATTTCAATTTTGGGTTAGCATACAAAGAATATTCAACTACTAGTAAATCTGCAGATCAGGAGCCTCAACGTCAGCTCTGCAAGTCATTGTTTTTAGACTCACTTTGGTAATATTCCGTTTCCTGCAAACCGCAATTTAAAGTTTTCAAATTATGTAATTATTTATAAGAATAAAAAATACGAAGTTTTCAGACATTAGAAGCATTAAATTAAAAACGTTATGGAAGGATATTTCGAAATTTTCATGAACTGTTAATTCTGGTATATTTTTTAAATAATAAAGTAGATTTCTTCAGGGGGGCTCTGCTCCCCTGAACCCCCCCGTGGTCTTATTAATTTACATACGTAACTTTTTATTGATTGCGCTAATGGTTAGCGCAAATCTTAGATTTCTTTTTACACTTCCGAGCCTTATTTTTCAATTCTGGTAACACAGAAATTGATTTACATTGACGCAATTATATTAAACGTTTAGGTTTTATGAATGAAAATGTAATTTCCTTTAAAAATAAAATACTTTTCATTCATATTTTCTGAAATGAGGCGGCAGTAAGAAGTAACACCCGCCAAAAAACATTTTTTCAGGCAATCTAGTTAATGCTTGGTTTTTAAGGATGAAAATATTTATTTCCCGATACAATGACGTCATTTTCGACAGCGATAATTTTGCGGTGCATAATTTTGATATTTACTATATATTTGCTCTTCAAAAGTTTTTTTTTCCTCATTGGAATTTTCCATTAAGAATTAACATTTCTGTTAACTTTGTGCAGACGATAAACCATGAAATATTAGTAACATTTTTTTTTTTAATAATAAGAATTAATATCATAACACAAGCCCCTTTTATTTCAACCTCAAAGCGTATTCGTTTTATTTTTGATATATGAGATCAAATTCACCTTCTTTTCGTATTTTCACTTTATTTCTAATATGAAGGCGTATTCATGTCTATTTTTTATTTCATTTTCTTCTCGCACATAAAAATCTTTCAAATCAAAATTAACTGTTTAGGATAAATTTTTATTCCGGGATTGAATTTTCGTGGCAACGGCAAAAAAAAAAAAAAGATTGTTAAATTTCATAGCAAAATGTCGATTTATTCCTTATGAAAATAATGAACTTTTTAATTTAAAAGAAAAATATTTGAACAAAATAAACAGAACATAGTCTTTCTTTATTTCTGTGGTAAATTCCATCTATATGTAAAGACACAAAGTCATTAATTCGTCCCTTTAGACTTTGATTTAACTTCAAACAATTACATATACTTTCACATTTACGATATTTTTAGGTGTAGTTCGCTGCTAGGTAACAGTTAAAAGATAATAAAAACAATTAAATGTGTGCTTAAAAAAAAATTTATATATAAAAAAAAATATTTTATATTATTGAAACACATATATAAAATCCCTCCATAAAAGTTATACATCGAATTTAAAAACTCTGACAAATGTATACACAAAATTTCAAACTAATATGAATAATGTATGGTTCTAATTAGGAAATTTCATCATCCTCAATTTAGCATTTAAATCCTTTAATCATATGAGCCATTTCTTTTCAACAAATAAAAATGGAAAAATCGTCTGAATTGCTATAGGAAAGCATTAAGTCGCAAAATAAAATGTTCTATATATTCCGAACGAATGAACCAAATTTAACCAAAAACTATACAGCTAAATCCGGGGATTTCACCAACATGCATCCTTAATTTTAAGATAATCGGATGCTTTTTACGGCAGTTATCGCGGAACAGACAGACAGACTAACGGAAACCAAAACTTTTCGCGTCTACACAGTAAGCCTTCACTGACGTTTCGGCAACTAGTCAGTTAAATGGCACAATTCAAATGAGTATTTTTGTCACTGAAGTTGAATTCTATTACATTTGTCATCTATGTTAATAACTGGAGGAGCTTCACTGGTCAGTTTTTTCTCAAACAAACCAGAGTTTGAAGGTTGTGACTGTCTTTGTCAGCATACGCCTGCTCACATTCAGTCGCTAATCAAGCAAACCTTGAATTATTGTGATTTTTTATTTTAACCCAGATTAATTTGCAAAACAAATGCTAAAACTTCATTCTAGTTTCCTTGACATTTACAACAAGTTGCAACTTTGGGATCAAAACATGATGGGAATATTTCTAGCATTTCGTTTACAAGCTTTATCAAAGCTATTTTGCAGCCTTCTGTACAGTGTAATATAACTACAGGGATACTAATATAACTACAGGGAAGAAATTGGGTCCTTTAAAGGACCCTTCACAAAATATTTCATATCAAAACAGGACCCTTCGCAATTTTTTTCAAATCAAAACAGGACCCTTCACAAAACTTTTCACCTTAAAAAAGGACCCTTCACAAAATTTTTCAGCTGAAAACTAAACCTTTTACTAATTTAATCATTTAAAAGTTAAATCTGGCCTGTCACTTTTACATTACATATAATGGAAAATATATGAAAATATATGAATTTTACATAATATATATATATATATCTTCTTAAAAACATATAAAAAAGAAACTGAATATAACAATCATATTTAATTCACAAAATTAGAACTAGTTTTTTCACAAATGTATAAAAGCTGTTCAGAATTTAACAAAAACAGGACCCTGAGAAAAAACTCAGGACAGATCCCTGAACTACTAAACTGCAGACCATTGGATGGTCTGTTAGGTTATAACTAACTTTCCAGAACTAGCAATGTCAAAGAAAATAAATGCTGCGGTTAAAAGATTATGAAAATCCTTTTATCCCCCCCCCCTTTTTTTGTATATTTTGTTAATCAATAACAGTAAAATAAATATTAAGGACAGTTATCATGAATACTACTACTTTTAGATAATGGGCTTATTAAAAGAATTAGGCTTTACTTTACCTCAGCAACTCTCACTTCTCTCTGTAAATCTTTAATCAATTTTGTGACATTTATTCCGGGAGGTACATCATCATGTTTATGATTCTACAAAAGAGAAAATGTATTAAAAATCTTTTAAAATGAATTATAATAATATATATATATATATAAAAAATTACACTCACACACACATTTCACATAAGATGAATTCTGAAATTTAAGAATGTTAAACTTTTAGAGAATCATTTTAACAAATGTACATATTAGTAATATCAAAAGGAATAAAGATTTGGATTTAAACATTAAACAAACTATTTCTGAAATATGTACACTTTTATCATTTCATAAAGAAGGAAATGATTTTTTTTATGAGTGATGATTAAAAAATACCTGATTTATTGTTATTATTATTATTTAACCCCTTGTATTAGAAAGTCTTTAGAGAGTCATTTTAACAAATGTACATATTAGTAATATCAAAAGGAATAAAGATCTGGATTTAAGGATTAAACAAACTATTTTGGAAATATGCACACATTTATCATAATATAAAGAAGAAAATGGTTTTGTGATGAGTGATGATTAAAAAATACCTGATTTTTTAAAAATTATTATTTAACCCCTTGTAATTTTATTTGCTTAAATTACTTATATACTTAGAATGATTATTTAATACCATACCTTGTGCATTAATAACAACTATGCTCCTTAATTCACAAGGCAAAGTTTACTCAGGGCTCTAAATTTCCTACCACTATTTCAAATGAAAAATCTTCTTGGAAGATTCCTTTAACATCTGCAATAGAAGCCTACAATAAAGATGTCATTTTAAAATAGTGGTAGCAAAATGAAAACATTTTAGGAATGATGCAAGCCTTGGTTTACTTTACACAAGACACACTCACTATTAATGCACAAGGGATTAAAAGAAATTCCAAAAAAGATATGAAATTAGCAACATTTTTATTATTGTTATGTTTTCATTTTTTTTTTTTCAATTATATCAAAGGGGGCGGGGGATATAAATTATGTAAAATACCTACACAAAATAAGGTCTATGGGAACAAAGCTTTTTGGGAAGAGGAACAATTTTTCTGCAGCTAAGTTAAGATTGATATATATAATTTGATAATATAGTCGAGTGACATTTTAGTGTCTAATAAAGAAAAACAAACCACAGGTAGTTTCCTACTTTTTCTTTGCAGTTTCTATAAAGTGAGCATTTTTGGCAGGCGTAACTTACTAATAACTGCTTATATTTTAATAACAAATCATTACACAGCCTAATTTACTATTATTTCATCATGCTAGAAATGTGAAAGAAATCAGTCAATTTACATAGGAGATAAGGATATTTTTTTAACAGTTAGAAGGGAAAAAAAGAGTTTGGTTTTACATTCTTTTCCTTTGCAACTCAATAGCTGTTTTTTTTTTTTTTTTCTGCACTTAAGCAGCACAAACTTATGAAAAATACGAAATATGCCAGAAGCTTCCATATATATTTTTATAAAAATATTTTTTATACGAAACTTATCCAAAACTTCCGTATACATTTTTATTCAATATTCATTGGTTATATTTTGAATTTTCTCCAATTGTTGCAATTTAAGAAACATGGCACTAAGTTCCATCTTACATTAAACTTTTTTCTGTTGCATATCTTTTTTAATTTTATACAAATGTTAAAATGACAATAAATTGTAGTAATGAATTATTCTTGCAACAGCAATTTTCCCACAAATATTTTTAACTGTATTTGGATCTTGACGACTGGTAAAAACAAATATTTTATGAAAATTTTACAACAATGGCCATCATTAAATGTTTACCTTGTATAATAATACTCTTTATTTTGAATGCAAACTTTTGGTATTCTGCAATATCAGAAATGCAAGGAATATATTTAGAAAAGTTCACACATTATGTAAACAAATTAGAATTATACCTGGCTATCAGAGCTCCATATTTTTAAAACAGATACCAAAGCTTTGGCTCCACTCACTAAATGATTTAGTTCTCTTTTGCTGACATTATTGTCTAGAATACAAAAAAGTACACATTTAAATATAAACAAGAAATAAAAATCATGCATGCAGCATAGATTATGGAAAACTTTCCAACACATTCAGAATACTGTAACAAAACTTCACATTTTATTACGATGAAATATGATGTATAAATAAACAATGTGAAAAACTCATAACGCATTTGAAAACCCAATTTCTGCTATTGCAATCAATAGACGGGAAAGTATTAGTTTTTATTTATTTATTTATTTTTGTGCAGATTGTAATGTTAAAAACTGCGATTAGCCAACATTTAATTAAATACATATAGGAAATTCTATATATTACATTGAAACGTCATATTCACATTAATAAATCAAAATAAACAACATAAATACATTGATCCACAATTCATTTATTACTAAAATAGGCTCAAATATAATATAAAACATTCAAACAATCAAGATGTTAAAAACATAGATGTCAATTTCCTGAGTGCTTTCAGCTAAACATCAGCCATCATCAGGGGAAATAAAATGAAAAAATGCTGTAGGTTCAATGATGTACATTAGTTAAGTAGCAAGGGTCAAAACCAAAAACAAGTGGTTTGAATGGTTCCAAAATCCTTTATAATTGCATTAAGGTTTACTTATGATGGGTTACGTAAATTAACATCCATTAAATGGATTAAAATAAAAACAATTGGATGTACGGTGTGTCATGGTGTACGTAATGTATGATCAACTCCGTGCAATTTTTTATGTCTTAAATTTTAGTCTTTGAAAAAATCATTTTCCAAATGATCGTTGTAATTTGTGATTTTTTTTTTTTTTTTTTAATGGGAAACCTTGACAATTTTTCATATTTGGGATACACCAATGAGGTATCACAGTTATCGGTCGACAACTGCCAACGTGTAACGAACATAACAGCATGAATATGCATTTTTTGCATTAATTTTGCAAGAGTACAATGACCGATCAGAATCATTACCCCTGAGAAGTTTGTATGTCTAACATTCTAGTGAGGCATTCCAGAAAAATCAGAGGGCCTAAAAAGAGCGTAGAAATTGACAAGAATCTTTTTACAAAGTGAAAAAATTAATATAGTTTTTTTTCTTTTCTTTTTTTAACCATTTGGAAAAATGGTTATTGTTCTCGTCAGGGTAGGAAATCAAAAGCATATCTGAAGGTTTTTATTGGTTCAATCCGCATTTTATTCGTTTTCTGATTGGTCTATACAGTAATCTGTATTTCCCTTTACTTTCAACTGAGATGGATACCTTCTGTTGCCACTATTACAAAAAAGTAATAAAAACTACAAAAAGAAAATTAATAACTCAGAAAGAAATTGAGATACAGCTTTCAAACAAATTGCATTTAAAAGTACATTTTTTTCTCTATCCGACGGTGTAAAAAGTAATATTGTAGGATGTTTAGAAGTTTAAGAATGAAATTTCATTTAAAATTGGTAGTCAGATTTCTTGGAAATCTGACGATGGAAAAGCCTTTTCCTGAACAGCCAATGAAATGCTTCGATAATACGTTAGTTTCAGGTGGATAATAACTAATGAAAATGAAAGAAAATTAATAACAATTTCTGCCAAAGAGTTAATTTTAATTTGTAAGATTTTCACGTGCAAAAGAAAAATGGAATAAGCCAATTGAAAAAAAAAAAAAAAAAAAGATAAATAGGACAGGAATGAATACATATAAATATTTCACACCAAATACGAGTCGCAGGCGATTTTTGTTGGTTGGAATTTTTACGTGTAATAACACTATTAATGTTTAATTCATGGTGTACGTAATGTATGATCAACTCCGTGCGATTTTTTATGTCTTAAATTTTAGTCTTTGAAAAAATCATTTTCCAAATAATCGTTGTAATTTGTGAATTTTTTTTTTTTTTTTTTTTTTTTTTTTTAATGGGAAATTTTGACAATTTTCCATATTTGGGATACACCAGTGAGGTATCACAGTTATCGGTCGACAACTGCCAACGTGTAACGAACATAACGGCATGAATATGCATTTTTTGCATTAAATGCTATTGTTTGGTGACAGTTTTTTTTTCCTTAAATAGAAAGTGGATGATGGTATAACAATGGTAAACAGCTACCATAAATTATTTAATATTGGAAATAATCAAAATCAAATCAGCCTCATCAATGCACTTTTCTTACAAGAAGAAAGTATTGGATTCGTAAAAATTTTCGACTTCCGGTTTTTGACGGATTTACACATTTTAGGGGTCAGAGATAACAAAAAACATGTTTTTACAAAATGTCTGTCGATCTGTATGTGACACAAATTTTGTGGGCGCTCTATCTCAAGAACTAATGCATGGAATTTAATAAAAATCTATATTCAGGTAGTCCCGGATATGAACTGGTATTGATTAGTTTTTGGTGTATATTGCGCAACAGATGGTGTTGGTATGCTGCATTTTACAAGATTTCCGCAATAGCTCTATCTCAGGAACTAATGCATGGAAATTTCATAAAACTTCAGATTCAGTTAGTTCTTGATATGTGTTGGTGCTGTTTATGTTTTGGTGTAAATCATCCAACAGGTAGTGCTGCTACTATGCTGCATTTTGCAGGGTTTACATGATTTCTGCAATAGCTCCATCGCAAGAACTAATGCACAGATTTTCATCAAACTTCAGATTCAGTTAGTCCTTGATATGAAATGATGCTGATTATGTGTTGATGTAAATTGCCCAATAGCTGGCACTGCTGTGCTGCATTTTGCAACATTTCCTCAATAGCTCTATCTCAAGAACTAATTCACAAATTTTCATCAAACTTCAGAATCAAGTATACATTGATTAATACTGCTGCTGATTATGTGTTGGTGTAAATCACTCAACAGGTGGCGCAGCTATGCTGCATTTGTCATGATTTCCATAATAACTCTATCTCAAGAACTAATGCTCGAATTTTCCCCAAACTTCATATTCAGTTAGACGTTGACATAAGTTGATGATGATTAGGTTCTGGTGTAAATCACCAAATAGGTGGCACTGCTATGCTGTACTTTGCTGGATTTACATGATTTCAGTGATAGTCATATCTCAAGTACTAATGCACAGAATTTCATATTTTTAGAATCTTTATGATGAGCATAGATTGCCATTTAATTTTGACACTGTGATAGCGAATTTTGAAGTATTAACATGTATGAGATAGAAGAAAATTTTGGAATTGGTACATTCGACTAGTTTTCTTTTATTTCTCCTATTATATTTTCATTATTGAAATCTTTTTTTAATAATATTTTTCACTGCTTTGAAATAATAGATATAAACATCATGAAATTTATTTAAACATAAAAAAAAAAAAAAAACTTATGCCTCTCCGAATGACTTAATTGTAAAATTAGAAATTATTTATAATTACTGAAGTGCAAAATTAATTTAAATAGATAAATGTACAATAAGCGATGGCATGCATTAACTTATGAATTGAAAAATACTACTTCATCATAAAATAGAAAAATAATCAGGTGCAATCAACACTACTAAGTTGCATATAATTTATTTTACTAAAAAGAAAGATGTTTGTGTGTGTGGCGAAGCAGGGGTGTCTACAGAAATCATAAAAAAGTTCCCTGATTTTTCCATGATTTTCCTGACTATCTTTATCAGACTTTCCTGATTTCCATTATTAACAATACACATATGGTATTTTTTTCATGTATGCCGATTCCGACTTATCCAGCTTGCTAATATCTCATTCGGGAGAAAAACATAAAAATTGCCTAATATTCCTTAATTATTGGTTGACAGTTTTATAAATCCGAACTCAAAATTTAGTCCAACAGCTTCACATAGTGTCCAATGGATATAGGGTGACCAGAAAATTTCCTTATCTTCTGTTAGTTTAAAATATTCAATTCTAAGATTTATCTACATCTGACAGGATAGCTAATTGGATTAAGCTGGCCACCTGCTCGGGTTATGCTAATGTATCATTTAAAATTTTTAAAAATGGGTAAATTGCATTCAATATAAGCGCTATCTACAGAAAATGAGGACATCTGATCACCTTAATTTGCGTTAAATATCAAAACTCATACCATGTGAATCTTTTTTTAAATATTGGGAAAGACTATTCAGTATGTGAAAAAATATGGTATATAACACAGACAAATCAGTCTCGTTGCAAAGTGAAACTGCAAATATTTTCGCATATAGGCAAATTTCCCTGATTTTCGAGTATTTTTACAAAGTTCCCTGAGTTCTCCCTGATTTTCACAGATTGATAAACCTCCCTGATTTTCCCAAGATTCCATGATTCTGTAGGCACCCTGCAAAGGCACAGTTTGCACATTTTAAATTTGGATATGGATACATAAATACATATTTGAATGCACCTGAGGCTCAGAGTTTTTATTTTTTGACAATTAACTGAAATATTAATTTAAATTCCCACTCGATGCTAATGAACCAATTTCCATTGCCCAGGCAAACACTTCTATGCATGGCCAGGGAAACAGGTCTTTCAAAAAGAAAAAAAAAAAAAATTTAGTAAATATTATGACAACAAATATATGCATTTATATATTTATATTTGCAAATATATTGCATTTTCCCTGCATTTTAAAATCACAATAGTCTGGTCCCCTCTAGAGTACTTACTAATAAAACTTTTCATTTAAAAATAATAATATTTATTATTTCAAAAAGATATTTTCCGAAGTTTGTTTTCACATTTTCTGTAGATTTAAATTGCCATCCCCAAATGGAAATACAAAAGACATGTAAATCAAATTCTTTTTTACTCTCAATGGAATCTTTCATTTAAAAAAATTATGGATACTTACTATTTCAAATAATATCTTCTAAAAATAACTAAAAACACCTACATATATAGAAAATTCTTTTCTGCTTTCAACAGAATTAATATAATGAATTTTTAATAGTAATGAATTTTAATGAATAATACTGATTTTTTTCATATAAAACAGATTATTTACTATTAAAATAAAAAAAATTCTGCATGTCATTTTCATAATTTGCATTTTTTCTTTAGTTTGAAATTGCTATTGCTTTGTATAGAAGGTTGTTTTCTACTCTATAGCGACTAACAAGCATACAGAATGGTGCTTTTCATTAAATATACATATATATATATACCCGGTAGCAGAAAGTTCGAGACGCGCAACGTGCGTCGCAGATTTATTTTGGACCTTGCAGATAAATTTCCCAACTTCAAAAAAAAAAAAAATATATATTTCCTTAAAAGTACGAAAATTCTGTCAAAAAATATCGCGAATTCGACAAATGGTCGCCAAAAAATATCAATTTCGGCAATCGTTCGCATAAAAAAATTGGTAATTTATAGCCAAAGGGTCGCTATAAAAACGCGAATTTCGTCAAAAGAGACCGGGAAAAAAAACATGAATCTCATCCCAGGGCTGTAGAAAAAATGCAAATTTCTGTCACAGGATCGCGGAAAAAACACGAATTTCATCAAAGGAGCGCGGAAAGAATGCGAATTTGGTAAAAGGATCGCGGAAAGAACGCGAATTTAGACAAACGATTGTCAGAAAAACGCAAATTTAGTCAAACGATCGCGAAAAAACGCAAATTTATGTCAAAGGATCGTGAGCAAGCGCAAATTTATGTCAAAGGATTGTGGAAAGAAGGAGGAATTTCGTCAGAAGATCTCGAAAAGCGTAAATTTCTGCCAAAAGATCGCTGTACAAACTTGAATTTTATCCAAAAATCCCGAAAAAACGTGGATGTCGTTCCAGGGGCGCAACAAAAACGCAAATTTCTGTCACAAAATCGCGGAAGAAACTTGAATTTCATCAAAGGATCGAGGAAAAAACACGAATTTAGTCAGACAATCGCGGAAAAAATGCAAATTTCTGTAAAACGATCACGAAAAAAAGCAAACTTTTGTAAAACATTCGCGAAAAAACTAAAATTTTTGTAAAACGATCGCGAAAAAAACGCAAATTTCTGTCAAAGGATCACGAAAAATGCAGATTACTGTCAAAGGATCGCGAAAAAAGGAAAATTTATGTCAAAAAATCGGAATTAAATTTACGGAATTTCGTCAAAAAATCGCAAAAAGTGCAAATTTCTGCCAAAGGATCACTGTAAAAACGCGAATTTCGTCTCAGAGGTGCCGAAAAAACGCAAATTTCTGTCGCAGAATCGCAGAAAAAACACGAAGTTCGTCAAAGAATCGAGGAAAAAACACGAAGTTCGTCAAAGAATCGAGGAAAAAACACAAAGTTCGTAAACGATCGCGAAAAAAAAGCTCAACTTTGTCAAAGGATCGCGAAAAAATGGCAAATTTTGTCAAAAGATCGTGAAAAAAACGAGGAATTTCCTCATAAGATCGCAAAAAAACAGCAGATTTCGTCAAAAGATCGCGAAAAAACGGCAAATTTCGTCAAAAGATCAAGATAAACGGCATATTTCGTCAAAAGATCGCGAAAAAACCCAAATTTCATCAAAAGTGCGCAAGAAAAACACATAATTAGTGCCGGTAGTGGATTTTCGCTCCCTGCACCCCCCCCCCCCCCCCCTGTAACCTTTCGGAAATTTTGTTGTGAATTTCAGAATTTTTTTTTTTTTTTTTACTTAGAATCACCCCTGGTATTAATCAGTAAGAACGTTGTTTATTTTAACACTCATAATGTTTGTACATAAGAAAATATAACACACTACTCCCACAGACAATTTTCATCCCACTAAATTGCTGTCGCAGACACAACCATAACTTTCTGCTACTGGGTATATATATATTTACTGTTTAAAAAAAGTTTTTGAAGATCATTTTAATATTTTCTGCAATTTAAAATTGTTATCCGCATTTCCCGGATGGAAATAATAATAATAATAATAATAATAATAATAATAATAAAAAAAAAAAAATACAAACCTCTAAGTTGTTCTAATATATGAGGAGCAGCAAACCAATGGACTGTTTCGAAGTTTGGAAACTTATATTTTTCTGGAGTATTGATACGCTTTTCCATCTCATAAATGCTATTTTGAAGAAGAAAAAATAGATTGTGATATATTATAACAAATGTTTTAAGGATATATTATCAGTAAGACTGCAAAAAGGTAGGAAAAACTATAAAATATGAAAACAAAAATTTAATATTTGAAAAATTTGTATATATGAACGTAACTATAACAATGCAAGTCTTTTTCAAAAGAAAACAAAACTGATACTAATTTTAATAGCTTTATATTTAAAAAATACACACTGTTTTACTAATTCAGGTGTTTTACTTAAAGTTAATTCAAATACTTATTTAATACTGCTAGGATTGGAAAATGGGTTTTGTTTTATGTTTAGAATTACAACTACAAAGTCTAGCACGTTTAATATTGCAAGGTCTGTTATACTCAATATTACATGACTTTAATAGTCAAAATAATTATTACACAAGATTACTTACACTTAAAAAAAAATGTACTCATTCTTGAAAATGTTGCACACCCAATAATATTAGTTTTTCTTCAAAGCCAGGTCAAAAAAGCCAGGTCTAGCCAGGTCAAATTTATACTATTTGTTATACATAGTTTTTCATGTACTTTGATATCAAAATAATGGAAACAAACATATAACAATAATAAGCAAGGGTGGGGATTTTCTAGAAAATCTTACCAGCCTGCAAAATGCAACATACAGTTGAAAATTGTTGACAAAATTTACGTGACTGCAAAAATAGTTGAAGTATATAATAATTGAAAAAATATATTACATATTATTCTACTCTAAGGTGATTGTTATAATGATGTAGACATTTTTTTTTTTTTTTTTTTTTCTGCGATAGCAAAAAGATGACCCCCTTCTAGAACAGAAACTACAGAATGTATTTTGCATCCGGAAGTTCCAATATCATGGAAGACGGTAGTATTTCGAGTGTGTTATGTTGTAAAAACTTTGCATAACATTCACCCTTCTTAAATTTACATAAACTTAATTTTGTATATTCTGTTAATTTTAATAATCTACTTCCTTTCACCATCTTTCAATTTTGACAGCAAAATTTTATTAAGTTTTAAATATTAAATCCTAAATCTTTACTTTTAATTATTTCATTTAAAATTACATTTATTATATTCTATTTTCTTTTTCCATTTCTCTGGTAAACTTTCATAAAATTACTGAAATCGTTTGCCAGAGAAACGAAATTATTACTACTAAAGCTTCCCTTAATTTTATTGCTTTCCATTCACCTCGCATCCCAAAAGATGCAACTTTTAAGAAGGTTTAGTTCCTTATCTCAAAACAGACAGGAAATTCCTTTCAACGTCATAGGCACTCCCACATAGCAAACATTCCTTTTCTCCCCGCTTCTTCAGTGCGTTGCCATTCCATGGTCATAATCCCACTACAAAATCTTTTCGCCGGAAGTGCTAGCGACAGGCCATCTTTAAAAATATTCTGATTGGCTGACGTTGCAGAAATCGTTTCCAGATTTCGGCAGGCAATTTGAAAAAAGAGTTCAGTTGAATTTTTTGTCGGAAGAGAAAACACCGATTTGATATTTGGCTTTTTTTTTTAGCCGTTGGGCCTTGGGCCCAACGGGCGTTTACTTTTCCATTGATGGCGATTCTTCAATTCATCATTTAGTCAGTATTAATTGCCTGTTATACTTCATCAACCTCAACCAAGATATATCTGATATGATAGCGTCCTGCTCATGCCTTCTCCTCAATTTCCGCTAAATTACTTAATCCAATTTTGCTCAGTTTGAAAAAGATGTTTTCTGTTCTGCTTGAATCCGAAGATGTGATGAAGGCCTTTCAGATTTTGTCCTTTGCCTAGCATATTTCAATTCATTTCAAATGTCACTTCCATTCGTCCAGTCGAATTTAAACAGTGCCTCCTACAGTATCCGTGTTCCAAGGGAAGATATTAGATTTCGTGTTCTCCTCGATGTTTCCTCAACTATGTCATCTTAACAGTTAACGGAATCAATGTTAAAATAATACAACTGTTCATCAATTTAAAACTCGTAAGAAACTGGTTGCCTATTCTCACTCTACTATCGTAAAGTCCTGAATTTATATATTCTCGAAAAGTGTGTAATGGATTAAAACATAATTAGAACTATTCTTATATATCCTAACTTTCCAACATAGTGGTATGATATGAAGACTGTGCATCCATATAAATAAGTATTGGAAGTAACACCTGTCGCAATAAGATAATATTTATTTAAATAATTTGAAATAATATTCTCTAATCCATAGTATTGTACCCGGATCCGGTTTAACAATATCTGTTATCATATAATAAATGATTTTTGTGCAATATCTGTCCGTATCATTTCAAGGGTGATTTTATTATTTATATAAGTTTCTACCAAAGAGGGGTGAGTATTATTATTTGTTTTTCCTTTTCAGATTTAATTTAATTTATTTACGACGCGTACTAATTTACCACTATACGTACGGCCATAGTGTGATCTCGGGGAATGTGAATTGAACTTATTTCGATCAGATTTAAATATTTCTTTTCGAATTTTCATTTCAATTTACATATCCCGGAATCATACTTAACATTAATGGCGCCGCGACTTCAGAGATCGTTTCTGGTATTATTGCATCATGGTTTTTCAATAATTTTTTTTTCTTTTCTCTAGTAAGCATTTACGATGACGTAAAAATTTAGCGATTTCGCTTCAAAACTTTTAACATTTTAAAACTTTTTGCATATTTTTTTTACTTTATCTTATAAACTCCTATAAATAAATTATTAAATAAATATTTTTTATAAATAGATGACTTAATTATTCTTATAATGCTTTATTATGATTTTTTTTTTGCAATTAACTTCTTTAAAAGTTACGTTTTTCAAGTTCATAAACATTAAAAATTTTATTTACTACTTCACCATTATTTTAATCTCTACGTTTTCTCTCATGTGCAGATATTATTTTGATTTTGAATATATTCTGGTACATTTATATTAATTTTGAAAGAGAAATATTTTCTTTTATATATTATGTGTGCCTTTTTCTGATTGAACAATATTTTTATCTTCAAGGACATGGTATAGAATATCATTATATGTTTATGAAGTTCTAATTTTGTGTTTATTTGATATACAAAATGAAAAAGTTTTGATAATTGCTTCATTTAATATGGAGAGGATACAATTTTATAGTTTTGAAATTTTTATTAGGTATGTGACAGTTTTCTTTTAAACAATTTATTTCAGTGTTATAGTATTTTTATAAAAATTAAAAGTGATGTTATTTATAGAAATATAGTGACATTTTTAATATTATGAAATCTAAACAATTTTATGCTATAATGCATTAATGAAATTTTTAAAATAACGATATAAAAATTTAATATCAATGATTTAATATATTTAATTATTATAAAGTTTCACAAGTTTATATCATAATTGTGTTTTATACTTATTATTGTTGGATAATTTTAAGAAACTCATAAATTTTGGTTCAAAAACATTTTTTTTTATTCAATTACAATGCATTTTTTTTTATGATTATCAAGATTCTAAATTTTTATTCATTAACTTTCATATCTCATTGGAATATTAAGTAGTATTACATGTACATGTCATGCAGTAACTATCGGAATTCATTAGCGCATGGTGAACTCTATTACTTGCTGTATGATACGGCATCTTAATGGCACTCTTCACATATTTTTTTTTATTGCTGTCAATTTTGAATGTTTTCATTGTGGGTTAATTTAGTCGATGAGTATCAGCATTCCATGCACTGCGGGCGGCGCAACAGTGTGCTAGGCGTATATGGTACATTGTGGTCTATTGGTACTATTTGCTGAGTTGTTCTACTTGACATTCACCTAGAATTGGTTTTTAAATATATAATAATATTGCTCACATAAAACTTAGAAATAATTACCTTTCAATTTTATCAAAATAAATAAATAAATAAATAATTATAATAATAAAAAAAAATAATAATATAATAAAGAAATTATTTATACCAATAGCATTCTATTATATATACAATTTTATATGTTGCTAGACATGAAATTTATTCTCCTGTTAAGTTTTAGAAATTGATAATTATCTCATAGCTTTCCCAATTCTCCTGTGCCTTTTACACCCCTTAAAATATTTATTTTTTTTTATTATACTATAGCATTTATTTTAACCCCCCCCCCCTTATGTTTAAAGGTATCTTTGGTTATCTCTGGTACTTTCACTGGTCAGAGCTGTTACCCAAGGTTTCTGTGGATTTTCCTGTGCATAGACCAAAAAATTCCCGTAAATGGTGTACAGGTCTACCAGCCAGATATTATTTTTTTTCATTTTATTTGGAAGAATGTGGGACTTCCAACTGTTACGGAGACAAGTTAACAAGATCTTGCTCTTGAGATTAGCCAATTTTTGGTTCTCAGACAGCTGTGATGCTCCACGCGCATTTTTCTGTACTCAATAGATAAATTTGTAATTTCTTATTTTGTCAGTAGATTATATTTATCATAGAGCAGTCCATTTTATCTTATTATTTTGGTATTTGCTCGGAGATCAAAGTATTTTTTTTTACTTGCCGGCTTCCATAAGGGTCGGGTCACAAAAGAAAATAGCTTTCTTTCCCCCCTCCGGTTCGTCTCGTGCGATAATTTATAAACTCTGATAAGATACCACTTATTTTTACAATATTGGCTTTTTATGCTATAGTCAAAATTTAATCTTTTCTATGTTATTTCAATTTACAATAGATTTTTTCGCACTGTGAGAATTATTTAACTTCTTGCTGAGGATATCGAAACATTACTGTTTTATTAATTTAAAAAGGGTACCCTATAACCTAAAAATCTAACTTATAATATAAATTGAAGAAAAATGATGTATAAAAAAAAATAAGAAAATAATAAAAAGAAATGAAACAAAAATAAAAAGAAATATGAAATGAAATTATGAAAATAAAAAAAATAAAGAAAGAAAATGAAATATATAAAAATAAAATATAAAGACTTACCTTGATTTCAATTTTTCTATTTCTTTTTTATTCTCTCCCAGGCTAACTCATCCAGTTAGATAAATTCTTTCTGCTTGTAGATAGTACGGACTACTTTGTAGTTACTATGAATTGGGTAGAAAATAATTTTTTTTTGGTGTCAACCGGTGTCGCATTAATTAATATTTCTGATCAATTTATTTCTTTTTGTGGACATTTGGTTATTTTTTTTAACACACATTGTATGAATGGAATGAGTGAGTAATATGTATACATATATAAAAATAAATGATAACATATGTAAAAAACATATGAAAAATATGTGTAAACACATATTGGAAATCGGTAGTCTTTATAAAGCATTGTATGTCACCAATACTATGGAGAAACTTCTCTACGTTCTTTGATTGACTAACACATTGCTTAGATTTCATCATAGGAATTTTTTTTTACGTTTTGTATACTCCTCAGCACTTAACGTTTAAACATTTGATATTCAATGAATTATTAAAAGAATAAATAATTAAATAAAATTATTTAAAATAAAAAGATCATAAATAAATTGAAAATTTTGATATCTGCATATGTTATTCAATATTTGATACAAAATCAATATTACTATTGCTAACTTAATTTGTGAGAATGTTTCATGCTTTTAATATAAGAATCATCTATTAGCTCAGTAGACTTTATAAATAAAATAAAATTTTCTCTGTATTTTTCTGAAAAAATTTAAGAGATTTATAACAGATAAACTTACCTTTTCATGTCCTAAATATTCTTTTGCATCCAAGACTTTTTGAAAGCTTCATAAATTCCTTGAAATTTTTATTTTGTACTGATGTCTGATAATTTTACTTTCATTGTGTTATTCATTTAAGTAAAAAACTGATTTCTCATAACATAATAGTAATGATAATATTTTTACTTTGAACAGAAGCTACAAATCTCAATATATTGTTGTTTTTTTATATTTATGTGGTAAAACATTATAAAGCTTTTTCTATATTACTATTGTTGACACAGAAATACTGTTATGTTAATGTCAGTTATGAATTATTGGTAAAATTGTTAACTATTATTTTAGTTTACTTTTATATTGCTTTAATTGTACATTCATCATCTGCACATGAGAGTCATAGGTTTTCGTGCTCTATTTCACAACTCACCCCTATAATATGCATATCCTGCATCTGTTGAAATGTTTTGTGTTTTGCAGAGAAATAACTGTTTGTACCTAGAGTTTTATTTCATGATACATTTCATTGATATTTAATATATGTTGATTTACACCATCACTGTTATGTAATATATATATGTTGTGTTTTATGTACTATGCTTAAAATTTATATGTTTTTAGGTGTTGTTTTTATAGCTTGTTCAATTCTTAAATCCAAATTTTCACTATGTTAAAACTTCTGCAGCTATAATTTAAATTTTTAATTTCTCTTTTTGTGAGGTTATTGTGCAATTCACATGATTTTCCTCGTTTCAATTTTATAAAATGTTTGCCTTTTGGTTTTAAATAACCGTTGACTAAGCATTTTTTTTTACTATTTTTTTTTTGTATGCAGCGGAGATAAAATGTTATGTTGTAAAAACTTTGCATAACATTCACCCTTCTTAAATTTACATAAACTTAATTTTGTATATTCTGTTAATTTTAATAATCTACTTCCTTTCACCATCTTTCAATTTTGACAGCAAAATTTTATTAAGTTTTAAATATTAAATCCTAAATCTTTACTTTTAATTATTTCATTTAAAATTACATTTATTATATTCTATTTTCTTTTTCCATTTCTCTGGTAAACTTTCATAAAATTACTGAAATCGTTTGCCAGAGAAACGAAATTATTACTACTAAAGCTTCCCTTAATTTTATTGCTTTCCATTCACCTCGCATCCCAAAAGATGCAACTTTTAAGAAGGTTTAGTTCCTTATCTCAAAACAGACAGGAAATTCCTTTCAACGTCATAGGCACTCCCACATAGCAAACATTCCTTTTCTCCCCGCTTCTTCAGTGCGTTGCCATTCCATGGTCATAATCCCACTACAAAATCTTTTCGCCGGAAGTGCTAGCGACAGGCCATCTTTAAAAATATTCTGATTGGCTGACGTTGCAGAAATCGTTTCCAGATTTCGGCAGGCAATTTGAAAAAAGAGTTCAGTTGAATTTTTTGTCGGAAGAGAAAACACCGATTTGATATTTGGCTTTTTTTTTTAGCCGTTGGGCCTTGGGCCCAACGGGCGTTTACTTTTCCATTGATGGCGATTCTTCAATTCATCATTTAGTCAGTATTAATTGCCTGTTATACTTCATCAACCTCAACCAAGATATATCTGATATGATAGCGTCCTGCTCATGCCTTCTCCTCAATTTCCGCTAAATTACTTAATCCAATTTTGCTCAGTTTGAAAAAGATGTTTTCTGTTCTGCTTGAATCCGAAGATGTGATGAAGGCCTTTCAGATTTTGTCCTTTGCCTAGCATATTTCAATTCATTTCAAATGTCACTTCCATTCGTCCAGTCGAATTTAAACAGTGCCTCCTACAGTATCCGTGTTCCAAGGGAAGATATTAGATTTCGTGTTCTCCTCGATGTTTCCTCAACTATGTCATCTTAACAGTTAACGGAATCAATGTTAAAATAATACAACTGTTCATCAATTTAAAACTCGTAAGAAACTGGTTGCCTATTCTCACTCTACTATCGTAAAGTCCTGAATTTATATATTCTCGAAAAGTGTGTAATGGATTAAAACATAATTAGAACTATTCTTATATATCCTAACTTTCCAACATAGTGGTATGATATGAAGACTGTGCATCCATATAAATAAGTATTGGAAGTAACACCTGTCGCAATAAGATAATATTTATTTAAATAATTTGAAATAATATTCTCTAATCCATAGTATTGTACCCGGATCCGGTTTAACAATATCTGTTATCATATAATAAATGATTTTTGTGCAATATCTGTCCGTATCATTTCAAGGGTGATTTTATTATTTATATAAGTTTCTACCAAAGAGGGGTGAGTATTATTATTTGTTTTTCCTTTTCAGATTTAATTTAATTTATTTACGACGCGTACTAATTTACCACTATACGTACGGCCATAGTGTGATCTCGGGGAATGTGAATTGAACTTATTTCGATCAGATTTAAATATTTCTTTTCGAATTTTCATTTCAATTTACATATCCCGGAATCATACTTAACAGAGTGACGCAGCCTTAAGCCTAAAATCGTATCGTATCGTATCGTATCATAGAATTCGTAGATGGCGGAACTCATATATACAGCTAACTCGACATCAAAGAAAATGCGAAAAGCCGCCTTTTAATAACTCAGCAGATATACGTCTTATTGTTCTGAATTTTCTAGAACAGTCTTATATCTGCAGTCTAATCGTATACTGAAATTTTTACATTTCTATGTGCAGTATATTTTGAGATCTAAATAGTCATTTTTAAAGTGAAAACGTTGGTAATATCGAGGAAGTTCCTAATTTGAAAATCTCGAAAACGGTTCTAACGATTATTTTTAAATTGATACATAATATAAATGTGATTAAGGCGAGGTGAATAACACTTTTCTTTTTTCTGGGAAAACTCTCGTTCGTTAAATAATTCGATTTTTTTTTCTCTCGAAAATGACACGAGCGATTTTTTAAAAATCAAATAAATATGTTTCAGATGAACCAAATAACAATTTACTTGTTTCCAGCAAGACTCTTGTTCGTTTTATAATGCGCATGAAAAATCGGACTATATTTCTTCGCCATTCTATGGAAATTTCACCGAAAATGCATGACACTGTATTCATACACATGCTTTCTTTTTAACCACTTTTGGGGAAAAAAATTTTGTCTTCCCACGCCTGAGTGGTTGAGGGCCATCGTCTACTGATCTTAACATAGTCAGTTCGATACTCGCTGGTGCGTGTGAAGTTTTTTTTTTTTTTTTTTTTAAGTCTGTTAGTTGACCATTATTCTCAGTTCCTTTGTAATTTTTTAATTGCTATTAAGTTAAATAAAATTACAATTATAATGACGCCAATTTGATGATGATTATTTCTTGGCAATTTTTCAACAATAAAAATACAACAACAATATCATAAAAATCAACAACAATAAATGATGGGACCACCTCGTCCTATATTGGTATGACTAAACGTCGATTTTTCGAAAGATTGCAAGAACATAAAAACGATTTGAAGTTTCGTAAACTTTTTACAGCACTCTCAAGAAGCTACCATAAAGGACTCATTTCATTTATAGACTTTGACCATGCTAAAGTTATTTCCAAACAAGTTATTCCGCGCAATGCTATTATTCGTGAATCTTTAGAAATTCGTCTAAGAAACCATGAAGTGTGTAATGATAATGTTTCCTTTCACATACCAGAAATATGGCTTTCAATTTTGAAAAGTCAATGAAAATTCCATTTTTTCAACTAGTCTTTCTTCGTTTACATCTTTGATTAAAAGATGGCGCCACTGAACTCTTTATTTGGGAGTAAGAGGTTTCCGTTAGAATGTTTTGAATTTTGAATTGATTTCAAAATGTAGCATGTAAAGAGTTTGTTGTCGATTTATATTTTAGAAAATTTTTCTCCTGATGAAGGTTTTAAAGAATAAACCGAAACGTAGAGTTTTATGTTAAACTTGTGTATAAATTGTACGTTGGATAGCAACACCTATTTGTTTTGTAATAAAAATATTACCATAAATTTTATAAATATATTTAATTTCAATCACTTTACAAAAAATATACATTAATACAGTAAACTCTGTGTAAGGCGGAATCGATCGGGACCAAGAAAATTTTCCGCAATAGACAATATTCCGCCTTAGACAAATTTTACTCTATGTCTATGGATTCGTAGGGACTTGAAATTCTTTCCGAGTTAGACAGATTTCCGTCTTACACAGAGTCCGCCTTACAGAGAGTTTACTGTAGTTATTATTTGAATACAAATCACACGATCAGAAACGTAAAAAAATAATTCATTTCAGCTCTTCTTTTTATAATATCATTTTTTATTATTATGACGGTCAATCAATATATAATCACTGACATCCATAATATTATTATTATTATAATTATTATTTTCCTTGCATAAAAACTATTGTGATGTAATAATTATTTTATAATAAATAATTTAGTTGAAATGTTTTATTTATAAATAACAATGAAGTTTTACATAATAAGCATATCAGAATTCTGGTGTTGCCATCTTTTGACGCAATTGCGTACCACATTTCAGGGTCGTACTGGCATAACTGAGAGGGCGGTGGCAAAATGGATAAAAAGGGCGCCGATTGCCTTCGCAAATGCTTATATATACATACATACACATACTATATAAATTATGTATAAAAAATCACTTTAAAAATATATACGAGTATATTGCTATAGCGAAAACTTTATTCTTAAAATAATTATGTCACCCAAATTAGTATTTTACACTATAGAAATGTAATATGCACAAAAATAGTTCCCCGCAAGGCATTGCAGTTAAAAAAAAAAATCTGATGTTAGACCAGTGTTGCCAATTTAGAGGTATTTTTTTCCTCCACACTTTTCTAAGAAAGCTATCTCTGTTTTCGAATTTCGCTCACCTTATCTAATGAGTTAATTCAAACTTTACCCCGAATATTTGAATAAAAATCTCCATACGATTATCTCCAAATGGAAAATAAAATATTAAAATAAAACAAACAAAAACAATTTCGTTGGGTCAAAACTCAAAAGTGCAAAACATTATTTAATACAATTCAATAATATTTTATATAATACAATCTCTAGAAAACCCGTTTACAGTAAGATCGCCATTGATTTTTTAATTATACAGAGCAGCCTCGATTATCCGAGCTAATTGGGACTGTTACTAAATCGGAATCGGAAATCTCGGTTTATAGAAACTGTGTGTAAAAACTCGCCGTGCTTGCGAATTTAACATCTCTTTTAAAAAAATATATAGAACGTTTTTTAAATAATAAAAATAAATATATGTAAAGTTCTGTTTCACAGCTTAACAAATTTAAAAAGAAAATCAACTACCAGTAGTAAATTTTAAAATGCAAATTGAAAAATTTACGAAAGTTCACACAGCCACTGGAAACAAAGCATTGTTCACTATTGACTTCTCAGGGTCCAGTGTTTCTTTGGAGTTGAGTGCTTTTGGGGGCAGAAGGCCTGTATAGCACGGACAGTGAGCTGAAGTGTGTGGTTATTTTTAAGGGTCATTCAAAAGGGAAAAAAAAAATCAGACTTTGTTATCGGCTCGGTTAACAGAAACCTCGATTAATCCAGGTTCTACTATAATTCAATCTTCCGTAATCTTTTTAAAGCAGATCAAATTAATGGACTTTAGCACAAAGTCACATAGCTGATAACTGCCATGCTTGTTGGCCACATTTTTTTCAAAAAGTTTGCTTCACCTTATTCAATTAATGAGATATCTCCGATAAAATAAGTCACATTTTCCCGTTCTAAAATACTGGTATCCAAAAATCATAGCATGTAACTGACACTACAAGTACTCATGGAACTAGACTATTTTAAGTCTGATTTTTATTATAGACTATATAAAATTATTAAAAATACATATTATGATAGGAACTAGCGGGCTTCGTCCGCTATTTACGTTACGGATATAAAAATCATGTTTTTTTTTAGGGAAAAAGAAATAAAAACCTATTTGACGATAGGTTTATAAAGACACATTTTGTATTTGTTATATTTCCGGGGATGAGGAGGGAGGGACTATTTTGATTAAATATCGCAATTAGTCCACATGGCGCCCCTCTATGGCGCCTTATGGGTCCAGCTTCCATAACTCAGAAACCACCTTTCGGACATCAATGCAACAGATTCCAAACGTTATAATTAACTTAATAATCACCCTATATAGCATTAAAGTAAATTTATGAGTACTGCATACTATTTTTTTATCCTAATTTCTGAAGAGAAAAAATTATTTCGGTTTCATTCTTAGGTACTGGTCTGAAAAATTTTGAAAAAGGGGGGAAGGAGGGGACATGAGACTGCTGTTTGTGAAACAACACAACGGGGTCTGGCTTATTCAACTTGGTTTTTGGTGACTTCAATTGGAAGGTGGTTTGTTTAAAAGAATGCGTTCCCTGCCCCATGAAAATTGGAACTATTGGTGCACCATCTATGTAAGGATTTAATAATTATAAATTAACATTTTGGATTTATTAATTTAAGGACAAAGTGTTTTTAAAGGAATATCAAATGAAACCCTCTGTGCGATCAGCGATTATACTTACCCACTTGTTTTTATATACAAATTGCTATAAGGAAAATTGTAATAAAATAGTAAAAATTAAATCTGCATTAAATTCCATAAGTATCTTTTTTTTAATCATTTTATCACTAACCTCAAAAAAGTAATGATATCAATGCAAAAACCCTTGACGGGTTAAAAGTTTCTGACGCAGCAATTTATCTTATGCTCTAAGAATTTTAAATATGGAACTTAAAAATACTGATATCAAATTTTGAGTGACGTTATGCTATTTCTTAAAAAATATATTTGTATTTATTTCATCATTTTATTTTTGTTTTATTTATAATCGCATGTGCAAAAGTTATGTTCAACATGAAAAGCTGCATAAAATTTTATTCGCTGTTGCTTTATCATTTACATCTCTCATAAATTCAAAATATGAGTTTTAAAAGATATGATATAAAATTTAAGTGACGCCTTGGTGTGACTTTAAAAGGTTTGTTTTAAAATTCAATTTAAATTATTTTTGACTTGGTTAAAATATTTTTTTACATCTACACAATACTTTTAATTTTCCAATTCACTGTTAAATATATCACTTTCATTGAATCTATACTATGCATTGAAATGTATTTATTTCAATAAATTGATTTATCTTTTGTGTCACGCTATTCAAAATTGTGAGTAAGATTTATGTAAATGGTTTCTTTGCGTCAAACTATCCTTTTTCATACATTTCATGTAGTTTGGACACAATGACGCAAAGAAACCATTTACATAAATCTTACTCACAATTTTGAATAGCGTGACACAAAAGATAAATCAATTTATTGAAATAAATACATTTCAATGCATAGTATAGATTCAATGAAAGTGATATATTTAACAGTGAATTGGAAAATTAAAAGTATTGTGTAGATGTAAAAAAATATTTTAACCAAGTCAAAAATAATTTAAATTGAATTTTAAAACAAACTTTTTAAAGTCACATCAAGGCGTCACTTAAATTTTATATCATATCTTTTAAAACTCATATTTTGAATTTATGAGAGATGTAAATGATAAAGCAACAGCGAATAAAATTTTATGCAGCTTTTCATGTTGAACATAACTTTTGCACATGCGATTATAAATAAAACAAAAATAAAATGATGAAATAAATACAAATATATTTTTTAAGAAATAGCATAACGTCACTCAAAATTTGATATCAGTATTTTTAAGTTCCATATTTAAAATTCTTAGAGCATAAGATAAATTGCTGCGTCAGAAACTTTTAACCCGTCAAGGGTTTTTGCATTGATTAATCTTTACAGTTAGAAGTGAATGTCACAAACAAAAAAATCTGTGGATCAGAATTGCTATACTTGAAAAAAAAAAAAAAAAAAAAAAAAGGAGAGAGTTGCAATTCCAAAGCCACTTGTAACAGATGTGATTTCAAAATGCCATCTAAAGTTAGTGCTATAATAATCCTAGTTAACACTTTGAATGCCAAGTATATTTTGTCGGTCTTTCTGTTTGGGCTACAAAATAAGATTCCGTTATACAATCTATAAATGTCAGTCACTGATGACTGACATGGCCTAAGCCGAGAGTTCAGTATCAGTCACCAGTGATTGACGTGGCACTCAACGTGTTAATTGATGAATGGAAGAAATTCAAAATCACTAATAAAAGAAATATTTACTCACTGAAGTTGTAATGGTATGTTCAAACTATGCAAAAAGTTGCCACCAAAAACAATAGAATCAACAGGAGTTAAAACAGCATGTATCCAGCCAGTTGGTATAAAGAGTGTCTGACCATGAGTCAGCAGCATCTGATAGCACACATCAACTTGATCACCAAAAAAAGTTTCACTCTGGTTGGAAGATGCCATCCAGTGTTCATATAATGCAAGATTTGCAGATGTGGGTTGAATAAGGAAAAACATTTTTTCTCCCTTTAAATAAAACAAGAAATTATGTAAAAATATTACAGATTTTGTAAAAAGCAATAACCAAACAAGATGGAAATAATATGAATTTGGTGCATAATATGCACTATTAAAACATGAAAATTGATTAAAATTTACATGCGGGCATTATACGCTGGATAAAAAAAAAAAAGAAAGAAAGAAAATACACATAATCACTAAGATTTATCTATTGATGAACAAGAAAAGCAGATGTGATTAGTTAAACAAATCAGAGTAAGATTCCAAATGAGGATTTCAATTCATTAGATTCCATTGTAGGAATTTAGGTAAACAGACATAACAGAACCGTATGTTCTTGCTTTGCATTTGCCCTTTTTTTTTTTTCCCTTTATATTCTTTCTGGTTACAATAATTTTTTTATGCTTTTTATAGTATTTTATTCTACATATCTCACAAAGGTTTTTGTAAAATAGGGGTGTTTGTATTAAAGAAGATGCACTTTAAAACAGAAAAAATATAGTCTCAAATCGTAGGTATGTATTATGCACAGGAACATATTACACACCAGAATATATGGTATTGCCAAAATTTGATGCAGGAATTTCTCCTAATTTATTTAGATTAATTATTTTTATTACATTTTTATTCACGTGTACACATAGACATATTATTATTTTCTTAAAGACACAAAATAATGGACACAACTAATGACTGATTTATGTACAATTTTCTGTCTTAATCTCAAAATCTTTACATTATTCAACTAACTAATCGAAAACAGATTTCTGAATTCTAATATAAGCCAAGTTTCTAATAATAATAATAAATACCCCTTTCCCTCTCTGCAAAATTAATGTAAAACGTTATATAAGGCAGTACTTTTTGTTTAGCTGGGTTCAAATCTTGATTTAAAAAAGCAGATTCCTTTTGTTTTGGTGATGGCTGATGATGCTATCCTTGGTGGTAGTGGTGGTGGAGGGAGGGGGATCTCATATCACTTAAGAAAATACATGCAAATTCAAAAATTAAATAAAGTTAACTTTCACTCATTTCATTTAAAATGTCTAAATAAGAAATAAGCAAAAAATATTTTATTTCAACATCAAAGCATTGTTTCTAATTTAAACATGCAGAAATAAAAACCACTGTTTTCCTGACTTCAATCTTTTAACCCTCTGATCACCTAGCAAAAGGGCAAATTGTAATGTTGTTTACTCTGTAATTTTTAAAAAGTGATAAAAAAAAATATTTTTTTGAACATGATATAAAAATAACATATACTGGACAATTGCACCATAAAATATAATAAAGACACAATATTGCTTAATGGTACACAAAAGATTATCCATTAAGCAATATTGTGTACTTATTTATGATATAAAAAATTTAATTACGTATAAGAATATAAACTTTGAGAGTATTAATCATAACAATGTTTTAAAACTGCATTATATCTGTAGAATTACATTAATTTAAATAATGCTTCTATTGCAGTAGAATCTACAGCTTAATGAACGAATATATCAGTTCATGGCGCTGAAACAGTTCTTATAAAAGATGAAGAGATTGAAATTTGTCATCAAAAAGATCCATTATCATATCATAAAATAATTTCTACCAGGAACATTGTCTGCCATTAGATATAGTACTCATTAGAACAGTTAACATAATAAAAGAAAAAAAAAACATAAGTAACTTAGTAGTTGTAAAATAATGATATCAACTGTTTCATAAATTTTATAAATTTCATTATTCAAAATAAAAAAAGTCAAATTTGTTAAAAAATTAACAAACATTGTTTTTTCACAATAAATCGGCTCCAATGATGACTAGGCTTAGTCAATGGCAATAACAGCGATTGAAACAACATTTGGTGATTTATCACCCGCAACTGGCTAACGAAAAAATATCCAACTCGCTATTATCTTTAAACTTATAGTTTCGTTTTGATTAGTACATTGTTCACTAACTCATCTAAGTTCTGTAGTACAAAATCAAAAGAGGATTATCATAGAGCTAAACCATTTTAAAAATACCAATGTAATTTAGGAAACAGCATTACTTAATATTTGCTTAAGAAATGCCTTTAAAATATTGATTACAATAATATCATTTAAAGAACACTATAACAAGACAGCATGACACAATTAAAAATCCATAATGTTAAACAGTAAATTAAATATACAGTTAAAATAATGAGCAAAAAACTATATATAGAAAGTACTAGTTATATAGAAAAATTAATATAAAGGGTAACTATAATATAAAAGACAACTTATTCAGAAAACTATATAGAAAGATTTAAACTAAACAAAATATTGTACTTCACATACCCGTAAAATGTGGTACCACACAGATGTTCCACCAAAGTCAATATGAAAATCAGTATAACTATCTTGAGCACTCATAAGGCAGTATTTCATAACTTGAGGACAGTATTGAGTATGAGTTTCAGAATTTTTGGGCCAATAGTTCTCAACCCAACTCAGTTTCTGAACTATCGTTGGAGGCTTCACTAAATCAGCCAATCTACAATATATATGTTACAAAAAAAATAAGAATTTTCGATATTAGAATTTAGTATAGAATTTTCAAATTATAGAATAGTATAGAATTCGAGTATATAGTATATAGTTCGAGTATAGAATTTTCACAATTCTTAAAAATCAGATACACTTAACAAACTTAGGATATATTGGAACTGCTGAAAATCTGAAATAGCAAAATGCAAAAGGGACAAATGCTTATTCACAGATCAATAGTACAAAGTTTAAAATTGTATAGCATGCATCTAAAGAATGGAGTAAGAAACTTAGATTATGTAGTACTACATTTACATGTCAGATGAAAAATGGACAAAATGTCTTGCACACGACACTTACATAAATACCTATATCTATTGTTAGAACATAAACTATACATTAAAAATAACAAAAAGCCTTATATTTTCATATTAGCACAGTTGTTTTAATTTGAGGATACAATAAATTGTTAAAAGAGCAATCATATGTAGAAAATCTCTCCCACACATGATATGAAATGGCCCTTTAATAGGTTAAAAAATCTCTACATTTTAAACCAAAGTAAACTACCTCTTTTACATAGGTTTTAAAATCTCCACATTTTAAATTCTTGATCTGAGTAATCTGCCCATTCTATATTACTAAGGCTAAATTTTTAAAAGTTGACATTTTTCTTCTTTTTTATAATACAGAATATCCATAAAAGAATGTCCCAGTTTCAATGGCATATTATAACAGTTTAATTTAGATTATTTACAACGAACCATACATCAAATTGAAGGTAAACTAACCTAGTTTTTCTTACAAATGTTCAATATCTGCACCTTTATTTATATGGCACATATCCAACCTAAAGTCTAATTCTTTCCAACTTTTGTTAACAAATCTGGAGGAATGGAAGCAATAGCCTCTTCAGTTATGTGTCTCAACCAGGAAACGTTGATATATATCAATGGATATATATCCAATATTTATTTTTAAAACATCAAGATTTTTGATATTTTCGATATTTTCAAATACTTGATATTTATTTTCAAAATATCAAGATGTTAGATATTTTGCATACTTGATATTTATTTTCAAAATATCACCGTGCAAGATAATTTTTATATTTTTAGTCAAAACAAGTGTAAATGAAATTTTCGAATTTCATTAGATGATGTCATTCTGTAGATAAGGAACTTTTGTGTCTGGCAGTGACTTTTTTAGCCGAAGAAGAAATGAAATATATTTTCCTAGCTTTATGTTTGAAGTTTTTATTTTAATGTAGAACTGATAATTATATGAGACACACAATTATTAGTTCATAGTATCCATTGAAAGATAAACTGTCTAATTACAGATAATCAGTTATATACAGCTTCATTAGAAAGGAATCTTTTCTGATTTTGATTTAGTTGAGTATAAACTGTACAACATGTTAGGCAATACAAAGTAAGACATTTATGTTAAAATTCTTCAATTAAAAAAACTATTTTGCATTTAAAATTTTGCACAATAAAGTTCTGATTTCTTGATATTGAATCCTATAATTTATTTTTTTTTTCTAATGTGCAGGTGTTGATGCAGGTTTTTATTCTTGAGGACCTTTTTGTGAACGTACAATTTATTTTTGTGAATTTTATTATATTTTTGTGGAAAATAACACTTTGTAACAAAAGTTGAAATCCAGTTACTCAAATTCAAACGAAGAATTTATTGACAAAACTTCTTTAAATCCCCTTGCTAAAGTTTGATTTTTGTGAGCTGTATTAATTTACAATTTATACTTTTTAAAACAGTTTTTATGAAAAAGAATGGGTACTTTTCAGTTAGCCAGGCACCAGTGTTATCTATACATATATTTATATATGCACATATATATACATATTTATGTATTTATATGTATATATATATATGTATAACACTGGCGCCCGGCTAATCGAAAAGTACCATAGAATATTATGAAGGGGGCCTATTTTATTAAAAGTAATTCTGTGAAGGGGCCCATTTTATTAAAAGGAATTTTGTGAAGGAGCCTATTTTATTAAATTTAATTTTTTGAAGGGGCCTATTTTATTAAATAGATTTTTGTAAAGGGGCCCTAAATAGACCCTAAATTTTGCTTGGAATGACCCCTGATGTGTATTTAAAGCAAATTGTAATTGGTTGATCTTCAAGTTTGTTCCAAGTGGTAAAAAAAAAAAAGAAATGCATTTTTAGAATATTGTTTAAGTTCTCAAGTTAACTGCAATATATTTTAGTTTCTAATTTATATTATGCTTGAAAATATTTATTGTCAGCAGCCCGGTAGCAGAAAGTTCCCGACGGGTGACGTGCGTCGCAGATTTTCTTTTCCCTTTTGCAGATTTTTTTTTTCCATTGGATCTTTTTTCAACTTTATATTATGTTTAGTTCTTTATTATTTATTACTAAAACTTAAGATTATTATTAATAAAAATGAGTAAAATGCTTAAAAACATTAAAATTAAATGATTAATTAATTAAAGGTTCATTTGTAACATTTTACCTGCAGATTATTTTCAGTCCCTGAAAGATCTGCCGCAGACACTTGGAGAATTTTCTGCTATTGGGGTCAGCAGTGAGTTGACTATTTTGAAAATATCGGATATATATAGAATATATCAGATTTTTTTTTATATTTTTGAAAATATCATGATATTTACAAACCCTGGTCTCAACCGTGGCAAATCATTAGGTAGTGACAGAACGTAGACACAATCTTTTATATAATCCACAAAAGGAAAAATCGCATGGCTCAGACGGCTTTTAAACATTCAGCCCAGCAATAACGCTTTATGCTCAGGAGTCACCAGTTTGCATATGTGGCACTGCAAGCGAGTCAATAACAAAGCAGTTCCTGTGCATGCACTTATCTAAAACTATTTGAGTTACTCTTTATTGGCATTCTATGGTATGCTATTTCTTTCTCCCATCTTGTTTTGTGTTGTCGTCAATAAATAACGTTACCCTGTATAAGGCAGCCATAAAATAAAAGCCGATGTTTCATCGTGTGATTAAATACTCTACAGCATTTTTAAAAACTTCTAAGTATCGCACATTTTCAATGTTTATACCGTCGTATTGGGAAAAAAAAGTACTTTTTAATGCAATTTGTTTGAAAACTGCATCTCCATTTATTTTTGAAATATTAATTTTTTTGTAGTTTTTAGCGACATTTGTTTCATTTTGGCAACTCAAGTACTCCATTTCTGTAGAAAGTAAAGAAAAAATAGTTGAAAAATAGCAATTATATCTTTTTGTTGCCATTTCCCCATAAAAACTGAAAAAATGTAATGAAAATACATGTTATTTTGAGAAAAATATAAATGAATGATTTATGATAAAACATGGAGCTATTATAAACTATATTTAATTTTAAGTATCTATATCAGTGGTTCCCAAACTTTTTGACTCGCGGAGCCCTTTTTAGAATGAATTTCTATGGCGGAGCACCTGAAGCGTACCATGCCTTATGTTACAAGGTATGATTTTTTTTTAAGTGCATGGCTACCTAGCACAGGAAGTGAGAATGAATGGTAATTTAAACAATTGTGCATTGTCCCAGAAATAAAATTATATTTTGAAATTTTTACCGATACACTGAATTTATTTTCAGTTACCATCAATACAGGTGGAATTTTCGAAAGTTTACATACTTAAAACATCTCTAAAACCCAAAAAATTGTAACAGTTTACATTATTAGTGTGGACTTCTGCATTTCGACTTGACTTTAAAGTAAGATCTTTAACACTAAATGTACCAAGAATTTTACTGAAGTTTTAGAAAAATATTTCAGACCAGAATTTTTATTTAAAATTATTCACTTTAATATTCAACTTATTTCTGCTTGATTTATATCTTAGATATTTTACATAAAATTTTCTGCTCCCATCGAAATATTTTCATTTGGTTTTGGTATCACTGAATAACCGGTTGTTGTATATAGGGTGTTAACTTCCTATGAGATATCAAATCAACTTCGCGTTTCACTGAAAGTAAGATGGTTTTTTTTTAGATCGCTGAACACATTCAGCACACATTTAGAGACGTCCAAAGTCTTATCTGTTCAGCTATTAAAAAATGTTGCTTAAACGAAATTTTAAAAAATGTAGGATGTCCAGACCTGCTAACCTTTGAAAATGAGAAATCGTAGCACACAGAATTCAAAATAATCTGGAGATTGGTTGGTTGGTTTGTTTTCGTGTTTCGCAGCCATTTATTTGACATTCCTAAAAGGAATAGGGTTTCAGTCTTTCAACACAATATAGTGATTTTTTTCTTCTGAAAATTTTTATTCGATTTTTAGTTTCTTCTTGTTTCGCAGCGTTTTTTTTACATTTGTAAAAGGAGCCCGGTTTCAATTTTTTAACCCAGCACAGTAAATTTTAAAGAAATTCGCGATTTTTGTTCCGCTATCATTTCACGATATTCACAATTTTTTTCCCACAATCGTAATTCACGTTTTTCTATCACGATTCTTTGTCAAAATCCGCACTTTGTAGAGCGAACTTTTGACGAAATTCGCATTTTTTACCGCGATCCTTTGACGAATTTTGCTTTTTTTTTTACCACGATCCTTTGACAAAATTCGTGTTTTCTTTCCTCGATCTTTCGATTAAAATTTGTGCTTTCTTACTGATGACCTTTCGATGAAATTTGCGTTTTCTTTCTGCGATATTTCGACGAAATTCGCGTTTTCTTTTCGTGATATTTTGACGAAATTTGCGTTTTCTTTCCGTGATATTTTGACGACATACGCGTTCTCTTTCCGCGATATTTTGGCGAAATGTCCATTTTTACCGTGATCATTTGACGAAATTTATTTTCTTTTGCGACCATTTGATGAAATGGGTTTTTTTATGCGTTCATTTGTCGAAATTCGCGATAATTTATCGGGACAGATCGACAAAGTTTACAACAGTTTTGCACGACTGATCGGTAAAATTCGCAATATCTATTCGCGACCAATTAACAAAATTCACTTCTCATATCCACGACTTTTTGACGAAATTTGCAATATTTTTCCCTCGATAGTTTATCGCAATTCGTGATTCTTTTGGCGCAATCATTTGACTAAATTTTTCAATTTTTTCTGAACTCTTAATGAAATTAACGATTTTATTCAGCGACCAATTGAAGATAACCACCATTTGTTTCTGAGAGCTTTGGCGAAATACTCGATACCTTTTCGCGATCGTTTGAAGAAATTTCTCAATTTTTTCGGTGACCGATTCACGAATTAATTTATGGAAATCATAAAAGAAAAATATTCGTGGACTTCCAAGAAATTTCAAAATTACTCGCAGAAGAATAATAAAACTGTGGAAGAATTTGCAGGGAGAAATCCTGCACAGAATTTTATTATGCAGGACTTTCCTTTTCTGTGTGCAAATCGAATGATTCCGCGCACTATTTCAAACCTTCCCCTCAAAACCCCCCTACCCCCTAAGAAACTCTTTAAATGGCGCCCCTGTTTGTAAGAAAGGGAATTCCTGTAAATATATTTACAGAAACACTATTCACTCGTGGTTAATATACATTAAAAGGGGTTTATGTTAAAAAGTTTGTTTTGAAGGCCAGATTTTTTTTCCCTTGAGCATTTTTTAATGTACAAATTCTTGGACTAATGAGTGATTTTTAAAAACTTTCGAAATCGAATGCTTTAAAATTTTGGAATAGAACCAACCGCTCCTGAAAAATATGCTGTGCGGACTAAAAATCACAACTGGAAAAAAATGCGTTTCTGTTTTTTGCAAAAAATCGTAGTTTAAGACCGATTTTCGTAGCATCGTAGTTTATAGGTTCAAATCGTAGCAGTTGGCAGGTCTGGATGTCCCTGAATATTTATTTGTATTTTTTTTTTTTACTCGTGTTGGTTACATTCCTTTGTAACAAGAGGGACGTAATCGATATCATCATTTCGCTCAGAATCAGACCAATATATGTTTCATCTTAAAGAAAACACGTTTGGTAAATGCATCGGAAATTGTGACAGATTATCATTGCAATGATTGATAGATTTATTTCATTTTGCTAAACCTATTGGATAAACATGCAATTAGTATTCACAATCTTCATTGCCAGCTTAGAGTTATTGTTCTTCTAATATTATTTCTGCAGTTTCAACAATCGTGCAAACGCTATTCCACGACAATACCAGCTTAATTCAATATGCAGTAGGAGGAGCGGATGCTGACTTCCACTAACGCATAGGCTTAAAAAGTTTTTTTTTTAAAGATTTCTTTCGTGATTTTATATAGTTTATTATTTTAATGGTATCATTCAACCTTTTCATAAGTTAAGACGACATTTACTTTGGGATATCGTGTGTCTAGTATAAAGAGCGCAATATATGGTGCTATAGTGCTTTACCATTTGTTAAATATTTGCAATGGCCATTGTGACCCATCATTGATTTTGCATCATCAGTGCATTCATGATCATACGTGTTTTACTATGTATTAATCCTAAAATATTTCATCCATTAGTGTTTTGGTTTGTAGTGATCTACAAACAATGATCCTGATAGCTTTGTGAAACCTCTTTCAGACAAGCGTTGTAAGGCACTTAATTTTAATCGATTTAATGTTCTCAAACACTGTAGTAATAGAGAAGTCAAGTCTAGTTGCGGGTGCTCGTTTCAATAAAGTAAGTTAAGACTCTTAACTGCCCTGGTCTGAGCGGGATATTAGTATATGTAACTAAAAAATACTAACAAAACTGCTAATCCAGTGACGTCAGTAGATTCGTAAATTTGTAGTGTAAATTTATAGCATCTGAAGAGGCTGTTAAGCGTTCTCTTATGTCAACAGTCATATAGTTAATTTTTTTTTAAATATGTTATTTGGCAAGGGAATAGTGGACACTAAATTAAGAAATTTTCATAAAGCAAATTCTTGACAATCTCAATTATACAAGATTTATTAAGTGTCTTTGGAATTATATGATCTTCACGAACTCAAGATACTCGTTAAACTATCAGGTAGGCGCTTTGGGTATCAGGTGGGTGCCATCATAAGCGCTGACTCAACGGGGACGACAGGGTCAAACCAGGCAAACTTCCATCACTAATTTTAGAAGATTATATTTATCCTAATTAATCGCAGTGATTAAACAGGACAAAAGAAAAAAATTATATGAATGATACAAATATATCTTATTGACTTTTTTGTCTCACGTCCCAGTGAAGTCTGCGAATATGTCCAGGACATTTAATATTTCTTTTAACAAGTGTTGTGATTGTTTCTTTTGAAGCATGCATACATTTCTTTTCCCTTCATAATTAAAAAACTGAGGAGGTTTATCTTTCAAATCAGAATGGTTTATTTCGAAATGATGACACAGCTGAGCATGAAACATGGAGTTATTAGTTAACACTACACCTCAAGTCACACTGAGAGGAGGAGTTAAGAAATTCAAATATCCAAATTTTCCTTCAGAATACAATTTCTTGATTTCTTAAATTAAATCTACATTTTTCGCAATTTTTAATCGGAAAGCATAAAAATTGAATGCTAGTCGAAATTAATATTTTTTAAAAAAAATACAATTTAGTTTGGAAAAAGAAAAAAAAATCTGTTTACATTTTTGGAAGAAAAAAGAGAACTTGCTTTAAATGTGTTTTTTCGTTCAAATTTTCTTTATTTTCCGAAAGCGCGGAGGAGCCCCTTGAAAGTTCACGCGGAGTCCTTGGGGCTCCGCGGAGCTCACTTTGGGAACCTCTGATCTATATTAATGCAAATGACGTCATATTTGTTGATTGTTGAGACATTATGAAATGTAATCTCCAAATAAAAGGCTAAAAAAATAAATTAAACTCAGTAAATTGCTTTTCATCTATCAACATGATTCATAAAAGCAATTATGAAAAGAAGTTGTTATTCAAAACAAGGAAGTTTACGATTCTAAATACTTTGTATAAACATTTCATTGGATATCCAAGAAATTAAGACATTTGAACAATCAATAATCTAAACTGTTTAACTATAAATATAAATAATGTTATATTAAGATTAATGATACTAATTTCTTGTTTTTATCTTCAATAATGTATAATATATGTTTTTTACATTTACTTATATTCCAGACTCTCAAAAAGAGAGATGCGGCGATTTTGTTTGCAATTGTATCTAATTAAATTTTGTTTCTTTCTTTAAAAGTTCAACCTACATTTTTTTTTACAAGTCACAAAGATAATCACGTGTGCTGTAAAATAACACAGAATATTATACCATTAGCAATGGATCAGAATTGGAAACAACTAGAATTTACAAATGATATTACCCTCATGATGGATTCCAGATAAACCACGGATACAAACATAAATACAAGGTAAGCCAACTTTATCTTACCTATGCTTTGCTTTTATAATTGAGATATGAATTAACAATAAATTGTGAGGAACAACGAATTTCGCACAAACACACTATTGGATAAGTTGAAATACGTCTGACAAATTGATTATGAGACTGAAAAATTTGTCTCAATAAAGGCATTGTCATTAAATGATAAAAATCTGGTAATCCAATAAAGGTAATTTATTGAAAGAAAAAAATACAACAAATTTATAACAATATTATGTCTTCTATAAAAGACAGCACAATCGCTGAAAAATTGAATGCCAACAACTACACAAATAGGCGGTTCAAAGTTGAAATGTTGTTGATTTGGGATGAGCTAATTGAAGTTATTATGAAACAGGCTCCCACTCCATTGATCGATGAATGGATCAAGATAGATAGAAAAGCAAGGGCTTTAATAAATTTGTCCATCGACGATAGCCAAATAGTGCATATCAAAATCAAAAATTTTAATTCAGCTAGGTAAACATGGGACGCACCGAAACAAATTTATGAGAGATCTTATCTCTCTAGTAAGCTATATTTGTTGCGAAAACTCTACAGTACAAAGTTAATTGAAGGTGGCAATATGACAGCCCACATAACAAAAATTTAAAAAATAGTGGACAAACTGTCAGTCATAGGTGAAAATATAACTGACTCTCACATTTCAGCGCTACTGCTGTGCTCTTTACCACCGTCATACTATACATTAGTCACTGCCCTGGAGGCGAGAAATGAAGCAGAATTAACTGTAAACTTTATAAAAAGTAAGCTTACTGACGAATATAATCGTAGGATAGATAATTCTGAAAATTCCGAAAACAGCAATAAAGCATATAAAGCACAAGGTAAATTTAATAATTCAGAACACAAAAGAGGCAACAATAAGTACTGCTCACACTGTAAGATGAAAAACCACACGAATAAAGAGTACTGGTTTCTAAAAGGAAAAAACAACAACAGTCACACAAATAACAGACACTATAAAAACAAAAACAATTCAACATCACTAGTTAATGAAGAAAATAACTTATATAAAAACGCGGAACCTGAAGAAAGAAAACATACAGTAATTGAAAACAACAGTGTTGCTTCACTAACCGAAGAGTCCGAAAATAAAGGCACTTTTATGGTGGACAGTGGCAGTTCCAGCCATATAGTAAACTCAAAGGAATTCTTTACTAAAATAACAAATAACACTGAAACGTTACAGTTGCAAATGGGAATAAAATGATTTCATATGGATCTGGTGTGGTAATAATTCACACCGAAAATGAAAACAAACAAGTTATATTACGTGACGTACTTTATGTCCCTGACATAGAAACTAACTTGCTGTCAGTGAGTAGGGCAACTAAAAACGGTTGCAAAGTCAAATTTGAAAAAGATAACTGTGACTTACATAAAATACATAACGGTAATATTATACTTCAAGGTAAACTAAAAAAACAATCTGTATGAAATACATGTTAGTAAAGATAAAAGTTACAAGCACTATGCAAATGTCACTTAAAACTGCTCAAATGCAAATTGCATAGATTTGTGGCATAGGCGGATGGGGTATAGGAATTATGACACAATAAAGTCGATGTTATCAAAGGAGTTAGTTAATGGAATTAAAATCAACAACTACAAACATAACACAAAATGTGAGGTATGTATAACATCTAAAATCAAAGAGACCTCATTTCCTAAATCGGGTGCCTATAAAGCTACAAAAAGACTTGGGTTAGTTCATTCTGACATATGTGGCCCTATAAATACACCCACAATTGGGGGGGGGATACTTCATCACGTTTATCGATGATTATACGCGATTTTGTGTAATTTATATAACGGCAAATAAATGTGAGGCTTCAGAGAAATTGAAAGAATACATTTCAATGATGAAAAACAAATTTGGAAAAATACCTACTGCCATAAGATCTGATAACGGTGGTGAATATACAGGTAATGAAATTGAAAAATATCTATGAGAAAATAACATTCATCATCAGCTCACCGTACCTTTAACCCAAGCCAAAACAGTGTTGCTGAGCATAAGAATAGGTCGCTACTAGATAAGGTTAGAACTATGTTAAATGAAGCAAATCTCCCACACAAATTATGGGGTGAAGCCATATGCACCGCGAACCACTTACAGAACTGGCTACCTTCAAAATCGGTAAGCACCACACCCTATGAATTATGGACGAATAGAAAACCCAACTTAAAATATCTTAAAGTTTTTGACTGTACTGCATACGCCTACATACACAGATCAAAGAGAGGAAAATTAGACAACAGAGAAGAAAAAGGTACTTTTGTCGGATACAACAGTCGCTCTAAGGCGTACAGAATCTATACAAGAGACGGAAAAATAATATTGGCCAGAAGCGTGAAATTTATAGAAAATAAAAGTAATTCAGATACTAATGAAAACCTAGATAGAAGAGAATTAATCGCGAAAACAAACAAACAAACACAACAGAAAGACACAAATGAAATCGAAATAGATCTGACACCAACACAAAATGAACTAAGTCCACCACCCGCATTACAACAACAAATTCCACAAGTCAGAAGATCAGAAAGAACCAATAGAGGTGTACCGCCGGACAGGTTTGCTTATGCAGTCCGGCACAATCCAGTATATGTACCTAATAGTTGGGAAGATATGATCTTATAGAAAAACAGAACTGAATAAAAGCGACAGAAGAGGAAATGAATTCCCTTAATGAAAATGAAACTTGGTACTTAGTTGATCCCCCACAAGGAGTAAAAGTAATTGGGTCCAAATGGACTTTTAAAGCGAAATATGACGAATTCAGTAAAATCAAGCGTTACAAATCCTGACTGGTTGCACAAGGGTTTAGACAAGATTTTGATGAAACTTACGCTCTAGTAGTTTCCCATACAACTTTAAGATGCTTCATAACTGCCGCAGCGTATCACAATCTCGATATTAGGCAAATAGACATAAAAACGGCAGTTTTATATGGGGAACTGGAAGAAAATGTTTATGTATCACAACCCGAAGGGTGCCTTATTTGTAAGAAAAAAAGGAGAAAACACAGTTTATATGGCAGTATACGGAGATGATATAATTATCGCAGGAAAAGATGAAGGGATAAACGACATAATAAATAAACTAAAATCAAAGTGTGCACTTGAAGATTTAGGTCAAATTTCCAATTACCTTGGGATAAAAACACAAAAAACTGACAAGGGTTTCAAACTAAATCAAACAGCAAAAATAATAGAAATTGCAAAAAAATTTAACTTAGAAGATTCTAAGCCATATAGCACTCCAATGGAAGCAGGCTTTCAGCGATTAGACAATGAGGAAGCACAAATGCCAAACAACACTAAGTACCGACAAGCAATAGGCACATTATTGTATGTTGCTATAATAAGTAAGCCCGACATTTTAGTAGGGGTGAATATTCAAAGCCAGGGTTCATTGATATATATCAATCAATGGATATATATCCGATGTTTATTTTTTAAATATCAAGATTTTTGATATTTTCAAATTCTTGATATTTATTTTCAAAATATCATCATTGTAGATAATTTTGATATTTTCTACAGTCAAAGCAAGTGTAAAGGAAATTTCCACCTGTTATTGACTGCGTCATTTCGTAGATAATGAACTTTTGCCTCTGGCAGTGACTTTTTTAGGAAAAGAAGAAAACAAATCTTATCCAAGCTTTGTGTTAAAGCTTTTATTTTTAAATGTAGAACTAATAATTATGTGAGACAGTTAATTCAGAATAGCCATTGAAAGATAAAATGTAATTTAGATAATCATTTATATACAGCCCGGGTTCGTTGATATGTATCAATGGATATATATCCAGTATTTATTTTCAAATTATAGGGATTTTTGATGTTTTCATATAGTTGATATTTATTTTCAATACATCAATATGTTTCATATTTTCTGCATTTGATATTTATTTTCAAAATATGAATATGCGCAAGATATTTTTGATATTTTCAGTCATACTTCGTAATATTTCAGTGTAAATGAAATAAATTTTTAACTGTTATTGACTGTGTGAATCTGTAGATAAAGAACTTTTGTCTCTTCTAGATGTGACTTATTTAGTCAAAAAAGAAAACAAGTATATTTTTCAAGCTTTATATTTGAAACTATTATTTTTAAATGTTGAACTAATAATTATGTGGGACATATTTCAGAACAACCATTGAAAGATAAACTGACAAATTTAAATAACCAGTTATATACAGCTTCATTAGAAAAGAATCTTTCCTCAAGCTTTGGTTCAGTTGAGTACAACATGTTAAGAAATATGAAATAAGACATTTTATACTTACATTTATGTTAAAATTTTTCAATTAAAAAACTTTTTGTATTTACAATTTTGTTTTAAAAAATCTGATTTTTTTTTTAAAAATACTTGATCTTGATACTGAATGCTATAGTTAGTTTTTCTTTATAAGTGTATAAAGCAAATTGTTATTGTTTTCGATTTTTTTCATCTTCAATTTTGTTCTAAGTGGGAAAAAAAAAAAGAAAAAAAAAAAAAAGGAAAAGAAAAATGCATTTTTAGAACATTGTTTGATTAAGTTTTCATATTAAGTGCAATATATTTCAGTTTCTAATCTATATTATGCTCAAAAATATTTATTATTAGCAGTAAGTTGGCTGCTTTGAAAATATCAGATATATATAGAAAATATCGGATATTAATGCATGTGATTTTTTTTTTTTTTTTATCACTCAATTTAAGTAACATGCAACCCTAGACACTGCAATTTGCATTTATATTTTTCAAACAATTAAACCTCTAAAAATGGTTAATTAAAGAAAATTATTTGTAATTAAGTTTGTTTTCAAATAATTATCAAGCCAACATTTATGAAAAATACCTTGTTTTAGAGAACTCCAGACTGATCACATTGTACACTTTATTACGAACAGGACTGTTGAAATAGTCAACCCATTCAGACATGGGCATTCTAATATTCTCCTGTCTTGTAACATCAATAACATCAAGTGGAAAGTCAGCGCCTGAAACAAATTTTAAAATGTCTTCATGCATGGAAATAAAATTGAAAAAATGATGTCAACAAATTCAAAAGATTTATTTACAAGGATCTCTCAAAAAAAAGTTTAAATGCACATTTCAAAGGGCATCAAAGAGGATTTCAAATGTTTTATTGATTATGATGGCTAATAAAACTGGCACTATTTCATATATTTTCATTACCCAAACAAGTAAAATAAGAAGGAAAAATCAGGCATAAAGCACAGAACATGAAATATTTTCCAACACTAAAATAAATTCCTTTTTTTCATAGAATGAAATGTGATATGTAAATAAACAATTTTAAGAACACACAATTCAGTATAAATCTTGTTTCAGCAATTGCTGGCCATATTTGTTAAAATTCTTTCGAGCAGCCCGGTATATGATCTACAGAAATGAATACACTGTGTGATGCACTATAAATTAGATAAGTTTAAAAATGCATACAACAAATGCACTTTTAGCATTATTTGTCATAGTCAGTCATGTATGAATTCTTTTGTGCCTCTCAGAAATGAACAATAAATGCTACACATTCCATAATCTACAAAAAACATGCTGTAGTACACGACTGTGATCTTTTTAAATTTCAGTATGTTAGAAGCATCATAATATTATTAAAATGCACCATAAATGATTTTTTTTCACACATCATCATGTAATAGTACATCCCTGTAAACAAACTATAAAAGTTAATCCTGAAAAAGTATGTTGTAGTCCACCTCAGTGATGCATATTAATCTCATTATTTTTTAAATAGTACTAGGGGGCTTGGCCCCCTACGAGCTATGCTTGCCAACTCCCATTCAGACACCACAGTTTCTAAAAGCACGCTAATTTGATCGGCTTTAAAAAGATTTTGAAAGAATTGAATTATAATTTAAAAAACAGTGGTGATCTCCCTATAAACTGGTTTCTATTCATTTCTCTTTGATTGGGGAATTTTAAGGAAAAATAAGCTGCTGTTAAAAGTTTCAATGGCTTTTTTCCTCTTTGATTACATTAAATCAGTTAAACATTTCAAAATAAGCTCATATAAAATGAATTAAGTAAACAGAGTCTTTGTTTCCCAGTATTTTTTAACAAAGCAAAAAGAAAGTTCTTTTAAATAAGACATTTTAAGTGGGCTCTCATGACAAGCACACAAGTCGTATGTTTGTTGGTCAATAAATAAATAAATAAATAAATAAAATACATTTTAAATGTATTGTTTTTAATCTCACGTAATTTGCACCAAACTTTTCTTTCTCTTTTTAATATTCATGTGAAAATACAGAAATGAAATATTATTTGTGCTGTCCCAACAAAAATAGTTGAAAAGATCATCTCGAATTATCAAATAAATGTCTTGCGCAGTTTTAAATTTAAACTGTTTTGCAATATTATTTTTTGTTCATTTTACGTAATAAGTGTAATGTGACGTAAATGTGATGTAATTTCTCCTATTTAAGACTTCTAACACATGTTAATGAATTTATTATTTTACAATATCCTTTCTTTGTTAAAATTCATGTGTAATTATAGATGAAGTAATTTTCAATAAGTTCCTGCTTTTTATACGTAATTATTTAATTCTAATTTTAAAGTTCTTTTTTCTGTTTATAATAGTCACATGTAAATAAATTTTTAGTTTGAAGCAAACATTTATTAAATTAGTTTGCATTATTTATAAAGTTGGCAACAGGTTAAATTAGTACAATTTTCTAAAATAAGTAAAAAATATCTATCGAAATGCCGAAAATTTGAATTTAAAATAGAAATAAAAGCTCAAAAGATGAGTAAAATTTAAAAACTAAATGCAATCTGCACACCGGGAAATTATAACGTATAAAATGATCTAAAAATTATTAAATTCCGATGTATAGTTTTTGCTCCTATAAAACCTTTTTAGTGGAACGATTTTGTCTAACTTTAGCATTAAATATCTCTTAAAATAATTCTTCGATTTGAAAACTGTCTGCATCAGCATGTTTATCAAACATTTCTCTATAATACCGCCGATTTTCATATTTTTGTATGCAATATTTTTCTTATTATTAACGGAAAAAGACCTCCGTTCACAAAAAACTCAAAAACGGCGGCGGTGACAGCGGTAGTTACTTTTTTTTAGAATAGAGAGATAACAATAAAATGCACCACAAATGATCCCCCCCCCCCCTCCTATAGATTATAATGTAACAGAATTCTTTTGTGTCTCTCTGTAAACAAACTATAAATATTGCACACTTCATTTTCAATACCAAACATTTTATAACAAACCTCCATAAGATATAGAAATTACATTGGCAGTCCAAGTATATTTCTGAAAGTTAGAGCAACAGACAGACAAACCGAAGTCATAAGCACTTTTCAACTATGTTGGGGAGTGTTAAAAAAGGAGGACATTATATTAAAAGGTGAAAATAATATTCATGATATTATGAGTCATTTGGAATGAAGTTCTTAATCTTCTGATCATTTCAAAAATCATTTACTTATTATTATTCACCATTAATTTGCACTAATTTGATTATTTTTTAGTGTTATAAATTGAGCAACTAAGAAACTAAACTGCAGTTTTCTTTCTGTGTTAATTTATTTCCCTTTACCGTTACATAAATTACAAAATTTTGTAACTGTCACAATGTTGCTTTTATTTAATGCTTATTGCAATTGGGTTCAAAGTTTAACTGGTTTTTTTTTTTCCATCCATTATACTGAATTTTTCATAATGTTCTATATCCTATGCAGACATAGCAAACCTATGAGAAGTCTATTAAGAGTAAATGCACAATAGTATTTTTGAAATTAACTTTTGGTGTTTAAAATCTTTTATCTCTGTTGTGTGAACTTTCTTCAAAAGTTTGATTATTCTTAGGATGTTTTGGTCCTTCTGCGGAGTTTTTCTTATTTAACTCTGAAGCATAGGCAAAAGAAGAAGAAAAAAAAATGTACAATCCCCACAAAATTAGTAAAAAATCTCCAATGGACTAACATTTTAATTTGTCTTGTACTAAAATTAAAATTAATTGAGCTTAAAAAAAAATGCTAATGGTTAAAAATTCCACCTATAGAATTGTCATTATTTAAACAAATATAATACTATAATATTAATATACCACAAAAATACACATTACACATAGTTGTGGCATAAAAATGCTTGTAAGTTGATCCGAAAATAATAATTTATGTTCAAATTATTATTTAAAAACACAAAAGTAGATAAATTCATACATCTACATAATTATAAAGTTCCCTTTTAATTTTCAGTTGTATGTTAATTCATTAAATTATAAAGTCCTGTCTTAATTGTCAGGACACTGCACATCACTGAAGAATTTCAAAAAGACAAAAAAGACCTATATGAGAAGGAGATTTATATTGCTTGTGAAAACTGTTTACATAGAAAACCTTTCCTATTCATGTTTAAATTTTTTTTTTTCTTATTTGTTTTTTGGAGACAAAAGAAAATTTTTAATAAATAAATAAGCTGAACAATTACACCATGAAAAAGTTACTGTAAAATTTTATCGTGAAAACAAAACAAGTCACGATGTTATTAAATGGTGTATACACAATATTGAAGAGTTAAAAACTAAACAAGCATTAAAATTAAATTAAAATACTTAAAATCAGCATTTCAGCCAACTTCCATCAGGAAAAAGATGTTACATTGCTTTAAAAGTTTAAATAAACAGAGTCTAGTCGTCTTGAATTGAAAAGTCCACGAGGTTCTCAATCACCATTCGTTTCAACCGAACATAATTTCAGAGCATGCAATGGCAACATCTATCTTATGAAAACTGAATATAAGGTTAATCGAATTAATGATAAGAGTACGCAGTAATCCATCAGATGAAAACTGAATATAAGTAAAACCAAATAAATGAAAGAGTAGGCGGCATCTAGTAGATGAAAATAATTGCTAAACGGAATTAAATAAAAATAAACTAACTTTGCCAAAGGTTAAAATCATAGGATGAACATAAATATAGTAGCAAGTGATCATTTTAAGATACCAGGGTTGGCAAGTTTCTTCCAAAGTGGAAAAAAACCGCAGATAAAACCGGCCGGAAGAAATAGGTTTCTACCAAGTGGAAGAAACTGTTATTCTTTAATAATTTGCAATACAAGTTTCAACTTTGTAAGAAACAATAAATGTATTCTTCTTATAGATAACCTTAAGTAAATTTCATTATTAGTAAATTTCACAAATTTAATTAATTATATAGGCTAAGTTAATAATTACATCATTTTTTTTAGCCAAGATCACACATCTGTCTAAAGCTTTTCAATTATTCGCTACTTGAAGAAAAGAAATTTTATCAAAGTTGTACAAATTCAATTAAAAGTTATCAATTTCAATTTAACCAGTATATTTTAAAAATTATTTAGACTTCTGAAACTAGTAGTAAACAGTGTGGATCATTTACGAATGGTAGAAAGAAATTCATTTAAATAAAAGACAGTGCTTTTAATTTACATCAATTTTATTAAAGTAAGTAATACACAATAATTAATGTATTAAAAATTTCATTAAAATCTTATTTTTCTTACTATAGTGCAACATGGTGTAGCAAATCAAAAGTTTTTTAGCAGTAGGATGCTGCAATTGGTTAATCAACTTAGAATGGATACAAAAGATGAAAAAAATTCTTTCAAGTTTTACTGAACATGAAGGAGGGTTTAAAAGTATTTCAACATACCCATTGGCATTTTTAGAACATTAATCACAGCATGCTAGATGCCAACATAAATACTTACACTTTCATTTATTTCCTGTGTTGCACAGTAAAATAATCCATAAACACCTTTAAAATAATGCATTTTTATGTGAAAAATAAAGAATTTTCAGTTTAAAAAAAAACAAAACAGAATTGGCATAATTAATGAGAAAATATCCCTCTACCTCTAAAGTTGTAAAATCCATCACCCGTAAATGCATGCTGAACCTGAAGTTTGTTATTAAAAAAGAACTTATTTTTCCAAAAATAATATTTTTAATATTAATTAAATTTTCCACTTTAGATTTCATATAGTTATAATTTGAGTTTAATTCTTTTACATAGTTAATATACTTTAATTTTGAGCATTTGTTTGATTTCTTCCAGTTTTTTCCATTTCTTCCAGTTTCTTCTGGTTTTTTCCAGTTTCTTCCACTGTCCTGGAAGAAACTCAACCCTGTAAGATACACATCCAAAGTTTAATGATTAGATATGAAATATTATCATTACAAACTTCGTTCTACTTCTAATCAGAATCTCGATAGATTCTTTCTGGAGACCTTCAATAACATTATTGCAGGGAATCTTTATCTAGGCATTTTGAAATCTATATGGCTGTCAGGATTGCTAAAATATAATCTAGCAAGAGCTGTTGCCTGCTGATATTGCAAAATATCTCTTTTATGCTCTTTCAAACATTCCATAAACTTTCTCTTAGTAACACCGATGTAGAACTTTCTGGCACCATTTTTCATAAAAATAGGTATATCACAAATGCCGGCACATTAGTGTCCAGGTACAGGTGAAAATTAGCAGTCGCCATTCGCCACAAGGTGATTAAAGTTATAAAAGCAGCGATTAAAAATCGGCCGTCAATCACCACCCTAGTCACCACTCGCCAAGTGGCGATTAAATTTCTTTATCGATCGCCAAGTGAAACGCAGCATGGAGATATTTTCATGGAGATATGCATCCCTACTTTAATTACTAGAATCAAAGTGGAATTAGCAAATTGGAACAAATTTGAAGAATTAGCAAATTAGTTAATTCTTTTTCCTACCGGATGCAAGAAGATTTCAAGGATTTAGCTCTATTTTCAATATTTCGGCTTTTCACCGCCATCTACTTTCTCCTCAATTGGGTTATTTTTTCAAGAAATACAGCTTTATTGTGCAAAATATATTCATCAGGATTTCACATGCAAGTCAAGTAATTTATTCCTTTTTTCCACCGGATGCAAGTGGATTTTAAGGACATTGCAGTATCTTCAATATTTCAACCCCTGCTACATGCTCAGCAGTTATTTTTCTTCAAGAGATACAGTTTAATCCTGCAAAATGCACTTGCCAGCTCAGATTTCAACTGCATGTAATGTGTGTAGTGCATTAATAATGCATTGTAATTGTATATACCTAGCTGTTGGAATTTTGATTTAGTTACTTTTTGCATAAAGAAAGTAATTCGATTGATAATTGTGTTTATGAACATATACAAATAATCCAAAAATATATTCTAAAAAATTAATGTGCAGATTTTGTGATTTTAAAGTAATTTTCTTGAGTTTTGACTGCTTCTTTATTCTTATCATGAATTGGCTGGTATAAAAGTCAATTTATAGAAAAATATGTATATATACAATTATTTTGGAAACATTATAGTGGCCACTAACTTTAAAAAGTGGCCACTAATGAAACTGAGTCTACCGGCCACTCGCTACTAACTCAATTTCTCAGTTTTCACCTATATGTCCAGGTGTAGGATCCAGGTTACTATTTAACAAATCAGTAAGGTAAGGAGGGGTGAATGACAATAAGTTGAATATTAAGCACGTGAACAATTTTCTTTAATTTTCCAAAAATAACTGGAACACACTGAAACCAACAATATGCTGGATTCTGCTGGTTATTAGTCAAGAAGTGAGTGGGGAGACAATCAGGCTTGTGAATGATGTTATAAATGTACTTAATAGGAAAACTAAGATTTATAGCAATCTGTTTTATAAAATTAAGTTTCTGCTTTAATTGCGTGCCAGAACAGATAAAAAAAAGCTTGCTGTATAAAAGATTTAAAGGCTGCAATCCAGTATTGAAGAGGCAAGTTAGCATTGAAGGGAATAACAGTATTATCTTTCATAGGTTTTCTATAAACGGTAAAGTTCAACATCTGGCCATTGTGGTGTAAGTGTACATCCAAGAAGGACAAGGAAGCATCTTTCTCTATTTCTAAGGTGAATTTTATATTACGATACAGGTTATTAATATTTTTAAAAAAATTATCAAGGCGCAGGTGATCATGATCCCATAAAATAAAAATATCATCCACATAACATATGCAAAATGCTGTCTTTTTATCAAAAGTATCAAATATAAATTTCTCTAATGGCCACAATTTAAATACTGAAAATAAGTCAGAAACCGAAGATCCTACAGGGGCCTCTTGGACTATTTGTAAAATTCTTTATTGAAGATAAATGCATTACTTTGAACAATATTATACAAACCATTTTTTAGTTATATCTACTTCTTCCCAACTCGATTTTAGAATCAAAACTTTCTTTGACTGAAAAATTTTGCACCCATGGTGGATACAAGTGCAGCTTCGTGCACATGGTTGATGATCCTGTCCTAAAGTATAACTAATGTACTTATTTAATTTATACACAATATAAATGTTGTCCGTTTGGTTTTACCACAATCTGATATAAAAATCACATATTTTTTGTTTCAAAAATTAAATTTTCCTACCACTGATTTGTAAAAGAATTACAAGCAAAAAAAGAAACACAAAGATGTTGAAAAAAAAGACAATTTCATAAATAAAATTACTCTTACCAACATAATCCATCACATCACTAACTGTAAAAGAATCGGATGGCATCTGCAGACCAAGCCCAACTTTTGAATCTACTAGAATAGGATAATTAAAGCCATTTTGAATCAAGTAGGGTAAAGAAAGCAGTGGACCTCGTAGACGTATGACAACATCATCAGCACTGAAATATAAAATTAAAACATTTTAAAAAATAAGAATAAATTATAAATAAAAGACATTTTAGAATACAAAATTAATAGCTTTTATCTGAGCAACCAGGACTCGATCCAGGATCCAATTAAGGCTACATCAGAAAATTCTGTTTAATCAAAGGAACCCCTATACGAAATTTTGTTTAATAAAAGGGGCCCCTGTTACAACAGTTTGTTTTAAATATATTTCTGTAAATAAGATCATTAAATATAAGTATTTAATCTGTTTAAAATTAATATTCATTTGACTTTCATAAATATAAATAAGTATTAATTTTCAGGGAGAGGTTTAGGAAAATTTTAGGTCCTTTAAAGGACCTTTCACAAAAAGTTTTATCTTGAAACAGGACCCTTCATAATTTTTACCCAAAACAGGACCCTTCACAAAACATTTTATCCCAAAACAGGACCCTTCACAAAATTATTTGTCTCTTAAATGGACCTTTCACAGAATTTTTCACCTTTCTATTGAACTTTTTACAAATAATTAAAAAATAAAATTGGTCCTGTAACAAAACAGATGAACTCATCAAAGAACATATTACTTATATTTTTTATATACGAAGGATATAACCTGAGTAAATCAATAATTTCAAATTCACAAAATTATGACTAAAATTTTCACAAATATACCAAAAACTTCACAATTTCACAAAAACAGGACCCTGTGAGAGAAGTCTGGACAGACACCTGATTTTGTCAACAATCTTTTCTGAAGTAAAAATCTATTTTAAACTAAACTATTTAATTGTAATCAATGATATGAAAATAATTTAATCATTTTTATATTATTTCCAGTAAGTATAATTACATATATCCTACACTTCTTCAATCGTTTCTGGTCATTTCCAGGCAAAAACACACACACACACACTCTCTCTCTCTCTCTCACTCTCTCTCACACACACACACAAAAAAAAAACCACTTCCATTTTGGCTAATGATCCCATCCACCATACGCTTTTTGATGTTCTGGCATTTTGTCATTTTCTCTCTCTCTCTCTCTGTGTGCAGGTCGAAAAGACAACTTTCGCCCTTTCCTAGCTCAATTGTTATTCAGGGTTCCCTACACAATTCTGATAAAAAAATTCCCTGACTTTCCCAGACTTTATTCAAAAATTTCCCTGGCCTTTCTCAGTAAGAATTCGGCTTATATATTATTGTAAAACCTTCCACAATGGACTTTAATTTATATAAATGCCAGAAAAAAGTATGTACTGTATCAATTTCCGATTTTTTAATCATTTTTCATATTGCTATATAATTTGCATAAATTTTATATAAAAAATTTAGATTAGATAAATAATTATTTGGAAATTTCTTCATTTAAGACGATAATAGAAATTCTGATGGAAGTAGTATATCAAAAATTCTCTGACTTTTCCATGATCTTTTCAAATATTTAAAAAATTCCTTGACATTTCGCTGACTTTTTGCCTAAATTTTCAAATTTTCTGACTTTTCCCTGACCTTGGGACCCTGACTAAGGAACCTTGTTATTTATATTGGATTTTTGGATGCTTACCGGCTATTTTATAAACACAGTAATAAAAATTACAATATAGGAGAGAAGTGGTGTCACACATGAAAACTTAGCTCAAAAACTAATTCAAACATAACCATAATGGTGTGTCAAGAGGATTTTGCATGCAATTCAGAACATAGCAACTTTTGTTAAGTATGCTGATGCCCTCTGGTCTAGGAAAAATACATCATTTATTAGAGGGAATATTCATTTAGATCTGGAAAAATAATCAGTTCAGGCTAGAGCTTTGGATAAGTAGAAGCCGAGGCATGCCTGCCAGAATTTCACTTGCAGCCCACAGTGGAAGAAGCTTTTTATCAAGATGTCCTGAGATGGACAACTGCATGCTCGAACTGCTGGAAAATCTTTAAAATATGTCCATTTGGAAAAAAGAGTAATGAATGCAGCCGAAAGAGTTAGTCATAAAATTACAGAATATATCCATGTACAACAACATGAATTTTCACACTACATTTTAAGAGGAACATTTTGTGGATAAAATATTTGACACATCTTTACATGACGACTGCATCAGCAACATTTCAATTTGAAATTATATTGCAATAGCAACAAATTCAAAAGCGTACTCTTATGATAATTTATCTTATCAATTTCAATATATCCTATTGAATTCTGCCTCAATCAGCATCTCACCCTCTTAATAGTGCTTCACAATTTTTTCTTTGACAATCTTATATACATGAATGAACAATAACTGAACTAATTTCAAAGCACAAGAATTACTAAGAACTTTCATAAATCATAAAGTTTAAGCAAAGAACATTAACAGGTTTCTAAAGCCGTTACAAAAGATAATAATTGTTCTTGATAAAATTTCTTCATTGAATTTCAGAATTCATATCCATTACTCAAAACAGGGTGCAATACTCTGGTATTTTGTTATCTGTCTTGTGATCATTTGACAATGAATTGCTTGATTTGAGAATTTCAAAAGAATATTTAGGGGTGGGGGATATAATACAAAAAGATAAAATGGCTACAGGCTACTTACTGAAAGTAAGGAATGTCCCTTTCTTGGAGTGGAAGAGGGAGTGAAAAAAAATACAAAATACTTTACTTAAGGAAAAAAAAAAATAGATATCTGATTTTTAATTTGGTTCTTAAATTCCTAAGTATTAGACTGAATCCCACCTATTTTATAAAGATTTAAAATATTTAATTATATTTATTAATTAGCAAATTAAATAAAGATATTAAATTATATGTTATTAAATTTAATTGTTTATACCATTATTATCCTTATTAGCTTATAGATTTTATCACACATTAAAGAAAAATAAGAATTTGCAATTTTTGCTGTTTTTTTTTTTTTTTTTTCATTTTTGCCCTGTTTTTTTACCAGTTTTTGCCACTGTCCTGGCAAAAATGCCAACCCTGAATATTAATAATCTTGACATAAGAAGTGTCATCTTGGTGCTTTTACATATAGTTGTATGACTGATTTTCATTTATTCAATATGGGATCCCAGGTATACTGAATATTAGTTTTATGCATCTTTATTGTGCTAAATAAAATAACATCAATCTAAAATAATGTATTTCTCATATTCATGACACACACTATAGTGTACTAAGGGGTGAGTTTACTTTATTTATTTAAAGTTTCAGAACCTACCCGAATTAAATAATATTTGAATTTGCTTAAAAGGAATATTTTAATTCATAATATTAATCTTCAAGTAATTATAATTAAAATCTTTTGCATAGTAATTTATATGAAAAATATATCATAATTAGACAATTTATTTTTTTAATTTATATAGCAAAACTTAATATTTCAAATTTAAATAATTTTAAAATCACTGCAATGTTAACAAGTTTTATTCCTTATTCAACTGTACCTTGGCCACTTTACTTTTATTTGTCTTCTAATGATTTTAACGAATTCTTTTTATAATTGATCTTGGTTGATTAATTGATAATTATTCTCATAAAAAATTAATACTTCTTTTCAAATACTCTGTTCTCATAGTCCTTACAACCTTTTTACAAAATTCTGTTTAATAGAAGAGGCCCCTTCACAAAATTCAGTTTAACAAAATAGGTTTTTTTCATGAATTCCTTTTCATTAGAAGGTTCTTTTATACAAAATTTCATATCACAAAAGTAAATTTCATATATATATATTTATTTATTTATCTCATTAGGTTTTGAAATGCACAATTTAAAAGAAAAACAAGCTCACAGAAAGAACTTTAACAAAGGAATTGAAAGTTAAAATTAATAAATTCTTATTTTGGATTCAATTAAGGTCTTTAGTTAAAAAAATACCTTATTTACCGCATATAAGTCGACCCCCTACTTTCCCGATCAAGAAATTTGATTTTTTTTAATCCCGCGTATAAGTCGACCCCTCACTTTTCAGATGAAGAAATGTGATTTTTTTTTTAAATACATTATTCAAAATCACCTAGAAAAAGAAAAAAAGTACTAAATATACAATAATAAAGAAACTTAAATTTTTTTTTTTTCATTTATTGGAAATCATATGAAAAAAAGTACAAAATATACAATAATGAAGATAATAATATACTAAAGTAATATACAAAGTTAAACTGATTCAAGGTCCGAATCAGTATCGGACTCGCCAAACAATTCACAAAAATCCTCTGTTCTTATCGGCTCATCATTATACATGTTTTCAATCTCTGTATCGCTACATTCTTCCTCGTCGTTATCACTTTCGAAAATGGCATCATCTTCTGTGCCGTCTAATTCGTTTCTTAATCCCTTGAGAGGCAAGAAAAAATGTCTCTAAATATTGAATTCTCACCGGAATAATCGAAAAAGTTTCTTTTTAAATAAGGAAAAGCAATTTTTCAACGATTTTCCCCAAAAGTTTAAGTATAAAATTTAGTTAAAATTTTCTGGTGAGAATCTTGTTTAAATTAGGTAGGATATATTTCATCCCACCGCCCCTCAAGGGGTTAAGCAGCATTTCTTGAAAGATTTTATAATCATTTTTGATTCCATGCATCTTTAACCCACTGGGCAATCAATGCAATGTCGAGCTTTCTAATATTACAGCCCTTTTTAAATGTTGGACAACCGGATGAAATCCACTCTGCCCAATATTTTCTAACATTTGCTTTGAAGAGCTTATTGAGGTAAACGTCTGAGAGGTTGAAGGACGGATGTCAACCCTCCCGGGATTACAGCTACAGTCGTTTTCAGTTCTTTCGCCACTTTATTCACGTTTTCAGAAAAGTGGCCACAAAACGAGTCGTAAACTAAAAGGGAATGTTTTTTGAAAACAATTCCTGTTTTTTAACCCCACACATTTTTAAGCCAGTCAACTGTTCCGTCAGCATCCATCCACCCCTTTTCATGGGCTCGAATCAGCAAACCAGATGGAAATGTAACGTTTTTCGGCAACATTTTTCTTTTAAAAATAATCAACGGATGAAGCTTACTACCGTCGGCCAAACACAGGAAAGAACGACCGTAAAGCGGGTTTTTTCGTGCCCAGTCGTTTTTACCAAAATGCTTTTCCCCCTTTGCAGTTCACTTTTATTTTCTGGAAACACATGGGTGTTTCATCCATATTTCCTATATGGCAAAGTTCAAAAGATTTCATTTTTCAATGATCGATGACGTATTTTTGAAATTTCATAATCTTTGCTTCCAAGTCAGATGGTAATGTTTGTGCCAGTTTAGTGCGCTGGCGTAAAGTCAAACAATGACGTTAGTGCACCAATGTTCTGATGCACGAAACGTGTTTGGAATACCATACTTTTCTTCTTTTGCAAGCTTCATTGCTCGTAAACGTATGGCAGTTCTAGTGACAATAAAACCATTCCGCCGGCACTCTACAACCCAATCATGCAATACATTTTCGAGTTCTGGAAATGGTGATTTTCCATGCCGCAAAGCCTTTTTTGATTTCGGGATGTTTTCTAGCTTTGCCTTATTCTTGCATCAATCACGAATCAATTTTTCATGAACCCCAAACTGACAAGAAGCACCACAGTTGTTAGACTCTTCCGCAAAAGAAATAACTTTAAGTTTAAATCCAGCTGCGTATGAATTGCATTTCTATTTTCTAATAACTAAATCAGTATACTAATATCAGTAGAAACAAGGAGAAAAAGTGCAGTTAGATAAACGAAGAAATAATGAATAAGTGTACTATCAAGAACAAGCAAGATATAACGCTATTCGCGTGCTTTTAGAGAGTCGCATGTTTATAGCCACTCGCGAACGATTCAATTGCACATAGAGGTGATACATTCTCGGAATTTTATCTACTGATCTCTCAGAGGGAGGGGAGGTAGTAGGCGTATCCGTATATTCATCACCAGAACCAAACCCGTCACTCAGTCTCCTCATTTTCTCTCCTGGTATGGAAATCGACAGTAAACGACGTTAATTTGTTATGGAATGCGAAAAGAGAATAATTGCCTTTCAGGATGGCATTTTTGACTTCTGGGGAAAAAAAATTAAGGACCCTCGTATAAGTCGACCCTCCCATATTTAATGTCTTTTTTTGTCCAAAATTTCTTGACTCATACGCGGGTAAATACTAGTGATGCAACGAATAGTGGTTTGGCCGAATAACCGAATATTCGGCCAAGATACAGCCGAATATTCGGCCTATTCGGCCGCCGAATAATGAACTTATTTTTGCCTAAAAACAAAATATAGTATGCACTATATGCACAATTCTTGTATATTTCACAGTTAAAATGTATAGTTTTCTTTTAAAAAGTTATTTATACACAAATTTTTGATTTTTGAAAGCATTATTTTACTCTGAAAAAATATTCGGCTATGTTCGGCCTAAAAATTGCCTCAATAATATAATTCAGCCAAAAAAAGAAATTCTTAGCAAAAGTTCCTCATCAGGTACTGTCTAGTTACATTTTAATAGATATTATGTGCGTTGTTACATTTTAAAATAATGACAAAATTTTAAAAGTACTAGGAAGTACAAGTTTCAGCTTTCGGATGAAATAAAATAAAAAATAGGAAATCTTAATATCTTAAGAAAAACCACTGATAAAAAGGATGAAAGGAATATCCTCTAAAATGGGGGAAAGACATTGTAGACTTTATAAAGCTCACATTTAACAAAAAAATTTTTATCATTATTATTATCATTTTTTTTTCTTTGCTGTCAGCAGATAGCACCATTAAGAAGTGTATAGTGAATGTTTTCAGATTCAGAGGAAGGAAATATCTGCAAGAAAAAGCAAATAACATTCATTGCATTTAACAGTATCTGATGCTCTAACATACCAAAGATCAATAAATGATTTAATTGTTGTAGATAAAAATCGTTTACACATTTTAATCATTCGCCATTAGATTAACTGATATACAAATTAATGAGTTAAAAATTCCTAAGAAGAAATTAGTTCAAAGTGTGGTAACATGCTTGAATAGCACCTATTATATGTTGGAGAGATTACTGCAACAAAAAAATGCACTTTCTGTATATGCAACTAAATTTGGAGAAATAAATAATCTGACAGCAAACCTGTGGACTGTTTTAGAAAAATTGCTGAATCCATTACAACCATTTGAAGAAATAACAAACCAAATTGCCTCGTCGAGATCATTAATTTCTGAAGTCATCTCAATAGGTTGTAGCATTAAAATCATATTTATTTAAATCTGGAGATTTTTTTGGTGTAGGGCACCATGAAAGACACTCTTCTACAAAATTTGGAGAAGCGTTTTGTATCAATTTAAGACAATGAACACTATTCCATTGCAACGGTTTTGGACCCCAGATTTAAAGTGTTCTTTTTCAACAAAGATGAAGCAAAGGATGTAGGAGTAAAGTCCAAATTAACTGCTTTAGTAAGACTAAGAAAGGCTAGTATGAAACCAGTAACAGAATGTGAACAAAATATTTCCAACGTAACCATTCCATCTTCACAAGCTCCAAATTCTTTGTGGGCATGCTTTAATGAAATTGCAAGCCAATCGCAGAGTGAAGCTCTATAGAAAGCTCCTTTCAATGTGAAGAAGTAAAAGAAATTAGTAATTTTCTTTCCCAGCCACTACTAGAAAGACTACAGAGTCGTTTGGAGTGGTGGGCAAAAAATTCAGAAGACTTTCCAAACCTTTCACAATTAGCCAAAAAGTACCTTTCTGCACCAGGAAGTACCATATATAGTGAGAGATTATTTTCAGAAGCAGGTAGCATTTACGAAAAAAAAAAAGGAAATAGACTATCACCTGAGAATGCTGAATTATAATTATTTCTGCATCACAATCTGCATCACGTTTATTGAAAACATTTTAACTGTTTTTTAAGGCAAATATAAACAGTACAATGCTATTCTTGAAAAAAAAAAAATACATAAAACGTAAATGCATACTAATTAAAAGAATTTAGTACTTACATTTCTTTCATTATTTAATAAGAAATAGTAACACACTAAAAAAAAAAAAAAATCATTTAAATTATATTTAACTTTTAAGCGTATTTTACAAAAAAAAAAAAACCCTTAAGTATTGCAACATATACAACTTAAATATCTTATACATATAATACATCTATATCTAATCAATCATATATTTATGTTCTTTATAGGTATAATTCAAAATATTATTGAAAGAAATATTTTTCTATATAACAAGGGATAAATGTTAAACTTCCCATTATGATAAAAAAAAATTTGAATTTGCTTGTACAACTGTATTCAAACAATTTTGAATAGATTAATTTTAAATTTAACAGATTATGTTAGCTTATTACACATACTTTTTGTACTTACTGATACAGCATAAATTTTTTTAAACATGATTCCTAAATTAGTCTCTTATATAAAAATGGGTAGATAAAACCCATTCGGGGTATGAAAGTTAATGGAAAAAAAAAAGTATTAGTTAATTTCAAATAAAATTTTCATTATACATGATGAATATAAAATGTCAAATTAAAAAGTTATACTGTGTAAATATAAAAACATTTATTACAGTATTATTCGGCCAAGGCCGAATAATGGACTTGATATTTGGCCGAAGCCGAATATTCGGCAGACAGGCTGAATGGGCCGAATATTCGGCTTCGGCTGAATATTCGTTGCATCTCTAGTAAATACAGTACATTTTTCACAAAAATGTGATAAATTTCACAAAATAGGGATTCAAATTTAAAACTTTGCACCAACCCCTAGCAATCATATGCATTAGACAAATTTGTCAGGTTTACAACATATGTAAATACACATTTTTAATTAATAAATTCAATTTCACATATTTGCTGTTGTGATTAATAATCCACAGATTCTTTCTTTCTTTAACAAGATCTCTTCCACCTGTATTTTAACAATTTTAAAGCATTTGGAAAGTATCTGTATTTTTTTTTTTCCTTGTAACAGTAAGATTCTTCTCCTAGACCTTTTAAAATTAATTGCTTCTTTTTGTGGTTACATGAAGCACAAAAAAAAAAGTACTAAATTCAGAATATGCAGTGAAGCAAATGCTGTAACCAATTTCTTTGTATTTTGCTTTTTAACTATAAACAAATTGGCATACAATTTCAAATAAAAAACAATTTAAATTTGAGAAGTAACTTAAATTTTTCTTAGTTTTCATTTTAAAAAAATCGCATATTAGGTTTTGAATGACAACATTTTTCATTTAAAAACAAGGCAGAAAATTCATATGTTATGCATAGCTTATGATATACTGAATATTTAATATGTGGCTTATCACATTGCTAACTATTAACTAAGCATATAACCAACAGAGAGAAAAAATGTCCAAGCCGAGAAATCAAACCCGGAACCTTTGAAATAGCACTTCCAAGTACTCTACCATTTAACCTATGAAGACAATACTCAGCTTAGCATCTCTCACTCCCATATGTTGGTAAGGTTTCAACTACAGCACAAGATGGAATAGTCTTTATGAGCACACAAACCTGGCAGTGAAATATTCCAACATTAAAAGAAGTGTTACAAAATCTTAATCTTTTGATACACTGAAAGAGATTCATTTGTACATGCATGCTGGATCTTTCTTGCAATTTATTTCAGAAATATTCCACAATCACGACACACTAATCATGATTTATATCACAAAATTTGTTTTACATTGTCCTCCAAGCAAATAACAGAACGAACACTGGTCCTTTCGTGATTAATTTTCATTTCTGGTGAAAAAAGATCAATTATTAATCTTTTGTGGTCAAAATTACTGTCCATTGTTTAGAGATAAAAGCACACAAATACATAGATTTGGAAATGGTGATTGAAAAATTGTTCGTTAAATAGAAGAGTCCACTATTTGGGAATGTCTGTAATCGGAGGTTTTCACTGTATATGATTTTATTTAGTTTACTTCATCAAAAATTATATTTATAGGGTCAGGTGGGGGAAAATGGGTCTAAAATCAAGCATTTTTCAAAAAATGCTTATATATCAACCTTTTATAATTTTCTTAATGAAACTTTTGATACATATTATATACATTTGGCTTATATAGATTACAAATATAACATTATTTTTCACTAGGGATGCAACGGATATCCGGCAAATATCCGATATCCGGCATATCCGGCTGATTTTTCAATATCCGAAATATCATCGGATATCCGAATCACAATCACCGGATATCCGACTTCTCTGCCGGATATCCGGCAAAGCACAGCAAAGCGAATATATAAGGATAAGAGAAATCGTTTGACCCAAACAATGCCGAGCAACTTTTGTTTACAATACAAAATATGAAAATAAGTCCACTATTCATGAGTAAAAGGTAATTCTCAAAAGTTTAAAGAATTACCAGCTTTCCTAACATTGGTATTTGAACACTTTAGAATATGTTTAAGAATTTACGACTACATCTTTTAGAAAATTGTACCTTTACTTTCAGAGTGTGAAACAAAATTTGAAGTTGTTTATTAAAGTATGACTTTATTAATTTTCTTTCTCTCTTTTGAGTTTAACAATTAAACAGGCCTATTTTTACTTTCTTCTATCTTCAATAGAAGAAGGTATTGTAATTGAGATTTTTTTAATTTCTGGTTTTCGGCAGTGTAGAAGTTTGAGGGGTCAGAGATCGCAAAACATGTTTATATAAAATGTCTGTCTGTCCATGTGTCGCCATCTTACCATCAAACTAGTTGGATGTGCCAATCCCAAAACTTTCTTCTATCTTATACATGTTAATATTTCAAAAACTAGTTACACATGTTAATACTTCAATATTATTAGTTCATTACTATACCAACTTTGATTTTCTTATTAAATTCCTGCTTCAGTCAATTAAATGAACTAAAAACGAGTAAATCTATGTCATGGTATTTGTTAAAATTAATAGTTTTTCCTTATTCTGTTGTTATCAGATGTTTGCGAATAGCCGGCTTAGCAGGAAGTGAGTTCCCGCCTCTGCACGAGCCGCCGATGGACAATAGAACTACGAAAAATCAAGAAAAGTATACAATAATAGCTATCACAGAGCCCCTTTACCGCGCGATATTTCCAAATTCAAGGAAGACCTGTTGGCCAAAGCCAAAAACATGCACAAAAAATTTGGTTCAATTGTATGCATAATTTTATACACTTTTCGACTGTACAATAAAGAAAATGGTACAGACATCGTAATTATAGCACCCCCTTTCAGTGGAATTTTTCCAAATTCAGGGAGGACCTTCATGCCATGACTAAAAAGAAACACAAAAAATTTGGCTCAATTCTATGCATAACTTCATACTCTTTTCGATGGTACAATATTCAAAATGGCACAAAAATCGCTATTAAAGCGTGTTCTACCGGCGAATTTTTTCCAAATTAAGGAAGGAGCTACTTGCCATAGCCAAGAACTTAAAATAAAAATTTGGTTCAATTCTATGCATAACTTCATACACTTTTCGATGGTTCAATATGCAAAATCGTTATTACAGCGCCCACTAGCGGCGAATTTTTTTCAAATTCAGGGAGGACCTGCTTGTCATAGCCATAAACTTAAAATAAAAATTTGGTTTAATTCTATGCATAATTTCATATACTTTTGGATGGTACAATATTCAAAATTGCACAAAAATTGCTATTACAGCGCCCCCTACCGGCGAATTTTTTCCAAATTCAGGGAGGATCTACCTGCCATATCCAAAAACTTAAAATAAAAATTTGGTTCAATTCTATGCATAACTTCATATACTTTTGGATGGTACAATATTCAAAATCGAACAAAAATAACTATTACAGCACCCCCTACCGGCGAATTTTTTCCAAATTCAGGGAGGATCTGCTCGCCATAGCCAGAAACTTAAAATAAAAATTTGGTTCAATTCTATGCATAACTTCATACACTTTTTAATGGTACAATGGCGACAGACAGACATTTTCTATAAACATGTTTTTGGGGATCTCTGACCCCTAAAACATGTAAATCCGTCGAAAACCGGAAGTCGAAAAAAATTTCGATTACAATACTTTCTTCTATTGAAGATAGAAGAAAGTAAAAGCGTATGAAGTTATGCACAGAATTGAACCAAATTTTTGGTGAATGTTTTTGGCTATAGCCAGCTGGCCCTAATTCAATATTGGAATATTCCACTTGAAGGGGGCACTGTAGTCGCGATTTTTGTACCATTTTCATAATTGTGCCATCGAAAAGTGTTTGAAGTTATGGATAGAATTAAACCAAATTTTTTGTGTATGTTTTTGGCTGTGACTAGCAGGTCCTTCTTCCATATGGAAGCATTTTGCCAGAAGGGGGTGATGTAATTGCGATTTTTGTGCCATTTTCATTATTGTACTATCGAAAAGTGTATGAATTTATCCATATAATTGAACAAAATTTTTTGTGTATGTGTTTCGCTATGTCCAGCAGATTCTCCTTGGAAATATTCTGCCAGAAGGGGGCGCTGTAATAGCGATTTTTGTGCCATTTTCATTCTTGCACCATCGAAAAGTGTATGAAGTTATTCATAGAGCTGAACCAATTTTGGTGGGTTTTTTGGCTATGGTTAACATGTCCTCCTTCAATTTGAAAATATTTTGCTGGAAGGGGCCGCTATAATAGGGATTTTTGTGTTATTTCCATTATTTTACCATCAAAAAGTGTATGAAACTAAGCATAGAATTAAACCAATTTTTTGTGTATATTTTTGGCTATGGCGAGCAGTTTCTCTTTGAATTTGGAATTATTCCGCCAGAAGGTGGCACTGTAACAGCGTTTTTTGTAAAATTTTCTCGATTTTTTTTTTTTTGTACTGTATATTGGTGACTCGTGAAGCAATGGGAACTTCGCATCCTGCTAAGCTGGCTATTCACAAACAGCTGATGTACAACAGAATAACGAAAAAATTATTGATTTTAATAAATATCCTGATTGAGTTTAACTTATTCTTATTTTGATTAATTGACTGGAGCAGAAATTTTAGATCAAAATCAAAGTTGGTAAAATATTGAACTAATAATATTGAAGTATTAACATTTGGAACTACCTTTTGAAATGTTAAGATGTATGAGACAGAAGAAAGTTTTGGGATTGGCACATCCAATTAGTTATTTTTGTAACTTCATTATAAATATTTAAAATTAAAAGTAATTTTTTTTTTTACTTATAAATATCACAGTAATTTAACTTAAAATAAAACTAAATGTGACAAAGCAAAACAGTATTAAATAATTAAAGCAGAAAAAAGGCATCAACTAAACTTATGTTTGGAGAAAATAACTCTTTAATCATGGGTATATTAGTAGATATTTTATGCTTAAATTATAAACCGAACGTATGTATTTCTTTGTGAAAATACTCTACAATTATAGGCATATTAATTGGTTAAAATTTGTTACACAAATTATCAGCATTTCATTGTACAAATTAATTAATTATTAGCAATTAGCAATATAGTCAATCCCATATCCAAATCCAGTAGCAATTATCAGCATTTCATTTACAAATAAACAGAATATTTTAATGTTTAAATTAAATTTTTTATACAACATTATTAATATACATTACAGGGCTTGAATTTCGAGACGGGATGGCAGGATTCGCGCCTTAAAGAATATTGGGGGCGGTAGGCTCCTGTTTTAAAAAAATCATTTTCTGAAAATGTTTCTTTGAAAAACCACGATGAAGTCTCGGGACCGACTGACAAATTTCGTGATATTGTCCACTGTCGATTGGCAGATTTCACAGTTTCTTCTTACAACAAATTGACAAAATTCATGTTTGTTTTTCTACATCTGACCGAAAACTTTTGAGATTTTTCTCCAGGACCGACAGATGAATTTCATAAATTTTTTTCTCGCGATCAATTGACAAATTTAGCAATTTCATTCTGTGACTGATTGACAAATTTCCCTGTTTGTTCTTGCCACATACTGATGAAAGTAACCATTGTTTTTCTGCATCCGATTAAAAAATTTTGCGTTTTTTCTCTGCGACCGGCAGAGGAATTTCACGATATTTTCTTGTGACATATTGGCAAATTTCACGATACTTTTACGTGATCGACTGACGAATTTTGAGATATTTTCCCACTTTCGATTTCCCATGAACTTCTGTTTTTTTCTCGTGAACAATCAACAAATTATTTTATTTATTTTCACCATGATTGACGAAATCAGCGATATTTTTCTCTACGACCGATTTATGTATTTTGCGATGTTTTTTCCGTGTGCCTAAAATAGGAAATAATTAAAAGGGCAGCGACAGCCACCGGAGACTGAGCTCTACCAAACAGATCAGTTGCAACTGACGTCACACCCTAGCAACGACCTTAGCAACGAGACGTGTTTTTTGTTTGACCACCAAATTTGGTCGATTGTGATTGGTTGGCTCATAATACAGGTTACAAATAGTTGATTATGATTGGTTCGGTGAAACTTGGTGGTCTGGTGATCACGTGGTTGAAAGTGATCTATTGGCCAATAGTCAGCACTAAACAAAATGGGGTTACACTTGTGGTGCGCATGAAAAAAAAAACTTTGATGAACTTAAAAAAAAAAAAAAACATTTAGAAACAACAAACTAGTTGATTCTCGCAATTCACAGAAATTAGGACATGACTTTTTGAAATCAACCTTTTCTCGTGTAATAGAAGAAATCAATTGATTATTCCCTTTTGAAATTTTGGATATGGATTTAAATGCAATTAAATATGGATTTAAATGTTCTATGCAATGCATAGAACATAGTTCAATTTATGAAAATACTAGGGATTACAGTTTTGACTATAATTCCATTAAAGATATAATAAAACAAATTTGTTCAGAAGTGACATATCATCACTGATATGCATTATTCCTGTAAGTTAAAAAAAATTAAATTTAAAAAATCAAAAAACCGGACTGCGTAAAAAGTGAACTAATTAACTATTTCTCATCAATGTGAAACTATTTTTTTTATATTACATACCTATTTTTTTTATTTACTTGTATTGATGACTTTTACGTTGCGTTTAATGGTTAGTTCCTATCTATAAACACTGTTTTGATGAGGCCTATAGATGTCTATGATGGTGTAAAGCAGATTGCAGTAAAGCTAGATCCTACCTACACAACTTCCAGGTTGTGTAATATTTAAACGGAGCTTCTGACTATAAAATAGTCAATGAAACATCGTTTAAATTTTTGAAAGACCTATCCAATGATATGCAACTCAATAGGGTGTGTAAAAAAAAAAAAAAAAAAAAAAAATTCGTCTCTACCGCCATTTTGTATTTTACGGCCGCCATTTTGAATTTATAAAAACAAAACCTATCCTATAACTATCGCACGATTAAGAAGAATTGATTGAGACCTCATTCATTAAAATCCATCCAGCCGTTGGGATGTTTCAAGGGTATAAAGAAATCCACATACACAGATACACGTGAAACACAAAACCCTTCTTTTCAGTCGGGTAAAAATTAATGCACATCAGATTTTGCAAAGTTTTCTAAAACTTTTTAAGAGAGCATAACCATGTGTTTCTGATAATTTCTAAAGTTATAAAAGTTGCTCTGTGCTGTTTGTCAAAAGTGTAACTTGTGAAAAAGGCTAAAATACGCAAAATGGAATAAAATCTAAATTAAGAAATTCATTTAGCAACCCAATTGTTAATTGCCCATAACATTATGTGAAAGTTGAAAAATAGATTTGGTATATATAAAGCTTGATTATGCTCCTTTGTTTTAATAAAAATAAACATTTTGGATAATTACCTTGAGTTGTTAATTTAAATTGTTTCAATGGTATTTTGTCATGTCTGTATAAATGTAATTCTTTAAGTGGCACATAAAAAATAACACAATTTAAAGATTTTTTTTTTCCCCTTTCTAACAGTTCAACTCCCCTGCATTTATAAATTTTGGGCACGAAACTCCCTTCCTGGGAAAACTTGAATTTCAAGCTCTGATATTGAAAGAAATAGGGGAGGTGGGGGATGAATGGAACATTTTCACAAAAATATTTTTTTATTTAAGTTACTATCAATATTATATATCACATTTTATACATTAGGTATTTGCCAACATATATGAACAATATTTATTCTAGATTATGATTTATTCATAAAAATATTATGAAATCAAAAAAAACGTTCCTCCCTGTCCCAATCATCCCCACAGCAGGGGTGGATGGGACACTAAGATTTTCCTCCCTGTATTCAATTTTACCAAATTAAAATTTATAGTTATAACCTTATATGAAAATTATATTTGTAATATATGATTTTACAGCACGAATCGATATGGTTTTTTTTTTCAATAACTTCTTTTATTGCAGTTTTAACTTTTAATGCGGACTTCGGCTATCAACCTGTTCTTTTTTTCCACTTATGAGGCATTTTAGATTTGAAATGAAAGTGTAAAATGTCTTTTAAATATAGCATAGCTAATAATTTTCAATCATAACTTATTAATTAATATTAATTAAATGTATCGTAGAAACATGCAGAACGGAAATTATTGTGTCGATCAGAAAGTCATGTCGTGTTGGGAAAATCAATTCGTACCGGAAAATTCTGCCTGATAATTAATTATTAGACATTAGATACCGGAATCAATGTCTAATAATTAAATGATTGAATTTTCCAGTACGAATTGATTTTCCCAACACGACCCAACTTTCCGATTGACCCAATATGTTAGCGGTGGGGATTTATTTGTGCAACATTTCAAAATTCAATATAATTTTCCCCATTTGATCAATACACATATACTATTTTTATCAATTTTATCTATTTTGATTAAGTTTTAGTACCAATTTTTTGATAATCCATTAATAATTATTACAGTACAATAAGTAACACTCAGAAATTTAAAAAAATAACAACTCATATAATACTATTTAATACTATTAATTGACGTAAATTATTGATTTATCATCATATATAATAGTACTATTTAATTAATAAATGAAATTTACAACATCTCTAGGGAGGAGTGAGAATGTCCCATTCATCCCCATTTGAAATGTCCCAATCATCCCCATGATGCATAATATCCCTTCTCAGCCATTTTACCTCAAAAATTATTTTGTCACAATGGTTACTATTCATTCATTTTAATTATTGATATTGAACCTTAAAATAAATAACTACAACATAGCTTAATTTTTTATATTGTATAAGATATTTCACATCTTCAAATGTAAAAAAAAAAACTTACTTTTAAGCAGAGATTTCAGAAAATGCAACTTTGAAGGAAAATGAAAACAGCAATGTGGTCCTACTTTTAGTTCTGAAGCACACTGTGGTAGAGGTATATGGGGTTAGGAAGCAATTTAAAATAAATGTTTATTGCCTGAAATATTGAGAATGTCCCATCCATCCCCTAGCTCCCCTATATAGTTTTTGTAAATTATATTTCAATACATTTAAAATGTTTTAATGATGTGTGAAACATGTTTGTAATTTATTGTTCTGAGATGACATTATATAGAGAAATAATTCACCATATAACTAAAAGCATATCTAGTGCCGGATATCCGATCGGATATCCGGCCGGATATCCGAATCCGGCAGACAAAGGAGCTTCGGATATCCGGTATCCGATATCCGGCAAAATCAATATCCGGTGCATCCCTATTTTTCACTATAATTTAAATGTTACTTTTCACTACTTTATTTAATTAGGCAAGTATTCATAAGCCCATTTTCCCCCATGGTGGGGGAAAATGGGCCTAGTATTAAATTAAGTGAATATTTGAATAAAAAGAGGCTAATACAATGTTTAATCTACAGAACACTCATTTTATTGTATTAAGTACATATTTAAATAGAAACATATTATTGAAAAAAAATTTTTATTTAAATATTCAATTAAAGAAATAGTGTCCACGGTTGTCAAATTTTGGTTCCTTTACTATGCGGCAAATCTGACAGCTCTCTTCGTCATCAATACCAGGAAAAATGTAACATTTCCCTAATTTAGATTTAGACTATGCGATAAATTTCATAAAATAAAACTTTTATTTTATGCGATAAAATTCATTGATTTCTTTCACTTGGCCTATGAACGTTTGACTTTATTTCTTAAGTCATTCTAGTATTTAACTTCTACCCAAGAACCTTGCTTTATTTCTGAGAGTGGTGCTGCAACTTTTAAATTAGGACCAATTTTACTTTCAAGTTTTCCAGCTTCATTTTTCGTTTTTTAAAAAAAATTCTTATTTTACTTGATGTTTGAATAACCTTTCTTTCTCTTCTGATGGCATTTTTTTTTTTTTTTCAAAATATGTGATGAAAATAAATGGAAAATAGTTTTTATAGGTAAAAAATTGTAAACTAGGTTAATAAAACAAGAACTAATGATGAAATAATTGTTATTTATTTTATTTTTTAATACTTCAAAAGTAAACATAGAGTTAAAATGTGTTGCATCATACAGCTTTTAGCTAAGCCTAACTATAGACCCATTTTACCCCACCCCAGAAAAAAAAATTATAAAAAATTAAAATGATAAAATTATTCTTGCCTTTTTATACAATTATGTTCCTAAAAAGGTCCTCTAATAGTCTATCAAAATAAAACAGTATTTTCACTATCTAAAGAAGAAGTAAGAAAGTTTTTCACAACAAATTGCAATTAGACAATTCAGTGAATGTAAACAACAAAATTTAAGTATCTATAAATTTGTTTCCAGATCCTAAAATTTGATTAGAAATACTTGGCATAATCTCAGAGAATGCTTCTACAGAAAAAAAATTCTAAAACAAGTAAATTTATGTGGTGAAAAGGACCATTTTTTAATATAGACCCATTTTCCCCCACCTGACCCTACTAGATACATTAATATTTTTCCATAATTGCATTTAAATATGGTAAATTTCCATTTGCTTCAGGTTTCGCATAAGACTGAGTTAAGTTCAGATAAATTACACATTAAGATGCTTTGTGTTATCCTTGTAGGGTAGTGGGTAGGTGCAAATCTTTTTTGAAGATTCAGGACAGGTTGCATGTGAGTGAAATGAATCTGGCAATGCTGAACTATTGAAGATAACTGATAAATATCAAAATTTGAGTCAGATTAAAAATAAATTCCATAATAAAATAAACACTGTTTTAAGCCTACATGAGTTTTGCTAAAATAATAATAATTTAAAAAGAAAAAACGGTACTTTTTAATTATACAAACACCATGCGAAGATGTATGCTATAGTGACATTTATTTCAATCCTGAACCTGCAAATGATTTGTATTGCAAACCCTGCCAAATATTGTGACTCATTATTTATTGAATGGGAATCTTCTTTTATTATTAATATATTTTATCATAACCATAAAAAAAAAATCTTGTTTTTTTTTTTTTTAAATCAAAATTATTTTTTATTCTGCTATAACTTACATTTTTCGCTGATGCTGAGATGGATTTTACCATCTGGCAGTTACTCGATGGTGCGGAAGATACAATAAAGTTGTTTGAGGGCTATGAAATCATATTTACAAAGAAAATTTTTTTGCAAGAGCAAGCTATGAAAATTTAACAGTACATTACAAATATAATTTTGTTGACCCTAGCACTGGATCCACTCTGTTGAGAGATTATGGGGCATCGCAAAATGGTGTAATAAAAGACAGCACAATTTAAAATACTATTCTATTTAAAATCTTGATCTCAGAATTCTTGTGGCAACATCATTATTAAAAAAAAAAAAGCAAAAGTTTATTATTCCATTAGAAACATTTTTATGCCTGCAGTTTAAATTGAGTTTTATTTTAGTATTCTTCTGTATATGATTTGTTCTTTTATTTTAAGCATATATTGATTTAATAAAACAGTTCATTAAAGTCTGTAATGCTGAAATGTTATATTTTTAAATCATCACTTTTGCACCAACTATATATATATATATATATATATATATATATATATATATATATATGTATGTATGTATGTATTTTTTTAAATGTTTCATTGGGTGCCATTTGTATGACATTTGGTGACAATGGTGTTGGTATAATAGAAAAATACCAAAAACATTTATAATAACAGGAGAAAACGTACCTTTTAAAATGCCTGGATCGCAACTCTTTAACAAAGACAGGAGTACCTGACTGAACAGCCTATTTATAAAAATATAAAATTTAAGAACAGCTAAGCAAATTTAATAAATAAAAGAAGCTCTACAAAAACATGTTTTAATTTACACAAAGATATTTAACCCTTTGATTATGGGGTTGGAATGTATGTCGCCCCAGTGACTATTTATTTATTCTACTCACACCACTTTTTGTAAAAAGAATCTATGCCATACAGTTATACAAGTATACTATTAAGAGAAATCTACAATAAAGAAATTATTTTGTAAATTGTGGTGCTATATAAAAATAGTCACCAGTCTTATCCCGTAAGCAAAGGGTTAAGAATTTAAAATAGAAATACACAGTTTACTAGTCAATTCATGTAATAAAATGTGCTTCACTGTTTTATAACAACTTTAATTATGTACATCATGATTGGCTCAAAATCCCATCTTTAAGGGGGAAAAAAATGTTTTGCATCAAGATTTGAACTTTAAATGCAGGAATCTGTTTAGGAAGAACTTGGGTCCTTTAAAGGATCATTCACAAAATTTTTCATTTCAAAACACGACCCTTCACAACAATTTTCATCTTAAAGCAGGATTCATAAAACTTTCCATCTCAAAACAGGACCCCTCACAAAATTCTTTGCCTTAAAAATAGGCCTTTAACAAAATCTTTCTATCTCTAAACTGAACTTTCACAAATTTAATCATTTAAAAGTAAAATATGATCTCTCACTTTTACATATACAGGGTGCAATATGTTATCTATCGCCGACCTTTAATTTCTTAACCATTGGTCGTAGACATATAGTTCCAATTACAAAAACGTTTCAAATGAGGTAATTATTCATGTTGTGGTCTTATTTAAAGTAAAAAAACAATTTTACAAAAATTATGAAATCTAACTTTTTATACGGTCCCCCAGTCCCTATAGTTATATTTAGTAAAAGTTTATACATATCACAACATATATAACACAAAAAGTTTAACATCTGTACTACAAAAATTGACAGAGTTATTAAATTTCAAGGTTTGAGATTTTTTCGCATGATTTTGTCTTTCAATGAGGGATCAGTTAAAAGATTAATTAAAGTAATTCGAGATCAAAATCAGGGTGCAATGTCCCTTTTACGGCGAAACCACCTTCAGCCGGTATCGCCAAATTAGGGTATCACTAAAGAGGGTTATATCATTAAAAAATTTTAGCTGACTTTTAGGGGTCTTATAGAAAGCTAAGAATGAATTATTGAAATTAAACTGAAAAATAAATATCAATTTATTATAATATCAGAAAACAGTCTACTATAAAAAATGAATACGTCAAATGACGGAATCTACTAGAGATACTGCTCAAAGTGTTGTTTAACTCTTTTATGGGTCGAACATCCTTCAAACGTCAAAGTAGGTAGAATCGACAACCGGAAAATAAAACATACTCACTAAGGACTAGATAATTGGCAGCAGAATAAAAACGACCAGCCGAGATATAGCGAGCATGAAAATTGGGATTATGCAAATTACAATAGTACTGCAGTGCCACACGTTCGGTATAAAATACGAGCCACCTAGCAGTGGACATGCTAGCCAGCGCTGAGATCGTGATGGCAAGCTACGCTTGCATGCAATGTGCCGAAATGATACTTATTTATGGTGAATGTCAAAGGAATGCCAGAGAGGCTGTGAGTGTTTATTCAGAACATTTCCCTAAGGATCTACATCCAATGCATGAAACTGTAACTAATACATTGCACCATATTAGAGAGACCGGCTCTGTTCCACCACGACCCAGAACTAGTAGACAGGCAATGTGTAATGTTCGAGTGACACCGGAGGAGGTGCTGGGATTCACCCTTTTAATTCCACAATTGAGCTCAGGTGGCATTGTGAACGTGCACAATGTGGATTACTGGTCTCTGGAAAACCTCCATATCGCCCGTGCAGTACGACACGTGTGGTGCGGTATATGGGGAACCAAGATTGTTGGACCCATCTTCTACGATGGGACCTTAACGGGCGATCGTCACCTGCATCTGCTACAAACACGGTACGTGATTGGTATGAAGATCTGCCTCTCCGACATGCATGCCGAGTTTGGTTTCAACCCCAGTAGCAGAAATTTCTCCAAGTGTCTGCGACAGATAATTCAGGGGCAAAAAATAATCTGCAGGTAAAATATTTTTATAAATGAAGCGTTAATTAATCAAACAATCACTTACCTGTAGCGTTTTTAGACATTTTATAAATTTTTATTAATAGTCTTAACTTTTTGTATTAAGTAATAAAGAGCTAAACATAATACGAAGCAAAATAAAAGTTCGATGAAAAAGAATCTGCAAAAGAGAAAAGAAAATCTGCGACTCCCGTCTCGAACTTTCTGCTACCGGGGTTTCAATATGATGGAGTCCTCTCCACACAAAACATCAAACGTCCGGGCGTATCTGGCCATCAAATTCCGTCAACAGATCATTGGATATGGTGGTCCGGTAGAGTGGCCACCGCTTTCACCGGACTTGACATTCATGGATTTCTACCTCTAGGGTTACATCAAGGGATGGGTCTATGTGACTGAGACCCCTTCTCTGGTTTATCTGAAGCAGCACATCATCCTTGATTGTCGCACAGTTTACACACCTGCTGAGCTGTAACGTGTCCAGGACTCAGTACTGTCACGCATTCAATTGTGCATTGCCACCAATGGAGAACACTATGAGCAGTATCTCTAGTAGATTCCGTCATTTGACATATTCATTTTTTATGGTAAATCGTTTTCTAATATTATAATAAATTGATATTTATTTTTCAGTTCAATTTCAATACTTCATTCTTCGCTTTGTATATGAACCCTAAATGTCAGTTAAAATTTTTTAATGAAATAACCCTCTTTGGTGATAACCCAATTTGGCGAAACCGGCTAAAGGTGGTTTCACCGTAAAAAGGACATTGCATCCTGATTTTGATCTCGAATTACTTTAATTAATCTTTTAACTGATCCCTCATTGAAAGACAAAATCATGTGAAAAAATCTCAAACTTTGAAATTTAGTAACTCCGTCAATTTTTGTAGTACAGATGTCAAACTTTTTGTGTTATATCTGTTATGATATGTGTAAACTTTTACTAAATATAACTATAGGGACTGGGGGACCGTATAAAAAGTTAGATTTTGTAATTTTCGTAAAATTGATTTTTTACTTTAAATAATGCCACAACATGAATATTTACCTTATTGGAAACGTTTTTGTAATTGGAACTATATGTCTACGACCAACGGTTGAGAAATTAAAGGTCGGCGATAGATAACATATTGCACCCTGTATAAAGAAAGTATATGTATTTTACATATATATATATTCTTAAAAATGTATAAACAAGAACCTGAATATCACAATCATTTCAAATTCAGAAAATTATGACTAGATTTTCAGACCTGCCAACTTTTGAAAATGAGAAATCGTAGCACAGAATATTGAAATTAATCTGGAGGTTGGTTGGTTGGTTTTTCGGAGCAATCTTTGACATTCGTAAAAGGAGTAAGGTTTCAGTCTTTCAACTCAATATAGTAAATTTTTTCCTCTGAAAATTTTTATACGATATTTAAAGTTTCTTCTCGTTTTGCAGCATTTTTTTTACATTTGTAAAAGAAGCCTGGTTCCAATTTTTTAGCCCGGTGCAGTAAATTTTAACGAAATTCTCGAATTTTTTTTTCCCGCGACCATTTCAGGATATTCACAATTTTTTTTCCCCACAATCGTAATTCACATTTTTCTAACACGATTCTTTGTTGAAATCTGCACTTTTTACCATGAACTTTTGACGAATGTTGTGTTTTTTACCACACAAAATTGAAATGTTTAATAATAAATAGTACAAATCATGCGATTTTGCAAACTATTTCAAACCTTGCCCCTCAAAGATCCCCCCCCCCCCTCCAGAACTTCTTAAAATGGCATCCCTGTTTCTAAGGAAGGGAATTCCTGTATAAATATTTACAGAAACACGATTCAATTGTGGTTGATATACATAAAGAGGGTTTTATGTTAAGAAGTTTGTTTTGCAGCCCAGATTTTTTTTTTCCCATGAGCATTTTTTAATGTCCGAATTTTCGGATTAATGACAAATTTTTTAAAACTTTTGGAAATGAATACTTTGAAATTTTGGAACAGAATCATTCCTGAAAAATATGCTGTGCGGAATAAAAATCGCAATTAGAAACAAAAAATGCGTTTTTTTGTTTTTTGCAAAAAATCGTAGTTTAAGACCGATTTTCGTAGCATCGTAGTTTAGGTCCAAATCGTAGCAACTACGATTTTTTCATAGCAGTTGGCAGGTCTGGATTTTACACAATAACAGGACACTGGGGAAAATGTTTGGACAGATCCTTGAAATGTATCGTTATATTGGAATGAAAAAGTCTCCAATTGCTTCACCAACTCTTTTGAGAAGATTGGTTTGAAATTTTCATTTTTCTATAGCCATCAAAGCAGTTAATACTTGAAATACTTACTATAATGTGTTGCACATAAATTGAAATTGTAGACAAGACATTCAGTAGATGTCATCTCATTTCAGCCAATGCCATTCCAAGGTATGTCATTTAAGTAAGAAATAAAGAAATGAAAAAGATGACTGTTTCTTTTAACTAATTTCATTTTATGCATTGATACTTTCTTACTACCGGGATCCAGCAATAAATCATCTAGGTATAGGGCTAAATTGTAGCAGAATGAACTAGACAGAAATTAAATAACTCATGAAATTGCTACTGTATGTAATGAATATTTAATTTACATCTACGTAAACTATTGAATACATCCAGTTTATTTATTTTATTGATACTTTCTTATCACAATCCAGCAATAAATCAACTAGCTTTAGTTAGCTTATTTTAGTTAGGTTAAATTATAGCAGACTGAACAACTTAAGCATATGAACACATCAAGTTCATTTATTTTATTACTGAAACTAGGGATGTAGTGGAGAGTATACGGTGGTATATGCCGTATACCTTCTGGATTTTTTTAAGGAACACCGCAACAAACAAAGAAGATTAGAACAAATAAAATCATCAAAATCGAAACAGACCCTCTGTTTCTCAAAAAAGTTATAGTATATACACTGTAGGTTATATCCTCTGACTTGAGCGTAGACCCTCTGCTTAGAGCGTATGTCCTCTGTTTTTTTTTTTGTTGTTTTTTTTTTTTTTTTTACGACTACACCACTGATTCAGACCTAGCAATAAATCACCTAGATATAGGCTAAATGATAGCAGACTGGAGGGAAATATTTGTCAAATTGCTACAGGATGTAATTGATATTTACATCTCAGTAAACTATGATATAAATACATAAAGTTTATTTATTTGAGTTATTCCTGTTACCCTTATACTTCAACTTTATTTTCCAATTTATCATTTTTTTTTTTTAAAGTAAGGATGATGCTATATTGTTTTTACAAGAAAAGAAAAAAATGTATTAGCATTTTGCCTAGTCAAATATGTGAAAATGGCTATGAATGAAATTGTATGATATTATCAATGACATTTGGTGATGCAGCATAAGTGCAAGTTTAAAATTACAGAAATATAGCACCCACAATTTGTATGCATTAAAAAAAATTGTTTGTTGTGTAGGGGAAGGGGGAGAGTTGTACATAAATTGCGTGTAAGCTGTTTTGTAATCGTATTCTTCTTTAATGTCATATGTTAATCATAATCTTCATTTGTTCTACCAATTTATTTACAGACATTAAAACACGCTAAGATATCGCAGTTTAACATACACCAAAAAATAGTGTACATGTCAAAAGTTTAAAACACATATACTCTAAAACATACATTTAAGATGGTTTTAAACTATTTTCACCTCTTTCTTACCGAGGCATCTTCAGTTACTGATGTTTTCGTCTCTCTCTCTCACTAGTCATTGCTTTCTAAATTTTCCCTGTCATTTATCTCTATTTTTAAAATGTGTCACCATCTATTGTCAATAGTTGTGTGCAGTACATCATTACAGGTTTCTGATTTCGATGAGATTATTTCAATGGCTTCTCTTATCAATGCATATTTTTAACTATTGTATTTTGCTAATTTTTCGACATTTTTAAATCTTCTACTGCAACAGCAAGGCTATATAATAAATCCCCCATCACAATAGATTTTTAAAATGCCAAAAAATTACTAAAATACAATAGTTTAAATTACGCATTAATAAGAGAAGTCATTGAAATAATCTCATTGAAATCAGAAACCTGTAATGATGTACTGCACACAACTAGCGACAATAGGTGCCAACACATTTTAAAAATAGGGATAAATGACAGGGAAAATTTAGAAAGCAATGACTAGTGAGAGACACAGACGAAAACATCAGTAACTGAAGATGTCTCGGTAAGAAAGATATGGAAATATTTTTAAACCATCTTAAATATATGTTTTAGAGTACATGTGTTTTAAACTTTTGACATGTACATTATTTTTTGGTGTATGTTAAACTGCGATATCTTAGTGTGTTTTAATGTCTGTAAATAAATTGGTAGAGCAAATGAAGATTATGAATGTTAGTTTCTTTCCCCCAATAAATATAAAGTTTGCCAGTAACCTTTGTACAGTTAGAATAACATGTGGAACAATGATGAAGTACCTACTTCTTAGAACTGAAAGGAATGAACAATATACGAGGAAAGGGGAAAAATAAATATTGAACAAAAATGAGAACATTAAATAGGCAAGTATAAGAGTTTCAATAATGAATTGAAATCTCACCTTTCCGTCTGCATTACAATCGCCATAGTCATGCCTGTGATAATTTTTTATTTCTTTATCTAAAAAAAGAAAAGAAAAGCAATATAAAAATGAATTACTTAAACGGCTGCATTTAAAATATAATATATAAGCTAAAATATTATTTCTACTGTTATACAAAATGAAAATGCAAAAAATTCTGTTACAATGTATTTATTCATTTGGTTTTAGTATCGATTATGGAAATTCATGAGTTTGTCCCGTGATAAATCGACCCAGATATATAAATTAATGATTTTCAGATTTTTTTCTATTACATGTGCTATAAGACCTTTCTTTGTGCCAAATGCCAAGGTTCTAGGTCTAGTGGAAATACTCTAGATAGGTTTTACTCTCAAAATCTATAGGGTACTTCCAGTTGACATACAAATATAAATAAATAATATTATGTATAATTTAACAAATAAAATGTATGAATAAGAAATACATAAACTTACAAGACTATAAAACAGAATTATAAACATTATTTTGCAGGGTTGGCAAAAAAAAACAGTTTAACCCCCCCCCCCCCCCAAAAAAAAAACCAGTTTATTTGGTTTAAACCAGGTTTTTTTTTTAAACTTTTCCTATTACCTACACATGCAAATTTTTGGATAAAAATAAATATTGTTGAATATATAAGTAATATAACTTCATTTAAAAATAATTAAAATGAAATAATTACAGTCAGTTATGCAAAAAATTGAAATAATTTAAAAATTATTAGTAACAGCTATGCCATATGTTGCAAGAATAACATGCTTTACATTGTGAAACACTGATACCTTGAAAATCTTAATAAACAACCCTTTGATTATTATGACTAATAAATAAATATATGATGTAATTTCATTAATATATGCTTTCCCATGGCTAGTCAAAAAAATTTCTTTGAAATATTATCTGGGATGTTTTATTTTTCTATTAGAACACTACATGAGCAGTTATGATTTTTTATTGACGATATAGCCTTTTATAAGAAATTGCTGCAATGATTTGACATTTAGCAGTTGAGTCTTCACCTTTTAACCTTCTCACCGCTGCGAACTGATATATCCGTTCACTAAGCTGTAGGTTTCACTGTAGTAGAAGAATTTTTTTTATTAATATAATTCTACAAATATAATACAGTTTTAAAATATTTTGTTATGATTAGCACTCTCAAGACATATAAACCAATATGTAATTAATTTTTTTTATATTTGGTTAGAAAAAAAATGTTTTATTAGACTTCTACCAGCTTTTCAGACTACTGAAAATATTGATCTAAAAAAGGATAGAAGTTTTACAAAAGTTGTCATCCATTAAAACATTTATACAGCCATCAGACTTAATAAATAGACTTTTCTCATAAGTATAATGCACATTACTTTTAAATGACTAAATTAAAAATTAATAATATCTACGATCCAATCTCTTGTGTGATTGATTATAAGAGCCAACACAAATAAATGATTTTCTCTACTTTGACAATTTTTTTTTTCTTCTTTTCTTTTTTTTCAGTGAAAACTAATTTGCTGAACATTTAAATATTTTTTTCTTGACCTAATCATTATTTTACAATTATAAATAAAATCATCTGCAAGACAGTATCTCCATTATGATTAACTTTTTATATAATATCAATATCTGAGGTTTTCAAAGAATTTTTAATATTCAAATACTTCTTATTATTTTATTTTTTGTGTGATAACTCCAAGATAACATTTTTTAATATTGGATTCAACAAATAACAGGAAAAATAGATTAGTAATATTGAAATGCTATAACTAGCACCCAGTTCTTCCATGTTCTCTGATTCAACTTCATATCTTGGGATTTTTTTTTTTTTTGTAGTAAATATAATTTCCCCAATGAAGAATTTTTTTTTTTTTTTACAGCTTGACTGAAATCTTATCTTAATGATCATTTTATGTTATTAATTACTGTAAGTAATCTGAATTTTCTCAAATGAAAATATTTTATGCCAGGTATTAAATATTTTCAATCTATTTTATTTTTTCTAAATTCACATGTTTTAACTTTTCTCTTTAGAGCACCAGATATATTCATCAACACATGCAATTTTCATTCTACATGCATACATACAAACATAACCTAGACTCACTATGTGTCATATTCATTGCTGAGATAGACTGTTAAAAGTAGAAATTATTTATATCCAATAATTTGAAAGAAATTACAGAAAAAGAGGAAATATTACATTAGATTCCTAAAAAATTTTTTTTTTTTTTTTTTGAGAAAAAAACCAGTTGGTTTAAACCGTGCCAACACTGTTATTTTGTAAATAAATATTTAAAGAGAAAATAGAATAATAATGTAATGAAATTTCCCTTCATTAATGAAAATTCTTGAGTATTATCATAGACATTATATACCCAAAAGTCAACAGACAGTTTCAATTCTAGAGATTTTGTCAATATCTAGAGAAATACTTGATAAATTCTTCTGGAACTTCAGAACTATAAAAGAATTGGTTTGAGCTCTTATTTTTCAGCAAAGGTTTGATCATGCAGACAATTAAAGTAAAAGAGAATAAAATAATTAAAAAAAACCAAATTCAATGAAAAAATATTTGTGATCATCCTGTAAAATAACATACTTGAAAGGATCTTTAGCTATAGCACATGACTATGTAGATCTTTTACAATATTTGTGTAAGAATAACACGTATATTCACGGAGATATAAAGGTTTCTTTAAGAAGTTTCAACATGCATTTTTTTTAATATAGCATGCAGGATTTTCAAGCAAATTTAACACCACTTTCAAAAAATTTGATAAAGTACAGTAAAAAAATATACAGCAATTAGAATATAAATATATTAAATATCTGACAAAATATGAAACATTTTTATGGAATAATTTTTTAATTGAGCATGTGTGAATGATAAAAAATTTTGTTTTTGCATAATTTAGGCAGTCAACAGATGTAAAGAAATTAATTTATAAAACGTGTATTTCATTTTGAATTGTATATTCTAAATAGGAGATAATATGGTTTAAACAAACTGGTTTTAACTATGGTCTCAAAAAAAAAAAAAAAAACTAATTGCTGTTTTAAGAGCAACTCAAATATAATTATTTTTTCTTTTTTGTAATCAGTATTTCAAATTATTGAATATATAAATAATTTCTGTTTTTAACACTTTATGTTTATGACATATTTATGCATTGAACATGAGACATACAGAATTTTTTTTTTTTTTTTTTTTTCTGAGCTTTTATAATTAAATTAGCTTGAGGTATGTGAGAGAGGTGGGGAGGCACATATAAAGACGAGTCTAAAAGATTTATTTGCAATGTTCAAAATTTTTTAAGAAACATTTAAAAATACATTTAATAAAGAACTAGTCGTTGGGGGCCACCGTAATACTTACCCATCATGGATATGCATAATATAAAATATAAAAATAAAATTTAAACGTGTATTTAAATATTTTTAATACATAGTAATGCTCTATTATGGAATTGCAGGTACTACTTAATTAATCCATTGACCAATTTCAACAGTTATATAAATCGCCAAACTACTCGGAAAACTGTACAAATTGGCATAATTTTTATTTTAAGTAACAAAAGAACAAGTAAATGAGTAAAAGATTAATAAAAATACAAATAAAATGTTGAATTAAAAATCGCTTGATGATGCAACAAACACGTGTAAACCAGACTTGGATAAAATGTAAAACTGTCTGCGAACTCAAATAATATCTTAAAAGTTTCCTCTTGTTGTGCCCCTCCCAAGTCCTATATTGCCGCTAACAGCAAAAATGAAAAGTTATATGTGAGTGGAGTGCCACTAAGCAACACCACTAAAAGAAAAATATTAATTTACAAGCATTATTAAAACTCAGTCAAGAAATGTAGTATTCAATGGTATGCTTAATACAGACAACTAATGAATGAAAGGAAAACTAATGAAAATTTAAAAAATAATTATTAAAATGTGAAATATTTTAATCATTAACTTATGAATTATCAATTTATGATTGTACAACAAAACTGTTAATGCATAAACATTTGCTAAAATTTCCAACCAAATAAACTTTATTTAAAAGAGATCAACATTTAACATTTATTTTTAATCTATTAAATTAATCTGTAAAGCCTAAAATAATCAGCAGCACCTACTTCGGTGCTGCATTTTTTCTGCTACCGTCCCTGGCAGGAGAAAAAAAAAGCATCGTACCTGCTGTTCCGGCATAAGTGCCGCACTTACAGTATTTTTTTAATTTTAAACTTATATGCGCTGCGGCGTTTCTTCCAAAAAATACTGTACCATGGTACATGGCAAATAATTTCTAGCAAACTTTTTTTTTTCTCCATTTTTTTTTTTTTTTTTTTCCCAGTTGAGACCTTCTCAAGAGTCTGCGACGTGTATCGCACTGATTCTCCGCCCTGGGCCTTGATATATATATATTTTTTTTTATAAAGAAATTTGTAAAAAACCATCAAAACTGTTTACAAACTTTGAAAATTTTCTGTGAACGGCGTTCGCATGTTCGTCTATATTATCTGACTCTGCGTTTAACATGTTTAATGTCAAATGAATGTGACATTTAAGATAAGCCATTATTGGCATTTAATCTTAGAATTTGGCGGTAGTTTTTTGGTCAACGGGATAATCAAGTAGTACCGAATTCTGTAAAAGAAACATCCTTATAAGTCCAAAAATGATAATCATATTAACTAACAGTTTACTGCGTCGGATTAAGCGTCTCATTTCCAATTAAAATAATATATCTTTGAATTGAAATTTGAATGAAATATAGGGTCATGAAAAATTGAAGAGTGTGAAAAATATGATTACAAATATCTCGGCAACTATTATCTTATAGACTTCATTCTTTATGCAAAATTTATGTTTTTTATAGCTCCTTAAAATAAACAATTTCGAAAATTTTTATATACCTTTTATCAGAACGAACATTTTTATTACTCCTTAAAATAAACAATTTCGAAAATTTTTATATACCTTTTATCAGAACGAACATTTGGAGAGTCCGGAAAAAATAGTTCCGGATAATCGAGATTACTGATATTCAATAGGCTTCTTCCCATTATTACATACTAAGTACACACCAAATTTCAAGTCTTTATCCCAATTTGTTCGGGAATACAGCATTTACAGACGTAGAAGGCAATTTTTTTTCCTAATCTACAGTGTCTGAAACATGTAAATCCATCAAAAAACTTCTTTTCAATTTTTAAAACGATTAGAAAACTTACCCTATACTACATATGATGGATAAATAATACTGCAATAATATATATTTCAGTATCTTACTTAAAAAAAAAAAAAAATACTTTGACACCAACAGATTTGTATTTTGTTTTTAAGTTTAGATTTTATTATTAAGTCGTTTAAGTTTTACATAAGAGTATGGATGTATTGGGTGTAGATTTTTGCCGGATACCGAATATCCAACATAAAATTACTGAATATTCAGTGTCTGTCCAAATACTTTCTAGTTTTTAATTTCAATAATAATATTTCTATACTAAGATTGCTATATACAGTAGAACCTCGATTATCCGAAGTAATTGAGACCGACGATCTTTCGGAAAATCGAGAATACTTCAATTTTAAAATTAAGGACAAATATATGCGGTCTTTCTCATTATGATAACAAGTGCTTAATAAAAATAAAGCAATAGCAAAATAGAAACCAGAATAAATTACCTGAATTTAAATTTTGAAATTAAGTACTTTTTACATATTTCACGTTTGAAACAAAGTTTTGTTTGTCGCTTTGCTTTTGCAGCTCAATCACAAAGTTTTTTTTTTATATATATACTATTAGTTCACCAGTATCACAGTCTTTTTGCTGCTTCAGCCATGCCAAACCTTTTGCACAACATTCAAAAGCATCAGAATTGCTAATTTGTTTGTTTTCTTTGCCTGCTAGTCCACATTCCAGTTGTCCCTCTTCTTACTGTGTTCTAGTTCACTCTGCAGTTTACGGGAGCTCAAGTTAAATTCAAAGGAATTCTAAGAAACGGGATCTGAAATATTTATCTGTACTCGTGGTTCAGAAAGGACCACTTGCACACAAGGAAAGTGATAGTGAAAAAAAAAAGAAAAGAAAAATTAAAAATGGATTTTGGTTAAAAGAGTTTCAGATAAAAGAGGTTTTACTGTAATATTTTATACTTGCTCACAGAAGAAAAACTTTATTATAATTTTATTTCATTCAACTATTCATTTACTAAATTAAAATTACTTAAAAACAAATGCTTTGTAGTAATTAAAGATTGAAATTTAATCATGTTTTGTCTTTTGCTTATTCTAATACATTATATAGTAGTATTTTTTCTTCTTTTATTGAAGGCATAGGTGCCAACCTCAAACTAATCTTCCGTAATACTTGAGTTAATTTGACCCTGGTTTAATACGTTTCGAACCAGAATTTTTTTTTAAGAAATGAAAATAAGTATGTTCCACGTAGAAACCCGTATTTAAATAAATAAGCATTCATGAAATAAATTTTCTGGTTCGAAACCTGGTTAACCTGAATCAAATTAATCCAGACATTACGGAAGATTAGCGGAAGGTTGGCAGCTATGTGAAGGTCATTGTACATGCACATAAAAAGATAAACATTAATTAATTTATCTGTTTTTCTTATTTATAAAACTTTAGGCAGCTTTAAAATGTTATTTTGTCAAAAAGTGGGCCAGAATTCTTTGGGGTTTGGTAGCACGAATGAAAAAAACCTGAACTAGATGAGCACTTCTCTAACATTAAAAAACTGATTTTTTTCCCCGTCTTGTCAACTCTGCTATACCCACGTTTCAAAACTGCGTTTTTAAATAATGATGGTGCGATTCAAATGTCCAACTTTACTCTTACAGAAAAAATGCAAGAAATTTAGTATGATACTGATAACTAGGACTGGGCGATATAGAAATTTCTTAAATCGATTTATCATCCACCTAACATCGCGATTTAGTGCTAAATCGCGATTTAACACCGATTTTACATTTTAGAATCTGGAAGCCTACTTTTTAATTTTTAGTAACAAAATACGGTCTTTATGTGCCCCCCCCCCCCCCCACACCCTTCCTGTATTATTTAGTATACTTAGCTTTTAATTTTTCAAATAATTTTGAAAAGAGGTATATTTTACACATAAAAAAACTTTGAATGTCCCAAAACACTAGTTTTTTTTTCAATTTTAAAAATTAGGGGCCTATTGTAATACATTTTATAAACTCATTCTATAAGAAGTAATATAAAAGAAAATGTTTTTTGTCTGTATTATTATGCCTGCTACAATCTAAATTCCTTAAGGGTGGGGGGAGACTCCCCCTAGCCCACCCAAATAGCACTTCATTGCTAACAGCCTACATACTTTTTTTTTTTACAGACACAGATTAAAAAAGTTATTGAGGTAAAACAGAAGCATATTAAAAGAATTCAATGATGAATTTAACTGTACATTTACCATGATGAGAAAAGTAATAAAAAAAAGGGGGGGGGGGATATGAGAAATAAGGTGCAATTTTATATCTTTTTAACTTTTAGATTATAATAAGATTTGTTTAACATAAATGCTGACATTTATATAGCGGATGGAGAAGGATTGAAAGTGTGAGCCTTGGAGCACATTACTGAAATTGCTGATTTTTTTCGCGGCCGTTGCAATCCTTTAAGATTAGTAATAAAATATAATCTTAAAATATATCTCTTTTTAATGATAACAAAATGTCAAAAAAGCAGAAAATCGCAGATCTGCAGAAAAATCTCTAATGAATGCCTCCTCCAGCCCTCCCTCATTCTGCTGTAAAAATAAAGTTACTTGACTCATTACAAAACTTTATTAAAGTATTTTTAATTAATTACAAAATAATAATAAATTAAAACTAAAATATTCTTGTAATACCAAAACATATAAAAATTAATTTTTCATGAAAATAATGCAAAAAAATATAAACTAAAAATGTATGAATTTGGATATAAATAGTGAACCAATTTCAGCAAGATACTCAATCTATGTGACTGGCATTGAAATTGGATGACAAACCTGATGCATGACTATTTTAAAATATTTTAATTAATTACAGAATAATAGAAAATAAAGAATATGTATTAAAATATTACCCAAACATGTGAAAAATGAATGTTTCATTAAAAGAATGCATAGAAATAAAAACTGAAATTCAATGAATTTGGATTTTAAATATGAAACTTTATTCTTTTTTTTCCCAACCATAAATACTCAATCAATTTCAGGAAAAAAATATTATTAGTAAAAGAAAAATATTTCATGTGGATCACGGCCAAATAGTGATACACAAAACAATGCATGACTATACTTTAAAATAATTTTATTAATTACAAAATAATAGAAAATAAAAAATAAATGTTAAAATATTACTAAAACATGTAAAAAATGAATTTTTCATCATACGAATGCATAAAAGTATAAACTGCAAGTCGATGAGTTTGGATTTTAAATATAAAACTTTATTCTTATTATTTTTAATCATATAAATGCTGAATGAATTTCAGGAAAACAATCTTTTGAAACAATGCAGGATTCTACTTTAAAACATTTTAATTAATTACAGAATATTGGAAAATAAAAAATACAAATTGCAATATTACTCAAATATGTGAAAACTTAATTTATCATCAAAAGATTGCATTAGCATATAAATTGAAATTCGATGAATTTGGATTGTAAGATTTAAACATTACTTTTTCCTTTCAACTTTCCACTATATAAGTTCTTAATTTCAGAAAAATACACATCCCAATCTCACAAACTCTAAATCTTGTTTACAAAATAAATAAATATCAATTCTTACTTAAATCATTGTTTTCTTAAATCGCCTTTTTCTTAAATCGGAGAGGATTTGAGGCTCTATGTTTTTTTAAATCGGATCCTGCTAAATCGATTTAACACCAGCTTGCCTTGTTTTCCTTAAATCGGAAAGCATGGAGGCTTGCGATGTTTGCTTAAATCAGATCGTCCTAAATCGATTTAACACCAGCTTGTCTTGTTTTTCTTAAATCGGAAAGCATTGAGCTTGCGATATTTGCTCAAATCGGATCCTCCTAAATCGATTTAACACCAGCTTGCCATGTAAGTGGTATATACATCAAAGTAGATAAATCGGTTTTCCGATGTTAGCTCTGAATCAGTATTTTGTTTTAAATCGATTTAAAGCCAATGGCTAAATCGCGATTTAAAGCCAATGGCTAAATCGCGATTTAAGATAATGGCTAAATCGCGATTTAAGATATTGTCTAAATCACGATTTGACATTAGCTAAATCGCGATTTCCGATTTTAGCTTAAATCGATTTAAGACCAATGGTTAAATCGGATTTCCGATGTAAGCTTTAAATCGATTTTAGAGTTAAATCGATTTAAGGCCCAGGCCTACTGATAACATTATGAATATTCAAAAAGGAAAAAATGCTCCTTTCTATCAGAAAGTGCATAATTCATTTTGGCAATGCTTCAATAAAATTGCAAGAGAAACAGAAACAAGTAAATCTAGTGGATGTGTTTCATCAAAGCACTTAACTGAATTGAATGTTTACTAATTGCAATCACGGATACCAAAGATGAATAATCCATTGACATGGTGACGAAAAAATTAACATTCTTAAATTCTTATCCTACAGTGTAAAAATTAGCAAGAAAGTACTTGTTTGCACCTAGTGTTGAAAGTGAGCGCTTATTTTCAGGAGCAGGAAATATTTGCGATAAAAAATGTAACAGATTGAAAATGCTGAGCCTAAATCATAACTATATCATTCCTAAATCATAACTTGCCTTTAAAAAATTTTAATTATAAAGAAATAGTTGTCATATTTTAAATATTATATTTTCAATTACAGTTACCTCTCACTGATGCGCCTCTCACTTATACGCGATTTTCGTAAGGTCCTGTAACGAGGAATAGCAAAATAATACTGTATATTTATAAGCAAAGCGCTACTTTGAATTGTCTCTCTCAGTTATATGTGGAAATAACAGACTATTTTTAGACTTTTTGAAGGAATTTGATATGATGAAGATGGATAAAAAAAAAAAAAAAAAAGTTCTGCTACTTATGGATCAGTGTCCCCGTTCATCCTTCATACCTACCATTGCTGACACATACACGAGTTATATTGTAAATTGTACTAGCAGACTCCAGCCATTAGTTCTATCTATAATAAGGTCAATTAAAGCGCACAGGGTTCTGGCTGACTATTCACCAGCGTTAGCAATTTGGCTAATCAGAAATAAAAAACACTCGCCAAATGAAACAAAATGATAGTAAAATAAATTCGTCATAAAACATTGAAAATTCGATCTTTAACCCTTAATCATAGACGCCAACATTGTAAAGACTGTATCAGGAGTAAATCAGTTAAATTTCAGGAGTTTTGGACACTCTTCAGGAGTAAAATGTTCACGTTTCAGGAGTCATTTCAGTCAAATTTATAATATGTTCGAAAAACGTTTTTCTAGAATTCTAGAATTTCTTTTTCCATACATAGTGATTAGCTGACAATAAAGAATCACTATTAGCTATATATTAGAGCTATTAGCTTGGCACATAGTGATTCGCAACCGTCCGCATAATCCTTACTGTGGCTTTGGTTAATGCTAAATTGAACTGGTGTTGGGTTACTATCGCTAAAAATAATGTAAATGGTGCAGTACAATTGAACATGATAAGCGACATTAATCTTCCAATAATTCAAATACGAGTGTCGCCTCTACTGGCATATACCGAAAAAAGATGAGCAAAAACGGAGCACTCGCAATTTGGTGAGTCTAATAATCCATTTACTCGCCAAATGATACATTTTGTTGCGATTTGGCACAATGGCGAGCGGCAGCGAGAACACTGAAAGCGCAGTATAGGAAAGATTTGTTGCGAAGAATATTTATATCCCAGAGCAGAAATGGAATAAAAAAAAATTTGGATTTTCGATGCTGTGCATATGTTCGTTTCCTCTTGAAATAACACAGCAACCACAACGACTGCTAACTGCTTTAGAAAAGTGAATTTTGTTCATTCAAATGATGCTGAAGTTGTTACAGGTACAGGAAAATGAAAACAACAGCCATGATTTTAAAATAGACGAAGAAGGATGGAACAGCATAAGCCAAGATTCTCTTTCTTTTCAAGATTTCGTCAATGTTGATATTAACAGCAATAAGAGACATTAAAACTGTTTTTAATGACATGACAACTGAAAAAGAAGGAGAAAATGATGAAACTGATATTAGGATACTGAATTGATTTATTTTTGTCCCATCTTATGCTACTGCTTTAGGAGCCCTGGATGCTTTGAGATGTTACCTTCAATATGCTGATGTAGCATCAAGTACAATGACGCACTTTAATGCATTAGAAAAGGTCATTATACAAACGCGGCTTAAGCAAAAACAAACTAGCATCGATGACTTCTTAAAAGAGGACTAGGTAATTGACATATCTTCTTTTATTAAAATGAAATTTTACATTTATTGTATTTTTTAAACTAAATTTTGTAGGGAAAGTGTAAGGATTTTAAGTACGCTATACTAATATTACACCTCTTTTATTTTATAAAATGTTATTAATCATAATTCTTATATTTAAAAATGTTTTTCCCCATAATGTATATAGAATTACTACATACAACATCCTCTCAATTATGCGCGATTTTAAATCAATCCCTTCAAATGCGTATAAGTGAGAGGTGACTGTATACATAAAACATATAATTTCATTTTTGTGAAAATATTTTTTTTATTATTTTTTTGTTAATACATAATACATATGTGTACTTACAAATTGAAGGCCCGGCAATCTTTTGACATTGAATGCAGTGATATTTCTCTATATCAACAGCTTCGTGTTCTTTCACATTAACACAGCTGTTAAAAAAATATATATATGATTTAACAGATATATTCAGCAAGACATCAATTATGTGAATCCCCAGTAGCAGAAAGTTCAAGTCAGTAGACGGGCATTGCAGATTTTCTTTTCTATTTTGTAGATTCTTTTTCCATTAAACTTTTATTTTGCTTTATACTATGATTAGCTCTTTAATATTTAATACAAAAACTTAAGATTATTAATAATTAAAATGAATAAAAAACATAAAAATGTTACAGGTAAGTGATTGTTTGATTAATTAACATTTCAACTGTAAAATATTTTACCTGCAGATTATTTTCTGCCCCTGAAGTATCTGTCGCAGATATTTGGAGAATTTTCTGCTACTGGGTGTGAATTGTGAATTGAGTAACTAAACATAAAAATTGTGAAATTTGGCAGTTATACTTACGTATTATCTGGGCCAGATCTTATTCACTACGCTAACAATGGTGTCGAAAATATTAATTACAGTAACGAGTACCCCCCCCTTTTTTTTTCTTTCATTATTTTAAATGCATAGTTAATATTATATAGATGTCATATTAAAGGCAGTGGCTGAATTATTTATATACATATAACTACATAATATAGCATAGCATATACAGTAGACTCCCTCAAATCCGCACAGCTTGGGACCAGAGGTTGTGCAGATTTTAGAATTTTGCGGATTTCTGGTCATTGATTTGTTTATGTTTTTGAAACATTAATTTGATTGGTAGTTAAGCAAGGGAAATTATAATGAATGCTTACAATAAAGTGAAACATTCAAATAAGTAAAATAATAAAATAATTTATTAGTTTAAAAGTAAGTAATTAATAAAAATTTAGAAAAATATTAAATTATTACGAATGAAATCGATTAAATTAGATTCCAAAAGTCCTATGCTGCCATCTAGTGAAAGCAAGGAGAACAGTGTTAATGCTATTATCAGTATATATAGCTGCGCTCACTGTAACTTTTTTCATTGTTATTTAGAGTCTTGAATGCTTTTCTTATACTGCTTTGTATGTTTAGAAATCAATTTGTCTATAATTAAAAAAAAAAAATTCTGCGAAAAATAATTTTAAAATAGCATTCCGGTTCGTGGATTTTTCCATTTCGAACCCTGGAAGTTTTGATATAGATATGCTAATTTATATCAAAATCAAAAGTAATGTAAATTTATTTAGTAATAAACAAGCTGTAATACCCAAAAGAGAATGATTAACAAAAAATGTAGTAAAAAAAACCCTGCGGTAGTCGCTGATTTCGGCGCCATCTTGAATTTTGTTCCTGCAACTTAACTGTAAATTTCATTGTTTACATCTGAAAAAATACGCGGATTTTAGGCGTTCGCGGATTTAAGGGAGCCTACTGTATATAGATATAATACATTATATTTATTGATCTAGTATATTTACATAACATTCAAGGCTTGAAATTCAATTTTTCCTAGGAGGGGAGCCTCCCTACCAACATTTATAAATGGAGGGGAGTTGAGCTATTTGGTGTGATGTAGCAATCACATTTATTATTTATTTTTTAAATTGTAATGCAGCATTATTATCTCATGTTTTAAACTATTTATTTTCAACGCAAAACATCGTTCAAATCACTTTTTTTCTCTCCTTTTTACTGCATGCAGCAGATAAGTTTTGATTTCAGCTTTCCCCCCTCTTCCTGATCTATTTTTAGATACAGCTTGACGTCAACCACGTCATATTGGAGGTGTGTCTCCCCTCTTGCCTTTTGACTGTAGTTTCGTTTTTCCTGTGCTGTCATTCGTTCTACAGTTCATACGCAAATTTAATTTTAACAAATAGATTTAAATCATTTCTGGAGGTAGTTTTGTAAACCCCTTTTATGCAGTATATATATCAATGCAGCCAGTTTTTTAACAGATTTTAAGATCGGATCAGATTTTAAGATTTACGAAAGTATGTATTATTTTTGACAATGTGATTTGTCGTTTGAATTTCGGGCCTTAGCGCCTAAATTCAAAGAGCGATGTTCTTCAATAGCTATTATCTCAATATCTAAAAGTTTATCTTCAGTCTCTGGCTTTTTTAAATTTAACGCATATTTGATTTCGGACTTTTTATCATCAAGACCTTCTTTAAAAAATGATTTTAACCAGTAATCATCTTTATCATGGAATTACTTCCAAGTTTTAATAATTCTACGTGGAACGTTCTTCTGATGTGTACGGTGACCTACCTACTCCTAATTACCTTCCACCTCTCAAAGTGAATCAACGAATAAAGAAGATTTTTGTAACTGCTGTCTCTTCAATGTGTCTACTGTTCTCATCAGTAAGTAAGAATGTTATATTTATTTATTCATCCTTCTTCCTATTTTATTTCACGGCAACTTTTTTATTAGCATCGTCACATTTGGTTTCCGTGACAAAAAAGAACATTTCGGCGTTGTTGCTTTTTGATTACAACGTTAGAAAAAATAACTTAATGACTTTTTTTTGACGATTGATGCATTTTTTTTAAAGAAGATTTTTGTTCTCAAACAGATGAACTGCTTTTTTAAATGGAATTCTGAAAATGATTTAGCATTATAATTGCTGTTATTCTTTTTTGCAATGTTTTCTGTTCTTATAAAAAGAAAACGTAATCTTTTTCAATCTTAGAAGAAATTTTGTTCCTGAAAATTATTCCGAACTGAATTTTCTTTTGCATAAAATTTTGCAGATTTGTTACTTTTATAGAAAAATACTGACGTAAATTCAAATAAATTGATTTAAAATTATTATTTTTTAATATGAAATTTTAAGAAAATTATAATATTCTGTTGTTCTCAAATGGAACATTTTGCTTTTTTAACAGCTGAAGATCGATCAAACATCGTAATGAAATTTTTGTTCTCAAGTTCTATTTGCAATACTTATTCCATGATTTTAAATTTTTGAGCATAGTATAATTAAAAAAAAAAAATTCCTTTACTGGTTTTCATTTTGAGATAAGTCTTGACAAAATTATTGCTGTTTTTAAATTATTGAAAAATGAAATATATTATTTTAAAAATCAAGAAATTTATTTATTTATTCTCTAATTTATTTATTCTTATGGTGCATTACAAGATATTTATCATAGAAAATCTTTAATGAATTTTGAAATTCTGAAATGTATTCTAAAAATTGTTCTCTGATTTTAAGAACAAATTTATTTAACATGAGGCTATGGTTTTTATACTTATTCTCATATTGGGTTTTTAAATTTTATTTTATGGCACTAATATATTGAAATGAAATATTTAATGAATTTGAAGATATATTATGAAAATTAAGATATTTATTGAAGCAAATTATTTTTTTCCCCCTTGGAACCTGTGATAATTATTGAAGTTTAAATTATTTTACTGAAATTGTTCTCATCCATTACTTGCAAAGGAGCTGAAGTTCTTCATGAATTCGTAGCTGTAAATATCCTGCATATTTTTTTGAAGTCTTCTCTACTTTTAAATATATCAATTTATAATTTTTGTTCCAAAAATACCTTCAATAACTTTTTATAAAAAATATATCTAACTTGCTTGTACCACCTTCCACTTTTATTCTCAAGATATTTTTGTCATCTAGTGCACGATTTGACTGCTAATATCGATTTTGGTGTTTGGTGAGTGCAGTGTTCCTTTATAAAATTTCAAGAACTCTGTTTGCTTTCTACAAACTGTTATGATAGTTCTCAGTGCTTCAATTTTCCAGAATTATGTAGCTTCATCAAAATTTAATGACATATTTTTTTTTGCTTAAAGAAGAAATTAAAAAATTCATTCTCCTGTATTATCCTCATGACTGAAATAATTTGAAATTTTTTTATTCTACATGATTTAATATGACAATATTTACTCATCTTTCATATTCACATTTACTTACCTGCTGAAGCTGTCTTCAAGAGTGTTGTTATTAATCCATTTTTTGAAACACTTCTCTGGTGTGTGTAAATGTTGTTCTGAAAGTACTGAAAATATTATAATACATACCTGCAGAAAAAAAAATCTGTTCCTCATTTACAGCAACCAATAAAGATTTGTGCTCCATTTTCGGCTTTGATGTTCCTGGTGAATTCTCAGTAATTTATGTAGTAAAATATCCATATTTTTTCTGATCTTCTCCAGTGTGTTTTTGAAGTTGGTTTTGCAGCTAAATCAGTATATATATTATTTTTTCATTAACAGTATATTTTCCTAGTCAACGTTTACTTGTGAGCGGAAAATTTTCATCCTTACGTAGGGGTAAGCGGCAAAGTTTCATCCTCGCATTGGAAGTGTTTGACTTCTACATCATACCATATTCCACGACTATTTATAAAATTTACTGTTATTTGAATTACAGAAAATGTTTAAGCTTAAGAATGTTTGTTTATTTGCTTATTTCTGAAGATTTTTATATGTCAATTATTATTATAGTGCCTTTTCCTTATTTCATAACCCAATTGCTTCAAAATTTTTAATCTGCCATATGCCTCACTTTTTTAATTTATGCAAGAAAATTATTTTAAATTTGATCATGAAGATATATTTTTTTAAATGAAGAAAATTTTTATTTGCACCTTTTATACGAAGAAAAGCACTAATTCTTAGTGAACATATTTACCAGCGCATCTTTTTTGAAGTATTCATCAGTGAATCGTCAACAATTCTCTAAGAATCATAATTAAAAAGTGCTTCTTCACTACCGATTTTGACTACCGATCTTGTCCTCTACTCATCATGGTGTATGTGTTTATATCATCCTTAAGTGCAGTGTTACTCCTAAATGTACCACCATGGATTGTCTTCTTTTTGCCAGCAGTGTCTACCGATTTTTCCTTCAAGTATATCACCATATTCTGCTAAATGTTCATAATTGGTGATAGTGTTGTTGTGCTAACTGTGCCCTTTTTTTTCAACAAAATAGAAGTGTTTGAATAGTTCACAGTACTATTCATATCCAACCATTTGTGGTTTATTCCCAAGAGCTTCTTTACATCTGTAAAATACACTTTTTTTTTTTCTTTTTTCTATGCTGATTATTTGATTATCTCTTGCACAAGATCTCAGAGGTTTCTTACGCGCATTGGAGTCTGCTGTATTTTTGTGTTTTGTATAAATGTGTTTACAGAGTTCCTGAATGTGTCCACTGGCCATGGTATCATGAAGGATTGTCTGTTTACTCTATAATATTTTTTAAATTTTTGCAGCTCTTTAATTTAATTTCAACTGTTGTTTAAAGTTAATTTAATATAATTTTTTTTTACAAGCATAGAAATTTAAATTTTATTAGTAAATTATTGAAGGAATTAAACTAAATATTTTTATGGTACACTTGCTTGGTAATTTAAAATTTTTCCTGATTATGACAATTTTTTTAACTATTATGATTAATGAAATTCAAGTCCTAGGTTGTCGGAATATAAAAGTAAAATATTCTCGACTTTCTCATTGCAATTTATTTTTATAAATATGCAGAAATTGATTAGTAGAAATGATTTATTTATTCATTTTGAATGTTTCAATTTATGAGAAAATTGATTAGTAGAAATGATTTTTCATTTCGAATGTTTCAATTTATGATTTATTTTCCTAGGCAGTCAGAGTATATTTAGAGAGGGTACTTCTGACTTTATGTTGCTTTACTTTTGCAACTTTATAAATTTTGATTCATAAGTGTACCTTATTTTTTATCTTATTGAATTCAAAAAAATTTTTTGTGGTCTCTTTTGGCTAAAAAATTTATTTAGCTTTTGGATTTATAAAATTTTAAAATATTAAAAGAGTAATATTTTAAATTGTAGAGATCATCTTTACACAGGAAGGTGCCTTTCTTTGCCTGTGATTGCAATGGGGCTTGATATTAATATTATTGTATACTATCATGTTATGTATACTATTGAAAGTTGAATGTACTACTTGATGTATATTCTTTTTCTTTCTCTTTAGGTCACTGTACATGTACATTCCCTAAATGTGCACATGCACTTAAAATTTTTATTATGACTTTTAATTAAATTTTATTCTACATTTTTTTGCTCCTTGGCTTTTAAAATTTTGTTTTCCCTTTGTTGAAAAAGCTTTTTCAAGATTTACCTTTTTCACCTTTTGGTCATCCAAAATTTTGTTCGGCAAATGGGGGTAATGTGATGTAGCAATCACATTTATTATTTATTTTTTAAATTGTAATGCAGCATTATTATCTCATGTTTTAAACTATTTATTTTCAACGCAAAACATCGTTCAAATCACTTTTTTTCTCTCCTTTTTACTGCATGCAGCAGATAAGTTTTGATTTCAGCTTTTCCCCCTCTTCCTGATCTATTTTTAGATACAGCTTGACGTCAACCACGTCATATTGGAGGTGTGTCTCCCCTCTTGCCTTTTGACTGTAGTTTCGTTTTTCCTGTGCTGTCATTCGTTCTACAGTTCATACGCAAATTTAATTTTAACAAATAGATTTAAATCATTTCTGGAGGTAGTTTTGTAAACCCCTTTTATGCAGTATATATATCAATGCAGCCAGTTTTTTAATAGATTTTAAGATCGGATCAGATTTTAAGATTTACGAAAGTATGTATTATTTTTGACAATGTGATTTGTCGTTTGAATTTCGGGCCTTAGCGCCTAAATTCAAAGAGCGATGTTCTTCAATAGCTATTATCTCAATATCTAAAAGTTTATCTTCAGTCTCTGGCTTTTTAAAATTTAACGCATATTTGATTTCGGACTTTTTATCATCAAGACCTTCTTTAAAAAATGATTTTAACCAGTAATCATCTTTATCATGGAATTACTTCCAAGTTTTAATAATTCTACGTGGAACGTTCTTCTGATGTGTACGGTGACCTACCTACTCCTAATTACCTTCCACCTCTCAAAGTGAATCAACGAATAAAGAAGATTTTTGTAACTGCTGTCTCTTCAATGTGTCTACTGTTCTCATCATTAAGTAAGAATGTTATATTTATTTATTCATCCTTCTTCCTATTTTATTTCACGGCAACTTTTTTATTAGCATCGTCACATTTGGGAGGGAGGGAAAAAAATCTTTAACCCTTTGAGGGGCAAGCAATTATGTTTGTGAAATGTTGAATCCACACCGGAATTTTAAAAAAGAATTACTTTAAAAAGAGGAAAAGCAAATTTTTGACTTTTTTCCACCAAAGTTTAAAAAGTAAAATTTAAGTAAAAGTTTCAGGTACGAATCTGCATTAAAATTAGGTGGGATATAATAGATCCCACCAATATATTTAAGAAATTACATTAATCAGACATGACAAAATACCATTGAAACAATTTAAATCAACAACTGAGAATAATTATGCAAAATGTTTTTTATTTAAAAAAAGGAAGAAAATCAATCTTTTATACAGTCTATTTTTCAACTTTCAACCAAATGTCATGGGATAAAACTGTGAATTTCGTCAGTCTGTCGCAAAAAGTAACTGAAATTCAAGGATGATTCTAAGTAGAAAAAAAAAAAATCTGAAATTCACAGCAAATTTTCTGAAATGGATGGGAAGGGGTTGGGAAATCCTCTCCCGGCGCTAATTATTTTTGTAGCAAGTCGAGTAAACTGTTTTTGGTTCGGGTTGATTTCAGGCTGAGTGTAGATTCCTGCAAGATGGGTTCGGGTTAAACCCAATTTTTCAAAAGTTAGTTCCGTATTTCACATTAAAAACTATACCTATAATAATAAACATAGATATTTGTGTGCTGTTTTTTCTAAAGAGATTGTTGCGTTTTTTCTGCGACCCTTTGACGAAATTTCTGTATATTTTGCAGCCCTTTGAAGAAATTTCCATATTTCTGCAGCCCTTTGACAAAAATAGTGGGGTTTTTTTCGTGACACTTTGACGAAATTTGCTTTTTCTCACGATCTTTTGACAAAATTTCTGTATATTTTGCAGCCCTTTGAGAAATTTCCATATTTCTGCAGCCCTTTGACAAAAATAGTGGGGTTTTTTTCGTGACACTTTGACGAAATTTGCTTTTTCTCACGATCTTTTGACAAAATTCGTGTTTCTTCCTTTGAAGAAAATCCTTTGAAGAAATTTGCGTTTTTTGATCCTTTGATGAAATTTGCATATTTGTGTGATACTTTGATGAAATTTGCATATTTGTGCGATATTTTGATGAAATTCGTGAATTTTTTTCAGTGGCCCTTTAACTAAATTTGCGTTTATTTCATAACCCTTTAACGAAATTAGCGATTTTTCTGTGATCCTTTGACGAAATTTGCATTTTTTTCACGCGATCCTTTACCGCAATTTGCATTTTTTCCTCGATCCTTTGTCGAAATAGGCGTTTTTTTGGGATCCTATGATGAATTTCGCATTTTCCTGTGATCGTTTGCCGAAAATCACAGACATGACAAAATACCATTGAAACAATTTAAATCAACAACTGAGAATAATTATGCAAAATGTTTTTTATTTAAAAAAAGGAAGAAAATCAATCTTTTATACAGTCTATTTTTCAACTTTCAACCAAATGTCATGGGATAAAACTGTGAATTTCGTCAGTCTGTCGCAAAAAGTAACTGAAATTCAAGGATGATTCTAAGTAGAAAAAAAAAAAAATCTGAAATTCACAGCAAATTTTCTGAAATGGATGGGAAGGGGTTGGGAAATCCTCTCCCGGCGCTAATTATTTTTGTAGCAAGTCGAGTAAACTGTTTTTGGTTCGGGTTGATTTCAGGCTGAGTGTAGATTCCTGCAAGATGGGTTCGGGTTAAACCCAATTTTTCAAAAGTTAGTTCCGTATTTCACATTAAAAACTATACCTATAATAATAAACATAGATATTTGTGTGCTGTTTTTTCTAAAGAGATTGTTGCGTTTTTTCTGCGACCCTTTGACGAAATTTCTGTATATTTTGCAGCCCTTTGAAGAAATTTCCATATTTCTGCAGCCCTTTGACAAAAATAGTGGGGTTTTTTTCGTGACACTTTGACGAAATTTGCTTTTTCTCACGATCTTTTGACAAAATTTCTGTATATTTTGCAGCCCTTTGAGAAATTTCCATATTTCTGCAGCCCTTTGACAAAAATAGTGGGGTTTTTTTCGTGACACTTTGACGAAATTTGCTTTTTCTCACGATCTTTTGACAAAATTCGTGTTTCTTCCTTTGAAGAAATTTCCTTTGAAGAAAATCCTTTGAAGAAATTTGCGTTTTTTGATCCTTTGATGAAATTTGCATATTTGTGTGATACTTTGATGAAATTTGCATATTTGTGCGATATTTTGATGAAATTCGTGAATTTTTTTCAGTGGCCCTTTAACTAAATTTGCGTTTATTTCATAACCCTTTAACGAAATTAGCGATTTTTCTGTGATCCTTTGACGAAATTTGCGTTTTTTTCACGCGATCCTTTACCGCAATTTGCATTTTTTCCTCGATCCTTTGTCGAAATAGGCGTTTTTTTGGGATCCTATGATGAATTTCGCATTTTCCTGTGATCGTTTGCCGAAAATCACAGACATGACAAAATACCATTGAAACAATTTAAATCAACAACTGAGAATAATTATGCAAAATGTTTTTTATTTAAAAAAAGGAAGAAAATCAATCTTTTATACAGTCTATTTTTCAACTTTCAACCAAATGTCATGGGATAAAACTGTGAATTTCGTCAGTCTGTCGCAAAAAGTAACTGAAATTCAAGGATGATTCTAAGTAGAAAAAAAAAAAAAATCTGAAATTCACAGCAAATTTTCTGAAATGGATGGGAAGGGGTTGGGAAATCCTCTCCCGGCGCTAATTATTTTTGTAGCAAGTCGAGTAAACTGTTTTTGGTTCGGGTTGATTTCAGGCTGAGTGTAGATTCCTGCAAGATGGGTTCGGGTTAAACCCAATTTTTCAAAAGTTAGTTCCGTATTTCACATTAAAAACTATACCTATAATAATAAACATAGATATTTGTGTGCTGTTTTTTCTAAAGAGATTGTTGCGTTTTTTCCGCGACCCTTTGACGAAATTTCTGTATATTTTGCAGCCCTTTGAAGAAATTTCCATATTTCTGCAGCCCTTTGACAAAAATAGTGGGGTTTTTTTCGTGACACTTTGACGAAATTTGCTTTTTCTCACGATCTTTTGACAAAATTTCTGTATATTTTGCAGCCCTTTGAGAAATTTCCATATTTCTGTAGCCCTTTGACAAAAATAGTGGGGTTTTTTTCGTGACACTTTGACGAAATTTGCTTTTTCTCACGATCTTTTGACAAAATTCGTGTTTCTTCCTTTGAAGAAATTTCCTTTGAAGAAAATCCTTTGAAGAAATTTGCGTTTTTTGATCCTTTGATGAAATTTGCATATTTGTGTGATACTTTGATGAAATTTGCATATTTGTGCGATATTTTGATGAAATTCGTGAATTTTTTTCAGTGGCCCTTTAACTAAATTTGCGTTTATTTCATAACCCTTTAACGAAATTAGCGATTTTTCTGTGATCCTTTGACGAAATTTGCGTTTTTTTCACGCGATCCTTTACCGCAATTTGCATTTTTTCCTCGATCCTTTGTCGAAATAGGCGTTTTTTTGGGATCCTATGATGAATTTCGCATTTTCCTGTGATTGTTTGCCGAAAATCACAGACATGACAAAATACCATTGAAACAATTTAAATCAACAACTGAGAATAATTATGCAAAATGTTTTTTATTTAAAAAAAGGAAGAAAATCAATCTTTTATACAGTCTATTTTTCAACTTTCAACCAAATGTCATGGGATAAAACTGTGAATTTCGTCAGTCTGTCGCAAAAAGTAACTGAAATTCAAGGATGATTCTAAGTAGAAAAAAAAAAAAAATCTGAAATTCACAGCAAATTTTCTGAAATGGATGGGAAGGGGTTGGGAAATCCTCTCCCGGCGCTAATTATTTTTGTAGCAAGTCGAGTAAACTGTTTTTGGTTCGGGTTGATTTCAGGCTGAGTGTAGATTCCTGCAAGATGGGTTCGGGTTAAACCCAATTTTTCAAAAGTTAGTTCCGTATTTCACATTAAAAACTATACCTATAATAATAAACATAGATATTTGTGTGCTGTTTTTTCTAAAGAGATTGTTGCGTTTTTTCCGCGACCCTTTGACGAAATTTCTGTATATTTTGCAGCCCTTTGAAGAAATTTCCATATTTCTGCAGCCCTTTGACAAAAATAGTGGGGTTTTTTTCGTGACACTTTGACGAAATTTGCTTTTTCTCACGATCTTTTGACAAAATTTCTGTATATTTTGCAGCCCTTTGAGAAATTTCCATATTTCTGTAGCCCTTTGACAAAAATAGTGGGGTTTTTTTCGTGACACTTTGACGAAATTTGCTTTTTCTCACGATCTTTTGACAAAATTCGTGTTTCTTCCTTTGAAGAAATTTCCTTTGAAGAAAATCCTTTGAAGAAATTTGCGTTTTTTGATCCTTTGATGAAATTTGCATATTTGTGTGATACTTTGATGAAATTTGCATATTTGTGCGATATTTTGATGAAATTCGTGAATTTTTTTCAGTGGCCCTTTAACTAAATTTGCGTTTATTTCATAACCCTTTAACGAAATTAGCGATTTTTCTGTGATCCTTTGACGAAATTTGCGTTTTTTTCACGCGATCCTTTACCGCAATTTGCATTTTTTCCTCGATCCTTTGTCGAAATAGGCGTTTTTTTGGGATCCTATGATGAATTTCGCATTTTCCTGTGATCGTTTGCCGAAAATCACAGACATGACAAAATACCATTGAAACAATTTAAATCAACAACTGAGAATAATTATGCAAAATGTTTTTTATTTAAAAAAAGGAAGAAAATCAATCTTTTATACAGTCTATTTTTCAACTTTCAACCAAATGTCATGGGATAAAACTGTGAATTTCGTCAGTCTGTCGCAAAAAGTAACTGAAATTCAAGGATGATTCTAAGTAGAAAAAAAAAAAAATCTGAAATTCACAGCAAATTTTCTGAAATGGATGGGAAGGGGTTGGGAAATCCTCTCCCGGCGCTAATTATTTTTGTAGCAAGTCGAGTAAACTGTTTTTGGTTCGGGTTGATTTCAGGCTGAGTGTAGATTCCTGCAAGATGGGTTCGGGTTAAACCCAATTTTTCAAAAGTTAGTTCCGTATTTCACATTAAAAACTATACCTATAATAATAAACATAGATATTTGTGTGCTGTTTTTTCTAAAGAGATTGTTGCGTTTTTTCTGCGACCCTTTGACGAAATTTCTGTATATTTTGCAGCCCTTTGAAGAAATTTCCATATTTCTGCAGCCCTTTGACAAAAATAGTGGGGTTTTTTTCGTGACACTTTGACGAAATTTGCTTTTTCTCACGATCTTTTGACAAAATTTCTGTATATTTTGCAGCCCTTTGAGAAATTTCCATATTTCTGCAGCCCTTTGACAAAAATAGTGGGGTTTTTTTCGTGACACTTTGACGAAATTTGCTTTTTCTCACGATCTTTTGACAAAATTCGTGTTTCTTCCTTTGAAGAAATTTCCTTTGAAGAAAATCCTTTGAAGAAATTTGCGTTTTTTGATCCTTTGATGAAATTTGCATATTTGTGTGATACTTTGATGAAATTCGTGAATTTTTTTCAGTGGCCCTTTAACTAAATTTGCGTTTATTTCATAACCCTTTAACGAAATTAGCGATTTTTCTGTGATCCTTTGACGAAATTTGCATTTTTTTCACGCGATCCTTTACCGCAATTTGCATTTTTTCCTCGATCCTTTGTCGAAATAGGCGTTTTTTTGGGATCCTATGATGAATTTCGCATTTTCCTGTGATCGTTTGCCGAAAATCACAGACATGACAAAATACCATTGAAACAATTTAAATCAACAACTGAGAATAATTATGCAAAATGTTTTTTATTTAAAAAAAGGAAGAAAATCAATCTTTTATACAGTCTATTTTTCAACTTTCAACCAAATGTCATGGGATAAAACTGTGAATTTCGTCAGTCTGTCGCAAAAAGTAACTGAAATTCAAGGATGATTCTAAGTAGAAAAAAAAAAAAATCTGAAATTCACAGCAAATTTTCTGAAATGGATGGGAAGGGGTTGGGAAATCCTCTCCCGGCGCTAATTATTTTTGTAGCAAGTCGAGTAAACTGTTTTTGGTTCGGGTTGATTTCAGGCTGAGTGTAGATTCCTGCAAGATGGGTTCGGGTTAAACCCAATTTTTCAAAAGTTAGTTCCGTATTTCACATTAAAAACTATACCTATAATAATAAACATAGATATTTGTGTGCTGTTTTTTCTAAAGAGATTGTTGCGTTTTTTCCGCGACCCTTTGACGAAATTTCTGTATATTTTGCAGCCCTTTGAAGAAATTTCCATATTTCTGCAGCCCTTTGACAAAAATAGTGGGGTTTTTTTCGTGACACTTTGACGAAATTTGCTTTTTCTCACGATCTTTTGACAAAATTTCTGTATATTTTGCAGCCCTTTGAGAAATTTCCATATTTCTGCAGCCCTTTGACAAAAATAGTGGGGTTTTTTTCGTGACACTTTGACGAAATTTGCTTTTTCTCACGATCTTTTGACAAAATTCGTGTTTCTTCCTTTGAAGAAATTTCCTTTGAAGAAAATCCTTTGAAGAAATTTGCGTTTTTTGATCCTTTGATGAAATTTGCATATTTGTGTGATACTTTGATGAAATTTGCATATTTGTGCGATATTTTGATGAAATTCGTGAATTTTTTTCAGTGGCCCTTTAACTAAATTTGCGTTTATTTCATAACCCTTTAACGAAATTAGCGATTTTTCTGTGATCCTTCGACGAAATTTGCGTTTTTTTTCACGCGATCCTTTACCGCAATTTGCATTTTTTCCTCGATCCTTTGTCGAAATAGGCGTTTTTTGGGATCCTATGATGAATTTCGCATTTTCCTGTGATCGTTTGCCAAAAATCACTCCCCCCACCCCCCCCCCCCGAGATCCTTTAATGAAATTTGCGTTTTTCTCGATTCCTTTGCACAATTAGTGTTTTATTCGCGGCCCTTTGGCGAAATTAGAGTTTTTCTAGGGGTGATTCTGTTCTGAATTTTCCAAAAATTTAAAGCATTGATTTCCAAAAATTAAGAAAAAACGGTCACCAATCCGAAAATTCAGACCAGAAATATCACGAATTTCGACAAATGGTCGCCGAAAAAAATAAATTTTGTCAATCGCTTGCAGAAAAATCGCCAATTTTGTCAAAGCATTGCGGAAATAACGCAAATTTTGTTGGGAAACCGCAAATCTCGTCATAAGATCGCCAGAAGACTGCAAATTTCGTCAAAGATCGCGAGACGACTGCAAATTTCGTCAATAATCGTGAGAAGACCACAAATTTTTCTGTGATCCTTTGACGAAATTTGCGTTTTTTTCACACGATCCTTTACCGCAATTTGCATTTTTTCCTCGATCCTTTGTCGAAATAGGCGTTTTTTTGGGATCCTATGATGAATTTCGCATTTTCCTGTGATCGTTTGCCGAAAATCCCTCCCCCCCCCCCGAGATCCTTTAATGAAATTTGCGTTTTTCTCGATTCCTTTGCACAATTAGTGTTTTATTCGCGGCCCTTTGGCGAAATTAGAGTTTTTCTAGGGGTGATTCTGTTCCGAATTTTCCAAGAATTTAAAGCATTGATTTCCAAAAATTAAGAAAAAACAGTCACCAATCCGAAAATTCAGACCAGAAATATCACGAATTTCGACAAATGGTCGCCGAAAAAAAATAAATTTTGTCAATCGCTTGCAGAAAAATCGCCAATTTCGTCAAAGCATTGCGGAAATAACGCAAATTTCGTTGGGAAACCGCAAATCTCGTCAAAAGATCGCCAGAAGACTGCAAATTTCGTCAAAGATCGCGAGATGACTGCAAATTTCGTCAATAATCGTGAGAAGACCACAAATTTTGTCAAAAAATCACAAGACAGCAAATTTCGTCTAAAGAATGTGAGAAAACCGCAAATTTCGTCAAAAAATCACAAGACAGCAAATTTCATCTAAAGAATGTGAGAAAACCGCAAATTTCGTCAAAAGATCGCGAAAAAACAGCAAATTTTGTCAAAAGACGCGAAAAATGGCAAATTTCGCCAAAAGATTGCGAAAAAACGCAAATTACATCAAAAGATTGCGAAAAAAACCACGAACTTCGTCAAAGGGCAGCGGAGAAAACGCATAATTAGTGCCGGTCGTGGATCCCCCCCCCCCTCTGCCGTAACTTTTCACAAAATTGCTGTGAATTTCGGATTTTTTTTTTCATTCAGAATCACCCCTGAATTTTTCCGCAATCCTTTTCGGCAATCGTTTGTCGAAATTCAAGATATTTTTCTGGCCTGAATTCATGCCAGATTTTCCATAATTTTCGGCACCGAATGTCTTAAATTTTCGGAAAATTCAGAACAGAATCACCTCTGAACTCGCGAATCGGTTGTGGCAAATAATGCGAAACTTCTCAATCGATCTCGGGAGAAAAAAATAGCGAAATTTGTTTATCGGTCGCGAAAAAAAATCCGAGAATTTCAACGATCTTTTGCGGTAAGAAACTTGCAAAACGTATCAATCTGTCACGTGAAAAGTGTTAGCCATATACCCATATTTTCTTATCACCTATGTTCCTAGTTTTATTTTAAACTACAATATTTCTAAACAGTTTATTTATTGAAAGTCTTTTATTTCTACTTACTATCTTTTCCTGGCCTCTTTATTTTAAAAGTTTAAGCATCTTTGCTGGTTTGTATTTTTCATGTATCACGAATCCTTTCAGCCGACTTTGACAACAATCTTTCTTAGACTGATTCATATGTCAAACTTTGCCACGCAGTGACATCCTCTGTCCGCACGATCACTCTTTCGTTTCAGCGCATACGATCGGCGTAACTTCCTCTGACGTTGTCTGGAGTAGAGGGAGCTTCCTACTTCCGTTTTCACGGCGTGTGTCTCGATCCTCCTGTGAACTATAAATAGATTCGCGGCAGTTTCAAAGCTTGGTTTTGTTTGGTGCTCCTGTCTGATTCACCCACAATGTAGTTTGTTTTCTTTTTACAGCTGTTAATGGAAGGATGGATTTTCTCGGTGAAGTTTCATTTCGGTAATAGATACGTTTATTTTTCTGACTGATTATTTTTGATATGGTTTACGGAACTTTTGTTTATTTAAAGTAACTTACTTATTTTTACGACATATGTTTAATCTATATTTAAGTATACAAGTATGTTTATTCAAATGTTCTTCAATCAAATAGAAAGTTTAAGTCAAGATGTTTAATCGTATTTTAATGAACGTTTACGTTCTTTTTGAATAAGCTCCCGAGTGATGAAAGTTTTTCCTAGTCTACAGTTTAAGAAATGATTTATTATTTGAGAAATACGAATGTCTGTTTTAAATGCAATATAGATATTTTACATTAATGATTTTTAATAAAGCTGGTAGTTTATCTTAAACCTTTTGTCATCATTTAGTTTGTCACCTACTGCATTACATAGTCATTTTTATATATACAAATAAAGGATCGTTTTTTTTCTGCTAATGCTTCCAATTGTGTGGAATGAAAAATTCACTCTGCTTAGTAAAAGTACGTATTAGAAATTATGCAAATGAGGAGATGTTTCTTTTTATTGAAGTAGAATTGATCTCTTCACGGAACTTAGTTATATGAGTAGTCTCATATAACAAAAACATCACGAAATTCGCAAAGTGTTCGCAGCAAATTTTTCCTGAAAAGGGTGAAATTTTTTGGACAGGTGCCTCCCGCCCACGGTATTCTTTTGGGTGGGATTTCAAAATTTTGGGCACGAATCCCGTCCTGACATTTATAATATATTCCTTCTGGCCTGGCAGGCATAACAAACCACTGGATATAAAACTAGGGGTTGACCGAATATCGAATAGTCGATTCGGTATGTAAACCAAATATTCGGCCGAATAATTGCAGATAAGTATTTTATTAGAAGTAGAAGAATTCTTTTTTACTTAGAAGTAGAATGCGCAAAACGATGAGTTCCAATATTATGTGTATGAGTTCAGAGTTCAGCTGCACTACAAAAAACAAGTCAGTCATTTTTAATTAAAAAAAAAAAAAAAACTTTTTCCTTCCTAAAATAGTCTACATAGGCGAGAAATACAAACAACTGTCAACAATAGAGAGAAAAAAAGTAAGGATGATGGGCATCTTTCCCTTTTCCTTTAATTTTAATTACTTCTACATTAGTTTTTGTAATTTAAATTTATGGTACTTGTTAGTTATCCCGTCGACCAAATTACTGTTGCCAAGTTGTAAGATTAAATGCCAATAATGATTGATCGTAAATCAGGGTTGCAAAAAACCCAGGTTTTTTATAAAAAAAACCCAACCCGGCTGGGTAAGTGAGGGCAGTGTGAGTCCCTTATTTTTTTTAAAAGTATATGTATTAAATCAAGAAATCTTATTATATTTTTATTGATTAACTTAATATACAAATAATTTGAATTGAAATTAACTTAATATACAAGTAATTTGAATTGAAATAACACAAATGAACAGTGTAAAAGTCTGTAAAAAAGCTTATACTTCTGACATATTATATAATAACCACATATCACATGTTTTTAAGAGTTACTTTAATAGATTACTTTTTATCTGTATGCCCCACTAAGAACAGATTTTTGAAACAAATCTTTTATTATTTATTAATCAAATAATGCTTGCTAATATTTTCAAGATATCTATGTTTCACTGTATAAATCAGTTTATTTTTTGAACAAAGCTGTTTCTAAAAATATTTAAATTACAAATGATTTCAATTATCTGCATAAATTATTGTAATTATTTAATTTGAATATTTTGAAATGAAGTTATAATACTTATATAATATCCAACAATGTTTATTTTTATCAACAAACAGGCATCTGTATGTAATAGAAAATGATACTAAAAAAACCCAGATTTAAGCAAACAAACAAAAACCGGTTTGTTTGTTTGTTTTTTGCAAAAAGTCCTTTTTTGAGGGGGCCAACCCTGGCCAAAAGTGAATAAGTCAAATTTGTATCCAGTTGGGAACTTATATTATGAAGTTGCATATTGTTAAAACATAATATAAAAGACCATGTCATTTTTTATCTATGCGGAAATGTTATGATTAGCTATGTATATTGATTTTTTTTTTTTAATTCATAATATTAACAGGCTTTTAAAAGACTTAATCACTTATTTCATTTTGACTTTGTCACATTTGGATTTGGCAGTACACCCAAAATATGTTTTAATAGGATAGTGTAACTCTTTAAACACAAAGGTTAAAAAACTAATATAAAAGTTACTGAATATTAAATAATAATATCATGGATTTTAAAAAACCCAATAAAACCCGCTTCGATGTCGGTTTTTTAGAATGGGTTTTACCCCAAAAAAAACCACCCGGGTTTTTTGCAACCCCTGTTGTAAATGCCACATTCACTTGACTAACACGTGTTTTACGTCATCAAGTGATTTTTATTTCAACGTTTTATTAGTAGTTTTATTAATGTTACACTAATTTAATTGTTCTTTCATTATTTAAAATAAAAATTTATGTTAATTTGTACAATTTGGCAAGTGGTTTGGCAATTTATATAATTTGGCGAAATTGGTCGACGGGATAACTAAGAAGTACCAAATTTATTTAATGTGTATTTTCTTTAATATACACATCAAATAAGTATATCAGAGTTTATCTCTGTATATCTAAGGGGTAGGGGAGACCAGGGTACAGTGGACCTAAGTACACAGTGGACCACCCCTTATATTTTACTTATTTTTAAATTTTTAAAGCTTTTCTTTTAGGCTAATTGATAGCAGCACTGGATTGATTACTTATAGCCTTCAGAACACATCGTTAGCTCAGAATGAACCTTTTTATCCTGACTGGTTGTTTTGAGCTCCTAAAAGTAAAATTTTTTATCATCACACTTTTCTTTCTTGACTAATTAAAGGTTATGGATAAAACAACTTTTTTGGAAAGGTAAAACACTAGTCTTTATTAAATTTAAAAGCTTATATGCTTGAAAGAAAACTTTAAATAATATTTTTATGAGTATGTTTTGAACTTTAACATGGGGCACAGTGGACCGCCCACTGCTGGGGTATAGTGGTCCACAATGAATACTGCTCCTGTAATGAAGAATTTTCAAAATATTTAATAATTACTTATTCTATATAAAGAAATATTGTTTTAAAATAATTATTTAACTATAAAATAAAGTAAACAAAGAAAAATGACAATTTATTTAACTCTACAATGCATAGATTAGCCATTTGGCACACTTTAAATTGCATGTTATTATGTTGTTCAGATTATAATGTAGCCATCTGACACTTTAGTTTTCTCCTAAATTATGGATAACAGTTCACATGTGATTTTTAAAATAAGTTTTCTTGTTCAATATAGCAGTTTTTTTTTTTTTTTTTTTGGGGGGGGGGGGGAAATGAAAATCATGCATTGTAGAGTTAACATATTAAGAAATATTTTGTTTTGTATTTACTGCCTTTGAAAAATATAACTGTAGCCTAATAAGTAATAGATGACCTTACTGGATTGGTTATTTATAACTTTAGAGCACATGGTTAGCTCATAATAAACTATTTTATCCTCACTATTTTGAGCTTCTAATAAATTTTTCATCATATTTGTCTCAATGTTTGGGGTCTTCCACAAATGATGTCACGCTTGGAGGGGGGGGGGGGAGAGGGGTTCATGAAAATGTAACAGTTTGTGATAAGGGGGTGGGAGGGGGTAAGAAGAAATGTGACATCACACATTTTGGTTAAAATAAAAGCATTAAAATCTGCAGATTAAATTTTGAAGTTATTTCGAAATTAAAGTATTTTGTGTTTATAAAGTAGATTTAAAGCCAAATATATTAAATTCCATTTCAAATTCCAAAATACAACTGTTTTCAACTGCTCTTTCGTATTAATATTTTATTACTATTGTATATTAATTATGCTTTTGTTATAAACCTTAATCTTATTTCATACAAAATAAGTACATGAATCATTTTTATTGTTATGCTCACAAATGTCGTTAAAACACATAGTTATGTTTAAAAATAAAGTTTGAAATATGATCCATAACGTAGTGCTTTGTTTCTGAACTGCAAGTATATGTTTATGTAATATAGCGTGACATGTGACAATGGGGGGGGGGGGGGGGGGGGAGGGGTGTCAAAAATATTGAAAAAAAAGTGTGACATCATTTATGGACCGCCCCTTTACTGATTTTTTTGTATTTAGTAACTGGTTTGCCATCACTCCTGTATCTTATATTGCTATTTTCAAAATGTAATAAATTTTTTGATAATTCTTTAGTTTTATATGTTTTTTGTTTGAAAATGCTACTTGCAAATTTGTATATTATATTATTTTGGAGGTAAAGGATAAAATAAAAAAGAATTAGATTAATTATAAATAGATTTATATTGTATTTTAGACAATAACTAATAGTGGACCAGTGTACCCCGCTTCCGGGGTACACTGGTCCACTTCACGAGTGTATGTGAAAAATTGTTTTTGAAAAATGTATTGGAAATTATGTTCTGTGAAAATTATGAGGCATGTAGAAAGGTTTAAAGAATATTCAAAAATATTTTGAGGTAGATTGGTCTCTCCGTTAAAGAGAAAAAAAATGTTAACTGCAAAAGTAGACCACTGTACCCTGGTCTCCCCTATACAGAAAATACACACATCAAATAAGTATAACACTATAGCTTTTATAATCATTAAATTAAAATTGCTCAAATTTGTTATCTTCATCGCCACAATGTCAAAATATTAATCAGAATATAAATATCTATCAACAATTTGACAGAAAATAGTTAAATGCCCAAATTGATATGATACCTTTTGTATTTGAGAACATTCCTATTCACACTGTTTCTTTTTATTTGAATCAACTTTTGTTTTTCTGCCAATCCTTATCCTTAATAATAGCCTGCATAGTTTAATGCTTTCATAGGTTATTTTGGGTATTGACTGATAAAATACTAATAAAAAATAAGTGATGGATTAATGAATTTGTGAGTGGGAAGCAGGGTTGTAATTTTAACCGGTCAAAATTGATTTTGACCAGGACACTGGATAAAAGTGGTTTTAACCGTCCAAAATTGGTCAAAAGTGGTCAGAAATGGTCAAAACTGTTAAAAATGGTCTTAATTTTAATAATTATTTTTTCTTTGCAATTAAAAGTAACTTAATAAGTAATAACAGTAACATGCAGTTAAAAAAATAATACACTGATAAGTTAAGGAGGCTCATTAGTAAAATATGCTTATGCAATACAATAAGAAAGCTAGATCCATAATTGCCCTATCATTGTTAATTGTGTATCAACAAAGAAAAAATCAGTCTTCCTTTCAGCTGTTGATACAGGGGCATCTAAAAAAACTGCCCAGTATTGTTTAAAACTAGCAGCTGATGCTAAAGAAGAAGTAGAAAACAAGTTTGCTTGTAAAGTAAGAAGTTTTGTAAGTGACAATGAAAACAAGATGAAACTGATAAGAGAACATTTTCAAAATGCATATTGAGACGAATTGTTTATTTCTTATCGATGTGCTGCACATTACTTGAATTTTGTAGGACAAGATATTACAAACACAAAGTTAATTCAATAATGAAGCATGTTATTGAAATGAAAAATTGCAGATGAGCATGAAGATAATATTGATGATAACATTGTTAAAATCATTAACAATGTATACTATACAAAGTAGTAAAACATTTATAAAATCAACTTAAGCCTATTTCCCTTGCTTTAGATAAACTTAAAAAAGAAGATGCTACTATATCTGATGCATGCGACGAATGGTTAAGATTGCTAAAAGAAAAAGATCTTGAAACTTATTCTAAAATGATACAGTCTCGATTTAATGAAAATGTTACCCCAGTTCATTTTCTGGCTCATATGCTGAATCCTATCTACATGAGTTGGTAAAGTGAAGCAAAAAATAGCAAGGCAGTGGTTACACGATAATATTGATCCTACCTTTTTGCCTCTTGTGATTGTATTTCAAGCAGAATCCTCACCGTATCCAAAATCCTATTTTTCTGAAAGTGTAAAAGATACAATTGGGCCTGATGCCTGGTGGGCAGCAATGAAGAAGATTAAAGGCATTGATATAAAATTTGTTGAATTCACATTACATCTAATGAATTGTTGTGCCAGCTCATCATCAATTGAAAGATTGTTTTCTAAATTTGGAATAATCCAAAATAAATTACGAAACCATCTAAGTTTAGAAACAACTGCAAAACTTGTTACTTGTAATCATTTTTTAAATTCAACACAACTTACATAAAAAAAATAAAAGAGCTTGTGTATAAAAAATAATTAAAACATTTGTGTTGCATCTTGGTGTTATGTTATGAGTTTTTTAATTTGGTATTTGCTGGTGTTATGTTACTTATATTATGGCATTTTTAACATATGCTAATAAAATATATTTGATTAGCAGTAAATAAATTGAATAGTCAATTTCAGTGGTCAAAATGGTCAAAGTTGATTTTGACCAGGACGGTTAAAACCGGTTTAAACCACTGGTTAAAACCACCATGGTTAAAACCGAGACAACTCTGGTGGGAAGAAGTCATTAAATTTTTTTGTGTAATTACATTTAAGAATAAAAATGTAACTGGATTAAATTATTAATTTAATTAATAAATTATTAACTTTAATTTTAATTAAAGTTTATTAAAAAGCTAATATATGCAAAAATGTGAATTAAAAATTTTTAAGTATTTGGTTGCCGAATACCGAACATTCGGTATAATTGCTGCTTCGGTCAATCCCTATATAAAACTACCATCGTTAATATGGTTTATTGAGAAAAGCCTTCAACTTGATGTTATATATTTAATAAATGCATACTAAATTACTGTTTTGCATTATTTTAGATTTCTTTTATATTATTTATCATTTTAAAAAATGTTATGTCTTTATTAAAGTATATTAAATTGCTATTTTGAACACGATTAGCAATTGACAACAATAAACAAAGTTGGCGATGGACACCCATTTTTGGTGATTATCTACTACCTTACCCAATAATACATTACATAGTACCAATTTGGCTATGACCAGTGGCCAGTAGCGTCCATATTTTAGTAACCACTTTTTTTTATGGTCACTAGCAGTTAAAAAATAAAATAGCTTTTTTGGTACTGTTCGGTTAGCCGGGCACCAGTGTTATATATGCATACATATATGTATACATTTACATATATTGTATATATACATATATTATGCATATTATATCCACATATATGTATACATACATATTAGTGTTGACTGTAGAAAAAAAGGCCGCCAGGAGCCCAGGAGGGAATTTTTCAGAAAGGGAACAAACACTATTCTAAAAAAGGGTGATTTTTTTCAAAAAGGGAAATCTATTCTAAAAAAAAGGCACACTTGTACCTTGTTCACAAAAAATATTTTGAACTGGTTTGTTTAAGAGTCCGTAGAATTTGCGATATTTTCCCAGGATTAATTGAATTGCCACGGCGCGCATAGGAAGTGTTAAAAAAGGGCTGCAGGACGCATCAGAAGGGTTTGAAAGAGCCGCCGGGTGCAAAAAAGAAATAAAAAAGGCCACCGGGCATTGCGCCCCGCTAAAGCGGCTTTCAAGACTACATATATAGCACTGGGTGTCCAGCTAACTGAAAAGTACCACTTTTTTTAATTATAATTTTTTCGGCATGTAGTCATAGCAACCCAAACATTGAAAAACAATTACTAACTTTTTTCAAATGATTTACAATAATAGGTATACATGCTTGATCCAATATTATTATTTACTGAATCAAGTATGAATAAAAACTAGTAATATGAGATTTTTAAACAGTGATGCAGAAAAGTGGTCACTGTTGTGACGACAAGCGGCAAATTTTTTAATGCCACTTTGATACTACTTAGTTATCCCGTCAACCAATTTCTCCAAATTATATAAATTGCCAAACCACTCCCCAAATTATACAAATTGACATAATTTTTATTTTAAATAACGAAAGAACATATAAATTAGTATAACATTAAGTCAAGTGAATGTGACATTTACGATCAACCATTATTAGCATTTAATCTTATAGTTTGGCGATAGATTTTTGGTCGACAGGGTAACTAAGTAATACCACCACTTTTTAACGTCAAATCCTCCAAGTTGCGATCACTAACTTTTATCTTTACTAGTAACTGAAATAATTATTCAAGAAGTCTAGCAATATCACTAAATAAATAATATTCAAATGAATTTTATTTAAGATTTTGAGTGCTTATATGAGCTTTCAAAATTTTGGCATCTCATTATTTCAAGTTATCTGTTTATAACTTATTATAGGGTAGATGTGCCAGTAATGGACACCCTTAAGGAATTTCTTTAAAAAATATTTTTTTATTAATAGTTATAATTATTATATTCCAGTTTTTTCAATATTATATTAATCTATCAACAATATTTAACCATTCTTATAGCCTCATTTCCCCATATGAATAGAAATTTAATTTTAATTAACAGAAATATATCAAAACACCCAAAAGCCCAGTAATGGACACCCTCTGGCCCAGTAGTGGACACCCTCTGTTCCAGTAATGGACACCCCATAAAAAGTAATAAATATAATTGTTTTTATGACTGTATTTAGAACCAGAATTTAATGAATACATACTAATGAAACAAAATAGTTATTTTAAATAAATTTAACAATTAGGATACCAGTAATTAATAAAATATTTGTGATAATCATTTACTGTTTGCATCAATTATTGTAATTATCAGAAGATCGATGTTTTAATTATTTTAGATGGATAATTTAAAATACTAAATATCAGACAATTACAGCTATCAAATTATTGAAACAGTGGTGAATTTAAAAGGTAATAATAATAAAAAAAAAAAAGTTTTGGAATATTAATGTTTAGTTTTGTGCCACTATTTTTAATAATCTTCCAGAGATTACTTGATATCATTTATAATAATTAATATTACAAATATGAAAGAAATGATATTGTGAGTTGAATATTTTAAATACTAAATAAAATAATTCCAAAATAAAACTGTAGAACTGATGTTTGAGGCCACTGATCTGCAGATTTACTAGTTTCATGAATATTACCTATAACTTTCATTAATAATATTGCATTTTTTTTTTTTTTTTTTAACAAGGAAACAATAAGACAGAAAATGGATTTTTAATAGCTTCTGTAACTTAATTGTTTTTATTTAAACGGAGAGGGATTAAGCCCTATGAGCCCCTCTCTGACCGTGCTCTTAAACTGTATTTTTCTGCTTCCTGGCTGGTTTGATTGCCAGATTATAAAATATGTGAGGTATATATATATGTACTCAGTGGCGGCTCGTGCCAATCTTCACTGGTGGGGCCCGGTCCTCATAACATATTGTAAATTTTTCTGTATTAATATTTCTTGTTTAAACACGAGAACAAATTATTTAAAAATAAAATTAAAATAGTAATCTTACTTTTGTAAATAAAAAGTTAATTATTTTTTCAAGTAATCAACGTTAATTTCAAATTTATCAAATTAATTACAATTTTTAACATACCATTAATTGCCATTATTAACATTGAACATACTTTGATCAATCATCATTTAATTAAAAAACAAATATACAAAATAATAATAATCTCACAACGTTACAGAAAAAAATATAAACTTTACTTGCAAACATTGAAACTATTCAGAAATAAAAATTTAGTACATTATTTAAATAAAAGTTTGGTATGTTTTTAGATGCGCAAATATTTCACTAACTTTAAATTTAATTACCATTATTCACATTAAACTTACTCTGGCCAAACATTATTAAATTAAAAAACAAATTCACAAATCCAACAAAAAATAATTATCTCATACTTTAATAGAAAAAAATACATATTTTTCTTGCAGAGATTTAATCCATTCACAAATTAAAACTTAATGCATTATTTAAATAGAAATTAGGCACGTCGATTTTTTCACAACGTTACAGAAAAAAATATAAACTTTACTTGCAAACATTGAAACTATTCAGAAATTAAAATTTAGTACATTATTTAAATAAAAGTTTGGTATGTTTTTTAGATGCGCAAATCTTTCACTAACTTTAAATTTAATTACCATTATTCACATTAAACTTACTCTGGTCAAACATTATTAAATTAAAAAACAAATTCACAAATCAAACAAAAAATAATTATCTCATACTTTAATAGAAAAAAATGCATATTTTTCTTGCAGAGATTTAATCCATTCACAAATTAAAACTTAATGCACTATTTAAATAGAAATTAGGCACGTCGATTTTTTCGACTAGCAAATCTTTCATTTACTTTTACATCAAATTCTGATATTGTACTAATAAAATCTTTGTGGACTAAAAGAACAGCAAGAGTGTGCTTAATCGTTCCTGTCCCATAGAGTTTTTCAAAAATGTTTTAAAATTTTCTCTCATTCGCTCTTTAACTCCAGTATGACACCCGCTCACAACAGCGCACCGTCATATGCTTGCGCAACGAGCTTATCTTTTAAATAAAACTTTTCTAAATTTTGAGTTAAGATTTTAGTAAGTCCCTCTGCTGTTTTATCATAGACATCAATGAATTGAACAAACCTTTTCAAGGGTTTGTTGTTTTTTATATATCGTAAAATGATAACAAATTGTGAAGCGCAGCTTACATCAATATAGTTTCGTCAGCTTGTAAATCTTCAAAATTAGAAGCAGAAATCACATTTTTAACTTCATGCATATACGTTTCATATATACAATCTAACAGCTCATTCTGTATAGTTTTTGAAGTATTTTTAGATACTGTAGCATTGTTTAAATGGTCTTCCAATATAGTGTCCAGTTTTGAGGCGTATGTGACCAAATCTAAAAGCATACTTCGGTTTATGATTTAGCACATACCTGTTCTTCTCAACCATATTTCATTATGTTTTTGTAATGAAATCCTGTAACCTTCATCCAACTGCGCTACAATATTGACAGTTCCGAAGGTTTTATAATTAATAGCCCTATTTAAATGAGTAGTACTCATTTCATGTTTTTTTACTCTTTCAGAAAAATGCTTCAAATCGTTACAGCCAGCCATACTCCATAATTTCACCCCTCCAAACAATAAACAATAAAAACAGAACAAAGCCTTTTTTTTCTTCACTTGCTGAAATCCACAGAAATTTTTGATACCACTGTGCAGAGAAATAGCGTAGTTTTTCCCCATCTTTTTGTTGCATTTCAAAATTCTTCGCTTGATAAGGTCCCAAGCGTTTAATTTCAAGTTTTTCTTCCAAATTCATTGTTGAAAAGGGCATAATAAATCATCTACAGAATTCATTTTTTTATTTCAAGAATTTAAGGGTGTGCTCGAAAAAATATTTTTCCACCCTCAACAGCTCGAAATTTTCTGGGACACTTTCAGACTCATTTTTAAAAGTAGAAACATGTAACTTGCTGAGGTGATTTTTGAAGAGATGTTTAAGAGGACCTGTGGTTTCATTTTTCGCTCAATTCATTAGAATTTGATTTTAAAACAATTATTTTCTCAGTAGGACCCTTTTTTTCATCCCCAGATCTCCCGCTTCGGAAAATTCGGTTCAAAACTCCCACTTTGATAGCATTTTTTTTTTTTTTTTTTTTTGCAATATTTTCTGCACTTTTCAAAAAATCAACAAGCACATCACATTATGTAGTTTCTAAATAAGAGAATTTGCCAGTTTGATGCGTTTGAGAGTAAAAATGAATTTAAAAATAAATCAGAAAATAAGCAGTTTGGATTGGAATACACCTTAACAATAACATGTGTCTCCGTTTAAAGAGAGTACGGAGTACTCAAAGATCGTGTAATTTAACGAATAAGCAGCAATAGTAATACAAATGTCGCCAAATATTTTTGAGAATCCCCGTATAACAGAAGCTTTGCATCAAGGGCACACTCGCCCAGTGCCCCACATTGCAAAAAAAAAATACGGAAGATTTAGCTCTAAAAGAGCAGTACATCGCCAAAATTGAATGACACGTGAGGGAGGGAAATACTCATTATCGCGCCAGATGGGCACAAATGTCTTGTGCCCAGATACAGTAAGTTGGTGTTCAGAAGTAAGTAGTGGCCAGTAAAGTGATTTATTGCCTCTGAGAAAGAAATAGATGCTGAGAGTCGATAACGGAGGAGTGGGCATGATGTAAGAAGGAGTTTCTTTGCAATACATTTTCAGTAAACAGTTCTTTTTTTTTTTTAAGATTTAAATTAAAAATATGAATCAAAATTTTTTAAATGAACAGAAAATTCTAGTGGGGCCTGGCCCCAGTGGACCGGCCACCCCTGTAGTACTACATAAAAAAAAATAAATAAATAAAATAAAATATTAAAATTTTATTAATCACATAAAATAACTTAAAAGCAGCTATTTATAAAAGTTTTGGTGTTATTACATTTTGGTAAGTATAATTTAAAAATTAAATTTGATTATTTAGGTTTGTAGTTAAGTCAAAATATTTTATGCACTATAAACATTACTGAAATTGCATTTTTAGCAATGTTTACATGGGGTGTCCATTACTGGAAAATGACTAATTAACCATCCCAGTAATGGACAATTAATAATAATAATAAATTTAGACAAAATAATAAATTTAGTAAATGGCCGTTAGTATATAATATTCTAAGTTTCCTATTGCTACTCAAACAAAAACATTCAAATTTTGCAAGAAAATAAATAATATATAAATTAATTAAATGAAGCCAACTCTTAGCCTCTTCATTAAGATTTTCACAGAAAAACAGTGAAACATTATTTTCTGCTTCTTGATTGGTTTGATTAAAAGTGTAAATAATAACCCAGTTTTATAAAATATGCAAGGGGGTATTATAAAAAAAATAATTAAAGCTAAATATTTATTAGTTATTTTTTTATGAACCAAAAACATCAAGGGCTGTCCATTACTGGCACATCTACCCTACACAGGGTTCGTAAATATCATGATATTTTCGAAAATATCAAAAATATCCGATATTTTCGATATATATCCGATATTTTCAAAGCAGTCAACTTACCGCTGATAATAAATGTTTTCGAGCATAATATAGATTAGAAACTAAAATATATTGCACTTAACATGAAAACTTAATCAAAAAATAATATAAAAATGCATTTTTCTTTTTTTTTTTTGTTCACTTAGAACAAAATTGAAGATGAAATAATTGAAAACAATTATTAGTAACATAATTAGTAACAATTCAGGGATATGTTTAGGAAAATTTTAGGTCCTTTAAAGGACCCTTCACAAAATTATCTATCCCCAAACAGGACCCTTCACAAAATTATTTATCCCCAAACAGGACCCTTCACAAAATTATTTATCCCCAAACAGGACCCTTCACAAAACATTTTATCCTGAAACAGGACCCTTCACAAAACATTTTATCCCGAAACAGGACCCTTCACAAAATTATTTGTCTCTTAAATAGACCTTTCACAGAATTTTTTTACTTTCAAATTGAACTTTTCACAAATTTAGTCATTTAAAAATAAAATCTGGCCTGTAAGTACGCAGCTGAACTCACCAAAGAGCATATTACTTAGCTTTTTATACATGAAGGAAAGGGCATGAATTCATTGATAATTTAAAATTCACAAAATTATGACTAGAATTTTCACAAAAATAAGAAAAACTTCACAATTTCACAAAAACAGGACCCTGTGAGAAAAGTCTGGACAGACCCCTGCAATTTGATTTATACACTTATAAAAAAACTAACTATAGGATTCAGTATCAAGACCAAGTATAAAAAAAAAATCAGATATTTTCAAAACAAAATTTTAAATACATAAAAAGTTTTTTTAATTGAAAAATTTTAACATAAATGTAAGTATAAAATGTTTTATTTCATATTTACTAACATGCTGTATAGTTCAAACTCAACTGAACCAGAACTTGAAAAAAGATTCTATTCTAATGAAGCTGTATATAATTGCTTATTTAAATTAGTCAGTTTATCTTTCAATGGTTTTTCTGAATTAATTATGTACCACATACTTATTAGTTCAACATTAAAAAAAAAAAAGCTTCAAATCTAAAGTTTGAAAAATATATTTGTTTTCTTTTTTGGCTAAAAAAGTCACATCCAGAAGAGACAAGTTCTTTATCTACAGATTCACGGTCAATAACAGTTGAAAATCTATTTCATTTACACTGAAATATTACAAATTACGACTGAAAATATCAAATGCAGAAAATATGAAACATCTTGATATATTGAAAATAAATATCAAGTAATATGAAAATATTAAAGATCTTGATATTTTGAAAATAAATATTGGATATATACCCTTTGATATATATCAATGAACCCTGGCTGTATATAAATGATTATCAAAATTACATTTTATCTTTCAATGGCTGTTCTGAATTGACTGTCTAATATAATTATTAGTTCTACATTTAAAAATAAGAGTTTCAAACATAAAGCTTGGAAAAGATTTGTTTTCTTCTTTTCCTAAAAAAGTCACTGCCAGAGTCAAAAGTTCATTATCTACAGAATGGCACGGTCAATGACAGGTGAAAATTTCATTTACACTTGGTTTGAATGTGAAAAATACCAAAATTACCTTGCACGGTGATATTTTGTAAATAAATATCAATATACAAACTATCAAACATCTTGATATTTTGAAAATAAATGTAAAGAATTTGAAAATATCGAAAATATCAAAAATCTTGATATTTTGAAAATAAATGTAAAGAATTTGAAAATATCAAAAATCTTGATATTTTGAAAATAAATGTAAAGAATTTGAAAATATCAAAAATCTTGATATTTTAAAAATAAATATCGGATATATATCAAGATATAGGGTAGATGTGCCAGTAATGGACACCCTTCCAGTAATGGACACCCCTTGATGTTTTTGGTTCATAAAAAAATAACTAATAAATATTTAGCTTTAATTATTTTTTTTATAATTCCCCTTTGTATGTTTTATAAAACTATGTTATTGTTGACACTTTTAATCAAACCAATCAGGAAGCAGAAAATAATGTTTCAAAGTTTTGCTGTTTTTCTGTGAAAATCTTAATGAAGAGGTTAAGAGCTGGCTTCATTTAATTCATTTATATATTATTTATTTTCTTGCAAAATTTTAATGTTTTTGTTTGAGTAGCAATAGAAAACTTTGAATTTTATATACTAATGGCTATTTACAAAATTTCATTTATTTTTAAGGTTTTAAGAAAGGGTATCCATTACTGGGATGGTTAATTAGTCATTTTCCAGTAATGGACACCCCATGTAGACATTGCTAAAAATGCAATTTTAGTAATGTTTATAGTGCATAAAATACTTTGGCTTAACTGCAAACCTAAATAATCAAATTTAATTTTTAAATTATACTTACCAAAATGTAATAACACCAAAACTTTTATAAATAGCTGCTTTTAAGTTATTTTATGTGATTAATAAAATTTTGATATTTTATTTTATTTATTATTATTTTTCTTTTATGTAGTACATATATATACCTCACATATTTTATAATCTGGCAATCAAAACAGACTTGAAGCAGAAAATACTGTTTAAGAGCAAAGTCAAAGAGGGGCTCATAGGGCTTAATCCCTCTCCGTTTAAATAAAAACAATTAAGTTACAGAAACTATTAAAAATCCATTTTCTGTCTTAAATGTTTCCTTATTTAAAAAAAATAATAATAAATAATTTAAAAAAATGTAATACTATTAATGAAAGTTATAGGTAATATTCATGAAACTAGTAAATCTGCAGATCAGTGACCTCAAACATCAGTTCTACAGTTTTATTTTGAAATTATTTTATTTAGTATTTAAAATATCCAATTCACAATATCATTTCTTTCATATTTGTAATATTGATTATTATAAATGATATATCAAGTAATCTCTGGAAGATTGTTAAAAATAGTGATACTGTGCTGTCCTCTAAAAAAAAACCCACTTTTTTAATTTCTCACTAGATAAAATTTAATAAAAAATACAAAACAATTTGAAGTAGCTACATTTTCACAGCCTGTCCTGACTAAGATTTTAATGTATAGTATTTTTTTTTTCTATCAATATATTACAAAATGGCAGCCAATTAAACAAGACTTTGAAAAAAACCCACTTTTTTCTAAAAATAACCCACATGTAAAAACACTTCTAGAAATCAAAATATTAAACAGCAAAGTTTTTCTTTCATTATTAATTAGTTTTAAAACACAATTCTGCAAAAAAAAGAAAAAATAATAATATTTTAATAATTGTAAATTGAAGGATTTACAAATGAAAAATTATAAATGTAATTTTTTGCTTATTTTTTAAAAAACTAAATAAACACTTAAGTAATTTTAAATGCTTTTATTATTGTAAATGACATATAGAAACAGGACAAAAAGAAATTTTGACTTCTGTGATTTTTTTGATTAAGTTCTAGGGTGGGTTTTTTTTAGGATACATTTTCCTGTGGGTTTTTTTTTTAGAGGACAGCACTATACAAAGCTAAACAGTAATATTCCAAAACTTTTTTTTTCTTTTACCTTTTAAATCCACCACTGTTTCAATAATTTGATAGCTGTAATTGTCTGATATTTAGTATTTTAAGCTATCCATCTAAAATAATTAAAACACCGATCTTCTCATAATTACAATAATTGATGCAGCAAACAGTAAATGCCACAAATATTTTATTAATTACTGGTATCCTAATTGTTAAATTTATATGAAAATAACTATTTTGTTTCATTATTATGTATTCATTAAATTCTGGTTCTAAATACAGTCATAAAAACAATTATATTTATTACTTTTATGGGGTGTCCATTACTGGAACAGAGGGTGTCCGCTACTGGGCCAGAGGGTGTCCATTACTGGGTTTTTGGGTGTTTTGATATATTTATGTTATTTAAAATTAAATTTCTATTTATATGGGAAAATGAGGCTATAAGAATGGTTAAATATTGTTGATAGATTAATATAATATTGAAAAAACTGGAATATAATAATTATAACTATTAATAAAAAAATAATTTTTAAAGAAATTCCTTAAGGGTGTCCATTACTGGCACATCTACCCTATATCATGATATATATCCATTGATATATATCAACGAACCCTGACCCTACAACAAATTATTTTGACTTTACAAAATAAATAATATTCAAAATTATTTTCTTAGCCCTTTTTCATACCAATAAAAAAAAAAAAAGTTTGTTCCCAAATATTTTTCACTTTAATATAGTTTCCCCTTCATTACCACCAGTGACATTGAGTTAAATGGGATAATAGCACTTCTTCAGTTTATTATTATTATTAGGTACTCATTAAATGTGATTTTCATTCCTATTTTAATTTTTGTATTGCATAGCCAAATAATATATAAGGAAAATGATTCTGTGCGTTTAAAAATATATATGTATCATTAGAAAAAGTTACAGAAATAAATTTTTAAAAAAGTGTCCTATTTAGTATTAACCAGTCTTTCTTACATAAACATACTAAACAGATATTTATTTGAAAAAGAAAATCTCTAAAATAATCCAATTCGTGAAAAGGCTTTTTTCTTTAAAGTATATAGTATCTCTAAACAAATACATTTCCTTAAGTTTTTTATTTATGAATCTAGATTAAAATTTTAAGTCACTAAACGGTTAAAAGTTACACTTCTATATAATAATAGATTAAAATAAAGAAATTTCAAAGCGATTGAAATAGAAAATTAATTTTTAGTCTATACGTCGGTCTTAGATATCTAATGACTGCGCACAGTATGATTTAAGTTCATCTGGAATAATATGTTATACATGGCGGCGGCGGTAAAGACAAAACTAAATTTTGCACGGAATCCTTCAACTCGATTAGTTTAAAAGTTCTACATAAAAACAAAATCAAAATAAGCTTTTATCTTAGTTTGAGGAGAAAGTAATACAGTCTTAAGAAATTTCAAAATCTCTTTGATTCTATTAAATTGCCATTGCAAAACACTCATATGCTGCGATCATAACAAGCAAACTCGGTAAATATAATAACTCAGACCAAAAAGAATGAAGATGAAAAATATTTAGAAGATACAAGAAGAGACTTTACCTTCCATGATACCAATCTTTACAGGAATCACACTGTATCATAAAACGAACAGAATCATAAGGCTCACCGCAAATACAATAAACACTACGAGAAGCCATCATAATTTTGAACCCTATTAATAAAGTTGAGTTGTATTGTGTAGATTGTTTATTGTTTTTACTATTTTGATACGAAGCTCGATAAGAATGATTACTCAAAAAAAGACTTAATAACCATAGTGCTGACTGAAATAAATTATTCATACAATCAAGATATCAGGATAAATTTTATATTATTTTAATTTTAAATATTAAATATGACATGTTTTTATTTTTCCGCAGTTTCCACCAATCACCACTAGGTGTCAGCGCTGTTGTGGACTGTTAGTTTTAGTTTTCATTTCATAAATTTTAAATAATGGATATTTCCCCGCGAAAATCACTATTCCTTTCAATTATTTGCTTACTGTGTTTTATATCATACACACAGAAAGTTTTCTTTAACTGAATATGGGCCAATGGTCTCTTGTTATTTTATTTATTTACTTTATTTTTTGTTGTTTTTTTTGGACAATGCTGCTCAGTGTGACGTCATTCTCCGGTTCTCCAGCGAAAACAGCGATATTGATAATTCGTCAGAGCTCGGAGCACGATGAGAAGGCGAAGGCCAAGTCTTTGTTCGAAATGCGACATGACAGGCGTGCTCGCCGTTCCCTCCGTAGCGCAATTGTGGAAATTCTGAATTTTTTCTGCTAATTCAAAGATAGTGGATTTTATTTATAGTTTTAGAAATTGCCGTCTCATCATCTTACATTATTATTATCTTGTGTGTTTTTATAAAAAATAAAATCAGGATTAATTTTGCTTTGCTTGGAGTGAATGTAATACTCTAGCACTGATCAAACAAAGTTTTTAAAAACGTTTGTTTACAGCTTATTTTCACTGCTAATATTAAGAAAATAATAATAAAACATGTCTCCTGGTACTTCCTCTGAAGATGTGTTATTAATGGTAAATCATGTTCATCATAAGAAGAATGATGGCACGTTATATCTCATGAATGAGCGTATCGCCTGGATGCCGGACGGTAAGGATACTTTCACAATCAGTCATAAATATGCCGATATTAAAATGCAGAAAATTTCTCCGGAAGGCAAGTCAAAAGTTCAACTTCAAGTTGTATTGCATTCAAGCGATACGACTACTTTTCACTTTGTTAATCCGATGGGAACAAATTCTCAGTTGCAAGATCGGAATAGTGTAAAAGAACTATTACAGCAATTGTTGCCCAAATTTAAGAGAAAAATCAACAAAGAGCTAGAAGAAAAAAATAATATTCTTGCAAGTGATCCGGTGCTTTTCCAATTGTATCGCGATCTTGTAGTTGCTCATGTAATTACTGCTGATGAATTTTGGGCTAATTACGTCAAGAAACCTAGTCAAAAAACTCCAACTGTAGAACAAGAAATTGGGGTTTCTGGATCTTTTCTGATAGGAATCGCACCACAAACGGATGGATCTTGTGGTATTAAGTATAATATTACCCCTGAAATAATTGACTCAATATTTAGGACATATCCAGCAGTTAAAAGAAAGCACATGGAGAATGTCCCTCACAAAATATCAGAGAGTGAATTTTGGACAAAATTTTTTCAATCTCATTACTTTCATAGAGATAGGTTAAATATAAATTCAAAAGATTTGTTTTCTGAATGCGCTAAAACTGATGACCAAGACATTAAATCTGCAATTGATAAAGGTATTCCTAATCCATTTGTTGATTTGACTTCATTTGAAGAGGATAATTTGTTGGATGAAGCTAGTAAAGTTGTTGTTAATGCCCACAATACTCAGAAAGAAATATATCAGTCAATGATTAGACGGTTTAATCATCAGTCTATGATGGTTCTGCAGAGTTGTTCAAAGAAAAAGTCAGATTCAGTTTTGGATGGTGCGCCTGATGCTAAAAAACCTGCTCTTGTCAATAATTGTGTTCCATCTAATAAAATTAATTCCCAACCTGTAAATGCTAACTCTAAGAAAGCCATTGTAGAGGAAAAAATTAAATATGGTGATTTAATCTCAGATAACCGAAAACATACAAGTACCTTAAATTTAAGTAAAGCTAGTCGATATCTTAGTGGGCCCACTCCCATTACAGATTCAGATAATATTTCACATGAAGAAGTAATTATGTCTGTGAATTATTTAAATGCTTCTGTGCAATCATGGGAGCCAAATTTGCCTGCTGTATTAGCTCCTTCATCTGCTATTTTAGCTCTTGGTGAATTAATGCCAGGTGGTTCTCTGATGAAAAATTTGGATAGTACTCATCTAAAAGATACTGTTCCTATAGAAATACAGGCTGAAATGAAGCAATTATACTGTGCATTAGCAGAATTGTTGCGCCATTTTTGGTGTTGTTTTCCTACAACAACTCCACAGTTAGAAGAAAAAGTTTTATCTATGCAAGCAAGCCTTCAAAGATTTGAGCATTTTAAACTTCAGCCATTTCAAGATAAACTTTCAAAAAATTGCTTACCTCCTCAATTATGTGAACACATGCGAAGTTTGATACAGGCTGCTTATAAGAAATTTGCTACTTGGCAAAGTAGATTAATTAGATGATAAACTTTTTACATTAGACTTAAGATTTAATCTGCCTAAAACTGTATGGTATTGCCATATGTTTCCCTCATTGTTTGTTAGCATTAGTACTGCCTTGACAGTGCAAAATTTTTTTTTTCATTTATATAGTTATTGATGTTTTGCAGTAGTATGCACTTATGTTTTGAAATTTTATCCAAAATTTTCAATGACTTTGTGTTGTAAGTGAATTTAAATTGTACAAATTATGGTTATGTTGCAACTTAAATATTATTTTAAAGGAGGAAAAAAATTTATTGAATACTAACAGCTTATCTAAAACTGCTTATAAACTGTAAAATTTTAAATGTTATAAACATTTTGATTCTATAAAAGTAATTTATTGATTCAGTAGTAGTGTTGATTAGGGATTGACCGAATACCGAATAGTTGATTCGGTATTCGGTGGTTCGGCATGTAAACCGAATATTCGGCTTCGGCCGAATACTTTTAAGTATTCGGCCGAATAATTGCAGATAAGTATTTTTTTTTAGATTTAGAAGAATTCTCTTTTACTTAGCAGTAGAATAGGCTAAACAATAAGTTTTCAGGGGTCTGCCCAGACTTTTTTTCCCCAGGGTCCTGTTTTTGTGAAATTATGATCAGCTTTTTACATTTAGTAAAGATCTAGTCATAATTTTGTGAGTTTGAAATGATTGTTATATTCAGATCCTTGTTTATACATTTTTAAGAAGATATATGTATGTAAAATACATATATATATATATATATTATATATGTAAAAATGACAAGCCAGATTTTACTTTTAAATGATTAAATTTTAAAAAGGCCCAGTTTAAAGATGAAAAAGTTTTGTGAAAGACCTATTTTTGAGACAAAGAATTTTGTGAAGGGTCCTGTTTTAAGGTGAAAAGTTTTGTGAAGGGTCCTATTTTGAGATAAAATATTTTGTGAAGGGTCCTGTTTTGAAATTAAAAATTTTGTGAAGGGTCCTGTTTTGAAATTAAAAATTTTGTGAAGGATCCTTTAAAGGACTCAATTTTTTTCTAAACAGATCCCTGGTTTCAATATTATGTGCATGAGTTCAGAGTTCAGCTGCACTACAAAAAGCAAATCAAAGGACATTTTTAATTAAAAAAAAACTTTTTCCTTCCTAAAATAGTTTAGATTGGGGTGAAATCGAAACAACTGTCTACAATAGGGAAAAATAAAGTAAGGAATATGCACATCTTTCCCTTATCATTTAATTTTAATTATTTCTACATTAGTTTTTTTAATTAATTTAATGTATATTTTCTTTAATATACACATCAAATAAGCATATCAGAGTTCATATCTGTATATCTAAGATCTAAGGTTATTAAAGAAAATACACACATCAAATAAGTATACCCTTATGCATATCCTATAGCTTTTATAACCGCTACTATATCAAAATTGCTCAAATTTGATTTCTTCATCACTACTGTGTTAAAATATTAATCAAAATATAAATATCTATCAATAATTTGACAGAAAATAGTTAAATGTACGAATTGATATGATACCTTTTGTATTTTGAAAACATTCCTATTGAATATGTTTATAATTAGACTTAGACAATCAGGAAATCAGCTTAATGACAACATTGTTTCTTTTTATTTTAATGAACTTTTGTTTTTCTGACAATCCTTACCCTTAATAATAGCCTGCATAATTTAATATTTTCATAGGGTATTTTTGGGTATTGACTAGTGATAAAATAATAAAAAATAAGTGATGGGTTAATGAATTTGTGAGTGGAAAGAAGTCATTAAATTTTTTTGTTAATTAGATTTAAGAATAAAAATGTATCTGAATTAAATTATTGAGAATTTAATTTCAATTAAAGTTTATTAAAAAAGCTAATATAGGCAAAAATGTTTAAGTATATAGAAAAATGCGTATTAAAAAATTTCAAGTATTCGGTTGCCGAATACCGAATATTCGGTATACACTTCGACCGAAGCTTCGGTATTCGGCAAAATTGCTGCTTCGGTCAATCCCTAGTGTTGATGTACTTTTCTTTCTCTTCTATGAATAGGTAAACCCCTTCTTTTTTTCCCCTTAAGTTAATATCCTTTCTGTGGAAGGGAAAAATGATTAGTTATAGTATTACCAATACTTTCACAGTTGTATGCAAGTTTCAAATTAATTTTTATAAATTCTAGTTCTCATTGTAATAGCATTTTTAAAACTACTTTTCATACTTAGGCAACAAATATTTATAGTAAAGCATATCTTAACATGAAATATTGGAAATGCAGTAATGAGTAAAGAAAAATTAGCATGCCAAAGGTGCAAACATTTAATTTCGCAGTATCCAGGAGTGTAAAAATTGTTTGGAAATCTAGGAGCCAGCTACTAGCAGTAATGAATTTGGGGAAAAAACTGTAGCATAAGTTAGCAATCAGCTACTCTTGTTAATTAAATATATTGTTTAACACATGACATGAAATTCTACAGTAAAAAAAAAAAAAAAAGTAATCTCTAAAAACTTCTTTAAACACCATAAAAGTAAAAATACACAATGCATTTCGAAAGGATGTCTTACTTCTACTGTAGTACCAGTAGCATGTGCTTTTTTGCAGTGATGGGAGGATTCATCCCCAGACTTGAATAAAACCAAAAACTTTCCGCGCACATAAATATTGGGTCAAAAATTTTCTGCAAATTAATTTAATGTTTAATAAAATTACATGATATATTATTTTGACGATATGAATTAAAAACCATAGTTTAAAATAATTGCTATTTCAAAATTAATTAATATTAATTAATGAATAATTATTTTAATTAAAATTAATAAAGCAAAAATCCATGATAGGAAGGGTGAATTCTTTTCAATTATTTTGTCAATGCATTTAGAAACAGCCCAATCCTTAGTGATCCCTTCCCGCAAAATGCCAGTCACTCTTATAACACTACGAAATTATTAGATTTAACTGCCGTCGCCGGGCTAAAAAGTCACTGCAGCAGCCGATGGATAACTGATCTGAAATAGAATAACTGACTAATGATAACTGAAATAGAAATAAAAGGGTCTGTGATGTCACAATTATGTTTTCAGTCTTTAAACTTTGAATTGTGGGCGTACAATATGTATAAATCGTACATAAAATTGGAGAATATTTTTAATTTTCGGTATTAAAAAAAGGTAAAAAAAAAACAACAAAAAAGTTTTTCTTTTCTTAACTTTTGCTGCAAAGTTCTGAATTTTTCACAAAATTTTCCACACATGGTGTTCGCGCGTGCGTACCTTCAAATCCCATTGTGTAGTTTTACGTTTTAGGTGTTTAAAGGAATTTTTGGAACAACTTGCGAATACGCCCGGAGTCCGCCATCTTGTTTCTTTGCTGGTCATTTATAACCACTTTATGCTTAATTTAACAACATAAACAAGAACAAAAATAAATAAATAAATCCAAATAAAGAAATTTAAAATCGGCGATGATCAACAAAGAAACAAGATGGCAGACTCCGGGCGTATTCGCAAGTTGTTCCGAATTTTTAGTGTGTTTTCAATTCAATAATCTTAAAAACAAGAATTTAAATGCTAAGAAACCAAAACAAATAATTACACTTCATTTTTTTTTTTTTTGTTGTTTTTTTGCACATAAGAAAAAAAAATCAATAAATATTTAAGTTTGTAAATACAAAATTATTTTTTATTTCAGAGGAAATATTTAGGTACCAGTGTCGAAAATTTAGATGATCTGGCTTCTGGGATTTTTACACCCCTGGCGGTATCCATAGATACTTAACAGTTTTTGACTTATTCTAACCACAGACTTCTAATATAAGTAGACTCCCAATCGGCAACCTTTTCTTGTCTCCTACATCTCTGCCCTCCATCACGTGATGGAAGGCAGATTTAGTGTGCCAAACTGGTTTTTCTCCCGCCAAAATCTCCTCGGAATCTCTCTCCAGTTTCCCGCCGAAACATCGTCTGTCTGCGTTTGTCTTGAGTTGACCGTACTTTTGCTTTTCTTTTTAATTTACCCTTTAAAAGTTCTTTTAAGAACTTTTTATTTCAGCTTTTAAAATGACAACTTTCGCGTCAGCTTGTAGTTTCGCTTCTATGTTTACATTTATTTCATTGCAAGGATGAAATCCGAAAGTTGCCAATAAAGGGATTACTGCCAAAATACGGCACCCTTTTGGCGATGAAAGCAAAACATGTTGGAGTCAAAACCTTCCCGAGAGAACAATGGGATTGGGAGTCTACTTATATTAAAAGTCTGTGATTCTAACATTGCTAATTATTTTCTATCCTTCTCACTGCCACTAGTTGGAAAACTGCTTTATATGAATTGCAGCATGCAATGTGAATGAATTGATAGAAATTGTTTTGGTACTTTTCGGTTAGCTGAGCATATACATGTACATGTCTATATAACACTGGTGCCCAGCTAACCGAAAAGTACCATTGCTTTTACATGGCTTAGGTGAAAACATGTTTATGCCGCTTGAGAACTGGTCTTTGATTTTTATTGTTGAAAATTTTTTTCTATATTTTTCATCATTTTATATCATTAAAATTATAAAATTAATTTTGCATTTAATGATTTAACCATCTGAGTGTCTTAAAAATTCAGTAATTATCCGTGCCAGGCTGCCAGGTCATATTCACTGTGCCGAAAGTATTAATTGCAGTAAACCTTATTTATTTTTCATTTTAAGTGCATTGTTGATATTATATAATAGGGATGGGACGAATATTTGGTATTCGGCCCTTTTGCCAAATATTCGGTTGGCTGAATATTGAAGGCTTATTGACCGAATGCTTCGGCTGAATACCTGTGGCCGAATATTGCTAAAATCTCCCAGAATAGTGAAAAATATCTTGCCAAATTAGTTCAGATTTTTTTTTAATCGTTTCTTGCAATTTTTTCTTTTCTAATCCAAATTGTCTGCTTTCTGGCACATTCATGAAGTCATTCTTATTTGCACAAAATTTACAGTTATTTAGATACTAAAAAATATACAGCCTTTCTGTATTTTAAAGTTGGGGGATCTTTTAGAAAATGTTGCCCAAATTAGAGATTCAATTGACAGAGAAATGTCTTCATCAGAGAATGATAAATTGCAACTCAAGATGTAAAAACTCTTATAGAAAAAAAGAATCATTGTGTTATTCTAAACACTTGAATATTCATTAATGTCTCCAAATTCCAAGCACAAATAAAAAGGCTCGTATTAAATTCATGATAACTTACTTTCTATTTTTTATAAAATAAGAAATGAAAAAATTCTTTCACTAGATGTATTTAGCTTTAGCTAATATTCATTTTCAAGATGGACTATCAGATATAACTATTTCAAGTACAACAGTTACATCTGAAAACAGGACTAGTATCAAACTTTATACTCACAGTGCAACTTGCTTTATGAAGATAGTTTTATAAATATATTTAAATATAAATTCTAAATATTTTTTAATTCTATAGTTTTCACTTTTAAGTAATTATTTGCATGATTATTGGCTTTAATATGTAAATATTATTATGTGTACATTTTTTAATTTACATCTTCCTTCATTCATGTTATCAGATTCTGTTTATGCTTTTAATGCTTGTTGAATAAATGGAATATTGTATGTGCTGTTTCAAATGTTAAAGATTTTGTTAATATATGTATTCTACTTTAACTATACCTTTTGATTTAATGTAATTTGTAATTTAAGTCTTGGAAACTGATTTCAGAACAGATTCATTTTTACAATTTTTTTTTACCATTAGAAATACAAATTCTTGATTACTTGATTAAAGGTTATTTCAGAAAATACCTCCTCATGAGTTAAGAGAGAGAGTGTAAGAGTAGTAATTATTGATTTTGAATGCAAGAAAGGATAAAAGTATCATTTGATAGTAAATTCTTTTTATTTTAATGGAAATAACTTACCATCCTTATTTACTGAAAATCAATTTGATGTACCTTAGAATAAAAGGATGTAATGCAACTTCATAATTTTTTCTACTAAAATAAGTTTATCAAACTAAAAAATGAATTTCAAAGTATATTTAAGAGTAGAAAAGATTAATGAGTTCCTATTTTCTAAATTATATGTAATCAAAAGTTATTTTCTTCATTGGAAAAAAAAAAAGTTGGTATTCGACCGCCGAATATTCGGTATTCGGCCAAATCACTAATTCGTCCCATTCCTATTATATAATTGCCATGCTGAAGGTAGTAGCAGAAGTAGTTATATAAATGTGACCATATGATATAGCATATAGGTATATTCATTGATACAGTAAAACCTCGCTAAAGCAAACCATGTTCCGTTCCAATAAAAATTGGTTGCTCCGAGAGGTGGGTTCTTAATGGAGGTCATGTTTAAATCTAGATTTTAATTGTTAAAAAAAGGTAACAATTAATGTTACTAAAATTTATTTTTCACATTAGGAAAAAATATGAAAATTTAAGTATCAAAACAAAAGTTAATTACATAAGTTAATTACTGCAGAGTTTTAAAAATGAATACATTGACGTTTGCTTTGATTTTACAGTTTTATCTTTTATAACTTTTATTTCCAAGTCGTTTCAAAGTTCAGTAAGTAAATGCAATTTTTTTTTGTATGGGAACAAATAATGCCAATTTCATTCTATTTGAGAGTTTCCTGATAGAATAGAGCAAGGGAGTTTATTAACTGTCATTCTTAATTTGTCATCAGAGTTAGATTCATTGCCTAAAAAGGCATAAAATGGGTTTAAATACTTAAAAGTTACCGGAATTTTAAAAAAAATCTGAAACTTAGTTAAGAAGTTTGATGACTAATGCGTTCTCCGGAATTATTTTTCTAATAAAACCTTCTTCAAGCGACCAGGAAAAAATGGAATTTATTTCATTTTCTTCAAAGAAATGGGTCGCTCATGGAGGGAGTTGAACTGGGATGCTCTCTGAATGGAGGTAAATTTAGTATTGAGCCTATGGAAATAAATTTCATTCTGTGAAAAAATGGTCATTCATTGAGGTGGTCGCACAGGGAGGTTTCACTGTATTTATATTAGATAATATTTACATTATATTCATTCTGGTGGGCATAACAAACCGCTAGAAATAAAACTACCATTTTTAATAAATGTATAATTAATTACTGTTTTGTATTATTTCAGTTTGCTTTTATATTTTAAAATGATTCTATGTATTATTAAATAATGTACATTAAATTGCCACTTTGAACACGATTGGCGATTTGGAACGATAAAAGAAATTGGCAATTAACAACCATTTTCGGCAATCTATCTACCTTGCATGGATAACATGCAAGTACTGAAAATTCTTATATTTTAGTGTAAAATTTCTCCTTGGTTATTGCGTAGCTGCCATCCTTCCAGTTTTTCTCAAGTCGAATAAACATATTTCAATCAGAAGTTTTATTTAAAGATTGAAAATATACAATTTATTACACAGGAGGAAGACATTTTAATTAAAAAAAAAATTGGTTTCCAATTTGTATCATATTTAGTTTCATAATTTTCATACCCTCTACAGGGCTTGAAATTCAATTTTTTAGAGGAGGGGAGTCTCCCTACCAACATTTATAAATGGAGGGGAGTTGAGCTGTTTGGGAGGGAGAAAAAAAATCTTTAAAACCCACTGTTATTTTATGTGCTATTTAAAGAATTACATTAATACATACATGCAAAAATTGAAGCGTTTTAAATCAACAACTCAGAATAATTGTGTAAAATGCTTTTTAATTTAAATAAGGAAGAAAGTCGTTTTTATACAGTTTATTTTTCAATTTTCAACCAAATTTCAAGGGTCCTTCCTTAGGATCACAGAAAAACGCGAGTTTAGTCTATGGCGAAAATTGCGTTTTTTCCCGCTATCTTTGATGAAATTAGTGCTTTTTTTGCGATCGTTTGACGAAACTTGCGTTTTTTTTTTTTGCGATCCTTAGACGAAATTTGGTTTTTTTTGCGATCCTTTGATGAAACTCGCATTTTTTTCGCTATATTTTGACGAAACTCGCGTTTTTTTCTCTAATCTTTGACGAAAGTTGCATTTTTTGCTATCCTTTGACGAAATTTGCGTTTTCTTTTGCGATCTTATGACAAAATTTGCGTTTTTCCGCGATCCTTTGACGAAATTTGCGTTTTGATTGCAATCCTTTAATGAAATTTTGCATCTTATTCGCAATTATTTGACGAAATAAGTATTTTTTCCGCGATGCTTTGCGACAAAATTGATTTTCCGGCGACCATTTGTCGAAATTCGCGATATTTTTCCATTATATTTTTTAATGTCCGAATTTTCAGACTGATAGCCGATTTTTCATAATTTTCCGAACTGAATGCCGTAAGTTTTCGGAAAATTTACAACTGAATCACCCCTGAATTTGCCAATCAGTCACGGAAAATAATGCAAAACTTATCAATTGATCTCGGGGGGGAAAAAAATCGTGAAATTTTTCTATCTGTCGCAGGAAAAATCGTGAATTTCAACGATCATTCGGGGTAAAAACTCGCAAATTATGTCGATCGGTTACGCAAAAATATTTACAGAAATGATGAAATTTTTTGTGCGGGATTTAAAATTTTTGGACGCGAATCCCGCCCTGAAATTCAAGCCCTGCTCTACTTTTGGCACCGAAGAAATTAGTAAAAGTACATAAAATATGCTGTTAAATACGGAATATTTGATTTTTAAAATAAACTCAAGGTTGGCAGGTTTGTCATTGTCTATATCAATTGTATTAAAACTATGGTCCGCAGATGCCAAAGGGTTCACAATGCGTCATCAGGGGGTCTTCAAAGGATTCAGTGCTTAGTATAAAAATTTTCAGTACTTTTCTACTATAGAGGCCTTGATTTTTTTTTTTTTTTTTAAGTATAAGCTTGGCATATTTCAGGCTTCAGAAAGTGAGATTTGTTGCCAAATGCTGTAAACAGCTTTGAAAACAAGTCTAATGTTTTAAACATGGAACTATTAGTAAAGAGGAACTGACATTTCCTTTAAATAGTGAAGCTTCAACTGTAACTGCTATCACAGGTGTTGTTTGCCAGCGGTAGAAACTTCCACCAGTAGATTTATATAGAATTTTTTTCCTTATTTAAACGCGTTATTATTGCAAAATTTCAGTCATAAATAATGGTGGAAACACTTTCATTTTTGCTGGTAGATGTTTACTTTGGCGGTAGTCAGGCCCTGCATTTCTGCCATATTGTGACAACCAGGTAAGCAAACTGACAGTTTTAAAGGGCAAACTGATACCAGTAAAAAAAAAAATAGAAATTTTTACATTTTTGATAAACAAATTCCATGAATAAGATATAAGACGAAATTTTCAATTCAATTTTACTGGTGGGAAGTTTGCCCTAGTGGTAATCAGAAACTGAAGATCCGATTTTTAAAAAGCAGCCGCCCAACCACCTCAGTTACTTCACTCGGAACTGGTAGACATTACACTATATGCCTCCTCCTTTTATTTATAACTCCATTGTTTTAAAGCCGTATTACTTCACAAATAATTCTTTTGAAAAAAATGTTGAAAGGTGTCACCTCTCCCTACTTTTATGCTTGTAAGTATCGCCTCAAAAATCCGGCATCGTCAGGACTGAGATAAAATCAAATTTTTGAAAATTCCAGATTTGTGAAAAAAATATCAAAAGTACTTCCAATATTCTTAATGGTGCCTTTAGTCATAATTTAATTCATGTGTTACAAAAGAAAATCTAATAAGCAGTGAGGTCATTTTTCCTTATTTAATTACGAAACATCGATATTTATTTTATTCGTTTCAATTTTTTTTACAATTTATTTAATTATATATTAATTATTATTATATATTAACATTAATTATTATTATATATTAATATTAATTATTATTATATATTAATATTAATTATTATATATTAATATATTCTTCAACAATTTTTTCTTGTATTATATACAAGTGAGGAATATCTATTTCTGAAATAGTCTTGTCTTTCTAAAGCAGATATTAATTCTCCAGTCAAATTTATGTATTTTCCAGAAACACCTTTTCTTCTGCCGGTTCCTTGTCCTTCGAACTGTTATTAGCCACTTCTATTTAGCACAGCATCAGCAATCTCGTTGTCTGTTAAATTTTTCATCAACTCTCATCCAATCATCTGTGTCATTTTTTCAACACTTTTGCATTTGCACTTTTGCACACATGCATTTTCTGATTTTGCTTATTCATTTAGCTCATAAACGGCAGCCTACCTGTTCATGTGGAATGTGGAAGCCTGAAAATTCTTCCTCATTATCAATGTCATAGTTGGTGGAAATCTAAAATAAGCATTCTTCATAAATTCTGTTCTACAAAGGCATTTTAGTGACCACAGAATTCCCTGATCCAATGGCTGAATAATTGATTTGCTATTGAGAGATAAAAACGTAGTGATGACATTTTTATTCAAGAATTTAGTCTGAACTGTGCAATTATTCAGCCATAAAACAATCTTCTAATCATGTGAAAGATCTATAGACTGGAGTAGCATCATGCCTCCAGAACAAAGGGACATTTAAATGAGTCACTCATGATGTCCAAAGTCATCCATGCCCACTTGTGGGATTTATACTAATCTTTGATGACATTAAATGAATACGGGTATTTGCTTTTCTCAATCACCAGAAATTTACATTTATGAGTATCTGTGACATTTGAGCATGCAAATACCACAATCAGTTTTTTGTGGTGCAGCTACCTCATTTGAAGCAGCAACACCAGAACAATCCGGTCTTATATGCATTACAAATTTGTTCAGGAGATGACTTCTCTTTTGCAAGAAATCAGAAAACTCTTGGATGAAATTTTCAGTGGCTTCATCATCCACAGAGAGATTATCCAATTATACTGCTAATTTCCAAATGCTGGGTAAACTTTAAATCCTTGCTACCACCCTTGAGAATATTTGCACGTTTCAGAAATGTTCAATTCCTGGTAATATGTTTTGCTTGTACAATCAGCATAGCACCTGATATGGATACTCCTTCATTTCATTTTAACTGAAACCATTCAAAGAGCATTTTCTTAACTGTTCCAATCTTTCCCTCGTGAGTGCTTTTTCTCTTCAGCATATCCTTCAGCACATCACTTTTTGTTTAAAATTGCAGTATTTTTTGTTTCTGTTTTTTAATGTGTCATAAACTGTCCATGGTCCAATTCCATATTTAGCACACAACTGTTTCACAGACCAACCACTTTCTAACTTTTTTATAAAATCCACTTTTTCTTTGACAAGCAAATTTAAATGCTTTCTTTTAGATCCAACATGAGGTTTTGAAAAAGACATATTATCTATCACTAATAATACAAATAACTTCATAGAAGAAAAATATGCATGGTTGTCCGAGGAATTCAGGCCTCGGTAGAAATAAGTCACAATGAAAGCAATCTCTCCTCTTCTGTGCTCTCTCATGTACCCATTGTTTAGGTAAAAGGGTAAGATGTGTTTTAATTGGATACGGCGACCTTTGCCCTCTGGCCAACTTGTGCTTTCTGATTTGTGTTCCATAATCTTCTCTGCTGAAGAACTAATGTCTGCATCTCCATGCTCAAGGATGTAGTGGAGGGTATACACTTGTATATAACTTCTGGATAACTTGTATACCCTTTGGTATTTTTACAACTACACTACTATCCGTGCTGTTGTTAAGCAACAGAGTATCTCTGAGTTTTCTCGGACATTCTGTTGTTCAAAAAAGTAATCGCCTCTGGCAAATGTAGAAAACACGTTTTCTTCCTAGTCAATTTTTTTTTTTTTTTGTTTTGTTTCACTTTTAGTTTAAAAATTTGTAACTTGTAAACATGTAAGTTGGAAGTGTAGAAAAAAAAAGAGGACAAAAGATTTTGATGCCGGATTTTTGAGGTCACACTATTATTGTACCTCATATACTATTTACTTCTGTTTCTATATAAAAATAGACGAATGACTTTATATTAAATTTTATAAATATTGAAAAAATTGCTTGTGTATATGAAACAGTGAATAGGTATTTGACAAGTTTCCTTCTCTCACCAAAGCCATTTTTTTTTATGTCCTGTCAAGACCACTGTACTGGAAAAGTATTCAATTTTCCCTTATATATATTTTGAGAGAAATCTTGCCAATAAAATTGAAGAAACTGGGAAAACTGTTTAAAAAGTACTGTTTAATTTTTTGTAACATTATTATTTTATACATTGTATGATGAGTTTATATATCCTGTATTTGATATTTAAGATGCATACTTCTGTATTTGATATTTATGATGCACATACATTCTTGAATTTTGAGCACCTCTATTTCGAAATAGTAATTTTCATCTCATTTAATCACAGAAACTTGTTACAAATTCTGTGATTAAGCAAGTTGAAGATTACTATTTGGAGATAAAGAGGCTCAAAAGTAAGGTACATTCCATACACATCCTGCATATACTAAAGAAATCGGTACTTTCAGATATAAATCGTGAGGGTCCACAAAGACACAGGGTATACGAAAAGGGGTTCTGTGGTAACCAAAAGTTTTAAGAACTGCTGGTCTGTATGAATAGTTTTTAGTCCTTGATTATCTAAAAATTTCTTTTTTATTTAAAAACACCAGGTTCTTCACAAAAAAATAAATGTCTTTTACTTATTACTAGCCTTTTATGTGTAGTTATCCGACTTGTATAAAACCAAAAAATTTTTAATAAAATGTTACATTATTTTCATGATATGAATTAAAAACAGTAGTTTAAAATAATTAACATTTAAATTAAAAATTAAAATTAATTAAAAAATAATTATTTTGGTTAAAAATAATAAACTAAAAAATCCATCATAGGAAGGCAGAGGTGATTCTAGGTAAAGAAAAAAAATTTCTGAAATTCAAAGCAAATTTTCTGAAAGGTTATAGCAGAGGGAGGAAATTGCCTATCGGTACTAAGTGCTTTTGTTGCCCATCAAGTTAACTGTTTTCGAATTCGGTTGATTTCAGGCTGAGTGTAGATTCCTTCAAATTGGGTTCGGATTAACCCGATTTTTCAAAAGTTAGTTCAATATATTATTTCAGATTAAAAACTATAACTATAATAATAAACATAGATGTTTGTATGTCTGTTGTTTTCCAAAGAGACTTTTTATTCCGCGACGCTTTGATGAAATTTGCGTTTCTTCAGCGATCCTTTGGTGAGTTTTGCATTTCTTTCACAATACTTTGAGGAAATTCACAAACATTTGATAAAGTTCGCATTTTTTTTCTCGATCATGTGGCAAAATTCGCATTTTTTCTGCTATCCTTTGATAAAATTCATGTTTTCTTCGCGATCCTTTGACGAAATTCGCATTTTCTTCCCGATTATTTGACAAATTTTGAGTTTTTTGCGGTCCTTTGTCGAAATTCGTGATTTTTCTGCTGCCTTTTGACAAAATTCGCATTTTCTCATGATTCTTTGACAAATTTTGCGGTCCTTTGTCGAAATTCGTAATTTTCCGCTGCCTTTTGACGAAATTCGCATTTTTTTTCACGATGCTTTCATGAAATTCACATTTCTTTTCCCAGTCCTTTGTTGAAATTTGTGTTTCTTCGCGATCCTTTGTCGAAATTCGTGATTTTTTCGCTGTCTTTTGACAAAATTCGCATTTTCTCACGATTCTTTGACAAATTTTGCAGTCCTTTGTTGAAATTCGTGATTTTCCACTTGCTTTTGACAAAATTCGCATTTTTTTCACGATTGCTTTGATAAACTTCATGTTTCTTTTCCCGGTCCTTTGTTGAAATTTGCGTTTTTTCACAGCCCTTAGATGAAATTTGTGTTTTTCCTGCGTTCATTTGATGAAATTCGTCATTTTTCTCGGTCCTTTGTTGAAATTCACATTTACTAGCTGACCCGCCCGGCATTGCCCGAGCCCATAATAATATTTCGTAATTAGTCGTAATTTTCCTTTTTTCGCAGTCCTTTGATCTAATTCGAGTTTTTCCCGAGACCTTTCAATGAAATTCACGTTTTGAACGCGACCCTTTGATGAAATTCGCGTTTTGAACGCGATCATTTGACGAAGTTTGTGTTCTTTCTGCGATCATTTGATGGAACTCTCGTTTTCTCTGCGATCCTTAGACGAAATTTAAGATTTTTTTTTTGCAAACTAATGACGAAATTGATTTTTTATGGTGACCATTTGTCAAAATTGGCATTTTTTTTTTGTGCCCGAATTTTGGATAAATTTGCTTTCGGAAACTCCCATGCTTTTAATTGTGTGCGAACAGTAAATAAATCGTACATAAAATTGGGGAATATTTTTAATTTAAAAAAAAAAAATTACAAAAACAAAATTGTTTTCCTTTTCTAAATTTCCGAATTTTGCGGAAAATTTTCCACACACGGTGTGCCTATATTATACTACTCTGGTAGTTATGAATATTATATAACAGAGATAGTAAGGAAGTTAATCAGGTTAATTTCATTTGCTTTGTTAAAATTTAAAAATGTTTCCAAGCTGTATGTTGTATAAAAAAATATGTCAAGAATACATTTGGAGTTTATACGAAAGTAATTATTTTGATAGTAATTGCATTATATTGTTTGTTGGGGAACAGATAATATCTTACATGTATTTTTAAGAATGTTAAATTAAAATAATTGGAATCGGTGTCTTCTCAGTAGATCAAGGACAGCAGAATGCCGGGAATCGAGACTGTTCACACTGTAAAAAAGATTGGGCAATGTAAAAAAAAAAATTGATTTTTCTTTATAACTATTTTGTTTTAGCTTGCGAAAATCAAAGTTATCTAAAATGTAATCTGAAAAGAAAGAAAAAAATCTTTAAAGGTGAAAATGAAAAATGTGGTATTTCATTCAAAAATCCATTTTAGTGTTTCAGCCATATTTAATCAATGGTGAACCCTAGTCAACTGAAATTTACAGACCTTCATTGCCAGATTTAAATGGGATAGAGGCAAATACTACACAATCTTCTTAGTCCAGGCAATAGGGGATTTTACCTGGCAAAATTAATGGTAGTTCTGGAAATCGGCTTACTTTGTTTTTTGGGTCGCTGAATCCAAATTTGTAACTTCCCACCAAAATTTCCCCCGGCAACCCCCCCTCCCCAAATTTTGGTAAAATGCCTCCCAAAAAAGGGTTTTATTAAATAAATCAAATTTTTTATTGTTTTAGGGGAAAAGTATCTAGAAATTCCGAAAATAGACAAAATTTCCAACAAATAAGATATATGACATTATGATGTGGGATGAATGGGGAGGGGGGGATCTGCCTCGGAACATGCACCGCGGTGCTGCATGGACTAAGTTGTGCAATTCCACTTAACCACTCACATTGTTTACATTTGCACTCCCGTCTCCCAGGTGAAAAGCATTACGAAGTTCAGAAACTAGACAAAATTTGCAACAAAAAGGATGTATGACATTATGACGTAGGATGAATGGGGAGGGGGAGGGCTGCCTTTGAACATGTACTGCAGCGCTACGTGCACCAAGTTATGAAGTCCAGGCAATAGGGGATTTTACCTGGCAAAATTAATACTAGTTCTGGATTTCGAGTCACATTATGGTTTTTGGGTCACTGAATCCGAATTTGTAACTTCCCACCAAAATTTTACACAACTCCCCAAAAAATTGATTTTTCGAAAAGATTTAGTTTTTGAGAAAAGCGCGCAGGGAATGTTCCGAGGCAGCCCCCTCTCTCCCCGTTTATCCTACGTCATAATGTCATATATCTATATTTGTTGCAAATTTTGTCTAGTTTCTGAATTTCATAATGCTTTATCCCTAAAACAATAAGAAATTTAAGTTAAAACAACTATTTGGGAGGGAGGGGGAAATTAAAAATTCGGATTCAGCGACCCGGAAAACTTAAAGTAAACCTTATAGGGAAAGTTCGGAGGGGAGACGGGAGTGCAAATGTAAATGATGCGAGTGGTTAAGTGGCATTGCACAACTTAGTCCACGCAGCACTGCAGCACATGTTCCGAGGCAGATCTCCCCCCTCACCATTCATCCCATGTCATAATGTCATATATCTTATTTGTTACAAATTTTGTGTACTTTCTGATTTTCTAGATACTTTTTCCTTAAAACAATAAAAAAAATTGATTTTTTTTAATAAAGACCTTTTTGGGGGGGCTTTTTACTAAAATTTGGGAAGGTTGCTGGGAGAAATTTTGGTGGGAAGTTAAAAATTCGGATTCAGCGACCCAAAAAACATCTAGTAAGCCTTTTTTCAGAACTACCATGAATTTTGCTAGGTAGAGTCCCTATACGGTCTCTATTGCCTGGACTATCTATATTCTTTCAAAAATGGTATATCAGCACTTGCCAAGTTCCTAATCCTGTCGGTATAATGAAACAAATGTTTCAATGTAATAAAACATCTTAGTAAGTTAAATTGCATTTTTCTTTTTTTAAAGCTGTTTTGTTTACTATCTGAATTTTGTAAACCTCTCTGTGGGCCAGATTTTTAGATATTAATATCTAAGTTTCTATGATTTATTGAAAAAGTTCCTGGAATATCAGAATTCCATTTTAGATTTTTTGTTGTTGTTGTTTATATTTTCAGTAATTTTTTTGTGCCACTTTTTTAAATAAAAACTTTCCATAAAGATACAAACAGTTTTAAATTTTCATAAATTAATCTGTAAGCAAAATATGAAAAATTTTCTGATTTCCATGAGCTTATTTTTAAAAAGGTCATTTTTAAACATATATGTGTGCTATTTGTGTATGTTTTTTTTTTTTTTTTTTTTTTTTTTTTTTTTTTTTCCCAGTAAGCCATAGAAAGTACGGTGGCAAGAATTATTTAAAAAATATATGAAAATTGTAGAAAAGTCAATTCTCTATAAGTACAGTTTGCAGTTATACTTAGTACTGCATAAACTCCAATTTAGTATCTGGCGCAAAAAACCTTTTTGCACATTGTTGGTGCATCACTAATAATGACAAAATGTGCTGATGAAGCCTATCATTTCCTACTGTAATTTATGCTGGTTGGTGCAGGGGCACCAATCTCATCACCCTTGCTGCAGCTTTGTTTATATTTTTTGAGACTTTTTCCTCTTCCAGCTCAGCAACTAAAAGAATCGGCATTTCTCAATTCCTTTTATTGCTGGTAAAAGAAAAAGTGGCGAGAGAAATAAAATTCGGGAAAGCAGACGATTTTAAGATACTTCCAACAGGGCATTTTAATTAATTTATTTTGTCTAATGGGGAAGGATGTAGGTGTTCAATTTGTGAGTCATGTTTTGTGAATTTTCAGGGATTCACTAGTAAAATGCAAGCAAATGCGAACCCTGCTTTAAGCTGGGATATCATAGAATTTATCAGAATTAGGCCTAGAATTTTGATGTTTATCTGTGAGATCTTATATGAGTCATATGATTAATTTGCAAGCTAATGTTAAACCACTATAGGAATTCTTTGTTTTTTACAAATTTGCATTTAAATATTTTTAAATGTTTGTTCATTTTTTTTTTCCTTTTTGTTTTACATTGGATATCTAAAGTTAATGTCTAATGTAGTATCTTTGTACCTTTTAGATTGCAATTTATTTCGAATGACATTTTCTATTATGGAACCTACCAGCCAATTTTTTTTCCTGAAATTAAAAGTGTCCTTGGAAATAAACTGCAACCAAAATCCAAAAAGTTCTAAGCATTAGACATGACATCTCAGATATCTTATACAAAAAACTAATTCAAAATATTGAAATGGCTGTAAAAAATGTTTAAGGAACTAATAAATTAGTTTAACATTAGCTTGCATATTTAAGTGACTAGTGTGTGTGCTCTGTTTGAAATATATATTGCTGATTTATGATGAATGAATCTTCGTTAGTTTCTATGCTTATTGAGATCTTTCTGCAATTCCGTAAGGCCTTAATATTGAAAATATTCTCTGATATTTTGAAGTTGTTTTTTTTTTCCTTTGTAAATTCCAGCTTTTCCAAATGTGTAGGAACCCAGCTTATATTTTTCTTGGAAAAAATTGTTTGCTTTTTAAAAATTTTGAGAAATATTTGTTACAGCATAATCTCATACTATAAAGTTGTGTGTGTCAAGATTATATCTAGTTATGCTGCCATATTTGACTGATTTTTTATGTAACAAATACTGGTATCCCCCAGGTTTAAAAAAGGACAGTGTGCTGCTAGTGGGAAAGGGCATTTTATAGATTTTTAGAGACACTCTTTTCAGATCACAATGAGACTGTTTTTACTCTGCAAATAATTGTGTTATTTGCAAAAGGCATTAAGGGATGCCATTTTTTGGATGAGGGTCAAGAAGGATAGAATTCTTTTTAACCAAAGAGCAGGAAGAGTGCAGTGCCCTTCTGAAATTGCATGGGAAAAACTGAAGTATTTATTTTAAAAATATTAAAAAAGAAATGATTTCATCTTTTTTTTTTTTTTTTTTTTTTTTATTAAAAACATTTTGCACTCTATTCTTAAGGTTGCTTATTTGTCTGCAGAATATAATTACTTTTAAAATACGTATATATATTTTGGAGTATACTATTTACTTTGTAATATTTCAAAGAAAAAAGTTCTATAAAAGTATTTCTATGTGTAGGGCACATAAATTATAATTGTTGCTTGTCAACTGCTGAAATCATTGGTGTTTTTGCAGAAGCTCTTTGTATGGGACATTGAAGACTGATTTCAGAGGGATAGGCATTAGTGATGTTTTCATTAATCAGTCTATATTTGTTAGGTGTTAAATTGATAAATAGGAATTGCTTTCTCCTGTTAGAGACTTGTTTTTCTTTGAGTGGTCCACTTTTAAAATTGATTTTTCATGATTTGTAAAAAGAAATTCTAATTTTAGATATATTTTGTACAAGATTTTGCGTTGTTTTGAAGTTAGTTCTTATCACATTGTTACTTCAGTATTTCTGACATACTTTCTTTTTTATATTTATGCATCTAAAATATTTTAGAATTTTTTAATTCTGCTGATGTTTATGTTGAAAAAAACTACAAAATATATTAACATTAACCTGTTAAGTCCTGACCTACACAGTTGTGTAGGTGATCCTAAGGAAAAAGAAAAAGCAAATTCCTCTTTAAAGCCGAGTCTGCATCACACAATTGTGTTGATCTTCCCTTGACGTAACCTGACATCGGAAATTTTTTTTTATTATTTTTTTTCAATCAAATATTATCCTATTAATTAAGGTTAAAAACCAAGACTTTTAATTTATACCAAAAATTTCAGGTCCTAAATTGTTATAACCTTGTATATTAAACTATCACCTCACAAATAACTTTAGTTCCTTTAAGTTTCAGCCAAAAAAGGTAAGGAAATGCTGCTTTAAAAAATCTAATTATTATGTGAAAATTTTAAGATTTTGTAAAAAGGTCACTTTTGATTTAAGATTTACCTTATTTAAAAAAAAAAAAAAAAAAAAAAAAACTTATAGAATGGTAGAAGAAACAAATATTTTGGTAAAGGATTAAATAGGAGCGAAAATCAACTTTAAGAGAAACCAACACACCAAAACAAAGGCATTGTAGCAGCATTTGCATACCTTAAAATTTTCCTCTGAAATAAAAGAAGAGGATTTCATAATGTTAATGATATTAGAAAATAAAACTGAATTAATGATGAATGACTAAGGGACCAACCACAGTACTCTGACGGACTGTTTTAGGTAATGTTTTTTCCATTTGCCAAATTCTTATATATAATGAAATATTTTAATAATCATCTAAATTTCTGTTTAATAAAAACTGTAAAATAATATATTGTAGTGGTGTTTTTTAAATGAATTTTCTACTTTTAATGTTTTTTTTTCTTATTAAGTGTATTATAAACCCCCCCCCCCCCCCCCGTTATAAAGTAAAGTTAAAGCTCATAAATAAGTTTCAATATCATGATCATTAATATAATCAATTTACCTATAATAATAAAGTTATGTGTTTGTATCATCATATTGCTTAAGGCATCACAGCCATTCAGTCTCAAGTGGTGATTGTTTAACATGCCCATTAGTATGAATAAAAAAGTCAGCTGATATCTAAATCAATATATTAACTAATTTTATTTCAAAAATTCTCAAGATTTTAAAATAAGCATTCTAGTTAAACATAGAAAGGGGTCATCCCACTCCTTTATTTTGAGGAATCTAAACAGCTACTTTCACCTGTTTGATAGTTATTGTTTAAATAGATGATCTGTTTGATAGTCTGCATTCGACAGTTTTGCTTTTTTTACTTTTATATGTCGCTTTTCATAAACATACCAGGCTTAGACTTTATTGTTATCATTAATAAATGTCCTGTTACTTTCCACATTAAGTAACAATAAGAAATCTAATTTTAGATAATTTAATTATTAGTGTAAGATCCAAGTCAAAATTTATAGATTTTGAGGGATGCTTATTTCAAAATTTTTATTTGATTTTAATAACTTTTGAAAGTATGATTTTTTCTCCCTCCATATAACTAGGCAATTAGTTCTTTGCAAATAGTTTTATCTCTAGTATCAACCTGCAGCACATAAACACCAGAAAGTAGATGTGAGACTATATTGAATACATTTGTAAATTTTATGCTATGTGTTTTTGTTATTGGTGATGGCATTGATTTGTTAATTCTGGATTTTGCAATATGTGTACTATTTTTAAAATTTAATTGATTTAAAGTTATTTCCAAAATTGTATGATAGTCATTAAGTCATGCAATAAATTTTATATAATGAAAAAATAAATAAATGGTAGATGTTACTTAGTTTTATTTTAATACTGTATCAAATACAACCTTTGTTGTTGTTCTTTTTGATGTGTTTACTGCATTGTTTTCGTCTATGAAAAGTACATTTCAATAAGCATGCCAGGGAGACATGTACCAACTCTATTTTGCTTAAAGAAAATAATTTTACTCTGAATGTCCAAATGTATGGGCATTTTCATAGAATAAAATATCACACAAAGGCTTACAATGTTCAGTCCTCCATTCACAACATAAATGCCAGTATTTATGCTAAACTAGCTGTAGTAAAATCTGGAAGTGAAACTGCATATTTTTTTATTCCTTTATATTTTATTTTAAATCTTTTTTTTTATAAATTACTTGAAATCATCCTTAAAATTATTGAATATGTGTGCTGTTTTCCTGCAGTCAATTTTAAATTCTGGCATTATTACTAAAGAAAAAACTCTGCTTGTTTATTATATTTAGTTTTTTAATGAAATAATATATAGCATTGAAACTGTAGGCAAAAATAATTTTGGGACACTTTAAGGTTGGAAGATTAAGTACTTTTAGTTTATGGATTTAGTACCCAAAAGTTAATTCAGGAATGTATTTAAGTATTTGAAATTTAAATAATCTGATGCAGATTTCAGAAAATGTACCTGAAAAATTGCTAGATGTACAAATTGTAGGAACCTGTTTTGTAAAAAGTGCAAAAGGCAGAGAAAGCAAATAGTATTGCTAACTTTTATCCATACCAACTATCTGTGATCCCCCCCCCCCCCCCATTTACAAATGTTGAAGAGGAGTCCCCACCCCCTTCCCCATAAAAATTTCATTTTTATTCCTATTTGAAGGCTTGGGAATATTTTAAAGCTAGAAAAAGAAGTTACTCATTTACCCAGTAGCAGAACTTTCTATATCAAACTGCACCAAACAAAAATTTATCTGCAACCTAACAATATCGGACCAAGTTTACTATCATAAGAAATATAGTATAAGACCTATTATCCGGAATTCCGAAATCCAGAACGACCCAAAGACCGAAATAAAAAAAAATATATTCGAAAATTTTGTAAATTTATACTAAAATTTTGCAATTTCTGAAATTTTTCGAAAATTCTACACATCTGTTATAACAAACAAAACTGACTGATTTGTTTAAGAAATAAGATGTATTAAAAATATGGATCAAATATTTTATGTAATTTAAAAAAAGGGTAGAAATTGTAGATTAAATATTAGTTGCCGATTTTATTTTATTATTTATTCATTGTTACCATTAATTAGTGAAGGAATTTATATTTAATTTTTAAAAAATGCAAAAGGTAGTAAGCTTTAATTCATATCTTACATGTGATTGGTAATTTTTAATTGGTTTTTTATTATTTTTATGTTTTTGAAAAATACTGACTGAGTTCCAGAATTGGGGGGGGGGGGGGGTGCTCCCAATTTAAAAAAAAAAAATAAGATTTATTAAAAATATTGATCATTTTCTTTATATAAATTATGTAGCTATAAAGAAACAAGTTGGAAATTGCTCGTCAAACGTAGCAAATGAGGTGCGTTCGTACTATAACTAGTTTTATAATTATTTTTTGTACCCCATATTGTACTGAATGTATATATTTTTTAACTTCATAAGTGCATAGTCTGTAACATCATTCAAATGCACTTTCAATATCTTTTTCCCATTCCCCGTAATGTAACGGAAAACTTTTGACTGTCCCTGTAATTAAACTATGCATCCGATTTTCATAAAATTTAAAATGGCTCAACAAAATTTTGCAACAATTATATATTTAAAATTTCAGACCCTTCGGAATGCTGTAACATCATTAAATTGCACTTGCAATAATTTTTCCCATAGGCCGTAATGTAAAGAAAAACTTTTGACTGTCCCTGTCATTAAACTATGCATCCGATTTTCATAAAATTTGAAATGGCTCGACAAAAATTTGCAACAATCATATATTTAAAATTTCAGACCATTCGGTTGGGTAGTTTTTTCTCTGTTATATGCGGACAGACAGACGGACGGACGGACTGAACGACGACTATAGGTGCTACGTATTTATATAATTACGAACGCACCTAAAAATGGGTACAGCTTGTAGATAAAATAATATTAGTTACCAATTTTATTTTTTTCTTTATTCATTGTTACCCTTGAATAATGCAGGAATTTTTTGTTTAAATAAATTTTAAAAAATGCAAAAAATAAGATTTATTCATATTCTACATGAGATTTTTAATTTGATATTTTTATGTTTTAAAAAAAATTCGGGGGGGCGAGTTTGAGATTCCGAATTTCGGGACAACTCGAAATCTGGAAAATTCCAAAATCTAGAAAGCCTTCAGTCCCGAGGATTCCAGATAATAGGTACTGTACTATAGCAAAACATAAAAAATTTCGCCTTTACAAAGAGAATACGATAAGATACAATGAGAATAATAATCTGGTGTCAAAATATAAATTTTACTGTTACAATTAATCTGAAAGGTCTAAAATAATCTGCGGTACCCACTGTCATACTGCACTGTTTTAGCTACTGCATTTATTTAGATTATTAGAAAACGAAGTTTTAAATTTTTGGAAAGCATTATTCTGTTTAATGAAAACTGACAACTTTCGGAGATTCAAGCCTTTCATACACTTTCAACGGGATTGTGGATATTTGCCATTGCTTTTAGAAATTAACCACTTGCCACATCTGTTTCTGTCATGCATGTAACCAAATATATTTTTGAAATGTTTTCTTCGAAGATATTAAAAATGATTTCTTTGATTTACTAATGACATTCAACATTTGAAAATATCTAGCTGCCAACTTTTACACTTTTTGTTACCACTATTTTCAAATAGTAATTTACACTTTATTTGATCACAGAATTTTTCAGATTAAATATGGGGATTATTAATGTTTTTAAAAACTGGTAATAAATACAGGGTGTATATCATTAAAGTTCACCTACTCAGAGCTATTTGTAGTCGAAACCATTCATCAGAAATTTTGAAATTTGGAATGCGTCTTAATGAAGAGATGTGCAAGCAGGGAAAAAAAATTAATTTTAAAATGACCACCAGAGGGCATTTTCTGACAAAATTTTATCATATATGCAAATTTTAGCAACCAAGTGATGTGTCTGCTCGCACACAATGGAAATATCAAATAAAAAGATGCAATGAATCTCTTGTCAGCCTCGTGCCTTTTGCACGGAAACTGTCATACAGTACAAGATCGTACTTTACTGGTGAAACTTTTATTGAAATCGCGATTCCGCAACAGAAGCTTTGCAAAGGTTCCAAGCACCAAGGTAACATTCGAAGAGGTGCAATGACTAGAGATTTGCACGGGCCGGCCGGGTCCGGGCCATACTTTTTTTAAGGGCCGGGCCTAACATAATTTTTCTGTACAGAGCCCGGGCCTGATTTCATTTCTAGTCTTCGCGACCCAAAATTTTCATTCCTAGTTTTGAGCCAGCTCATATGAAAATCATTGTCTCAGCGAGGCCTGGTCCATTTAAAAGACAGTTAAATTAGGCCTGGCCCAAAAATTTTTGCAAAATATGCGTACATTTTTGAATCGCCATTATTCTACACTTAAACTTTAAACTTTATTATTTTTAAAGAATAGTAGATTTCTACGCATATTAAAATATACATAGTAAAATGGGTGAAAAGGAACCTGCCTATGACGGAACCCTGTTTTAAACTGAAAAACGTGTTGATCCATGTAAAATTAATATACTAATAAGCAAGAAAAGAATATATAATATATTTACACTTGCTAAGAATGGAACTTGTCTATAACGCATTTTTTTTTTCTTTTCTATGCAATTCCGTCTTAGAAGATTTTACTGTATAGCATTTTTCGGATTTTTTCACTTCTATACATGGAATATGGATAACAATATTAATGATAACTGAAACATTTACATACAAGAAATCGAGATTCATTAAAAAATAAATATTGCTGCCTGCGGCACTTCTATAAAAATGAAGATTATAAACATGAAAAAAAAGTTAAGGTAAATATTTTTGATCAGAACTCGTACGAGACAAATTTTTAACCAATTCGACGTAAAAATCGATGTTTTTGTAGAAATTCACTCGGGCCGGGTCGAGATTTTAACTTTTTTCCTGGCCGGGCCGAACTTCTAATTTTTGTATCGGCCGCGCCGAATTTCTTTCTCTATGAGTCGGGCCGGGTCTGGAAATGTCGGCCCGTGCAGACCTCTAGCAATGACTACAAACGGAACGTTGTCAGAACAGTATTTCTCATCATGCCCTCAACATTTCCAGGAATTTACTTTGCGTGACTGTCAAACTATACTTGACAGTAATGGTCAACACATTGAGCAGCTGTCTTCATAAATCAATTCAACAGTGTATAAGCTTGAATTTTGTTAAATTTTTGCAAAAATAAATACGCCCTCTGATGGCCTTTTTTTAACTACTAAATGCATTTCGCATCTCTTCATTTATAGCCCAGTGGTTAGGGAGTTGAATTCAGAAATAATTAGGGAAAAGCTGGAAATTGTTTTAACCCCTTCAGTTTAGGTCTAGATTGAATAAGCTTCGTTTTCCCCTCGTACTAGGTGAGCGTTATGAATTATACATTTATTTATAGTCAAAAAACACGTTTTTTTTAAAATACCATAACACTATCTCGAAATGACTAACTTTTTCAAAAACATTGTCAATAAAAATGATGTAGAGCTTAAAATTCTGAATAAAATGAGTACCTACACTTAATACTTTTGTTGAATATTAAGGTCACAATTCTACTTTAAAGTTTTAGCACCGTGGTCAGAGGGTTGAACTCTGAATTAATTAGGGGAAAACTGGAAATCGTTTTAATCCCTTCCGATTGGGTCTAAAATGAATATTCTATGTTTTCCCCCTGTACCAAGTGGGCGTTAGGAAATATGTACGTATTTACATTCGAAAAACATGTTTTTACTTAATATTTTTAACAATATCTCAAAAGAGTTAATTCTATCAAAAACATTGTTAATGCAAATGTTGTAGAGCTTAAAATTCTGAATAAAATGAGCACCCACATTAGTATTTTTATTTAAAATTGAGGTCGCAATTCTAATTTCAAAATTTTGCCTTAATCGCTAATCAAGAGCTTGAAGTCCGGAGAGACCAAGTTATCTACGAATATCTCAAAATAGTTAATTCTATCAAAAACATTGTCAGTGCAAATGTTGTAGAGCATAAAATTTTGAATAAAACGAGTACCCACATTAATATTTTTGTTCAAAATTAAGGTCGCAATTCCATTTCAAAATTTTCCCTTAATCACTAATCAAGAGCTTCAAGATAGGAGAGACCAGATTACCTTAACAATATCTCAAAACAGCTAACTATATAAAAAAAAATTGCCAATACAGATGTTGTAGAGCTTAAAATTTTGAATAAAATGAATACATTAATATTTATGTTAAAAATTAAGGTCGCAATTTCAGATATTGTTAAAAATATTAAAGAAAAACGTGTTTTTCGAATGTAAATGTGTACAGTCGTGGAAAAAAAAAAAAATGAATAAAATAAACACTCCTACTAACTCCTCAACAAATCATCGTAAACGAAAGTTACTGGTACCGAACGATTGGAAATAAAGTTTACTTTTAAATGATGTATATAAAATTTTCTTATGGGGTCATCTACATATTAAAATGAATCCAAACTTCATTTTTTTCAATGGCAATGCCCAATTTTAACAAGATATTTCAAATCTTCGGTTCAAACTATGCCTAGACACCAACTTTCAAGTCATTTGAATGATAAGTTTTTGAATTATAAACATTCAAAATTGAGTGCTTCTAATGTTAAATTACATTTTCATATTTTTATTTATATCTCCTGAAATTATGCTCCTAATGTGCTAATTTCTTTTTTTTTTTTTTTTTTTTTTTTTTTTTTGGTAGCAATAATACTAATATACCCAAACATAAATACGCTGAATTTGCAATTTTTATAATTTAATGATATGAATTATGAAATTAATATTCGAAAAAATTATGAATTGGAACCTATAATTGTTTTGATGGATTTAGATTTATTAAGTCCTGCTTTATGTAAAACCAAAATTTCACATTTTTCTTCCAAGTAGTTTTCAAATTATGCTTAAAAAACGGCAAAATGATGGTTTAAGGGGCCGTCTATGATGGAAGTGAGTAGACATTTTGAAATTTTTTCTACTGTACTGTAATCTAACAGGCTTCGTTGACTTCTTGAGTGGCGCTTAAGGTGCCTTGATCAAGAAAGGTGCTCTCTCGGTTAACAATCGAGTACGGAACTTCAATTTGGATACAGCCCTTAAAATACGCTCGTTTTAAAATAATTATTTTCTCGGAAACTTATGGTACGAATTGCATAAAAATTCGTTTTTAGGCTAATTGAAGGGTGTAGAGTTCATTTATGCTGTCAGAATTGTGTACTGCCATTGAAAAAAACAAAATTTGGGTTAGTTTTAATATGTAGATGGCTCTCTAAGCAAATTTAATATACATCATTTAAAAGTAGACTTTATTTCCAATCGTTCGGTACCAGTAACTTTCTTCTACGGTAATTTATTGAAGAGTTAGTAGGGGGTGTTTACTTTTTTTTTTTCCACGACTGTACATATTTCCTAACGCTCACTTAGTACGAAGGGGAAAACGTAGAATATTCATTTTAGACCTAAACTGAAGGGATTAAAACGATTTCCAGTTTTCCCCCTAATTAATTCTGACTTCAACCCTTTGGCCACGGGGCTAAAGCTTTGAAGTAGAATTGTGACCTTAATATTCAACAAAAGTATTAAGTGTAGGTACTCATTTTATTCAGAATTTTAAGCTCTACAACATTTGTATTGACAATGTTTTTGAAAAAGTTAGTCATTTCGAGATAGTGTTATGGTATTTAAAAAAGACGTGTGTTTTTTGACTATAAATCAATGTATAATTCCTAACGCTCACCTAGTACGAGGGGGGAAACGTAGCATATTCATACTAGACATAAACTGAAGGGATTAAAACAATTTCCAGCTTTCCCCTAATTATTTCCGAATTGGGCCTTTTGTTGCTCCTCTACCTCTGGGCTATTAGATGCATTACATATTTCATGCTTTTCTGATGAATAGTTCCCACTATAGATAGCTCTAAGTAGGTGAACTTTAATTATCTATACCCTGTATACAAGGTCTGAAAGAGTCAATAGAATTAAAATTTTAAATAAAAAATACTATTTTTTTTCAGTCAATAGAATTAAAATTTTAAATAAAAAATACCGGTTTTTTCAGTCTCTAAAATATAGTACTTTTCCTCACCAGGATAACAAGAAAGAATTGAATACTTCAGAAGCCTGAAAGAGTCAATAGAATCTCTCTATTCTAAAAAAAAAGTAACTAACGCTGTCACCGCCGCCGCCGGTTTTGAATTTTTTGTGACCGGAGGTCTTTCTTCGTTGATATTAAGTAAAGTATTGCATACAATAATATGAAAATCGGCGGTATTATAGAGAAATGTTTGATAAACACGCTGATGCAGACAGTTTTCAAATCGAAGAATTATTTTGAGATATTTAATGCTAAAGTTGGGCAAAATTGTTCCATTAAAAAAGTTTTATAGGAACAAAAATTATACATGAGAATTTAACCATTTTTAGATCATTTTATACGTTAGAACTTCCCGATGTGCACACTGCATTTATTTTTTTAATTTGACTCATTTTTTGAGGTTTTATTTCTATTTTAAATTAAAATTTTCAGCATTTCGAGAGATATTTTTTACATATTTTAGAAAATGATATTAATTTAAACTGTTGCCAACTGTATAAACAACGCAAACAATAATGTTTGCTTCAAATTAAAAAATTATTTACACGTGACTATTATAAACAGAAAAAAAAAAAAACCCTTCAAATTAAAATTAAATAATTACGAATAAAAAGCAGGAACTTAATTAAAATTACGTCATAAAAATTATATTTATGCGTGAATTTTAAAAGAGAAAGGATATTGTAAAATAATAAATTCATTAACATGCGTTAGAAGTCTTAAATAGGAGAAATTACGTCACATTACAGTTATTACGTAAAATGAACAAAAAATATTGCAAAACAGTTTAAATTTAAAAATTGCGGAGACATTTACTTGATATTTTGAGAGGATCTTTTCAACTATTTTTGTTAGGACAACGTAAATAATATTTCGTTTCTAAGAAAAGTATTTTCACGTGAATATTAAAAAGAGAAAGAAAAGTTTGCTGAAATTTACATCAGATTAAAAACGATACATTTAAAAGAACTTTCTTTTCGCTTTGTTAAAAAATACCGGGAGAAAAAGACTGTTTACTTAACTCATTTTATATTTGCTTGTTTTGAAATGTTTAACTGATTTTATTTAATCAAAGACGAAAACAGCCATTGTATCTTTTAACAGCAGCTGATTTGGCTTTAAAATTCCCCAATCAAAGAGAAATGAATAGAAACACGTTTATACTAAGATTGCCGCTGTTTTTTACATTATAATTCAATTTTCCGAAATCTTGGTAAAGCCGATCAAATTAGCGTGCTTTTAGAGTCTGCGGTGTCTGAACGGGGGTTGGCGAGCATAGCTCGTGGGGGGCAGAGCCCCCTTTTTAAAATAAATTAAAAAATAGAATTGGTAAAAAGTACTAGCATTTTTCAGTCACTAAAAGAGATTTTTCCATCCCAGGGTAACAAGAAAGAATTGGAATGAATGTATTCAGTATCTTGATCAAAATGCTTCAGTAGTTCTTATCACATGATCAAAAAAGAAACTTAATATTTTCTAGAGGAGGATGTCGATCTAAAAAAAGATTCTTCTAGAAAACTAGCTTATTTTTGGCGAAGCATCCACAAATCAATATTGGCTTCATTACCAAATTTGAAGTCCTATTCCTAAAAGGACAATTTTAATCTTTAAACATACGGGAAATTTTATTTAAGATCAGTGAAGGTTACAATTTTTTTGGAAATTTGCGCATTTCATATAATAAAAGAATTATCTGCTATCAGAGATGGGCAAAATACATCGAAAAAACATTTTCTATACAGAATACATTTGTTTTAGATCCTAAAATACAAAATACCTTTCAAATTAAAAAAATTCCAAATACATGTGTTTTCAAAATACATTTAAAATACCAAATTACAATTTGAAATTTTATAAAAATGGTTTTGTATTAACAATTATAGTATATTTGAACCCTCTAGCAGACCTGTTGTTACCACTATTTCATAGTAATTTGATTCTGTCATTTCATCGCAGAATTTATTAAGTAAGGCAGATTACTGTTCGGAAATAGTGGTGACAATAGGCCTGTTGGCCGTTTACAATATATATTTGTTTGAAATATTAATTTCATAATAGGTAAATTTTGATATTGATATTTTAAAAAATATTTATGGTAACCTATAAAAATGTTAATAGATTGGTTTTTAGAAGCTTCAAATATGAAAATCAAAAATTTCAGCTCGGCTTGTTTTACCAAGTGGTTTTTGAGTTATGCTTAAACTACCTGTATTACAGCTTGTTTTATTAATAATCAAAAGTAATTAAAAATAAACATGTTATTTTATAATTCCATTATTGTAAATATCCAAGTCCATATCCAAGTTGCCGTATATACTCCCGTATAAGGCGACTTCAAAATCGAGAGGAAGAATAACAGACTGAATATCAGTATTTAAAAAAGTATCTTCCTCTTATCGAACTTCAGAATTTGCAAAAATTTTCTGATATAAAATAAGGTGATGTCGAAAATATATATATTTTTAATATTGATATTCAGTCTGTTATTCCTCTCGAAATTCGGGTCGGCTTTTACGCGAGTATAGATAGATAATTATAGATAAAGAAGTGTTTTTTAATTATTTAAAAAAAAATCTCAACTATACTCCCCCACATAACTTTTTTTGCTTTTGAAAGAAGGGGGGGGGGCGGCTTATAATCGGATTTTACGGTAGTTATCAGTTTAAAATTTTTTACTTTCTTAAAATATTACTATCTATCGCCATTCAAAGCATCATATACATAACTGTTTAAGAGATGGAAGTAAACCATCATTGCAAGTTTAGAACAAATATAATAGAAAAATTTGCAAAGTTGTTCGTATTAACAATGCATAAAAAATATTGTTGTAAATCTTTTAGTAAAAGAATGCATAACACTTAATGCGTTTTAGAAAACATTAAATTTATTTAAATTACAATTGAATGTAAACAAGCTTGTTGTTCTTTATGCACATACTGACAGATGTGTTTGTGGAAGTTTCAATACAAAATCAACTTTGTATGACGTAAATGTCTTCTATTTCAGGAAAATTATACATATTGGATCTGACATTATTGCTCATGAAGTTAACTGAAATGAACAGAATCACAGAATGATTATTTGGGTACTTATGTACTGTTCATATCTGCCCCCAACTAGTCTGTTCACAAGTTCCCCAGATTGCTGGGTCTGTTAAATTGATAAATCATTAACATTTCTCAATTTTAGAAGAAAAAGAACGTAATCAAAAATATTTATTAGTATTCATAGTAATATGAAAAAAACACTCAGATTCAAATAAATGAATAAATAGATAAAGTTATTCGCTTATCAACTTGGAACAAAGGTTTTACTTTTGAGATCTAAAAACAGTGTTTTGGCTACAGAGGACAAACAAAACGTCAAAGAGCTTCAAAAAAATTTTTCCCATATGTCTACACGTGCTATCATCTTTAGTATTCTTTTTCAAATAAAAAAACTTATAATAACTATAGAAAAATTGCGATGTTCACATCTGCCCCCTGTTCAGATGTGCCCCCATCTCCCCTATATAAATATGTGAAAGTCATAAAGTGCATTTTTATGCTTTACTCGGCGAAAAGGCGTAGATCTTTCAACTGGCCTTTCTTATCCAAACGTTCTGTGGTTATCAACAAAAGAAAGAGGCGGAAATGAACATGCCAACGGCATCCACCACTGATCTCCGATCTCTAGACACTTTACGAAAGGGAGCAGTGTTGCCAGTGGGCTACTTTTTTTAAATTCAGGTTTCTTGATTGACACTACTTTTTTGAAATGGTAAAATTCACCTTGGTCTCGCCTTCATTAATATGTCATTAACTAAATCGAATTTTACGATTTCCCAAAAAGTGGTGCCAATCAAGAAATCTAAATTTTAAGAAAGTAGCCCACTGGCAACACAGAAAGGGAGCACCTTTCCACATAAAAAGTTCCGATGTGAAGAAAAGTTATTTTTTCGACGGTTTCCCAGGTAGTCTTGAGAAAATAGCTTACGTTACAGTTTATAATCGCATAAATTACTTCCTTTGGCAAGCGCCAAAGCAACATGGTTGGCAGCAAGCTGGATTTCTGAACTTTGAGTTCGAACCCCAGTCAGACAGCTATTTTTCGCAGCGAAATTGTTTAGGAATTATTTTCGAACCACAATCGGGGGGAAAATGTGCAATCATTCAAATTTACAAAAATATAAATTAATTTATATATGTTTTGTCACATATAAATACAGTTTTAACTATGAAATTTTGCATGTTTAAATATTTCATGAAAAGTAGAAAAAAAAAGGAGTAAACGGTTTATATTTATTTGCAGACCAGAAAATTTTGCTGCTATTTAAAATTATTTATAGTTATTTAAATGAATAATCTCCTATTTTTCACAGAGAAATAAATTGATATAAATCTATAATATATAATTTAAATTTTGTTCATTATCCAAATATTTCAAAAATTGCATGGTTTTAAAAACATTACTTTTAAATTTTTTCTTATTTTTTTTTTTTTAAATCTCGGTTTCTTGATTTTGTAATTACAATAACTGTCTACGTAATAATTATTTTTAGCAATTCAAATTCTTTTTTTGTTTAATATGTTTTTCCGCATACAAATACATTTTAAACTATGAAATTTTGAAAGTTTATATATTTAACGAAAAGTGAAAACAAAATAAATAAACTCAAAAAATAGACACTTGGTGTACAAAAAAAATAGACACTATGTAGACCACAAAATTTTGCTATTTTTTAAAATTTATTTACTATGTGCATAAATAATCTACTATTTTCCACAGTGAAATAAAATAAGTTACATGAACACGCTACTTTAAATATTTTTTAAATTGCAATTTTTGTATTATAATAGCATTTAAATATATGTAGGAAGGTGATATGCAAAACGTTAATTTATTGAAGTATTCAAATTACAACAGAATGCTAAAATCATACAAACTTTAATTTAATTCCTTGAATACTTCTAATTCTGCAATGTGTTACAACTAGTTTTTTCAAACATACCGGAGTTAACACTTAAAACATATATCCTGCAGAATATTCTAATCAGGCCTAATATAGCCAATTTCTTTATTGACATCTCCCGTGCCAATCCTTGAATGTTTCTAGGCCCTTCAATTACACAAAAATCGCATTTTTAGAAAGTTTTTTGCTCCTGCACCCCCTTTGGGCTAGTGGCATCGACATACGATATAACCTATGTTGATACAGGGACTAATACAAACATTTTGATATTATTACTTTTTAAATCGGTTCGGTACTTCCAGAGATTACCTCCTACAAATAAACAAACAAACAAACTTCTTTTCTATACTAATACAGTAGACTCCTTAAAATCCGCACATCATCACAGATGTAAACAATGAAACTTCCAGTTCAGATATAGGGGCAAAATTACAGAATTTTTTAGTTTTATATCATTCTGTATCTGTATGTATTTTAATATGTAGTTCTTGATATTATGAATGAACTCGTGGTTTTTCATGAAGGAAGTATAAATTTATTTCTGAAAAAAAAAAAAAAAAAATCAAGATATTGCTGATATCACTGGTAATCACAATCCTTTTACCAGATATATTTATGTATTAATCAAGCTTTTTTAGTAAGACTGGCTAAACCTGAAATAAAACTTCCTTATTTTATGATTTTTATGTGAAATAATAGAGTGCCTTTATGAGGAAAGTTTCATTGAATAATTCAAGGAAAATGTATCTCATCTTTATTATTATATTTAAATATTTGCATATTTAACTATACATTAATTATTTACTTGAACTTTTAATAATTTTTGACCACTTTGACTTTGATACTTTTAATAATTTAATCATTTCTAAAATATCTTACTTTTTATCATTTTAGTTTACTTAATTATTTTAATATTTTACTATATTGCAAGGATTCATTATAATGTTGATTGCATTATTACATTTAAATTACTATTTAAAAAATGTAAACAAAGCAATGACCAGAAATCTGCACAATTCTAAAATCCGCACAACCTCTGGTGGTTCCCAAGCTGTGCGGATTTGAAGGCGTCTACTGTATAATAAAGAAGTAAAGTTCGTTTGTTTTAGACCGTATTGTCATTATTAATCGAAACCGCTGCGTTCATCCGGTAGCTTGAGTGGTTATTTTATAGAAAAACAAGAGACTGGTGCTTTTCTGATTTTCAAAGTTTAAAGTCCTTGTGCTCGTGTTCCTTGAATTTCACTTTTATATCTCATACATTCAAATCATATACAATAATAAATATTAGAGAGCTCGTTGATTTGATCACGTACATCATAAATGATGCTAACTAAATTCAAATCCTACACATGTATGGTTTTTACTTTCTTCTATCTTTACAAGCAGAAAATATTGGATTCGTTTTCGATGGATTTATACGTTTTAGAATGTCCTGAACACGATTTGATGGTTTTTAGAAAATGTCTGTCTGTCACTCTGTATGTGAAAAAAAAATTGTGGGCGCTCTATCTCAATAACTAAAGCATGGAATTTCACAAAACTTTAGATTAAGTTAGACCTTGATTTAAATTGGTGCTGATTACTTTTTGGTGTAAATCGCCGGCAGTGGTTCTGCTACGCTGCTTTTTTCACGATTTCCGTAATAGCTATATCTTAAGAACTGCTTGCATGGATTTTCATAAATCTCCAGATTCAGTTAGTCCATGATATAATTTGATGCTGATAACTTTTTGGTGAAAATCGCCCAACAGGTGGCGCTGCTATACCACATTATTCATGATTATTGCAATAGCTCAGTCTTAAGAGGCTACTTCACTCAAAGGAAAAGACGCATTCGCTAAGGCTAATCCTATGGGAGAAATTTATAAAGATATCTCGGTCGCATTTCAATATTTTAAAATGATTTCTTTTGAATTAAATACTTGAGATCGATCTGTATGCAGGCCGTTTTTTACTTTTTCGATTTTGATTGCAGATATTTTTTATAAGGATGCTTTTACTTTCGAAACCGGTTCCGAAAATCAAAGTGTCCCCATAAGAAATACCTGTAAACAAAATCGAAAAAGTAAACAACGGCCTTTGTACAGATTGATCTCAACTATTCAATGCAAAAGCAATCATTTAAAAATATTAAAATGCGACCGAGATATTTTTATAAATTTCCTCCATAGGATTAGCATTGGCGAACGGGTCTTTTCGTTTGACTGAAGTAGCCTCTTAAGAACAAATGCTCGAAATTTCATCAAACTTCAGATTATTTAGCCCCGGATATAAATTAGTGCTGTATAATTTTTGGTGTAAATCGCCCAACAGGTGGCGCTGCTATGCTGCATTTTTGAAGTTTTCTGCAATAGCTGTATCCCAGGAACTAATGCATGAATTTTCATCGAGCTTCAGATTCAATTACTCCCTGGTATAAATTGGTCCTAATTAGTTTTTGGTGTAAATCGCTCAACAGGTGGCGCTGCTATGCAGAATTTTTTACAATTTGCGCAGTTGCTCTATCTCAAAAACTAATGCACGGATCTTCGTCAAACTTCAAATTCAGTTAGAAGTTGACATAAATTGTTGATAATTAGATTTTGGTATAAATCATTTAACCGGTGGCGCTGATATCCTGCATTTTTCAGAAAGTATTAACATGCAAGAGATAGAAGAAAGTTTTGGGACTGCCACATCTGACTAGTTTAACTAGCTTTTAAAATTTTCAAATATGAATTTTTAAAATCTCAGAACTGTTCATCTTTTTAAAAAAAAATTCTGAAAAGATTTTGAATTGCTAAAAATAGTTATTAGATAGGTTCTAACTACAAAACCAAGAATCGGTGATTAAAAAAAAAAATCATATTAAAAGTTTAAAAGAATATTCTTTAAAAACCTTGAAAATTTTGAAATATTTGGAAACAAAATTTAAATAGCATATTATAGATTTATATCGCGTATTTAAATTTATTTCTCTGTGAAAAATAGGAAATTATCAATTTAAAATTTCTGGTCTATAAAAATGCAAATTACCTACTGTTTCTTTTTATTTTACTTTTATTAAATATTCAAACAGAAAAATTTCACAGTTGAAACTACTTATATATGTGACAAAACATATATTTTATTTCTATTTTCCGTAAATGTCACTTGCCAAATGAAGTAATTTATCCTTTTATAAACAAACGCAAATTTTGAAGATTATTTTTCCAAGACCACCTGGGTATTGGACTTTATGATTTTCATACTACCTACATTACATACTTTCATGTACTAACTAAACTCTATCGATGCACAGACGTTCACCGCATCCTGTGTTATCGACTTTGAAACCTCCCCTTGTAAATTCATTCGACTATTTACACAACGTAAGGGAGATGGGGGCACATGTGAACATGGGGCAGATGTGAACATCGCAATTTTTCAATAGTTATTATAAGTTTTTTTATTTGAAAAAAATTACTAAAGATGATAACACCTGTATACATACGGTAAAAAAACACCTGTATACATACGGTAAAAATTTTTTGAAGCTCTTTGACATTTTGTTTGTCCTCTGTACCCAAAACACTGTTTTTAGATCTCAAAAGTAAAATCTTTGTCCCAAGTTGATAAGCGAATAACTTTATTTATTTATTCATTTATTTGAATTTGAGTGTTTTAACATATACTCTGAATACTAATAAATATTTTTGATACAGTTCTTTTTCTTCTGAAATTGAGAAACGTTAATGATTTATCAATTTAATAGAAGCAGCAATGTGGGGCACTTGTGAACAGACTAGTTGGGGCAGATATGAACAGTTCATAAGTGCCCCAATAATCATTCTGTGATTCTTTCTGTTCCTTTCAGTTAACTTAATGAGAAGTAATGTCAGTTAAATATAGCTATAATTTTCCTAATATAGTAGATATTTTCCTCACACGAAGTTGATTTTGTATTGAAACTTCCACAAACACATATTTCAGCAAATACATAAAGAGCAACAAGCTCGTTTACGTTTAATTGTACTTTAAATAAATTTTGTTTTCTAAAATGCAATAAGTGTTGTGTATTATTTTACTAGGCGGTTTACAGCAATATTTTTTATACATTGTTAATACAAAAGTATTACCTTGAACAACTTTGCAAATTTTTCTATTACATTTGTTCTAAACTTGCAATGATGGCTTACTTCCATCTCTAAAACAGTTATGTATATGATGCTTTGAATGGAGTCAGTAAAATTTTAAAACTGATAACTACCGTAAAATCCCGATTGTAACCCCCTCTCCCTCTTTCAAAAACAAAAGAAGTTAGGAGGGGGGGGAGACATAGTCGAGATTTTTTAAAATTATTAACAAACACATCTTTATCTATAATTTACAAGTAAATAAGGCAAATGCAGGAGTGAGAATCTTTTGTATTTCGGCAGATTTCCGATGAATAGTATGTAAATGCCCCCTCCTTAAAATTTCCCCCAAACAACCCCTAAGCAAAATGTAAAGGTTTTAGTCTTTCTTAAAATCGCTTCTTTATTTATTTTTTTTATGTTATTGCAACAATACTTAATGAATCATCTAAGCCTCTCATCCCCAAATCTACTTATTTTCACTTTACAATCTTTTGCTTAAACATATTACCCAAATATATATATATATATATATTTCCTTATGGTGAATTTAACACGTAATATAACTAATGATTACGATGACAAATGAATAACCGAATAAAAAGCATGCCAAAGGATATTTTTTCCATGTGTTCACATGTCCCCCACGTGTGTTCACAATTACCCCGCTGATGGGGCACATGTGAACAATTTTTTAAATTTATAAAACTATTAAAAAATGTAAGAAGAACTATACAGATGGTTTTTAAAAAAATTACCATGTGTAAAAGAAAGTTCTGTTTACTATATTGAGACATTTTTTATATAGAAATGAATCCAGTTATGAGAAAAAGCTATATTTATGCGAACTGTTCACATGTGCCCCCATCTCCCCTAATAGTCAAGAATAAAATTTACGATTTATTTTGTCTGTCTCGAATAGCCTCAGAAACGGGTGCATAACAAACACTAAACTTATCAGGGGCAGATAGAAAATGTTTCTGGTCATAGCGCATTTGGATAACTAAGGTAGTTGTAGAGAAAATCAACCAATCTTTCAATACTCAAAAAGTGGAGAATTAATTGATCAATTTTAAAGAATATTACGGCGAAGGCTCAGAAAGGGTTGCATAACAAATACTAAACTTAGCGCATTTCGATAGCTAAAATAGTCGTAGAAAAAACCAACCAATCTTTCAAAGTAAAATTTCGAAAGTGACTAGAAAAAAGCTCAATTTAAACAAGTCTCCGTCTTAGCAAGCATAATTGTATGATGTGTTTTCAACGAAATTTGATTTTTTCCCCTTTTAGAAAGAAATCTGTTATAGACAGGTTTCGTATTCACAAGTTTTACTCTAATACATCTCTTTTCAGAGCTATCCTATAGAGCGGATGGTTTAACAGTCAGTGAGAATACTTTTAAAAATGAAACCTGTCTATAATAGAATCCTGTCTAAAAAGAAAAAAATCATGTCCAATATATTAAAATTTTACCTTCTAAGATGGAAACCTGTTTAAAACGAAATATTTCATTGGTTCTGAGTTTCCGTATTCGAAGTTTTTACTGTTATTGTAAGCATAAGTCAGTAAACGTTTCTCAACGGGGGGGGGGGGGGGGTTGACCCCTTGGATCCCTTAGCTATATAGAATCCTTAAAAAAATGTTTGCCCCCCCCCCCCAAGAAAATTCTGAAATGGCGCCCCTGACAAGGGCGCCATTTCACGAGTATCCTGACGAAGAAGAAGGAAAATTTTTCTTTGAGGAACAGGGAACGTGGAAAATTGCACAACGTGCAGAACTGCACAAATCACACAGAAAGAAAATCTCGCACAATAAAAAATGTTCTACGTGATTTTGTCTCCAAAACTTCTTTCACAAGCATGTGATTATTCCACAATTTTTTTTTAATTTTCGTGAAAGCCCGCGATTTTTCTTTCTTTCAAAATCCACAAAATTAATTCGTCAATGGGTCGCAGAAAAAAATCGCGAATCTTGGAAATTTTGAAAAAAAAAAAGTCTCCAAAATGGTCGCTTAAAAAATCGCTAATTTCTTCAAACGACCGTGGAAAGTATCGCTAATTTCATCAGAGATCGCGAAAAGAAATACAGATTTCGTCAAACGATTGCATAAACAGAAATCTTGAATTTCGTAAAAGGATTGCGAGGAAAATCGCGAATTTCGTAAAAGGATTGTGCAAAAAATCGCGAATTTCGTCAAAAGATTGCGCAAACAAATCACGAAAATTTAGTCGAACAATCGCGCAATAAAATCGAGGAGAAATTCGCCGAATGATCGCGTAAAAAAATCAAAAACATTATTAGTCGGTGGCAGAAACAAAATCACGAATTTCAATAAATGATACTGATAAGGAATCGTGAATTTTGTCAAAAAAATCCCGAAAACAAATATCGAATTTCGTCAGTTGGTCGCGGAAAAATATTGTGAATTTCGGCAAGTGTTTGCGCAAAAAAAAAAAGAAATCCATTTCCTATAAAGCTTGCAGAGAAAAAAACGTGAATTCCGTAAATCTATCGCGGAAAAAAATAGCAAATTTCGTCAGATGATCGCGAAAAAAAATCATGAAATTCAATCTGTCATGAGATAATCAGCCAACGAACGTCATGAATAGGTCACGAAATTTGCAAATTTTCTGATCTATAAGTATAAGGAAATTTTCGTTAGTGATTTTCTGCAAGTAAAGGTAAAGCGTTAATTGTTTCGGATTGTGTTTTCACTATTATGAGATGGTTTCATGTTTATCCGATTTTTCAAAGAAAAAGAAGTTTTTCTAAATATTATTCAGATAAAAAAACTACATATTTGAACATTAATGAATACTATGTATATATCTTCATTTTTCTACAGAAAAGGTAAAATTTATAATTAATATTCATATAAAAAGAACAAATAAATGCACAAGAATTACTTTCATGTGCATACATATAATTTAAAATTATTTAAAATATATTAGAAAAACCCAGAACGTTTTCAGACATCACAAGACCGTCATCAATGGGATTTAAATGTTATTATTTTCTTTGCGCTTATTCGAGAATTGGCTAGAAGAAAATCATTGTGATTGTTGTGTCAGTGATTTTGACAAGTTTTTCCATGATCAATTTGGCCCCACCAGTGGCTGAGAGGTTCTGCTCTCTAAGCTGGTAGACGGGAGGTGCTGGGTTCGATCCCAATCGCGCCCGTCGGCCTAATCATTCGGAGTTGTCGTGTTTTCTTCGAGCCATGGATTTCCATGCGTAAATACGGATTAGGTTCCCTTAGAAAGACCCCACGAAGGGCACTCCCCCCCCCTCGGGCCTATATCCTTAGTGTAGATAATTGGCCGTCAAAAATCAACCAACCAACCATGATCAATTTGCACACAGCTGAGAAGCAACTGATGAAAAAAATTCTCACATGTATTTTTAAAATTAACCAAAGTACTCATTAAAGATATACAGTGGCGGTCAAAAATTTCCGGCCAGCATAAAATTTTTGGTTAGTTTGTAAGTATACCCATAGGAAGAGGAATCTCAAAGTGATACTTATACACTTTATTGACATAATAGTTAGGAACATATTTATAAAATAAAAAATAAATATTAATAAATTTAATTGACAAAAATAATTGCAAAAAAAAACGCATTTTCTCAAAAGTTTCCGGCTACCTTGGTAAGTTTGGAAAAAAAATGGTGTTATAACAGAAAATAACAGTGATCAACAACATTTACAATTAGTATTCATACGTTTAGCAATAAGAACTGTGGCTCAGATACGTGGTATCGATTCAATGAACGGTTGTAGATCGTCAATGTTATGTTTTTTCCACGGTTCTTGCAATTTTTGTGAAAATGCTGCTGAATTGGAATATGTATAATCCCACACACGTTTTCAAGTTAGTTTCAAAGATTTTCTATTGAATTTAGATCGGGTGATTGGGCTATCCATTTCAAAAGCGGAATTTTTTGTGTGCGAAAACCACTGCTTGACGAGCTTGCATGATACTTTTGGCCGTTATCATGATGAAAAAAATAGTTGCGACTACAATTTTTCCTCCAATAAGTTAGCAAATGATCTAGCAAGATATCCTTATGCATTGCACTATTCATCTTGCCGCGGATTTCAAATAACGGACAGGCACATTTTCCAGAAAATGCTCCCCACAGCATAACGTGTCCTCCGCCACGCTTCATTGTAGGAATAACATATCTCGAATCTTATCTTTTGTTTTTAGGTTGTCGGTTGTAGTGTCTGTTATCAATCCTAAAAAGATTGAACGTCGATTCATCGGAAAATAGTACTTTTTTCCAGTTTTCACTTGGCCAGTCTTTGTATTCCTTGGCAAACGCCAGTTGGGCCCTCTGATTTTTTTTACTTATGAAAGGTTTTTTAACACCGACTGTTCCATAAAGTCCTACGTTACGTAAACGTCTTGACACAGACTTATTTCAGCAACAGACTTATTTCAGCAACATTTTAACACCGTAAGTCCCGGGGAATTGCAGCGGCATTTTTAAGCGGTTCATCAACTGCTTTTCTCCTGATAACTCTGTCTACAAGAATAGTCGTTTTTTGAGGTCCTCCGGACTGTGGCAAGTTCCGAAGGCCATGACTATCTTTATATTTTTATTTAATATCGTTCACAGCAAATTTTCCGATCCACAACTTAGCCGCAATCTCACGAGAGGATTGTCCCTTTAGCGACAAACAAATCACTCGTTTAGGAACAATAAATTGTTCAACTTTCACTTTTGAATTTCAAATATGTTATTCACGTTGATTAATTAACAAACAAGGCAATAAAAAAAACACTTTACTGATAGCAAAAACTAACGGATGACGAATGGCCGGATACTTTTGCACACTCAAATTTCGAATTCCTCCTCTTTGCATCAAGTATCTTCAGTATCCCATCAAAATGATCACGTGGTAAAAGGTAGTTTGCTTATTCCTAACTTTTGGAGCAACTGTGTTTCTTCTTCGATGAAACGTTCTATCAAACAAATCAAAGAAACTAACTGGCCGGAAACTTTTGACCGCCACTGTATGTCTCACCTTGAGGTAGTTCGAATAGTAAGGCTTTATGAAATTTTTTGATAATTATTATTTTTTATGCATAAGCATTTATTTAATGCATATGTTTTTTGCAATCAAATCTGATAAGTTATTTTAGAGTTTGAGCAATATTCTAATGTTTGTTTGAGTCTGACATTTGTTAGGGAGGCACCGAATATTCGGTATCTATTCGGCATTCGACCATACTACTTCGGTCAAACTATTCGGTTTGCCGAATATTTTCCTACCGAATATTCGGTTTGGCCGAATATCAAACTATTCGCCTGAACGAAATACTTAAAAAACCTCTTAAAAATATTTTTTAAAACGTTACACAACTTCTACTTTTAACTGTCAATTAATAAAGACATTCATAATAATTAGAATCTTTAAATAAAGGAGAATGATTTTATATTATTTATTTGCTGTTTTAAAAATGTCATTTAAAAAAATTAACCATTAATGACATGTCATTTGTTCATGGGAATTATTAAATGTAGAAATGCAAGTTACTGACCATTGTCTGGTAAATAATCTGTTCCTTGCTTTTTCGCAAACAGGGTGTTTCTAAACAAAATAGAAGAAAATTTCAGGGGTAATAATAGGCATCAAAACAGGCATTTTTTTGTCCAGTAAATCAGGATCGCAATTCACTTATTCAGTCAAAAATACAGTGTATCCGCAAGTCAAACTTTAAATTGCTTTTGTTACTTTAACAATAATGAAGGTATTGTAACTATATTGTCAACAGAGTTACTTTAATTTCTGTGAAATATGATAACATGACGAGAAGTGCTGGAAATAGCAACCATTCATATTTAAACAGCACTGAGCTAGACATTATTTTATTAAGAATGCATCTAACAATACTTATACTGTGCCACTGGCCAAAATCCAGTCTCATCCAAGGATATCATCACATTCTAATTCTATACAAGCAAATTAATGTGATGCAAATTTCGCTAAAATATTTTTATACAGTTATAAATGAAAATTCTGCTACGCCTTGTACACCTTTAATTTTTGATGAAAGAAGTGGAATAATATATGTTGCTTCTTGTTCAATATAAGAATTGAATTAATTGAAGAAGGCATGGAATTTAAATTTTGTTATCTAAAAATTTTTTAAACCATCCTCTTCTTAAATAATAACTCAAAACATACTTTTTTAGTACAAAATTTACTTATAAAAATTGTCTTGTATGTCAAAATGGAAGTATCTGTGCTAAATATTATATAAAAAATTTTTTAATTTAACTTTTTAACGTTAAACACTGAGATATAAAAGTATTTGGCCAGCCGAATAGATACTGTTCGGCTGGCCTAATATTCGGTATTCGGTTTACCTGCAGGCCAAATATTCGGTATTCGACCAAAATCACTATTCAGTGCAACCCTGCATTTGATGGTTGATAAATTTTCTGAAATATCAAATTCCTTTGGGGGGGGGGCTATTGCCCCCCTCAAGTGGCGCCCCTGCTTTCAGTACTCAAAAAGTCGGGAATTAATTGATCAATTTTAAAGAATATTACACCGAAGGCTCAGAAAGGGTTGCATAACAAACACTAAACTTATTAGGGGCGGATAGAAAATGTTTTTAGCCATAGTGCATTCCGATAACTAAAATAGTTGTAGAGAAAATCAACCAATCTTTCAATACTCAAAAAGTCAAGAATTAATTGATCAATTATTTAAAAAATGTTGCGGCGAAGACCCAGAAAGGACTGCATAACAAACACTAAAGTTATCGGGAGCAGACAGAAAATGTTTCTTGCCACTATCTGCAGTTTGTCTCATTCCGATATCTAAAATATTTTTTGAAGGAAAACCAGAAGAATCAATCACCTAATCTTTCAATACTCAAGAATTGAAAGCTTTAATTAAGATTTATAAATAATAAATCTGGCTACAATCTGCAGTTTTTCGCATTCCGATATACAGTGGCTCCCAAAAGTGTTCGTGCACTTAAGAAATTTTTAGTACAAAGGAATTACGCTGGAATTGAATTCGAATTTGAAGTCCAATATTGTTCCACATCATCTCTGTTATTCTAAATAATATCCAACATTTTATTTAAATATTGACTGATTTTCTTTTTATAATATTGAAAATGGAAGGAGGTAGAGCAAGAACACACCACAAAAGTCTTCGCACACCTGAAACGTTTTCCGATAAATTCATAATTAAAATTAACGTCTATCGCTTTATTTTTATTTTTGTATTGTGGTGACATTTAAAAAATCGTTTGGTTTTAATTTTTGCTTGCTTTCTTCGTAATATTCTATATATTATTTAAAAATGGTTGGTAGTCCTAAAGAAACAATTAAAAGCATTCGAAAATTGATTAACTTTCATCATAGTAGTAGTAAATCAGTTCGGAATATTTCTAAATTAGTTAATTTATCACATTCTACGGTGTAGTATGTGATAAAACGCTTTAAAAAAATTCCAAATACAAAATACATTTAAAATTTAAAATGTTTATGTATAAGATTAGAAGTCTGCAGGGGCCGTGCCTGGCGGGACGATTTTCATTCATTACACTCTCAATAAAATATATTTTACTGCCTAGAAACAGAAAAAAGTAACAAGTGTAAGAAAGTCTACGTAAAATTTTGATGTTTTCACCATGATTTCTAGGGTACAAAGACCTCGGTTGGTTTTTATTTGTTTATTTACTTTTGATAACATTATACTTGGCTACAAATTATTTTATTTAATACTAGCGAACTTGCCCGGCGTTGCCCGGGTACGTCAAAACACAGCAGGAATTGCGAAAAAGCTCTAAGCGCAAAAATTTTAAATCGCTGCACAAATTTCGAAAAGAGAAAATATATATATATATTGTGTTCGAAGACTGCAAGTTGATTCCTTTTACTAATGTGGAAAAATGGTAGCAAATCGCTAAAATACACTAAAAAATCACATACAAAATTCCCGAAAATTTCGAAAATTGCTATACGAAATCCGAACAAACTTTATTGAAATGAGGGCAGAATGTACTTTAGGTCAAAAATGGAATGTCAAAAAATTGCAGCAGATCGCGAAGAAACGTAAAAATCGCATTAAAAATTACAAAAAGTTCAAAATCACGAAAGTCAAAATTTACTATAATTGGATAAAAGTTTGAAATCTAATTCCTTTGACCTGTGGGCTCTCTTAAAGTTTACGTTTGGGAAACCATGCTAAGCATTGTATCATGTTACTTTCATTCATAATTAATTTACTCGGATTCCCTTAAATATAATTAATATAATCCCTTAAGTTAATATTAGTTTTTGTTGCATTAAAATATATCAATTTGTTGATTTTTTGTAAGCAAGTAAACCCAATTGGTTTACAGTGGAAGTCTATGGGAATTTGGCGAAATATTAGAGATATCGCCAAGTTGGTGGTGACAAACTTGGCGGCATTTGGTGACAAAACTGGGTCCCCCTTACGGTAACCCCCCCCCCCTTATAGGTATGGAGATGCATTAAATGCTGCTCAAAATCGCATAAAAAATTCGCTAAAAATTAAAAAAAATCGCTGTACGAATCCCGAATAAACGTTTTTGAAAAGAGAACAAAATTTACTATATTGGGTTAAAAGAAAGAAACCGTATTCTTTTCACTAATGTGGAAAAATCGCCTCGAAACTTATAAAGGCGCTAAAAATCGCATACAAAATTAAATAGAAAAAATCTAAACAAAAAATCCAAGATCGGGCTTCGAGGTGCAAAACTTCATGTATAGACGTACCCCTCCCCCCCCCCCCCCAATTTTGTAGCTCTACGTGCAACGGTCTCTTCAGAACACCGTCGACACACTCACAAACTTATTTCCTTATTATTATAGAAGATACTTAAAATGATGCCAGTGTTTTTAAACTTTTCATAAGATTTTACAGTCATAATCCCGCTGCTAGAGAAAAAATTTGGTGAGAAAGTATCAATTTGTATATATTCTGTGTGCTAAAATTGTTTTTGTTTCGTTTTTAACTATTATGCTCAGAAGTAAATACTGAGCACGCTTATTAATTTTAATTAACGTTTTGCACGTTTATTATTAAAATACTTATTTTAGGACTATAAAGCTTTTAAAGTTTTATATTTTAAATAAAATATATACCTGATGACCATGTATAATTTTCGTGTAGAAATATTGATACTTAAGGTATAAAGATCCTGTTCGGAAAAAAAAATTACATTTTTTTCCCCCTCTTCCTTTCGACAATCTTTTATTTTCTTTCCCAATAATTTAAAATTGTGCTGTAGCTTTAAATTTTTTATATGTTTAATAAATCATTCTTATGTAGAATGTTAAATCTCAGTGTATTTACAATGACTATTTTAATGACATAAAGAGCTCAGTTGATTTTTTTTTTTTTTCGCTTTTGAAAACATTATACCTGTTTACAATTTATTTTATTTAGTATATTTAAAATATGCCAGTGCTTTGAAAAGTTTTTATAAGATTCGACAATCGTACTTCCACTGCTTGGAAAGCAACGAATTTTAGAAAATTAACGAATGACTTGGATGTGATCGTAATCTAAAGCCGAGACAATAATCTGTTTGCATTAATTTTAACACAATTATTCTAATTGGTAAATAAATCATATGACTTGTACTTTTCCAATTGAGTGAAAAAGTACCCAAGTCAGGATTGATTTGAACCAGTGACCTTTGACTTAATCTGTCAATGCTCTGTTAACTGAGCTATCCTGGACAAAGCTGGCGGCCACAATTCACTTGCTTACCTTATGATGAGAGCATCCTGTCTGTTATCTGAAACAGCTCAACCTAAATAAGTACCAGGTGATGGAACTCTAAATAAACGCTGGATACATAATAACAGTTGAATAACTTGGAGTTGAATTGTTTTTGCTCCATCAAAAGGTTATCTGAGTAAATTGTGGCCGCTAGGTTTTTCCACGATAGCTGAGTTGGCAGAGCATTGGCAGCTTAATCCAAAGGTCCCTGATTCAAATCGTGCAAACTTTTTCACTCTGTTATAAAAGTATAACTCAATAATCTACTTTGTAAATTGATTTGCTCATTAAAAAAAAAAAAAAAAAAAAAAAAAAAAAAAATTGTTTTTTTCAAAACTGTCGAGGAATTCTTAGCCAAGTGTAGGGAAGGGTCCGACACCTGAAAAATCTAAACCCCTGCACAGGACCTGATTAATGCACGGGCCTCCGAGGCCTCGTGGCATTTTCATTGTCGTGGCATTTGCATTGTTTTAAATGTAAATAAAGGGGAGAAATCCTTGTGGACGAGCGCTTAACTCATATCACGGTGCTCTTACCACGGAATAGGCTAATAATCTTCGATTAAAATTGATAAAATGCTTTTAAAGTATGTTTTAATTTCATTTGTCCATGTTTAATAATTAAATCAATTGTCTACATGTCGTATAATCTCTAATCCATCGATTTTCGGAATTTAAATGGAGGGATCGGCCGGAAAAAGTTCTCTTTTTAGTTCGGTTTTTAATGAATGTTCATCCCTGTATACTTCCTTCTCCAAACTTTTCCACTGTCGTCAATTTTTTGAAAAAACTATAAACAACTACCAACCGATTTTCAAACATTTTATACGCAGGTGTAAAACATCTTTCTACATGTGCTCTGAAATTTAAAATCGATATATAAATAAGTTTTCTTAATTTTCGCTAATTAGTGAAAATTCTTAATTTCTTTCATTTCGGCTGTGGAACCAGGTACAAATGTGCGCTTGATTTTGCCATTTTGTAAAAAAAATCGCATTTTTGATGAGTTTTTAATTAATATTCTCGACTAATAAAAAAAAAAAAAAATTAGAAACCTAAGCCTTGTGTGCATCATGACTAGCCTTGAACTACCCTCACCCAAATTTTCAGACTTGCTCGTGCGGTATATATTTCTAGCCATCTCCGACACACACATAGATGGGTTTTCACGCTGATTTTTGTGTTCTTAGCATTCCATATGAATACTTTCGTATAATAAGGGCTTCTGTGAAATAATGTAAAATGAATTTAGCTGGAAGCTTTAGCTTTCCAAATAAAATACATTTCTTCTATATTGGAAATTCCATTTTTCCGTCGAATCGGCGTTGAGAAAAGTTAAAGTAATAAAATGTGTGGCGACCTACCGCTAAAATTTCCCTCCTTAAATCGTAAATAAAAAAAAAAAAAAGAAAAAGAAAAGAAATCAAAGTAGGATTATTTAGTCTTCCTTCTACAACCAATACAAATGGCAGTTTTTGTGGTTTTAAAAGTTAAATATATTTGATATATATAAGAAAAAAACTACATCTATCTATGTAAGGAACAACTGGGATATTAATGTGAGAAAAGTATTTCACTTGTGAACCTCTTTTTGGACCGAACTAGTTTATTTCGTTGCGTCATCTTACAATCATCTCCGCGAGTTCGATCGGATGTCCCACAAGCTATTTATGTAAATTTCGGGTCCTACATGGTCATAGGTTGTGCAGGCATCTTGGATGGGAAAAATCTAAACTTTTTCCTTCACGTTCTCGATAATACATTGGATCTTTAATATTTTCCAGCAGGGTCCGAAGGTGTAAATTTAGGAGGAACATTTAGTTTAATTAACCAATATTGGACCTCTGTCCTATAAATAGGACAGCTAATAAAACATTTTTAAAAAAATAAAATTGGTAAGGATTTTCTGGATGCATTTTGTTATGCCGTCTTTAAAATACATAAAAGTGTAACATATGAAAAAACAAGTAACCAATTAAAATTTAATTTAAAAAAAATTCTAAAAATCCTTTAAAAATTGTGATCTTATAATCTAGAATTTTACCGTTATTATTATCTTTTTATTGGGGAAATCATAGCGTTATGTTGTATTTTTGTACAACATAAACAGTATTTTAAAGTAAAATAAAATATTTGCTCATAAAATTAGTTTACGTATGCATTTTATATGTTCTTACTATGTGTCCTACTAATATGTCCTGTTTATAGGACAGCTAGTTACTTATAAAATTAAAAACTTTTTTTCAAAATTTTGCTAGTATCTACTTAATTACACCATATTAATGATATAATCGAAGTTTTAAAAAATTTCAAAAATATTTAATCGGTGTGGTCCAATATGGGTTAATTAGCACTTGTTTGACATCTGGTCAAGACCCGCGCAATTCCTGAGTTTCTGTGACATACAAGTCTTTAACCACACACTAAGGAGAATTGTCCAAATATCAGAATTTGCTATCTTAAGTTACTTTCTGATTTTAAGGGGTCTCGGGACTCTTAAAGATTTAAAATTTTTGAAATTTTGATTGTTTTAGATATTAAACTACTATCTTTTCTGAACATTTTGGTATAAATGTTTCCTTGAAATTCCTATTAGAACAGAAGTTATGGCTTTTAGAATTATACACGCTCAATAGCCGAAGCGGCGTTTCAGAAATTTTGAAGTCAATTTTCTCCAAATGACGTTTTTGGGCATAACGCGCACGATATCTCAAAAACTTCTGAATTTTTTTTCATGAAATTTTCAAAACATATGTTTCATGTTAGTCTGTATAAACTGAACCTAAAATGTCCTTCTTATTGTTCAGAAATATATTCTTTATATGTGATTATACTGTTGAAAATTTCTAAATTTTGCATTAACTAAATACACTTTGTATTAAAAATAGAAAAATGCTTTAAATACAAATTTATTTAGGTTCAGAGTAATTATTAAAATGTGAAGCATGAGTAGGACCCAAAATTTTCCTTCTACTTGCAAAATTTATTTTGTAATCGTGCGCATAATCTGTTATGTCGATTTTCCGCTCGTCAAATGTCTGACATTTTGGAGACCACTGTAAATTCTAATTCTGCATCTTGTAATTTTTCAAATACATGAAATGAAAGAATATACTTATATCTTTCATCCCAGTATAAAATTTTGTCTTTAAATCAATTACATTTTAAGATATTATATGTTGAAAATGGTCCCTTTTTTTTCGATTTTTCCAATTTTAAGAGTCCTGAGACCCCTTAATGGTGAACGTAAAAAAAAATTTAATGCTAGGAAACAAAGGTACAAGGGGTAAAACGGATTTTAGAATATAAGATTTAAAGTTAGGAAAAATTAACTTAAGGATTTTAATTTAAATTTTTGAAATTTAATATAAAATTTTGAATTTTAAAAGGATTTTAATTCTTATATTTTTCATCTATATATATAGTATATGTATAGCTCTCTATAAATATCTGATCATTGTCATGCGACTGTGTTCGTATTTATAAACGGATTGGGATGTGATGGTGCATATGTTAAGAGTTTATTAAAATCTCGACCAAATTCGTTGGACATCGTGATCCGCCATCCTGTTTCAAAATGGCGCCCCCTTAACGATTTCAAACCAAAAAGAATATAGAAAAAATTATAAATGCAAATTTATTTCTTGAATAATCGTTAGGTTTTCATAGAAAGATTCAAGAACATTTATTGGTTTCCCCACTGTCTTAAAAAATGGAAGAGTATGGCAATTTCTAAGGTGGCTGCCGTTTTGAATCAAGGGATTTTTTTTCCATAATCGGGAGTAATTTAGCAGTTTTAGCAAATGTGTTTTTTTTTTTTTTGTTGTTGTTGTTTTTCAAAATTTATTTTTATTGTTGCTACTCCAATACGCTTAAAACAACAGTTATATTCGTGAACATTCCTCAAAGTTTTTTAAATTCCCATTCAAATTCAGTATTGACGGAAACTAGAAATCTTCTACAATTGGGTTCGACGTATTTTAGTTTCATCTGTTTAACAATAATGAATGTTACCCGGGGAAAATGTAGTAATAAGAAACTTTCAATAGAAAGTGACTTCTTTTTTTTACATTCTTTTACCAAAGGTTTACTTAAATATCACTTTTTATTATTAAGTTTGTTAGAAATTTAAAAAGAAATTATGTTGAAAACTAATGACCTACTTTTGAAACTAAACTTGTATTTTTTCAATAATAAAAAATAAAATTATTTAAAAAGTCTGTAATTCGAGACCATTTTAAAAAGATAAACATAGTATCCATTAAAAAATACATAAATTGATCTATTTTTTTATGTAAAAATATTATGTAATAAAAAAAAAGCATCTTTCGTTTTTTATAAAACTAACAATTGTTATATTTTAACACCATTACTTCCTGACATACTAATGCAAATAATTCTAGAGCAATAATTGCAGATTTCTTTATTCAGTTTTTATATAACGCTATTAATGTATTTTAATATGAAATGCTTTTCTTGCGAAATTTTTCTATTGCAATCTCTATGAATTTTTACATAAATTGTACTACAGAAAATTTTCCATACCAATCTCGATAGATTTCAATGTTATTATTTTTTTTTTTTTTTTTGCAAATATATACATATATGAACTGTTCAGTGCACAAATCGATTCACTCCATCTCCATAACACAAAAAGTTGAGAAATGCGATGAAATGATGTAGGGGAGATGGGGGCACATGTGAACAGTTCGCATAAGTATAGCTTTTCCTCATAACTGGATTAATTTCTATAAACAAAAACTACTTAATATAGTAAACAGAACTTTCTTTTACACATGGTATTTTTTTAAAAATCACCTGTATAGTTTTTCTTACATTTTTTAATAGTTTTATAAATTCAAAAAATTGTTCACATGTGCCCCACCAGCGGGGTAGTTGTGAACACACGTGGGGCACATGTGAACACAAGGGAAAAATATCCTTTAACATGCTTTTTATTCTGTTATTCATTTGTCATCGTAATCATTAGTTATATCACCTTTTAAATTCACCATAAAGAAATATATATATATATATATTTCTCTAGTTTCTGGGTGATATGTTTAAGCAAAAGAACATAAAATGAAAATAAGTAGATTTGGAGGGGAGAGGCTTAGATGATTCATTAAATATTGTTGCAATAAAATAAAAAAATAAAGAAGCAATTTAAAAAAAATTAAAACTTTTAAATTTTGCTTAAGGGTTTTTGTTTGGGGGAAATTTTAGGGAGGGGGCATTTACATACTATTTATCGGAAATCTGCCGAAATACGAAAGATTCTCACTCCTGTATTTGCCTTATTTACTTGTAAATTATACATAAGGAAGGGTTTTTTAATGATTAAAAAAAATCTTGACTATAACACCCCCCGACACACACACACCACCAACTTATTTTGCTTTTGAAAGAAGGGGGCGGTACAATCGGGATTTTACGGTCGTTATCGGTTTAAAAATTTTGCTTTCTTAAAATATTACTGATATTTATGGATATGGTATTTTGAATGGATAGCTCCATTCAAAGCATCATATACATAACTGTTTTAGAGATGAAAGTAAGCCATCATTGCAAGGTTAGAACAAATATAATAGAAAATTTTGCAAAGTAATACGTATTACTTTGAACAACTTTGCAAAATTTTCTACAATACAAATACTACTACATAATAGTATACTACTACTAAAATATAATACTACTACAAAAATACAAAAGTACTTTTGTATTAACAATGCATAAAAATATTGTTGTAAACCGTTTAGTAAAATAATATACAACACTTATTGCATTTTAGAAAACATTAAATTTATTTAAAGTACAATTGAACGTAACCGAGCTTCTTGCTCTTTGTGTATTTGCTGAAAGATGTGTTTGTGGAAGTTTCAATACAAAATAAACTTTGTGTGAGGAAAATATCTCCTATTTCAGGAAAAATTGTAGATAATGGAACTTACATTTTTCGCATTAAGTTAACTGAAAGAAACAGAATCACAGAATGATTATTGGGGTACTTATGAACTGTTCATATCTGCCCCAAGCAGTCTGTTCACAAGTGCCCCACGTTGCTGCTTCTATTAAATTGATAAATCATTAACATTGCTCAATTTTAGAAGAAAAAGAACTGCATCAAAAATGTTTATTAGTATTTATAGTATATGTTAAAACACTCAGATTCAAATAAATGAATAAATAAGTAAAGTTATCCGCTTATTAACTTGGAACAAAGATTTTACTTTTGAGATCTAAAAACAGTGTTTTGGCTACAGAGGACAAACAAAATGTCATAGGGCTTCAAAAAATTTTTACCATATGTCTACAGGTGCTATCATCTTTAGTAATTTTTTTCAAATAAAAAAACTTATATTAACAATCGAAAAATTGCGATGTTCACATGTGCCCCCCCCCCCCATCTCCCCTACATTGTTTTTTTAATTTCGCTTTATAATACAAATTCAAAAATATATTGTAGAATGAATAAATACAGATATAGCTTTCATCTAACGGTATATAAAATTAATAAGAAAGAATAGCCATAAAATTATCGTCAGTAATGTTACAATTTTTATGTGATGAGCGGAGTTTATCGATTTGGCAACTGAAAAAAGTAATAAAGTTAAATTCAGTGTTTAAATTTTTTTTTATTACAGAAAAATTTAGTTTACAGAAGTTTCTTATTACAGAAAAATATATTTTTATTACAAATTTTCCATAAAAATGAATGATGACAGTTCTGTTGTAATATATTATTTATGATTAATTCATCAGCTATATAAATAATATCTTCATCAAGTATATCTGAGGACTCGTCATTTCGATTTTCTGTCAAGTTTTTATAGTAATCATGTTTAACAGGAAGAATGAATTTTAGCAGGTCCATCATGTCTCTCCTTTTTTCCCTTGTCACAGTTCTACCTTTAGGATATAATAAAGGCTCATCTACATTCTTCAAAATTTGTGGTTTACCTGCTAAAGATTTCCTTATATTAATGGCATTAAATACTGAATCTTCATTATAGTCATATTTGAATTGTATGAGGTGGGGTTTGGATCTTTCTAACTTTATCCAGCGTATTTTAAGCCAATTTACTGGAAACCCTGTGTAACGGTTACTTTTCTGTTAATGATTGAATTTTCTAAAGGTTTAGTTGAAAAAAAAAAAATCTTGGTGGGTCATTTGGATTAGATTAAATGGTACTTTCTTTTGACATATTTTGATTATATTGTACTAATCATCTGGTGAAAAAATGTTTTGAATTTTTTCCGCTTGTGACTCAATAACGACAAAATCAGAGTCATTAGACGAATAGCACTTACCAAAAATTTCATTTCAAAAACTTCTCAGCAGGGATGTAGTGGAGGGTATACGGGGGTATACGCCGTATACCCTCTGTATTTTTTTAAGGAACACCGTATACCCTCTGTTTCTCCAGAAAACTATAGTATATATACACTAGGGTATACCCTCTGCCTTGAGCGTATACCCCCTGCTTAGAACGTATACCCTCTGTTTTTTTTTACGACTACACCACTGCTTCTCAGCTCTTATTTCCGTTTTTTGAACAAGTTTCTATAAATTTAAGACAGTTTTAATATTTCTATTTTGCCCGGTACACGAATCTGAATATGTTCTAACACTAACTAGTAATTTATTTTACTTTAATTCTGATAAGTCGGCACTAATAAAGTTACCGTTATCAAGTTATCATTCAACGCTTGCCAGTGCATTTGAGTTGGTTTATTGCAACGATTTACATTAGGGTATAGAGTTAATCAAAATAGCCTCTGAAATAAATTATTTATTATTCAACGGTCAAAAAATTTTTGTCATTTAATGGTGTTAATCTTTATTATTCAGGAAAGTTATTACAAATATAAAAAGTTATGACTATACCAAGTGCTTTGACACTTAAAATTTAAGATTTTTCAAAAGTGGAGTTAATCGATTTGTGCACTGAACGGCTTATATATAAATAACTATAGATTCCTAAAAAAAATTTGATTATAATGCAAATTTCATGGAAGGCGTCTCTATCAAATACTCTTCCACATAAACGGTAGAAATGGGCGGTCCTTCAGAATTTTCTATTCACGATCAAGGTTACTAACTTCGTTCAGATATGCTAAATGTCGACTGATATGTCTGTATTGTTTTTACGAATGTCGATAGACATATCTTAATGTTGAAATACTAATATCATTTTTACAAGATTGGCCAATGTAAATAAAATATTAAAACTAAGGCATTAAAAAATCAAGTTTTCTAAAAATGGCAAAATGCAAAAAATTCCTTTGGGTGCTTTCTTTTAAAAACTAATTTTAAGTTGCATCTGTGAATATCGGCAGATATTGTACATTTGACGTTTGACATCCAGTGACTTTCGAGATATTGGCCAATATTGATCGGGACATTGGCCGATATCAGTGTGCTACCTGAGGTTGAGCTGGGCTACAGCTGTTGAGAGTGATCAAAATCAAACTTGAAACAGCTCGTTTTTTATGAATAAGCATCACGTATACTAAGTTTTGTGCAATTCCATATCATTGATACCAAGATATGAAAAATGCGTAGGAGTATGACTAGCCGGACGATTTATACGGAATCTACAATTTATATCTACATCTATCTAAGTGTGAAGCGTTATGGAATTATGTGCATTAATTCTTAATCACATCGCCCACAAAACTGTGTAACACATAGACGGCAACGATCCAAAAATAATCAAATAATTTTCAGGAAATCCCAAAGTGTAAAACCATTAAAAATCGGAATTTATAAATACAAAACCTATGAACAAGAAATTACTTTCATCCATACCAGAAAACTTTAAGAAGAAAAGTTTAAAATAGTTTTATAGTGTTCTTCGGTATTTAACTGCGCATGTGTTCGAAGTATCAAGATACTGCTCATAGCTTTAAGCAAGTGAGGAGTTCAAAATAAAAAAATAAAAGCATACTATTCTTTCATCCCTCATACCTGTAGTGTAGGGTGAGTGAGACACGGAAATTTTTGGACGTTTGTATGAGGTACCTCCAAAAAACTTTTGTCATGACAATGTCATGCTTCAAAGGAGTGAGGTGGGTAGGGTTTATACGCAAGAACTACAACTGAGTTAGGATGGATGTAATTCCCAAAGAAATTCCTCCCTCTTCCTCGGTGTATGGCTGTATGCTGCTTAAGAGGCTACTTCAGTCAAATGAAAAGACACATTCGCTAATGCTAATCCTATGGAAGAAATTTATAAAGATATCTCGGTCGCATTTCAATATTTTTAAATGATTTCTTTTGCATTGAATTGTTGAGATCGATCTGTATGTAGGCCGTTTTTTACTTTTTCGATTTTGACTGCAGATATTTTTTAGGAGGACGCTTTTACTTTCGAAACCGGTTCCGAAAATGAAAGTGTTCTCATAAGAAATACCTGCAAACAAAATCGAAAAAGTAAAAAACGGCCTTTGTACAGAGGAATCTCAACTATTCAATGCAAAAGAAATCATTTAAAAATGTTGAAATGCGACCGAGATATCTTTATAAATTTCTTCCATAGGATTAGCATTAGCGAACGGGTCTTTTCTTTTGACTGAAGTAGCCTCTTAATAATCCGACAATCTGAGGTTAGGGGTGTGGAGCTTTAGTTATTGTCAGAAGGGTAAATTGAAAAAAATATAGTTCTTGGAAGAGAGAAAGTCAATTACTGAAAAGTGATGGGGAATGGATGCAGTAGAACGCTGTTTATGTGATTATTTGATGTTCTTTTACAGAAATAGTATTGTATAGACATAAACTATTGTACTTCTAAGGAATAAAATTGACTTTTGAAAATATAATTAGATTAGAAAAAATGTAAAACTGAATACATAGCTTGAATTAAAGTTCTGTACATATAGAGAAAGAAGCAATTCTTTGGAAATTCTTAGGGAGGAATTTTAGTAATTTTTCACAAAATTACTTACTACATATTATAAAACATATTTTTGGTTGATATGATTCATCTGAAAAATCATTTTCACAAAATACTTAGTACTGTTAAATCTGATAAAAAATTTTGTCTATCAAAATAGAAAACTCTTTATTTTCACACCCCAAACTTAACCGAGCCCCGTGCTTTCACATGACGCTATATCAGCTTATTTATTTCTCAATAAAGTAATAAACCGGACATTTTAAACAAAAATAAATAAATAAGTAAAAAATAAAAAAAACAGAATAATTTTAAAAAATAGGAGCATTTTTAAAATTAGCTCCCTGCTGTGACGCAAAGTGTATGCAGAAATTTTTAGTTATTCATTTTTACTGCAAATTAAGAAATGCCGGAGAATTTTTTCAAAATTTTAAAGCTTTATATGCTAGGCAGGCGCAGTATGTGTGTGCGAGGTGTAAGGGGAGGGTGTAGAGTAATTTAACTTATGTAAAGCATGTTAGCGGTATTTCTACGCGTAGGTAATCAGCCGTAACAAAACCCCCTAATACTTTACACATTTTCTCTTACATATTTTTCGGATGTGGGCGGAGAAAAGGGATGAAAGTGCCGTCTTGGGACAACAATCGCTTAAATGCAAGATGTAATTCATTTATCAAAAAATAAAAAACTGTTTGATTTCAAATCACTTTAATAATAATGCTTGCAAGTACCATGCTTTAAATTTAAAAATTCAATGGATAGTTTCGCGTTGTTGAGAGCGGGGAAATATTCTTTTGAGAACCAAAATGTAACAACATTCATATTCCAATAAAATCTTTTTGCATTCAAAATTTTGAAAAAATACGATATTTGATTTCAATTCCAGCATTACACCTCTAAACTTAAGCTGTGTGACCTGTCTCGAACTCATGCTTAAATTTATCATTTTATAAAATTCCGTACATAATCACGAATAAATATTATATTCATGACTGAAGTAGCACAGTTGCACGCTTCAATTGTGCTATTCCAGCCATGAAGGAAAAAAAATCCTTCTCTTCATAATGAATAAATATTAGTTTTATTTTTTTAGCTTTGAGCCCCCCCCCCCCCCCCCCTTTTATATATGACATGACTCCAAACCCATGTCGTGCCCGTCGGCATAATCATTCAGAATGAAGAATATGCACGAAAGTCCTTAGTTACTTATACATAGCAAATTTTATTATAGAACAGAATTAGGTTAATAACTATTGGTGGCTTAAAACATAACATAACATAACAGTACAGAAGCAGCGTAGTGCTGCACAGCAACTGCACGTCGAGCCTGACTCCCCGGAATGTCTCTCCTCTCGTGAGTCGAGAGCGGTATCAGTTCATGAGGTGGCGCTTTAGACCGTGGTTGGTACTGCCATCTATTGATGGCAATGTGAACTATGCTACAGGATAAAAAGTAGTAGTTTGGATTTAAAAGCAGTCTTAAAATTTCTTTAATATAAAATAGATGTTATGTATATAATTATAAATTACTTTTCATGAATGAATTAATATATATATATATATATGCTGTTCTGTAATTACTTATGAAAAACGAAATGAATGCTTTTATGTTGCACATAAAATACAACTTACTATTATAAAACTTATTAAATAACATTATAAAACTTATATGTCGGCGAAAAAATACAGAAAAAGAAAATTTTGCATGCAGAATGTTGAATAAATTCACCGTAAGGGTATTTATGAGAGATAAAAAAAAAGTAGAATAACTTGCAATTTTAAAATTACATTACAATCTGAATTTGTATTTTTACTTAACATCTGAAATGTTCCGACATCGCAATAACACTCACTCATTCACTGACTCAATGTCAGCCCTCAACGACAGATTGACAAGTACTAAATCAATATTTATTAAAAGCAATAGAGAAAAACGGCTTTTTCCTCTACGATCACCACACTTCTTTACAGAAAATGTCATATTATTTCATTATCCCCTCAATCTTCCATTTCAGTCTATCCCATTGACTTCTAAGGTTCCCCTCCTCTTAGCTTAAGCTTCTTCAAACGTAGACCGCAACTCACTCCGATTCCAAGAACTCCACACAATCATGACACTCATTCATATTCCTTCATTCATTCTGAAGCGGCTCTCAGGCTCTCACCCTCCCTCTCACCGCCTGAAACTGAGCAAACATGACAAAATTTTTGAGGTACCTCCAATCTGAAATTTGAGGTAGTGGGACAAATTGTCACGATGTATGGGACAAAGAGGTGTAGTATTCATAGTATATGTTAAATCACTCAAATTCAAATAAATGAATAAATAAGTAAAGTTATTCGCTTATTAACTTGGAACAAAGATTTTACTTTTGAGATCTAAAAACATTGTTTTGGCTACAGAGGACAAACAAAATGTCATAGGGCTTCAAAATTTTTTACCATATGTCTACAGGTGCTATCATCTTTAGTAAATTTTTTCAAATAAAAAAACTTATATTAACTATCGAAAAATTGCGATGTTCACATGTGCCCCCCATCTCCCCTGCATTGTTTTTTTTAATTTCGCTTTATAATACAAATTCAGAAATATATTGTAGAATGAATAAATACAGACATAGCTTTCATCTTACGGTATATAAAATTAATAAGAAAGAATAGCCATAAAATAATCGTCAGCAATGTTACAATTTTTATGTGATGAGTGGAGTTTATCGATTTGGCAACTGAAAAAAGTAATAAAGTTAAATTCAGTGTTTAAATTTTTAAGTTTTTTATTACAGAAAAATTTAGTTTACAGAAGTTTTTTATTACAGAAAAATATATTTTTATTACAAATTTTCCATAAAAATGAATGATGACAGTTCTGTTATAATATATTATTTATGATTAATTCATCAGCTATATAAATAATGTCTTCTTCATCAAGTATATGTGGGGATTCGTCATTTCGATTTTTTGTCAAATTTTTATAGTAATCCTATTTAACAGGAAAAATGAATTTTAGCAGGTCCATCATATCCTTTTTTCCCTTGTAACAGTTCTACCTTTAGGATATAATAAAGGCTCATCTGCATTCTTCAAAATTTGTGGTCTACCTGCTACAGATTTCCTTATATTAATGGCATTAAATACTGAATCTTCATTATAGTCATATTTGAATTGTATGAGGTGGGATTTAGATCTTTCTAACTTTATCCAGCGTATTTTAAGCCAATTTACTGGAAACCCTGTAACGCAGGGGCGCCATTTGGGGGAGGCTAGGGGAGGTAATCGCCCCCCCCCCCCCCAAGGAATTTGATATTTCAAAATGTATCAGTCATCACGTGTTATTCAATTTTTTTTTCTGAAATTGCACAAAAGCCAAAATAACATCAAATTTTACGAAAATAAAAAGTTATCATTTTAAAAGCAGTTTAAGCACAGAATTTGACAATTATCAATAATATTTTCTAAAACCTTGTTATTGGAAGATTCTGAAAGAGAGGTGAACTTATTATTATTGAGTACTTTGACTAATTTTTAAAAGATGACTGATAATCAAACTGTATCAATAATGCTTCGCTTCTGTAATGCAATTTATAGTGCTCCTGAGATATACTCAACAAAATCCAAAGAAATGTTTGCCCCCCTCAAGAAATTTCGGAAATGGCGTCCTTGCTGTAACGGTTACTTTTCTGTTAATGATTGAATTTTCTAAAGGTTTTGTTGAAAAAAAAATCTTGGTGGGTCATTTGGATTAGATTAAATGGTACTTTTTTTTGACATGTTTTGATTATATTGTACTAATCATCTGGTGAAAAAATGTTTTGAATTATTTTCGCATGTGACTCAATAACGACAAAACCAGAGTCATTAGACGAATAGCACTTATCAAAAATTTCATTTCAAAAACTTCTCAGATCTTATTTCCATTTTTTGAACAAGTTTCTATAAATTTAAGACAGTTTTAATATTTCTATTTTGCCCGGTACACGAATCTGAATATGTTCTAACACTAACTAGTAATTTATTTTACTTTAATTCTGATAAGTCGGCACTAATAAAGTTACCGTTATTAAGTTATCATTCAACGCTTGCCAGTGCATTTGAGTTGGTTTATTGCAACGATTTACATTAGGGTATAGAGTTAATCAAAATAGCCTCTGAAATAAATTATTTATTATTCAACGGCCAAAAAATTTTTGTCATTTAATGGTGTTAATCTTTATTATTCAGGAAAGTTATTACAAATATAAAAAGTTATGACTATACCAAGTGCTTTGACACTTAAAATTTAAGATTTTTCAAAAGTGGAGTTAATCGATTTGTGCACTGAACGGCTTATATATAAATAACTATAGATTCCTAAAAAAAAATTTGATTATAATGCAAATTTCGTGGAAGGCGTCTCTATCAAATACTCTTCCACAAAAACGGTAGAAATGGGCGGTCTTTCAGAATTTCCTATTCACGATCAAGATTACTAACTTCGTTCAGGTATGCTAAATGTCGACTGATATGTCTGTATTGTTTTTACGAAAGCCGATAGACATATCTTAATGTTGAAATACTAATATCATTTTTACAAGATTGGCCAATGTAAATAAAATATTAAAACTAAGGTATTAAAAAATCAAGCTTTCTAAAAATGGCAAAATGCAAGAGATTCCTTTGGGTGCTTTCTTTTAAAAACTAATTTTAAGTTGCATCTGTGAATATTGGCAGATATTGTACATTTGACGTTTGACATCCAGTGACTTTCGAGATATTGGCCAATATTGATCGGGACATTTGCCGATATCAGTGTGCTACCTGAGGTTGAGCTGGGCTACAGCTGTTGAGAGTGGTCAAAATCAAACTTGAATCAGCTCGTTTTTTATGAATAAGCATCACGTATACTAAGTTTTGTGCAATTCCATATCATTGATACCAAGATATGAAAAATGCGAAGACTAGCCGGACGATTTATACGGAATCTACAATTTATATCATTATCTACAATTTATAACTACATCTATCTAAGTGTGAAGCGTTATGGAATTATGTGCATTAATTCTTAATCACATCGCCCACAAAATTGTGTAACACATAGACGGCAACGATCCAAAAATAATCAAATAATTTTCAGGAAATCCCAAAGTGTAAAACCATTAAAAATCGGAATTTATAAATACAAAATCTATGAACAAGAAATTACTTTCATCCATACCAGAAAACTTTAAAAAGAAAAGTTTAAATTAGTTTTATAGTATTTTTCGACATTTAACTGCGCATGCGTTCGAAGTATCAAGATACTGCTCATAGCTTTAAGCAAGTGAGGAGTTAAAAATAAAAAAATAAAAGCATACTACTTTTTCTTCCCTAATGCCTGGGGAAAGCGGTCAGCGCTAAATCACACGACGCTTAGGTATAAACATAAACAAGGTGACGTATCAATTTATAGACTCCTCCGACACTACAAACGCTGTTTTCGTCACAAGTAGAGCTGCTAAAGTGGACTAGTAAAGATTTTCAACCAAGGCCTTGCGTACCAAAGCGGTTCCAGGAACCGCTTTGGTTCCTATATAACCGCTTTGTTGCGTAAGGAAGATTGAATTTCTTGTGCAATACTTGTTGAATTAAATGAATAAATTAATTTATAGGGTTTAAAAAAAGTTGTAAATGCGAAATTTGGATAAAAATTTTAAATATATTTTAAAAAACAAAAGATTTTACAATTCCATATTTAAGAGTATATTGTAGTTTTTTTTTTTAAACACACTTTTAAATAGTTATCAAAATTAACTTAAATAATTGATAGCTTTTTTTTCATTAAAAATATTTATTTTTGCAAATTATTAAAAACTTGTGAACGGTTATGAGAAATGTTTTGTGTATAAAATGTACTAATTATATATATATATAATCATTTACAAATTTAAGTAAGATTTACCTAAAGGTATTGAAAAGTAACTGCTAGCTCAAATTATTAGAATATAACTGTCAATATTATTGTTTTATTTTTTCTCCTTTATTAAGCATAAATTTAAGATCTTATTATGAAAAATAAGATTCTAGATCCCAGAGAATCTTTAAACTTTTTTTGTTTTTTAACAAGATGCAAGAATAATGCATAAAAAAACTTCTCTGAATTCTTAAATAATAATTAAATGCCATTTTTCAATGACTAGCCTTTAAATTTTCAGTATACATACACACACACATATATTTAAATATAATTCAACATTTATTCTTCACTCAAACATATTATCCCCCCCCCCACACACACACCTGTATATCTCTTTTTTTTTACTTTAGAGAAATTTTATTTCGAATTTACTAGCTTAATATGTCATATCATAAAATGAAAATTTTATGGGTAGTCACAGAAAGAACATATTGTATTATTACTATTATTATTTTTAATACTATGAAGAGTTTATGAATGAATTCATTATTTTTCATCTAATTAAGAAAATAAAAGAAACCTAAAATTAACTTCAAGAACCAAAGAGGATCTTATTTTTTATAATAAGATTCTGAATTTAAATTAATAAAAGAGAAATCAAGAGAAAAAATACATTAATAATTTTAGCTAACTCTTATTCCAACATGTAAATCATTTTTATAAAGATAGTTCAATTTATTTAAAACAATTCTCATAGCCATTCAAAAGTTTTAATAACTTAACAGAGAATTTTTTTTATGGTGTAGAGGAGACACTGTTTAGTTAAATTAATTTTAATAAATAATCAACTAAGAGAGTGTTACATAAAAAAAGCGATATCCTCTTCATTTGGACTTTAAAAACAATAATCTAAATTAATATAAATTATAACTTTTCATACCTTATAAATTGAATCATTAACTTAATTCAATTAGTACAGTATAAGAAATTTAATTCTCCAACAAAGTGTGGTTCCACTTCAGGCAGTCATGTTTATGATTTCATGTCGATACATGGCAGAAGTAGAGATCCGTCTTTATTTTGATTTAAACTAGGTCTTGGCTGAAAAATTGCACTCTTTTTCTAAATGTTTTCATCATTTGAGCACTACTATATGGCAGAATAGACTTTAAAATCCGAAGGATCAAGAATTAAAACTAGAATGTCCAGTTCTTAATTCATAAATTTATTATTTTCAGTATCTTAAGTTCAGATTAATAAAAGATTTTTAAAATAAAATTGAAAAGTAAAGCTTAAAAAAAGAGAGAGGGGGGGGGGATATATTTTAATGCCAAATATTAAATTTATATGCTTTAACATGGAAGTTACATTTAAGTATATGTCTGTATGTGTACTGCAATTTATATGCATGAATACTATGATGTAGTAATCACATTTATTATTTATTTTTTTAAATTGTAATGTAGCATTTTTATCTCACTTTTTAAACTATTTATTTTTGACTAAAAACATCGTTCAAATCGCTTTTTTTCTTTCCCCTTTACCGCAAGTAACAGAACATTTTATTTCAGATTTTTCCCTTCCTCTGTTCTATTTTTAGAATCAGCGTGACGTCGCCCGCGTCATATTGGAGGTGTGTCTCCTCTTACCTTTTGACCGTAGTTTCGTTTTCTCCGTGCTGTCATTCGTTCTACAATTCATACGCAATTTTAATTTAACAAATAGATTTAAATCATTTTTGGAGGTAGTTTTGTAAACCCCTTTTATGTACTATATATATCAATGCAGCCAGTTTTTTTAACAGATTTTAAGATTTACGAAAGTTTGAATATGTATTATTTTTGACAATGTGATTTGTCGTTTGAATTTCGGGCCTTTGCGCCTAAATTCAAAGAGCGATGTTCTTCAATATCTATATCTCGATATCTAAAAGTTTATCTTCGGTTTCTGGCTTTTTAATTTAACGCTTTTTCGAATTTGGATTTTGTATCTTCAAGACATTCTCTAAGAAAGGATTTTAGCCAGCATTCAGTTTTATCATGGAATTACTTCAAGTTTTTAATAATACTACGTGGAACGTTTTTTTTTAAATGTGTACGGTGACCTACCTACTTCTTCTACCTTCCACCTCTCAAGTGAATCAACGAATAAAGAAGATTTTTATAACTGCTGTCTCTTCAATGTGTATCTCATCATTAAGTAAGAACGTTACATTTACTTATTCATCCTTCTTTTATTTTTATTTTTACTGCAAGTCAATCTTATCATCTTAGCTATACGACCCATTTACGGCACTCCAGATTGTTTATTTTATCCAACAGCAAATTAACTCTTTTTATTTACTTAATTCTCCTCAACATTTTTATTTACGTCACATTTGGATTCCGTGACAAAAAAGAACATTTCGGCGTTGTTGCTTTTTGATTACAACGTAATGCCTTAAAAAAAATAACTTAATGACTTATTTTTTTGACGATTGATGCATTCTTTTTAAAGAAAATTTTTATTCTCAAATAGAAGAACTGATTTTTTTAATGTAATTTTGAAAATGTTTTAACATTATATTTGCCGTTGTTCTTTTTCGCAATATTTTCTGTTCTTGTTATAAAAAGAAAACGTAAGTTTTTATCTTAGAAGAAATTTTGTTCCTGACTGAATTTTCTTTTGCATAAAATTTTGAAGATTTGTTACCTTTATAGAAATATACTGACGTAAATTCAAATAATTTGTTTTAAAATTATTATTTTTTAATATGGAATTTTAAGAAAATTATAATATTCTGCTGTTCTCAGATGGAACATTTTGCAGTTTTAACGGCTGAAGATCGATCAAACATCGTAATGAAATTTTTGTTCTCAAGTTTTATTTGCAATACTTATTCCATGATTTAAAATTTTTGAGCATAGTATAATTTAAAAAAAAAAAAAAAATCCCTTTACTGGTTTTCATTTTGAGATATATCTTGACAAAATTATTGCTGTTTTTAAATTTTTGAAGAATGAAATATTATTTTAAAAATCAAGAAATTCATTTATTTATTCTCTAATTTATTTATTCTTATGGTGCATTAAAAGATATTTATATAATAGAAAATCTTTAATGAATTTTGAAATTTTGAAATGAATTCTAAAAAAATTGTTCTCTGATTTTAAGAACAAATTTATTTAACAAGAGGCTATGGTTTTTATACTTATTCTCATATTGGGTTTTTAAATTTTATTTTAATGCACTAATATATTGAAATAAAATATTTAATGAATTTGAAGATATATTATGAAAATTAAGATATTTATTGAAGCAAATTATTTTTCCCCCTTGGAATCTGTGATAATTATTGAAGTTTAAATTATTTTACTGAAGTTGTTCTCATCTATTACTTGCAAAGAAGCTGAAGTTCTTTATGAAATTCGTAGCTGTAAAATATCCTGCATAATTTTTTGAAGTCTTCTCTGCTTTTAAATATATCAATTTATACTTTTTATTCAAAAAATACCTTCAATATCTTTTTATATATACATTATATATATATATATATATATATATATATATATAACGTTTTCTTGTACCACCTTCCACTTTTATTCTCAAGATATTTTTGTCATTTAGTGCACGATTTGACTGCTAATATCGATTTTGGTGTTTGGGGAGTGCAGTGTTCCTTTATAAAATTTCAAGAACTGTGTTTGCTTTCTACAAACTGTTATGTTAACTGTCAGTGCTTCAATTTTCCAGAATTATGTAGCTTCATCAAAATTTAATGACTTTTTTTTTGCTTAAAGAAAAAATTAAAAAAAAAAAATTCATTCTCCTGTACCATCCTCATAACTGAAATAGTTTGATAAAATTTTATTCTGTACATGTCTGATTTAAAACTTTCTCATTCACATTTACTTACCTGCTGAAGTTGCCTTCAAGGGTGTTGTTATTAATCCATTTTTTGAAACGCTTCTCTGGTGTGTGGAAATGTTGTTCTGAAAGTACTGAAAATATTATAATACATACCTGCAAAAAAAAAAAATTCTGTTCCTCATTTACAGCAACCAATAAAGATTTGTGCTCCATTTTCGGCTTTGATGTTCCTGGTGAATTATCAGTAATTTATGTAGTAAAAAATCCATTCATCTCTGATTTTCTCCAGTGTGTTTTTGAAGTTGGTTTTGAAGCTAAATCAGTATATATATTATTTTTTCATAAACAATAGAATTTCACAGCCAACCCTCGCATTGGAAGTGTTTGACTTCTACATCATACCATATTCCACAACTATTTATAAAATTTACTGTTATTTGAACTACAGAAAATGTTTAAGCTCAAGAATGTTTGTTTATTTACTTATTTTCTGAAGATTTTTATATGTCAATTATTATTATAGTGCCTTTTTCTTTATTTCATAACCCAATTGCTTCAAAAATTTTTAATCTGCCATATGCCTCACTTTTTCAATTTATGCAAGAAAATTATTTTAAATTGATCATGAAGATATATATTTTTTTAAATGAAGAAAATTTTTATTTGCACCTTTCATATGAAGAAAAGCACTAGTTCTTAGTGAAAATATTTACCAGCGCATCTTTTTTTGAAGTATTTGTCAGTGAATCTTCAACAATTCTCTAAGAATCATAATTAAAAAGTGTTTCGTGACTACCGATTTTGTCTACCTGATCTTGTCCTCTACTCATCATGGTGTATGTGTTTATATCATCCTTAAGTGAAGCGTTACTCCTAAATGTACCACCATGGATTGTCTTCTTTTTGCCAGCAGTGTCTACCGATTTTTCCTTCAAAGTATATCACCATATTCTGCTAAATGTTCATAATTGGTGATAATGTTGTTGCTAACTGTGCCTTTTACAACAAATCTACGTGTTTGAATATTTCACACGACTATTCATATCTAACCATTTATGGTTTATATCAAGAGCTTCTTCACATCTGTAAAATACACTATTTTTTTTTCTTTTTTCTATGCTGAATTATTTGATTATCTCTTGCACAAGATCTCAGAGGTCTCTTATGCGCATTGGAGTCTGCTGTATTTTTGTGTTTTGTATAAATGTGTTTACAGAGTTACTGAATGTGTCCACTGGCCATGGTATCATGAAGGATTGTCTGTTTACTCTACAATATTTTTAAAATTTTTGCAGCTCTTTAATTTAATTTCAACAGTTGTTTAAAGTTAATTAATTTTTTTTTTTTTTTTTTTTTTTTTTTTTTTACAAGCATAGAAATTTAAATTTTACTATTAAATTATTGAAGGAATTAAACTAAATATTTTTATGGTACACTTGTTTGGTAATTAAAAATTTTTTCCTGATTATGACAATTTTTTTTAAAACTATTATTATGATTAATGAAATTTAAGTCCTAGGTTGTCGGAATATACAAGTAAAATATTCTCGACTTTCTCATTGCAATTTATTTTTATAAATATGCAGAAAATTGATTAGTAGAAATGATTTATTTATTCATTTTGAATGTTTCAATATTTATGAGAAAATTGATTAGTAGAAATGACTTGTTCATTTTGAATGTTTCAATATATGAGGAAATTGATTAGTAGAAATGACTTGTTCATTTTGAATGTTTCAATATATGAGGAAATTGATTAGTAGAAATGACTTGTTCATTTTGAATGTTTCAATATTATGAGAAAATTGATTAGTAGAAATGATTTTTCATTTCGAATGTTTCAATTTATGATTTATTTTCCTAGGCAGTCAGAGTATTTAGAGAGGGTACTTCCGACTTTATGTTGCTTTACTTTTGCAACTTTATAAATTTTGATTCATAAGTGTATCTTATTTTTTATCTTATTGAATTCAAAAAAAATTTTGTGGTCTCTTTTGGCTAAAAATTTATTTAGCTTTTGGATTTACTATTAATTTTAAAATATTATATAGAGTAATATTTTAATTTGTAGAGATCATCTTACACAGGAAGGTGCCTTTCTTTGCCTGTGATTGCAATGGGGCTTGATATATTATAATTGTATACTATCATGTTATGTATCCTATTGAAATTTGAATGTACTACTTGATGTATATTCTTTTTCTTTCTCTTTAGGTCACTGTACATGTACGTTCCCTAAATGTGCACATGCACTTAAAAATCTTTATTATGAATTTTAAATTTTAACTTAAATTTTATTCTACATTTTTTGCTCCTTGGCTTTTAAAATTTTGTTTTCCCTTTGTTGAAAAAGCTCTTTCAAGATTTACCTTTTTCACATTTTGGTCATCCAAAATTTTGTTCGGCAAATGGGGTTAATGTGATGTAGTAATCACATTTATTATTTATTTTCTTAAATTGTAATGCAGCATTATTATCTCACGTTTTAAACTATTTATTTTTGACTAAAAACATCGTTCAAATCGCTTTTTTTTCTTTCCCTTTTACCGCAAGTAACAGAACATTTTATTTTAGATTTTTCCCTTCATCTGTTCTATTTTTAGAATCAGCGTGACATCGCCCGCGTCATATTGGAGGTGTGTCTCCTCTTAACTTTTGACCGTGGTTTCGTTTTATCCGTGCTGTCATTCGTTCTACAATTCATACGCAATTTTAATTTAACAAATAGATTTAAATCATTTCTGGAGGTAGTTTTGTAAATCCCTTTTATGTACTATATATATCAATGCAGCTAGTTTTTTAACAGATTTTAAGATTTACGAAAGTTTTAGTATGTATTATTTTTGACAATGTGATTTGTCGTTTGAATTTCGGGCCTTTGCGCCTAAATTCAAAGAGCGATGTTCTTCAATATCTATATCTCGATATCTAAAAGTTTATCTTCGGTCTCTGGCTTTTTAATTTAACGCTCTTTCGAATTTGGACTTTGTATCTTCAAGACATTCTCTAAGAAAGGATTTTAGCCAGCATTCAGTTTTATCATGGAATTCCTTCAAGTTTTTAATAATACTACGTGGAACGTTTTTTTTTTAATGTGTACGGTGACCTACCTACTTCTTCTACCTTCCACCTCTCAAGTGAATCAACGAATAAAGAAGATTTTTATAACTGCTGTCTCTTCAATGTGTATCTCATCATTAAGTAAGAACGTTACATTTACTTATTCATCCTTCTTTTATTTTTATTTTTACTGCAAGTCAATCTTATCATCTTAGCTATACGATCCATTTACGGCACTCCAGATTGTTTATTTTATCCAACAGCAAATTAACTCTTTTTATTTACTTAATTCTCCTCAACATTTTTATTTACGTCACAAATACTTTTCTTTCCTAAAAACCTGAAGAAAAAAAAAACCCTTTACACTTTATCTTGACTTAGGTCAAGCACCTGTTAGTATTAGTAAGTTTTACTTATTTGATATTTATTTCTTTTTTTGTTTTTACTTTAAAGAAAATTTATTTTAGATTTACTAGTTTATGATATCATACAGTAAATTGAAAAAATTACGGCTATTCATAGAAAAATCATAATTAATTGTTATTATTATTTAAGAATTCAAAGAAATTTTTTTTTTAATTTATTATTTTTGCATCTTGTTAAGAAAAAAGAAAAGTTTAATTTGAAGAATCCCTTGGAATTTTATTTTTCATAATAATATTTTGAATTTATCTATAACCTTTAAAATCCGAAGGATCAAGAATTAAAATTAGAAAGTCCAGTTCTTAATTCATAAATTTATTATTTTAAGTATCTTAAGTTCAGATTAATAAACGATTTTTAAAATAAAATTGAAAAGTAAAGTTTAAAAAAAGAGAGAAAGAGGGGGGGGGGGGAGGGAATATATTTTAATGCCAAATATTAAATTTATAAGCTTTAACATCGAAGTTACATTTAAGTGTATGTCTGTATGTGTACTGCAATTTATATGCATAAATACTTTTCTTTCCTAAAAACCTGAAGAAAAGAAACCCTTTACACTTTATCTTGACTTAGTCAAGCACCTGTTAGTATTAGCAAGTTTTATTTATTTGATATTTATTTCTTTTATTGTTTTTACTTTAAAGAAAATTTATTTTAGATTTACTAGTTTCTGATATCATACAGTAAATTGAAAAAATTACGGCTATTCATAGAAAAATCATAATTAATTATTATTATTATTTAAGAATTCAAAGAAAAGTTTTTAATTTATTATTTTTGCATCTTGTTAAGAAAAAGAAAAGTTTAATTTGAAGAACCCCTTGGAATTTTATTTTTCATAATAATATTTTGAATTTATCTATATACTAGGGAGCTCTGGCCCCTGCAAGCTACGCTCGCCAACCCCAGTTCAGACACCGCAGAATCTAAAAACACGCTAATCTGATGGGTTTTAAAAATATTAGCGAAGATTGAATTATACTGAAAAAAGTTGTGCAGATCTCCCTGTAAACGGGTTTCCATGCAATTCCCTTTGATTACAAAAATTTAAGGGCGAATCAGTTGCTGTTAAGACATACAATGGTAGTTTTCGTTTTTGATTAAAGAGGCTCAGTTAAACATTTGAAAAGAAGCTAAAATAAAATAATTTATGTATACAGACTCTTTGTCTCCCGGTATTTTAAAACAATCTCTATAACAATAGCCTAAGTCATGTGACTATCATCAACAATTCCAGGCGGACCACTTCGCTTTTTATGCTCTAGGTGCCATTTTGGTACTTTAATGTTAGCCAGGCACAGGTGATAACTCGTCAAATACTATTCTATCGCCATCATTTCATCTATATTACAATAGTTCAAGTCGTCAACTGTCATAAACAAATACGGTCTGATCCCTTCGCCTTTCATATGAAAGTTTGGCACAGATGTCATATACGCCAATACGCCAATTTGGGGAACGCATCAGCAGCATAAACAGCAACATCCGGTTTACCATATCAAGCATAATAACGATACTTTGGCGCCAATTATGTGCCCGTTCCGCATATGACATTGGCGTAAGAAAAAAATCGCGCCAATATGGGACCGTAAGTTTTCCATTTTGATTAAGAAATCAAAAATTTTTTTTTCAAATAAAACTACATAAAAGTTGCTATGGTCGCAAAGAATTCTAAGTACTAGGGTGGAGCGAAAAAAATGAATTTTTTAAAATCAAAAACGGGTAGGTGCCAAAAGTTGCCTTTATACAAGTACATCATCTGCGTGCAATATTACCGCTGAAAAAAAATGGCTTGAGTCTGCGCTTTTGGTCCAAAAGTCGAAATTTTGTGTAAAATTTGACATTTTTTCAAAAAAATTAAAAAATTCCTATAGAGCTGGCTATTATTTAAAAGTGTTATTTAAACCTTTATTATTAATGAATTAACATATTTAAACGATAAAACGATATCTTTGTTCAGTATAATGGGAGCAAAACTGACAATTTTTGGTAAAAAAAGGCGTTTCCACTCTGTTGTGTCATACAACTAATTGTTGTTTGGAATACGTAGTTGTTTTCAAATCTACCCAGAAGGTATCACGTGGAGGTGACTGCATTTCATAACACAACAGTGCATAGCTCGACCACCCTTCCATCTGAGTACAATGTTTTATTTATATATAGAATTGTGATATTTTTATCAAAAACTGGCGTAAGTTTTCTATGTATCAACCTAGTCCATCTCTTCTCTGTATCCACAGACGTTGGGTGATGCTGCTATGACACTCCTTCACGTATATTTCTACTGCTTGTGTATCATAAGGTAAGCAGAATAATGCAGTGCAATTAATGGAATCTATTCAGCCCTCTAGTATCTTCACCAAAATTGCATCCAGTTACTGCATAGTGATTGGGAGTTCTGTTCCGACAACATTTTACAACATTAAGGCATTTCATCTTTGAGTATGCCATCATTTACTTTACCTCTTGCATTTTTCATATGCTGATAAGCTTGTTGTTTAATGTGATGGCGATCGTCATCAAAATTGCAATAAGAATTTGCTCTCGATGTGAAAAGCTACCATTGTCCTATATAAATTTTTTTAGTATTTGTTTTTTTGCCGTTTTTGTGATGTTTAGTAGCTGAGTAATTTCCCATAAGTTTTTAGATCAATTTTTTAGATGTGGATTATACTTGGTGTAAACCATCCTGCGGCATAAACTTGGATTGCATACTTTGTGAGTGAACCAGACTCTGATGACCAACCAGTGGTTATATGAAGGCAAATAAATTTATGCGCCTTTGTGAGCCATCTTGCGTAGAGAGAAGTTTCTTGGGTTTCCTATTCGCTAGTTCTTCTGAGCAATATCTTGATGAAATAGCTTTGCAAATGTCTAGCAGGTATTTCTGGTATGTACTGAGTACTCTTTTCTCGAATTCAGGAAATAATGTTTGAAAATTACTGTCTATGGATTCAAAAATTGAAATAAGAAGAGAATAAGCACGTGGACAAAGATTTTCCTATTGGTCCGGTGAATCCCTCCGGGTTAGAATCTAATTTTTGCCAACGATCTTGTCTAATAAATGATGCAGAGGAAATTCACTGGACTTAGAGGTGACATATGATCAATTGTAATGGTTCATTTCAAACATCTCTCTCGCAGAATGGATGACAACAACTAACAGATTTATCCACCTTCGATGGGCACTCGCCTCCCACCAGAGTCTCTACGTTCACTCAAAAAGTACTATGTTATCCAAGTTTGGCCCCAGGATAGTTTACAATCAAATGTAATCCACAGCTAAAGAAGGGATCTAAAGACTCTTGGGAAATTACTCGGCTACTAAACAACGCACAAAACGGAATAAAACAAATACTAATAAAAGGTTATTAAGACAATGGTCGCTTTGCATACGCAGTGGAAATTCTTATTTAATGCTCTCTGACGATTGCCATCATATTAAACAGCTAGCTGCTCAGTACTTAACAGTTAATGATGGCAATACGCAAATCTGAAATATCGACAATCAACTTTGAAGCGGATAATTATATAAATCTAATTCATGGGAAAAGTGTTGTGGTAACAGAACCTCCCATCAATATGCATTTATCGGGTGCAATCTTGGTGAAGATAATAAACGGCTGAATAGATTACATTAATATCATCCGCACTGCATTACACTGTTTGTCTTCTCTTACACAAACAGTAGAAAAATACGTAAAGGAGATCACAGCAGCAGCATCCAAAGTCTGTGAACACTAAGAAGAGATGTACTAGGTTGATACATAGAAAACTCATGCCAGTCTTTGATAAAAAATCACAATTCAATGTATAAATAAAACATTGAGATCAGATGGTAGGGTGGTCGAGCTATGCTCTGTTGTGACATGAAATGCAGTCACCTCCACGTGGTACCTCTTGGGTAGTTTTGAAAGCAACTAGGTAAGAGATGTATTCTAAACAACAATTAGTTGTATGACACAATATTGTGGCAACGCCTTTTTTTCACCAAAAGTTGTCAGTTTTGTTCCAGTTATACAGGAAAAAGATATCGTTTTATCGTTTAAATATGTTAAGTCATTAATAATAAATGTTTAAATAACACTTTTAACTAATAATCTTCTCTGTAGAATATTTTTTAATTTTTTGAAAAAATGTCAAATTTTACCCAAAATTTCGACATTTGGACCAAAAGCGCAGACTCAAGCCATTTTTTTTCAGCGGTAATATTGCACGCAGATGATGTACTAGTATAAAGGCAACTTTTGGCACCTACCCGTTTTTGATTTTAAAAAATTAATTTTTTTCGCTCTACCCTACTAAGTACTGTTACGCTAGCAGGATGCAAATCTCGCCAATAGCTTTTTTTCAACTCGCCAGTTAGCATTTTTTTTTTCGAGTGGTAATATTTGGCCAGATACGCACCGCAGGTTTGGAGTGATTTTTATTTTTTTACGAAAATTTGGCGAAAACCTCGTTTTCAAATACCAGTTACATATGCATTTTTGGTATTCCTTAGATATCCCGACGACCAAAAATCTATCGCCAAACTATAAGATTAAATGCCAATAATGGTTCATCGTAAATGTCACATTCACTTGACTTTAAGCAAGTTACACGTGTTTACGTCATTAAGGGATTTTTATTTCGACGTTTGATTCGTATATTTATTAATGTTATACTAATTTATTTGTTCTTTCGTTATTTAAAATAAAAATTATGTCAATTTGTATAATTTGGCGAGTGTTTTGGCGATTTATATAATTTGACGAAATTGGTCGACGGAATAACTAAGTAGTACTGTATTTCTTAATTATTTTCTATTATTTTCTAAAGGAAATATAAAAAAAATAATTAATAATCATAGAACAAAATAATTTATATAATTTGTAAAAATAAATAAAAGTAAATAAACATTTATTATCAAATAAACAACAATAGCCGGGTTACCATGTCAACCTTTTCTGAAATATAAAAAAAAATATATCTGTTTGATTAAAATTTGAGTTGCCATCATTAGAAAAATGTATATAAAATTAGAAAAAAAATTAATATTTCGAAAACTAATTCGAATTTAAAAATTCTAATACCAGTTTTGAAATCTGCGGATCAATATTGATTTTTGGTGTTAATTTCATCGCAAATTATTCCATATTTTAGGAGAAATCGCCGTGAAACATAATCAGTTGTTTAATCAGTCGATTCATACTTCCGTTTCATAAATTCGTTCCATTAGGATTTTATATATATAGGGTAGATATAAAAGCCGTTCTTTGTGTGTATGTCCTTTATACAAATCTTCAATTTTTGGCCGATTTGCACGAAACTTCATGTACATACGTTTTAGACCGTGGAAAATATCACTGTCTACTTTAAAAAATCATTAGACCACTATTTATCCCTTTTTTCTACCATCTTCCATAATTTAACATTATAGAAATATCTATTTTATTTAATTTTATTATTCAATCATATCTTTCCTGTTGCCACAACCTAAAAAAAGGTCCAATAATAAAAAAATTGATAACATGCGTAACTTTCTTTTTATAAGCTAATAAAAATTCAGACTCAATCGCTATATTTTTGCATTTTCGAAATTGTTGTCATTCTAATCAGGAAATGCACATTTTCTGCATATAAAATAAAAACTTTAACTAAATGTGTGTTCAAATGACGTAGTATATCTTCATTTGAATGTTTTGAAGCTAAAAAATCTATTTTAATACAGGCGTTTCAATATTAAGAAAATAATTTAGGAAAAAGATAATAATAATAAAAAATTGCTATAGAGAATTTAATTGTACAATAACACATCTGCTTTGTTTATTGCTAGCGTCTGTAAGGTAACGTTATTTTTTGGAGACAATGCTGGGAGAAAGAAATAGTATACCGTTCCGGGGGCTAAAAATCGTTTGCTAGATATGACGTCAATTTCTGATTAACTGACACTGCTATCTTGTGATGTTTTATTCTGAAGGGATACTCTTGATTTTTTGAAATAATTCCTTATTATTATCATCCATAAAGTGAAAGATTTATTTTGGTTTTATGAAATTGAAACGTTTGTATTACAATAGATTTTTTTTAAAAAACTTTAAAACGTGCAAATGAAGTTACTACGTCCTTTTAACATACGTATGGTTAAAGTTTTTACATTTATATATATGAAAAATGTGCATTTTCTGTTTAGAATGGGGTCGATTTCAAAAATGCAAAAGTACAGCGAGAGAATCTGAATTATTTTATTGTGTTGCCACACCCTAAAAAAAGGCGCAAATAATAAAAAAGGGCAAACACGTGTGGTTTCTTTTCATAAACCATTACAAATTCAGTCTCTCTCGATATATCGTTCAATCAGGGATATAGTGGAGGGTATACGGGGGTATACGCCGTATACCCTCTGGATTTTTTTAAGGAACACCGAATACCCCCTGTTTCTCAAGAAAGCTATAGTAGATATATACTAGGGTACACCCTCTGCCTTGAGCGTATACCCTCTACTTAGAACGTATACCCTCTGTTTTTTTTTTACGACTACACCACTGCGTTCAGTGTTTGAAATTGATGTCTCTCTAAGCAGAAAATGCGCATTTAAGATATTTTAAATAAAAACTTCAAGGCTTTGAGAAAACTTAAAACCTCTATTTAATATATTTGAAATTAAAATTTCACTAAAATATAAGCTTTTCTATTCCAAGAAAAAGGATCAGAAACACAAATCACTAAATACGGCGCCACTTTCAATAAATTATGACATCAATTTCGATAAACATGGCCTCAAACTTGCTCTAAAAACCGGTTGCTATGATTTATTTCCTATTTTGTTATAATGTTGTTTCTTTAATTATGCCATTGAGGTAAATGTTTTAATATTTTAAATGCAGTGATAACATTCTACGATTTACATCAAATACCATAATGTAAAATCTACTTTTATACGATTTATATTAAATTGAAATCAAAACATAACACCTATTTTGTTTTAGAGTTAGCTTTCTCATTTTAAACGAAGCTTCATAGATTGACGTCATTTTCATGTTAATCGCTGTGGATTTGGATTTTATGATTAGGGTGAGTTTCCGTTTAAAAATTATAGGCAATGAATCTTAGGATACCCGTGTTTAAAGGTACCTGATATACTGCGCATTAGTAGAACATAAATAAAAATCATTTTTAATTTGAAACACTAATATATTTAGTGTATTTTTAGATTTCTCAAAAAATACATGAAAAAGCATTTTTGGTACTTTCGTATTATAGCGAGCAGTTAATCGTGAATATTTTCACGATTTTTTTAATTCCCTTATAATCTGACAAGGGAACCACTTTAAGTGTTGCTCGCACCTAGTATTGAAACCTGGTGCATTTTAAAACTCTATATTAGGAAGTTTGAGAATCGCTAAAAATTTTTTGTTAAAATAATATTTTTTGATTTTACAGCAGATTAACTTTCTGAAAATGCAATTTTCGAGACCACTTTTTCGGGCTATTAAAGTAAAAGTTAAAAAAAAAATAGTTAAAAGCATAAATTAGTCAATAATGACTATAAAATGTTGAAAAAAGTTTTAAAATTCCTTCATGAACCTACGAATTTGATATATTTACATATTTGGCGGGGAAAGATTGGCGTCTTTTTCGTCCCGTACAGTTTTCCGGCAACCCTAGCTCAGTATTTTCGCTACGCACCGCGTTGTAATGGTTTGGACGTAAACCTATTACAAGTATAAAGCTAGTGAAAATTTTGAAGTGCCATATCTGGCGACTTAACTCTCTTTTGGTGTAAAATTAACAAATAAAAATCCAATAATAAAAAATTATAAATGTAAAAAATTGTATAAAATACGATTTTAACAAAGAATTTTTATCGGTTCTCTAACTTTTATGCATAGGGCTACAAAATGCACCAGGTCTCGATTCTAGGTGCGAGCAACACCTAAAGTGGTTCCCTTGTGAGTAGCACACTTTGCTCGCTGTGCTGGTCGGTTTCTCCAAACGAATCTTGAATTAAATGAAATATATCGGTGAATTTGATCTGTCATTTTAATGCAATATGGGTCTTTATCTGAAACGTTCTTCCGCGTAGATGAAAACGTTACTAATACCACTGCGCTATTATACTTTCTATTGAATATTACACGTTTTTTGAAATATTACACGAAAACAAACAAGTATTTACTGAATTATTTGCAGTGTTTTTGAGCAACTGAGTTAATCTTTTGTAATTGCACGCACATTTAAAAAATATTCATGCTTGCGAATCACTTTAAAATCTATAGAAAAGCTACAAATTGACATAAACTTTTCAAACAAATGTTATTGAAAGTTTTTTTGTTTTGTTTTGTTTTCTATTAGACGTTGGAACAATCGAATGTGCGATGTTTAGAAGTTAAATTGTAGTAAAATCGGAATTTGTGGATAGATTAGGTTGTTGTCACCAATAATATGATGATAAAGTTACACATAGACATGCCTTTTCTTCATAATATTGCGTTAAAAGCAAACGGGTTCATCTTTCGTAATGGTTTCGTTGGGCTGCACGCACATTAAAAAATATCCATGTTTGAAAATTACTTTCAACCCCATTAAAAAAAAAAAAAAAAAAAAAAAAAAAAAACTGAGATACAATTTTCAAATAAATTTCATTTGAAAGGAATTTTTGTTCTATTCGACAGCTTAAAAAATTAAATTGTGTGCTGTTTAGAAGTTAAGAAAAATTGCTGTAAAGGAACAATTTGTCTGTTAGGTCGTTGCCATCAACAGTATGATGTCAGATGTCAGCATTACTCACTGACATATTTATACTTTATAATGTAGATATACGCCATACAGACGAGAATTTCATTTCACTATATGATATGCCATTTGATGGATTTTTTTGTCGTATTGTCAGAAAATTACAAATTTTTCTGTTACACCAGACGAAGAAAACGGGCATAGTGATATTAAAGCTCAGACATTTTATTATGGTGGCGAGACAATAACGTATGTTTTCTAATTGTCATTTTAATGATTTGTTGACGGGAATGCACAAATCTCAGTTATTGTGATTACTATAGTAGTCATTTTAATTTATTATTTTACATAGAAGGTCTCTTATAATTGACACGGTCGAAGCCGGTTAGTTCTGCTAGTACATAATAAAAAAGAAAGGGAGAGGAAAAAAAATATTAAGAATTGGTTTCTAATAAATTTTAGCTATCAATTATTTTCCAATATCTTCATCCAAATCTTACTTAAAGCTTGTTCTATACTTATTGAATTAAATTAATGAATTAATTTATAGGATTCTTTAAATGTCGCAAAATTTGGATTTAAATTTTTAAATATATTTAAAAAAAATAATTACTATTTTTTTTTAATCCAAGCGTAAGAGTATGATTTTTTTTTCTTTTTTTTTTCATGTGAGGAACTCTTAAATAGTTATTTATCAAAAATAACTTAAATTTAATTGGGCCTTTTTCTGTTGTTGTTGTTTTTACATTAGAAATAATTTTTCTCTATTAAATTATTGAAAACTTTTGAATGGCTATGAGGATTCTTTTGTATAAATTTGTCTTTTTATTTATAAAAATTTATTATTTATTTAAGTAAGATTTAGCTAAAGGTATTGGAAAGTATAATAAAAAGTAATTGTTATTTTTTTTATGTCTCCCTTTCCCTTTTATTTAGTATAAATTCAAAATATTATTATTCAAAATAAGATCCTAGGGGGTTCTTCAAATTAAACTTCTCTTGTTTCTTAACAAGATGCAAAAATTATGAATTAAAAAAAATTCTTCTTTAAATTCTTAAATAATAATAATAATTAAATAAGATTTTTCTATGATTAGCCGTAAATTTTTCAATTTACTGCATGACATCATAAACTAGTAAATCTGAAATACATTTTCTTTAAAGTAAAATAAAAGAAAGAAATAACAAATAAATAAAACATGCTATTATTAACAGATGCTAGTCCTAAGTCAAGATACACACATATATTTTAATATAATTTCAATGTTAAAGCATATAAATTAAATATTTGGTATTAAAATGTATCCCTCCCCGCCCAACCCCTCTTTTTATTTATTTATTATTATTTTTATTTATTTATTTATTATTTTTTTTATTTATTTATTTTTTTGTCACAGAAAGAACATATTATTATTTTTATTGTTATTATTATTTTAAGAATACAATGAAGAATGCTTTTTATTTGTTGTTAAAAAGAAAAAAAGAAATATAAAATTAATTTAAAAAACTCTTCTAGATGTTATTTTTAGAGGATTAGCCAGTAGATGGCGCTCGTTTCTAGAGTAGGAGGAGAGAAGCCTAAGCGTTGTGCGATTTAGCGCTGATTGGGGGAAGCAAAGAAAATATATCCCGCAAAGAAGGTTGGTCATCGCTAAATCGCACAACGCTCAGGTATAAACAAACTGAAGGCTCCTCCCACTCTAGAAACAGTGGCCATCTACTGGTTAATCCTCTAAAATAACATCTATAAGGGTTCTTTAAATTAATTTTATATTTCTTCATTTTTCTAAAATACGTATTCTTTGGTTAATGTTTAAGATTGTATGCATCTATTACAAAACACGACCTCCACGGACATTTTGTCCCGACCTCCATGGACATTTTCCCTTCGAATGAGGACTTTTTATTTTTGCCGTTTGGCAACATAAACTTTTTGTTTTTTAGAACGAAAGAAGAATGATTATGAGATGTGGGTTTTTTTTCCCCATCAAACCGATTTCGATATTAATTCATCTTATGTACATATGTAAATGTAATTTGTATAAGTTAGCCATATAAATAATCTAAAATGAAAAGAGATGTTTTCTTCATTTCCGACGGTTTCGTGTGAATTATTCAAATTGCCGAATCTATCCTGGAATGAATAAGTTCTGATTCTAAAGAAGGCGGCCTACCTTGGATCGGTAAGCATTTTTTACTTACCTTTATAGATTTGTATCACATGTTTTATTGTGTATCTGAAATTTTCTGACGCCCGTAACAGCGACTGCCTAAAGTATTTGAGTCAGAATAAGAATTTCGTTGAATTAGAATCTTTAATGAAGTGCTTTGTTTATATACGATAATTGCAACCATTTTTGTTTTTGATAAATATTATTAGTTATAATATTGATTTAAGAGAATGGATGCAGTTATTAAAACAAAACGCACTACTGTTAGGTCTCAAACTACGGAATTAATTAATAGAATAGAAGCGGCAATTTCAGGAAATAGTGCCAATCAAGATACATTAGAACAGTTTCTCGCTGAGTTAGATTTGAAAGAAAAAGAGCTTAATTATCTAGATACTGAAATTCAAAAATCTAGTAAATTAGACGAATTAGAAGCTGAAGTTTTGAAATGTGATGAGTATAATTCGAATTTGGTAATTTGGAAAACGAAAGTAAAAAGGGCTAAATTGAAATTAGAAACTAAATCTAATTCGAATGTTTCTACTACAGCAATGAACAAATGCGACGAAAGAGTTGTAATTCGGGGGTTGGAACCCATTCGCATAAATTTACCCAAGCTAGTAATTGAAAAATTTGACGGCGATCCTTCGGATTGCCAAAGATTTTGCGGCCAATTCGAATCTACAATTCATAAAAATGCAGATTTGTCTGAAGTAGAAAAATTCAATTATTTAAAGTCATATCTGACTTCAAATGCTGCTAACTCTATAAGAGGTTATAGTTTAACTAATAGTAACTATTAATCTGCAATAGAAACTCTAAAAGAACGTTTCGGTAAGAAACAATTGGTAATTACCTCACACCTTCATAAACTTTTATCACTTAATTCAGTAAAGAAATCCAGTGACGTTTATACACTCCGCAAATTGCTGGACACTTGCCAGACCGAAATCAGAAATCTGAAATCTCTCGGATTAGAGATTGAAAATTATTCAGCGTTACTCTCTCCCATTCTAATTAAATTATTGCCTTCTGACATAGTGTTACAAATAACAAAAAAAATGTGATAACGATGAAGAATTAAAAGTTGCGGAAATAATTGATTATTTGAAAATGGAAGTTATTTCCCGAGAAAGAACTGCTTTTTTAATCTCTAATCAAGATTCTTCGAATGCAGACATTACGTCTGGGAGGCCAGTGCGCGACAAGCAGTCGCCGAAAATAATTCCTTCAGCATCTGGCTTAATAAATGAAACGGTATCATTTTCTAAACAAAGTAAATGCCCGGAATGTAAAGAAAAACATTTTTTGATCGAATGTGAGTTATTTAAAAATAAATCCTTACAGGGTAAAAAAATAAACTTTAAAGCAGTATGGTTATTGTTTTGTTTGTCTAAAAAATGCAGGACACATAGCAAAATATTGTAAAAAATTTGTTAAACGCAGCAACTGTTTAAAACGGCATTATAAAATTTTATGTCCCGAAATAGAAAATGCCAGATCACAAGAAAATAATGAAAGCACGACATTATCAAATAAAACTTGTAATCGCGCAGTATTAATGCAGACTTTAACTGTCCGTTTAGAATCGAAGGATCAAAATAAACACTTGTTAGTACGCTGTTTGATAGACACAGGTAGTCAACGTTCGTATCTGACTAAATATATTATTAATCGAATGGGATACGAAGCAATAGGAGAAGAAAAAATGATTCACGGTCTTTTTGGTGGTATTCAAAAAACACACTTTCATAAGCGATATAAAATATATTTAAGTAATTTAGAAGATACTTTTAAATGTAATTTTGATATCTATGAACAAGACAAAATATGTACTGAGGTTCCAAAAATAAAAAATGGGCCTTGGATAAAGGAAGCTAAAAAATATGGGATAAAATTCTCAGATTTCGATGCATATACAGGGAAGCAAAAAATTACAAATGAACAAGAGATAAGTTTACTTATCGGAGCCGATATTTATGGAAAGTTATTAACGGAGAAAATTAAATCGTTGGATAGTAATTTAACTGCTATACAGACCAAATTGGGGTGGACATTGATGGGTAAAGCTAATGAAAAAGATACAAACGACTCCACAAAAGTTGTTTTATCCTTACATGTAAATGAAGCAAAACTCACAGATTTATGGCGATTAGACACTTTAGGAATTCTTGATCCAGGTGACAACGGGTCTAGTTTAGAACTCGAACAAGCCATAAAAGAACATTTCAATAAAAATATTCATATAAACAATGAAGGACGTTATCAGGTTAGTCTTCCACGGATTGTTGGTCACCCCCCTCTCCCCAGTGCTCGGAAAATTGCAGAACGTAGATTAAAAAACTGCGTAGATTCATTAAAGAAATCCGGCAATTTAGCTGCCTATGAAGCGGTATTTAATGAATGGCTTCAAGAGGGCATTATTGAGGAAGTCGAATCAACTCCAGGAACGGAAGCTGAATTTTTTCTGCCACACAGAGCAGTAATAAAAGAAAATTCCACAACACGAATTCCACAATTGTTTTTGATGGGTCAGCTAGGGAAAAAGGCTCACCCTCTATTACGATTGTTTGTTGAAAGGCCCCAATTTAGTAGAACTTATCCCTTCATTGATAAATCGGTTCCGATTGAAGAAAATTGGTGCGATATCAGGCATAAGAAAAGCATTTTTACAGATTAGCCTAAATGAAAATGACAGAGCATTTTTAAGATTTTTATGGTGGAAGGAGGGAAATTCTGAAGAAACGAAAATTTTCCAACATCGAAGAGTTGTTTTCGGGCTTACATGCAGTCCCTATTTATTGGGAGCAACTTTGCAACACCACTTAAAAAAGTCACCTTCCTCTATGCAGGAAACAGCTTCTAAACTTTCAGAATCCTTTTATATTGACAATTGTGTCACTAGTGTTGACAATGAAGAACAACTCAATAATTTTATAACAGAGTCAAAATACATTCTCAGCCAAGCTAAATTTGACCTCAGAAGTTGGGAACACAGTTACTCTAACTCCTCAATGAAACCAGATTTTTCCTTAGAAAACAAAATTGTCCCAGTTTTAGGCCTACGATGGCTATTAACCTCAGATGTTCTTTTCATAGATGTAAGGGAAATTAATAAAGATGATGAACCCATCACTAAAAGGAAAATATTGTCGGAAGTTCATAAAATTTTTGACCCCATCGATTATACCTGTCCAGTAACTCTTTTCCCCAAAATACTGCTACAAGATTTGTGGAAAAAGAAAATAACTTGGGACTCTGAATTACCAACCTCGATTGCCCAAAAATTTCAGAAATGGAAAAATCAATTGAGCTCACTTAAAGATATTGCCATACCTAGATGTTTAATAAGCGACCCAAATAACATCGGTGATTTAAGTTTGCATGTATTCTGTGACGCGAGCAAGGTAACTTATGCTACATGCATATATTTACGAAATGAAAACGTAAAATCAACATCATGTCAACTGATCCAAGCACGACCGCTAAAATGTGTTACCATCCCCAGACTTGAGCTCCTCGCATGTACGACTGGTGCACGATTATCTAAAGGGGTTAAGTCCGACTTAAAATTAGAAAATCTTCCAACTTTTTTCTGGACAGATTCTAGTAATGCGCTGTACTGGATAAAAAGAGGTGAAAACTGGACTCCATTCGTATACAATCGTGTTAAAGAAATTCGATCTCTTAGTAATCCAGAAAATTGGCACTATGTGCCCGGAACTCTTAATCCAGCCGATCTACCTTCCCGGGGATGTTCCGCGTAATCCCTTAAACAATCCCTCTGGTGGGAGGGACCTGATTGATTGAAAAAACTTCAATAATTTTGGCCAAAAAGTAGTTTGAATCCCGATTTTGAAATAATTAACTCTGAAAAAAGAAAGACAGTTGTCAGTGCAGTAAATATCTCTCAAACTCCAATTGAGTTATATGAAAATACATCTTCATATTTGAAAGTGATAAAAGTTACTGCCTGGATGTATAGATTTTTTGGAAATATCAGAAAGACACCGAATAAGCGAAACTTAGAGAAAAATTTAACATCTGAGGAAATAAATTACGCAGAACACGTCGTATTGAAATATGCTCAGAGGTATTTATTCAGTGAATCTAAACCATGTTACACTTCTTTACAGACTTTTACTGATGAGCAAGGTCTAATTCGAGTAAAAACACTAATTTCTATGCGAAAAGATTTCCATTCTTTCCGGTATCCGATAGTTCTGCCTTTCGATCATAATATTACCTATTCGCTCATAAGAAGAAAACATATTGAACTTTTTCATGCAGGAATACAAATTGTAATGTCAGTTTTGCGCGAACAATTTTGGGTATTAAGATGCAGGCGTACAGTTCGAAAAATTATAAAAGGTTGCATGACATGCAGACGATTCACTGCCTCACTCGCTGAGACATCTACTACCCCTCTCCCTGAAGAACGAGTCAAAGATGCTTCAATTTTTGAAGGTGTTGGTCTAGATTTATGCGGACCGTTATTTTTAAGAAATGGCTCGAAAGTTTGGATAGTTCTTTTTACGTGCGCCATATTTCGCGCAATTCATCTTGAATTGGTATCTTCACTTTCAACGGAAAATCTTCTATTAGCTATGAGAAGATTTATCTCAAGAAGAGGGAGACCCTCTATTATTATTTCTGATAACGGAAGAAATCTAGTAAAAGCATCATCAGAATTGAAGTCTATAAATTTTGAAAGCTTACAAAATTTTGCTTTTGAACGAAAAATTCAATGGAAATTTAATCCACCTTCAGCTCCCTGGTGGGGAGGTTTTTTTGAGCGCATGATAGGAATGTTGAAAGGTATTTTACGAAGAGTGCTTGGAAAGACCAGCCTAAATTATGAAGAATTATACACCGTGTTATGTGACGCAGAAAGTGTAATGAATTCTAGATCGCTGACATATGTCGCAGATGATGATGATCTTGACCCTCTTACTCCCGCGATGTTCTTGCAAGATATCAAAGATTCGAGAGTTCCTGAATTTGACATAATTGATTCAATAAAAATGAAAAGAAGATTTGCTTATCAGCAAAAAATCCGAGAAGATCTTAGAAAACGCTTTAGAATAGAATACCTGGGGCAACTTCGAGAAAATACGGGAAGAAATAGGGAAACTGAGTTAAAAAAAGACGATATTGTCTTAATTGGGGATGATAATTCAAAACGTATTAATTGGCCTTTGGGAAAAATTGAAGAATTATACACCGGCAAAGACAGAAAATTCCGGGTAGCCAAAGTTAAAACCAAAACGGGTTATTTTTTGAGACCCCTTAAAAGACTATATCCTCTTGAAATCAATAATGAACTAATGCCTCCTTTTTTAGTAGACAGAATTCCTGCTCCTATAGACGACGATTCTGTTCTTGCTCCTGAGCCCGAGTCTTCAGACCCTGTCTCTATAGTTGAACCTTTGGATAGCGTCTATGTTCTTGCTACCGTGCCAGAGTCTTCAGATTCCACTTCTGTAGCTGATCCTCTGGATATCACCTCTGCTCCTGCTCCTGTGCACCAGTCTTCCATACCTGAGGATGACAATCGACGATCTCGAGCTGGTAAAAAACTGAAACAGTCGCAACGACTAGATTTATGAAGTTTTGAGCTTCACTAGTCTGAACCTCAAAGGTGGGAGGATATCACAAAACACGACCTCCACGGACATTTTCTCCCGACCTCCATGGACATTTTCCCTTGGAATGAGGACTTTTTGCCGTTTGGCAACAGAAACTTTTTGTTTTTTAGAACGAAAGAAGAATGATTTTGAGATGTGGTTTTTTTCCCCCATCAAACCGAATTCGATATTAATTCATCTTATGTACATATGTAAATATAATTTGTATAAGTTAGCCATATAAATAATCTAAAATGAAAAGAGATGTTTTCTTCATTTCCGACGGTTTCGTGTGAATTATTCAAATTGCCGAATCTATCCTGGAATGAATAAGTTCTGATTCTAAAGAAGGCGGCCTACCTTGGATCGGTAAGCATTTTTTACTTACATTTATAGATTTGTATCACATGTTTTATTGTGTATCTGATAGCATCATTTGCTATTTGCTAATCTTTTATTTTGCTGGCTTTCTGGCAGTAGCTGATAGCCAGATAATACAACAGACTCGCCAAATGCGGGAGTTGCAATTATGAAAAAAAAGGCAGCATAACAATAAGTATATTTTTTCTTAACATATGTTTGGGGTGAGAGGAATAGTTTGAAGGTTATTATTTACACGTAATAAATTATCTCCAATAGAATTTCTATAACTTCTAAAGGGGGTGGGGGGATTTGCACTTATAGAAGATTAATAAACGTACCTTTTCCCCAAATTTCGTAGCTCTACATGTGCAGTGGTCTCTTCAGAAGACCGTCGTCACACTCACTCACTCACTCACACACAAACTTCTTTCTTTTTTATTATAGATTAAATGCATTAAATGCTGTTCAATAATTGCATAAAAAATTCGCTAAAAATTCAAAAATCGCTGCACGAATTCCGAATAAACTTTTTTGAAAAGAGAACAAAATTTACTATATTGGGTTAAAAGAAAGAAACCATATTCTTTTCACTTATATGGAAAAATCGCCTCGAAACATAAAAAAGCGCTAAAAATCGCATAAAAAATTAAATTAAAAAAAATTCGAATCAAAAAATCGAAAATCGGGCTTCGAGGTGAAAAACTTCATATATAGACGTACCTTTTCCCCAAATTTTGTAGCTCTACGTGCAGTGGTCTCTTCAGAACGCCGTCGACACACTCACTCACTCACTCACACACAAACTTCTTTCTTTATTATTATACTAGCTAACTTGCCCGGCGTTGACCGGGTACATAAAAAAACTGCACGAATCGCGAAAAACCTCTGAAAATCACAATAAGATATTGCGAAAAAAATTTAAATCGCTGCACAAATTTCGAAAAGAGAAAGAAAAATTATATATTGTGCTCGAAGATTGAAAGTTGATTCAACTTCTATCAACGTCTTTCACTAATGTGGAAAATTGGTAGAAAATCGCGAAAATACACTAAAAATCATATACAAAATACCCGAAAAATTCGAAAATTGTTATACGAAATCCGAATAAACTTTATTGAAATGAAGGTAGAAATTACTTTAGTATTATAGGTCAAAAATGGAATGTCAAAAAATTGCAGCAGATCGCGAAGAAATATAAATATCGAATTAAAAATCACCTGATGACGTAACAAACACGTGTAAAGTGTTTAATGTCAAGTAAATTTGACATTTACGATCACCCATTATTGGCATTTAATCTTATAGTTTGGCGATATTTTTTTTTTTGGTCTACGGGATAATCAGGTAGAACCACAAATTATTTCTGTTCGTATTTAAAGGTAGATAAAAAGCTCTTCTTTATATAAATAAATAAAATAAATATTGAAAAAAAAATGCTTATGTGTATATGAAAAATAAATAGTTTGCCAGTAAATATACGTAAAATTCACTTCACTCGCCAAGGCCATTTTCTCTAACTCACCAAAGCCCATATATCAAATATATACCAAATACTCTTCAATCTGGTGCCTGATACTAAGTAATCACAATAATGTAAATAACTATTAGGCATAGATACGTACCGGGTTTGGCGCGATTTTTTTTTTCACGCCAATTTGATGAAAACATCGTTTTTGAATACCAGTTACACATATATTTTAAAATTATTTTCTATTATTTTAAAAGGAAATAGCAATAAATAATAAAAAGTTTAATTAATGTCTATAAAACAAAACAGTTTATATAACTGTAAAAAAGAAAATAAAAGTAAATAAACAACTTATTAATAAATAAACAACAATAGCCGAGTTAACATATCAGGCAAAATAACGCCATTTTGGAGCCCATTTTGTACCATGGAGCGTATATGACACCTGTGCCAACAAAACTTTCAATAATATAGTAAATATGTCATTTGGTGGTGGCTTGATTATCGAAGATTATAAAATATGTGTGTATATGGCACATTTTTACATTAAAATTTAAATACTTGACTTCATAGTTATAATTTTAACTCCTTTTTATATAATTTACATTTGAATATAAAGATTTACTCCAAAATGTTCTCCTATACTTAAAAAAAAATTATTGCGACCTTCGCCTGGCTTATTTCACGCTTCTGCCTTTGTGGCTTAAAATTGCATTGTTTGGCGACGAAGGTAATAATTAATTAGCATGTAACTCACCAGGGCCGTGCGAAGAGAAAACTGCGCCCGGGGCAGCATGTCAATTTGGCGCCCCCCCCCCCCTCCTTCAAAACTGATAAAGGGCAGAAACAGAAATAAATTATATTGAATAAATATTTTGCGTTTATTTTAGAACTTTGAAAGATTTAATTTTAATTAAAAAATTCCAAACAACTAAATAACAGAAAAGAAAATTGCCCTTATTTGTTAATGAGATCATGATGCTTTGCGACAGATTTTTCTTAACCTTTCTCACATATTTTTCTAGCCATTTTTAGTTCTTGTTACTCTTTAAGCTGCAGAAAATCGCTAACAACCAGATTGGAAACAAGCGGTCCCTTCAACTAGTAAGTACTAAAAAAGCAAAACAAACAAAAAACCTGCAGAACATAATGTAATACGAGGGTGAGTCGGAAAATAAGTTTCCCCTGGCAGCTGTGGACAGAGGTGTGTATGAAAGATAATATACCCCTTTGTAAGCTTCAAAAAGCGCTCCTTGAAAAAATCAGGGCTCTGCATCATTCTGTTCCCGTTAGATAGGGAGAGAAAGTGCGTTGTGAATTCGTGGTCAAAGAGGAAGTGATAGCGGTTGTCGCTAAGAATGGGAACGTGGAGTATCGGGAGCAGAAATCCATAACCGCCACATGGGAGTCTATGGGCCAGAAGTGATGTCGAAAAAAATGGTGCGGAGATGGTGCCGCCAATTCAGTGAGGGGCGTCAACAAGTGTTGTACAGATCGAGACCTGGACGGGCGTGCACGGCCACTACAGACGAAAGCAATGCTTGACTACTTCTTTACAAGCAATGCTGAAGTCACACATGCCATTCAACGCTTCTTTTGTATGCAGAGCCCTGTTTTTTTTCCTGGAGGGCTTTATGAAGCTTATAAAGGGTGTGATAAATGCATCAACTCACTTGGCACTTAAGTAGAAAAATAAAGTTACGTCTTATCTTTCATGTTTCATTACATTTTTTGTCTTTCATGCACACCTCTGTCCACAGTTGCCAGGAGAAACTTATTTTCCAACTCACCCTCGTAGATAAAAATAAATTATAATTTCAGTACATTAATTAAGAAAGATAACTGAAGCAATGTTTTAATTAACCTTTAACTGATGTCACAGAAATTGTCACATAGCTAGTGTGAAGCGGTCTGTGAGACCGCTCCATTGAAAGATGAATAAAAGGCACGATTAAATGATAGGATGGTGGTTTTGTACTAAACTTTTTGTACAGGACTGTTATAATTTAAATTCACCTATTCAAAAGTGTCTGGTGATAGTACTAAAGTTCCAAACGGAACAAAATTTTGGTAGTGTTTGTAGTTAAACTGAAAATTGCAAATTAAACTATAAAAATTGAAAAAACCCGCGGTCTGAGAGACCGGTAACATCAGTTAAAGGTTAATCTTTAACTGATGTTACCGGTCTCTCAGACCGCGGCTTTTTTTCAATTTTTATAGTTTAAATTGGTTTAACTACAAACACTACCGAAATATTGTACCGTTTGGAACTTTAGTACTATCAACAGAGAATAGGTGCATTTTAATTATAACAGTCCTGTACAAAAACACCATCCTATGAGTTAATCATGCCTTTTATTTATCCTTCGATGGAGCGGTCTCACAAACCATTTCACACTAGTTATGTGACAATTTCTGTGACAAGGTTAATATAAAATATAATATCAGGCAAATACATTTACTTCCACTTTATTTTTCTTGCATTTAGGGTAACAAAATATTTTATGTGTATTTTATTATAATATTATTTATTATTTTATGTGTAAAGATTGTGATACACTGAATTTTATAGAAAGTAAATTCAGGTTGCTTAATCTCTCGACTCATAGCAGATCTTAAGTAGTTTTTTACTACTTTATTGTTACTGGAATACTTATAAATTATGTACTCTGTCTCCATGTTTTTGTAATTCCTTGTTTACACAAAGTTAAAATTATTGAGCAACTAAAGGATTTCTAAATGATCCATTTTATAAAAGTTCTTATATAATGGTAGAAATAAGGTTTTCGCATTTAAAACCTCGCTTAACAATTCAAGTCCATTCAAGTCAGCAATAAAGGGCAAGGTCCAGGCAATATTAACAGATTTTCGATAACTGATTTTAGATTCGCACCAGCCAGAAACTCAAATTCTTGTTTTACATTTCTCAGTTTCTCAAACCTCCAGTTCAGTTGCACGGTTATAGTGTCTCTACGTAACACGTAATCCATCACATTCATATAAATTTCCACTTTCATCAGAAGCTTCGTAGTCAAATTGTTCTGTGAATGTTACGTTTTCTGTTTTGCTCAAATAAGGACTCTAACATTTACAGACATAACCAAATCTTCGCTTTTTTGTTCAAAAATTTCCTCTCTTATTGTCTGAAATGTGTTTTTTAGTGTTTCAATCAGTTTGCTGGCGATCAAAACATTGACAGGTTTTTTTTCTTCTTTTTTCTTTCGTGAGAATAATATTAACTTTTTCCATTTCATTTAAAATGTTGTGTCAAACTAGTAAGCCGTAAATTAAGGGGAATTTCCTTATTTGCTTTATTAAGCTTTTTGCTCCTGAGTAAGTTTACTCATTTTACTTCATTTCTATAAGAACTTCCAGAGCTTTAAAAATCTGTAGCAATTGTTTGTAAACTGCAGATATAGCTTTATTTTTTCATGACCATAGAGTATCGCAATGTTTCTTTAAATAAACTGATAAGTGGGACATAAGTATATTCCATCTTTCAGTAGAAGAGAAGAAAAAACAAACACATTTTATGCAGTTCCGGACATTTTTGGACATACACCAGCAGCACGAACTCAAAGTTTAGAGAATGTGCAGAACATGGTAAAAAATAGGCGAATTTATTTACTTCGACGATTCGAGCTTGCACAACATTATATTGGGAAGCCATATTTGCACCATATCACAACATTGAGCTTTGAAGGGTTGATATTGGTATTGTTTATGACGGCCGATTATCTACAAGGTAGATATAGTAGGCTGGAGTGGGATGGGAGTGTCCTCTGTAAGGTCTTTCTAAGGGAACCTAACCCGTATTTACGCAAGGTTCGAAGAAAACTACGGACAATTTCGAACGATTAGGCTGACGTGCGCGATTGTGTCGAACTCAGCACCTCCCGTCTACTGTCGTTGAGAACAGAACCTCTCGTGCAGCTGTGAATGTCGAGATTGTCAGACATTAGCTTATTTTAAATTTCTTGTGCTAATTTTTTTCTTTTTTTTTGACTTGATGAAGTCAAGAAACCTTTCCACGAATGAAAATTTTCTATTTTCGGTATCGTATAATTTGCGTCATTTGTTCTTTGTGGGGTGTACTGGATTCCTAAACTGGACTGTGTTTAAAATTCCGTAACTTGCAAATGGTTACAATTATTAAAAGAAATTCTTGCAGGAGAGTTATGTAAGATATTAGAAGTATTTTTATTGCGGTTCTCGGTTTTAGTTCCAAATAGCAGAGATAGATGGCAAGCAATAAGCACTCAATGGAGATCTAAACTGAAATCCCCTAGCATCATACGAAGGAAGAAGGTTAAATATATAGAATAGGCCCCTAAAAATAAGATTGTATTGGAGAATGAGACCCACTCCCTATATTTAGCCTCCTCTTTTCACATCAGTGTTGGGCGATTTCGGTTTTGTCCTTGATTGAGCACATATGGCCCTAGATGTGCGCTAGATTTATAGTGCTTGTGTGATTATATATTGCTGGCATAATTGTCAATTCAGTATAAACTTGATTGATTTACACGAATATAGTTTAATAAAGTATACTTCTGTAACCTGAATTGACTATAAACCTGTTTAATACTTCAACAAATCATCGATATTTATGTTGTAATGTGAAATTGTAAAACTGCAGTATAAGAATTGAAAAAGTCATTTGTAACGCGAGCAGCTAGTGGATTTGGTCTGCCCCTCGGCATTGCACTATCACTCTAAAGCGTAAGCTGAGTTCCCGAGGTAATCATCCCTGCTTGCAGCGCCATCTGTAGTTGCTATTTGGAAGTAAAGTCGGGAATCGAGGTAAAAAAATACTGACATTTTACATTACCTTCTCGTAATTTTTTTTTTTTTAAATAGCTGTCACCATTTACAGGTTATTGAATTTTAAAAACAGTCAGTCCATTTTAGGACACTCAGTATATGGAGTGCGATCGAACGAAATTGAAAAATACCTTGCTCTATTAATTTCTTCTACAATCGTTTTTCTTACTTCATTGGCAAGAAAGTTCATAATTTCATCCTGAATATATTTTGCCATTTTTCTTTTTCACTTTCAATAATTTTCACTTTCGCTCTTTCAAATTTGCTGTCGATTATATGATTTAATTTTAAACGTCTCTCAAGTTCCTTTTAGCGAATGCATGCATTCCTGTGTTCTAGAGCATTTTTGTGCTCAGGAATTTTAGGATTTAATTTCTTCCACATGAAAAATCCACAATCTGGATTGGCTAACTTTGGAGGGCGATCATGATAATTGGTGAATAGTAAAAAGAGAAAACAAAATATAGTGATTCCCTTAATTAAGTTATCCAATAAGCCGCAATCACCGTTAATAATTACTCCACTAGGACTAGGTATAATTTTCTTGAACGTTAGTTTGGAAAATCGTAGTCCTTATGCAATCGCAGATTTCATGTAATCAGCATTTTCATCCTGTGCTGGACCTTTTTTTAACAGCAAAGTAATGACCGAATGACTATAAGAATAATCCCATAGTGGAATCAGAATAGGTTATCAATTCATATTCACTGAGGGTGGCAGGTGGCAGAAACTTTCGTATACGATGTAAAGGGCCCGCAGAGTGCAAAAGTTTAAGAAACACTGTAATAAAATATCACAAAAGCATATTATAAAATCATCAGATCTAAAGAGCTCAATGAAAAGTAAATGTGAACAGCGCAATAATTTTGAAATGAAAAATGTACATACAGTAGACTCCCTCAAATCCGCACAGCCTCGGACCAGAGGTTGTGCGGATTTCTGGTCATTAATTTGTTTACATTTTTGAAACATTAATTAGATTAGTAGTTAAGCAAGGGAAATTATAATGAATGCTTACAATAAAGTGAAACATTAAAATAAGTAAAATATTAAAATAATTTATTAGTTTAAACGTAAGTAATTATTAAAATAATTATGTAAAATAAAAATTTAGAAAAATATTAAATTATTACCGATGAAATCGATTCAATTCGATTTCAAAAGTCCTATGCTGCTATCTAGTGGTAAAGCGATCGTAAGATCGATACGTCATTATGCTATTATCAGTATATATAGCTTATTGCGCTCTCTGTAACTTTTTTCATTGTTATGTAGAGTCTTGAATGCTTTTCTTATACTGCTTTGTAAGTTTAGAAATAAATTTGTCTATAATTTAAAAAAAAAAAATTCCGCAAGCAATAATTTTAAAATAGCGTTCCGGTTCGTGGATTTTTCTATTTCGAACCCTGGAATTTTTGATATAGATATGCTAATTTATATCAAAATCAAAAGTAATGTAAATTTATCTAGTAATAAATCAGCTGTATTAACCAAAAGAGAATGATTAACAAAAAATTTAGTAAAAAAAAAAAACGTGCCGGTAGTCACTGATTTCGGTGCCATCTTGAATTTTGTTCCTGCAACTTAACTGTAAATTTCATTGTTTGCATCTGAAAAATACGCGGATTTCAGGCGTTCGCGTATTTAAGGGAGTCTACTGTACTTCCATTTGGAAAAATATTCCCGATATGTAAATATATACATTTAGTTTTACAAAAATATAGAATATCGAAGAGTGATAAAAAAATTCCAATGAAAATGATCGACGACAATTAAAACTAGTCGGATGTACCAATCCCAAAACTGTCTTCTATCTCATACATGTTAATACTTCAAAATCCGCTATCACACTGCCAAAATTAAATGGCAATCTATGCATCTCATGAGAATTCTAACGATATGAAATTCCGTGCGTTAGTTCTTGAGATATGACTATCGCTGAAATCGTCTAAATTCAGAAAAATGCTGCCTAGCAGCGCCACCTATTGGGTGATTTATACCAAATCCTAATCAGCAACAATTTATGTCAACGTCTGACTGAATCTGAAGTTTGGAGAAAATCCGTACATTAGTTTTTGAGATAGAGCAATAACGAAAATCGTGAAAATTCCTGCATAGCAGCGCCACCTATTGGGTGATTAACACCAAAACCTAATTAACAACAACTTGTGTCAACATACAACTAAATCTGAAGTTAGATGAAAATTCGTCCATTAGTTCTATTGATAGAGCTATTGAGGCAATCGTGAAAAAGGCAGCAGAGAAGCGCCACCTGTTGGGCGATTTACACCAACACATAATCAGTAGCAAGTCATATCAAGGACTAACTGAATCTGAAGTTTGATGAAAATCCGTGCGTTAGTTCTTAAGATAGAGCTATTGGGGAAATCGTGTAAATCCTGCAAAATTCATCATAACAGCGCCACCTGTTGGGCGATTTACACCAAAACGTAATCATCTTCAATTCATATCAAGGACTAACTAAATCTGAAGTTTGATCGAAATCCGTGCATTAGTTCTTGAGATAGAGCTATTGCGAAAATCGTGAAAAATGCAGCATAGCAGCGCCACCTGTTGAGCGATTTACACCAAAAACTAATCAGCATCAATTTGTATTAGGGACTAACTGAATATCAATTTTTATTAAATTCCGTGCATTAGTTCTTGAGATAGAGCGCCCACAAAATTTGTGTCACATACACACAGACAGACAGACAGACTCACAGAGTCACAGACAGACATTTTGTAAAAACATGTTTTTTGGAATCTCTGACCCCTAAAACGTGTAAATCCGTCGAAAACCGGAATTCGAAAATTTTCATGAATCCAATACTTTCTTCTTGTAAAGATAGAAGAAAGTAAAAAACTGAAATTGATAGTACAAATTTGGCGCCCCTAAATTTCCGCGCCCGGGGCGACCGCCCCCTTCGCCCCCCCTTTTGCACGGTGCTGTAACTCACAAATAAAGCCTTTCTCCTGTAAGACATACAATGGGAAAATTACATAAAAATGATAATTAAATTGAGTAAAAAAAAATAATGAAGGACTAAAAGACTGTTACTTAAATTTTATTTCTTCAAGTTTTTTCAGGCACATTTTTATTAATCTGGCGAAGCGAAAAATCGCCAAATAATGTATCAATTGCTTCTTTCATACTAATTTATTTTTTAAGTTTTATAAACATTCCTTTCATATTTAAATTAAATATTTTCATTTTATAAATTTTATCTCGCATTAAAAAGGTTATTGATTCTTTTTTTTAATTAAACAAATAACAGTTATTTTCTTTTAATTTGCGAGTTGTTTACATTATTTTCTAACGAATATAGCCATTTCAATTCATTTATCAACTATAATTTTCACCAAAATAACCACTGGCAACCCTTTTGTCGAAAATATCAATAAAATACAATAATCTAAGCATTGTATCATGTTACTTTTATTCACAATTTAATTTATTTGGATTCCCTTAAATATAATTAATATAATCCCTTAAGTTAATATTAGTTTTTGTTGCATTAATATATTTCAATTTGTTCATTTTCTGTAAGCAAGTAATCCATATTGGTTTACAATGGAAGTCTATGGGAATTTGGCGAAATATTAGAGATATCGCCAATTTTGGTCGCCAAATTTAGCGATATACCGCCAAGTTGGCGATAAATTTGGCGGCGTTTGGCGACAGAACTGTGTCCCTCTACGGTAACCTCCTTATTAAATGCATTAAATGCTGTTCAATAATTGCATAAAAAATTCGCTAAAAATTCAAAAATCGCTGCACGAATTCCAAATAAACTTTTTTGAAAAGTGAACAAAATTTACTACATTGGGTTAAAAGAAAGAAACCATATTCTTCTCACTTATATGGAAAAATCGCCTCGAAAAATAAAAAAACGCTAAAAATCGCATAAAAAATTAAATAAAAAAATCTAATCAAAAAAATCCCTGTCGGCTCTGGCCTACAGGCGGAGGTAGATTTCGATGTTAAGTACTAAATTCACCAGCAAAACTTAAATCAAGATTAGAGATAAACCCAGTTCCTTCACTAAGACTGAACTCTAGGGAGCTAAACATTTTATGAAAATTCAAATATACACGAATACACACACGCATGTATATGGGATAAGTTAAAAAATGGCTAAAACAAATTCAGAGAACCTCAAAGTGTTAAAATATGTTAATATTTCCATAGTCGGGTTTTTTATCATGTTTTAATACGTTTCTTCAAACTCACATGACGTTACATATTCACCTGCTGAGGTCCATTATATTTCCAATATGACGCGATATTCTTATTTTTTTTTAAATTCGTCAAACTATTTATTTCATTTTGAGTTTCTATGCTGAAATCTTGCTCTTGAAAACTTATGACGTAATATTCAATTTGTTTTCAATTCTTCAAAACATTTATTTAATTTATTTTTTCACGTGAATTTCTTGCAATAGAAAAGCAATTGTTATGGTGAAAATTTTATTGTTTTTTTTTAATTGTTGGCAACTACTATAACGAAAAATATTTATTTTTTTCTGTCATTGTTGTGTAAGAGCTGGTTTTATCAGAATCTTGTTAAGACGGTATTCAAAATTTTTAACCCCCCCCCCCCATTTCCATTCCCTTGGGCCGATTTTGCCCATTTTCAATCCCCGCCGAGATATTAGCCATCTCAAAGTTGTTGGCGAGTTAGAAAACGATCCGTGCATAATTGCGACTTTTATCGTGCGGACAAAATTTAGTACATACATATATATATATATATATATATATATATATATATATATATAAACTTTTTAAGTGGGGGTGGTTTTGGGTTCCTAGGGTCATATAATGAAAAGTTATGAAGGAATTTTTCAAAAGTCGCACCATGGTAACGACTGCAATAGGTAGTATTTCTTACGAAACTACCTAAAATCGAAAATCGGGATTCGAGGTGCAAAACTTCATATATAGACGTACCTTTTCCCCAAATTTTGTAGCTCTACGTGCAGTGGTCTCTTCAGAAGACCGTCGACATACTCACTCACTCACTCACATACAAACTTCTTTCTTTATTATTATAGATTAAATGCATTAAATGCTGTTCAATAATTGCATAAAAAATTCGCTAAAAATTCAAAAATCGCTGCACGAATTCCGAATAAACTTTTTTGAAAAGAGAACAAAATTTACTACATTGGGTTAAAAGAAAGAAACCATATTCTTCTCACTTATATGGAAAAATCGCCTCGAAACATAAAAAAACGCTAAAAATCGCATAAAAAATTAAATTTAAAAAAATCTAATCAAAAAATCGAAAATCGGGTTTCGAGGTGCAAAACTTCATATATATACGTACCTTTTCCCCAAATTTTGTAGCTCTACGTGCAGTGGTCTCTTCAGAGCACCGTCGACACACTCACTCACTCACACACAAACTTCTTTCTGTATTATTATAGATATATATTTGAAATATGCCAGTGCTTTGAAAAGTTTTTATAAGATTCGACTATCATACTTCCACTGCTTGGAAAGCAACAAATTTTATAAAATTAACGAATGACTTGGATGTGATCGTAATCTAAAGCCGAGACAATAATCTGTTTTTATTAATTTTAACACAATTATTCTAATTGGTAAATAAATCATATGACTTGTACTTTTCCAATTGAGTGAAAAAGCACCCAACTCAGGATTGATTTGAACCAGTGACCTTTGACTTAATCTGTCAATGCTCTGTTAACTGAGCTATCCTGGACAAAGCTGGCGGCCACAATTCACTTGCTTACCTTATGATGAAAGCATCCTGTCTGTTATCTGAAACAGCTCAACCTAAATAAGTACCAGGTGATGGAACTCTAAATAAACGCTGGATACATAATAACAGTTGAATAACTTGGAGTTGAATTGTTTTTGCTCCATCAAAAGGTTATCTGAGTAAATTGTGGCCGCCAGGTTTTTCCACGATAGCTCAGTTGGCAGAGCATTGGCAGCTTAATCCAAAGGTCCCTGATTCAAATCGTGGAAACTTTTTTACTCTGTTATAAAAGTATAACTCAATAATCTATTTTGTAAATTTATTTGCTCATGTTGGGTCGTTTTCTCTTCTTCTAATTACACTCCACTTTTAATTTACTCAATTAACTGTCACTAATGATATTAGCCTGACCTTAAATTTTTAAACAAGGTGTGAACAGTTCACCAACACCTGGATGTTGTTACAAAAAGAGGAGAAATAAAAATAAGCAATACGCTTAGAAAGATACTAATTTGATTTAAAAAAAAACTTTTAGAATAATTACCAATAGAAAAAAAAAACAAAACAAAGAGGAAATGCATAAACTAACTTAAAGTAAATCAAAAATTTACTATTAGAAATGTGAAATTAAACCTTAATTGTTTAACAGTAACAACATCCTCAACCATTCACAACTTATGAAGAGAAAACTACCAACACTTCTGAATTTGAGAATACAATGCATTCACAATAAAATAAGAAAAGCTAAATTGATTACCACAGAACCTCACAACCGAAAGGCAAACTCTTGAGTCCGCATTATATCAAATAATATGTTTTGATAATTTAAAAGAATTTAATACCAAGATTGTGACTGCACTTATACTCTCAAATCCAGGGGCCAAATAATCGTATAGTGTCATTAGCATTGAAAACCATAAAATCTGATGACTTTCACTTCTGACAAAATTCTTTCTTAAGCCACTCATTTATGTATCAAAATTTGTATTGATTATTCCAGTGGCTATCTAGATTTCAGTATTCATAGTTTTTTTTTTTTTGAAACAATGCTTACTCTTTTCAGAAGTTATTTACTTATATATAATACTTTATTTTTTTTTTTACTGAGGGAACATATGTGCGACTGAATTTCCGTCTAAAATGGATCCTGTTACCATATTACCTAACTCCTTAATTTAAAGACTTAAGAACCAGCATAAGTATAACCAGAAAAATAAGTTAATAAGAGGGGTAACACACATTAAAATTAATCCACATAACACTCATAAAATGAAAGGGAAATGCATAGTAAGTATAAAAGCCATTAATAAAAAAAAAGGTAACAAAACCCTCAATTCATTTCGCACAGTATTCCTCCTTTAATACTTAATCTTACTACTGATACAGAGTTAAAAGATCTTAAGATTCTTTAGTATTTATTTCATTTACTAATGAGATTAAAACCCTTTTCTTTTTTTTTATTTTAGAGATTAATTTAGTTGAAAGAGAAGTGAGCAAAGCGGAGCAATACATTTGACATCATTTTATTAAACTTCAGATCTTATTCAGAATTTAATATTATTTTTGCCAATATTTTGCAGTGAAATTTCAGTATAAAAAAAATCAATTAGATACATGACAGGGTTTAACTCAAAATAGTTTTTAATTTAAAAGACTCGTTTAACTATTATCATATTGCAGAAAATTTTCAATACAACAAAAACGCAATCAGTTACTTAGCAAAGAATATCTCAAAATAGTTTTCACTTTAAAATAGCCATTTTAACACAACAAATTGCGAGGGTATTTCGATTCCTACTAATACTTTTGACATGAATAAATATGTAAGAGATAATCAAAACAGCACAGAAAATTCTACTTACATTAAAGGCAATTCAACACTTACCTTTCACATGTTTATATAAAAATGCAACAAAATTTTCAAAAACAACAAACCAGGACTAAATGTCGCGGTACCATTCTTGTTGGGTCGTTTTCTCTTCTTCTAATTACACTCCACTTTTAATTTACTCAATTAACTGTCACTAATGATATTAGCCTGACCTTAAATTTTTAAACAAGGTGTGAACAGTTCACCAACACCTGGATGTTGTTACAAAAAGAGGAGAAATAAAAATAAGCAATACGCTTAGAAAGATACTAATTTGATTTTAAAAAAACTCTTAGAATAATTACCAATAGAAAAAAAAAAAAAAACAAAGAGGAAATGCATAAACTAACTTAAAGTAAATCAAAAATTTACTATTAGAAATGTGAAATTAAACCTTAATTGTTTAACAGTAACAACATCCTCAACCATTCACAACTTATGAAGAGAAAACTACCAACACTTCTGAATTTGAGAATACAATGCATTCACAATAAAATAAGAAAAGCTAAATTGATTACCACAGAACTTCACAACCGAAAGGCAAACTCTTGAGTCCGCATTATATCAAATAATATGTTTTGATAATTTAAAAGAATTTAATATCAAGATTGTGACTGCACTTATACTCTCAAATCCAGGGGCCAAATAATCGTATAGTGTAATTAGCATTGAAAACCATAAAATCTGATGACTTTCACTTCCGACAAAATTCTTTCTTAAGCCACTCATTTATGTATCAAAATTTGTATTGATTATTCCAGTGGCTATCTAGATTTCAGTATTCATAGTTTTTTTTTTTTTTTGAAACAATGCTTACTCTTTTCAGAAGTTAATTACTTATATATAATACTTTATTTTTTTTTTTTACTGAGGGAACATATGTGCGACTGAATTTCCGTCTAAAATGGATCCTGTTACCATATATTACCTAACTCCTTAATTTAAAGACTTAAGAACCAGCATAAGTATAACCAGAAAAATAAGTTAATAAGAGGGGTAACACACATTAAAATTAATCCACATAACACTCATAAAATGAAAGGGAAATGCATAGTAAGTATAAAAGCCATTAATAAAAAAAAAGGTAACAAAACCCTCAATTCATTTCGCACAGTATTCCTCCTTTAATACTTAATCTTACTACTGATACAGAGTTAAAAGATCTTAAGATTCTTTAGTATTTATTTCATTTACTAATGAGATTAAAACCCTTTTCTTTTTTTTATTTTAGAGATTAATTTAGTTGAAAGAGAAGTGAGCAAAGCAGAGCAATACATTTGACATCATTTTATTAAACTTCAGATCTTATTCAGAATTTAATATTATTTTTGCCAATATTTTGCAGTGAAATTTCAGTATAAAAAAAATCAATTAGATACATGACAGGGTTTAACTCAAAATAGTTTTTAATTTAAAAGACTCGTTTAACTATTATCATATTGCAGAAAATTTTCAATACAACAAAAACGCAATCAGTTACTTAGCAAAGAATATCTCAAAATAGTTTTCACTTTAAAATAGCCATTTTAACACAACAAATTGCGAGGGTATTTCGATTCCTACTAATACTTTTGACATGAATAAATATGTAAGAGATAATCAAAACAGCACAGAAAATTCTACTTACATTAAAGGCAATTCAAGAGAAGGTGCAGGCTATAACATCATTTTACTCTTCTTTATTTATTTTTTTTTAATCTGTTTGGCAGTCCTTCTAATAGGGTGGAGACAAGGTCGATCGGCGTATACTTTTCTTTAGACGAATGGATGTTGGTATTCTCCCATTGAAGCTATTTTTGTCCATATATCACTCTTTCTTTAAACCCAGGGTAAACACGGATATCACAGACAGTTCGCAAAAGAAAAAAAAACATTCAAAGGATCACCTATCAACTTTCAGTGAAGATGCACTGAATCTTCATTTCCTCGACGATTTCATTACACACACAAATCCAATTTCTATGCTGCGAATCTCCTCAGACACACCTGAATTCTTAAATCAAGGCGATGACAAGCACATGCTGACTGTGTTTCGCCAATTTCGGAGAATGCTCATAGGTTTTTTTCTTCTCTTCTCTTAGTTTCTTAAGACAACATGAGCCTCCAAATCTTCAATGTTAAAGAATCCTGTTCCAACGGTGCGAGTGGGATCAATCATGGCTGCCGCTGCACCTACGCTTGGTAAAAAAATATTCTTTCAAAGATCGCAGGACCATCTGACACGTCCGTTTTCTTGAGAGACTATCTTCTTCTCTCCTCGTTTTTACAAATTCGAAAACATCGTCTGACCACTGGTCAGGGGGAGGGCTAAACGAAAGCCCCCTTTTCCCCTACCCCCACTCACTAAGAGAAAAAAATCACATCCTTTTTCACCGAAAACTCCTGCCTTAACTAACTTATTCCTCGTATCGTGTAATAAAATTTCACACGTGCACTCTTACTTGCTGACGTCAGACGCTCCTATTCGCTAACCTGGTAGGGTTCAACCATTTAACTAAAAGGGTGTGTTGTCCACTTTCCACCCTACACATTTTTCTAATGGGCCACCCATCTTTAAATGCCAGGCAAACTATCTATTTCCCACGGCAGTTGCCCATAAAATCTCCCAAATTGTCTGTTTGACAATAACTTTTAAAAGGAGGGTTATAAAATTGCACCAAGCATTTTACTTAAAAGGCTCATAAAATTTTATATATATGGCTGGCCACCCAAGCAGGCTTTTAGGCTGTGATAACGAACGTAGTAAAAGAGGTGTATGAAATTCACATGGAAAACACGTTTTTACTGCATCTTATGTGACATTACAAAGGCAGACTGAGGGTGTTTTGATTTTACGAGCTGGCGTTGCTATGGTAACACCGCTCTATAATGGGGGAAATACTTGACCGTTTCCAACAGCTGCCTAAATCCAAAGTTAAACGAGGAGTTTCGCATTTTTCTTGGAAAAAAAAAGGGACGGGACATCTTGCCTGTGTTTACGTTCTCAGATAAAAGATTACACGTATCCTAGTATTTCTTTCCACTGAAATAATACGTGTTTTTCTAGATCTGAAACTGAGAAAAAGGAATTCTCTGGCATTAAGTAATATTCTTAAACTATGCAAATTTTGTCTGACATTTTTCTTTGAAAAAGGGGGGATATAATTGAAGAAAATTAATAATTTTAAGATGAAAGCATACAATGTTATATATATATATAAAGAGGGGGGATTTTAATAACACCAGAATTTGTCAAAATAAGGATATTGTTAAATATTCTACAACATGGCTCCCCTATCTTGAAGAAAAAAACAAAAAAAAATTTCTAAAACACAATTTTTTTTTGGAAAGGTAAACGAAAACTAAACTCCCAGCGGAGAACTCAATTTTTCCACTCAAAGTAAGTTAACTAAGGATATTAAATTAAAAATTGGGAGAAGCGAAAATATTAGTATGTCCATTGCAATGTTGGGGTATCATCGACATGAGCACTTGATACTCGAACAAATCAAACAGCGACTCGAAGAGTCTCGAAGCACTACGTACCTGACACACCACTCTGCACAGTCCGGAATGTGCAATATGAGCTGCTTACAACGAATCGATTACCTGAATACTTCCTTAACAGACAGGAACTTTAAGTTGAATAAACCAAAAAAAAGTTAAATATTAAGCCATAAAAGTAATCCACAGCCAGCTGAATCCCAATCCCAGCCGTCACACTAGCACAAAGTTATCTGCACAACATAATATTTATCTATAATTTTACCTATTTATACTTTTGACCTAAACATGTAGACAGTGAACTCTCATTTTAGTATTACTAGTATTCTTACTGAATGAACACCACACCTGACCATACATGCCCATTACATCTGCAATTGATTCTAAAAAAATTCTAAAATAGAGAAATTTAAATTAATGTGGAGGAATAAATATATGAAGGACTGCCAACCGGTACTTACACATATGCATAAACATCAATTAGACACAGGCTGGAGATGCAGATGCATACACATAAGAAAAAAAATCAAATCTTTTGCAAAACACATAACAGTATCTGATTCATAACTTAAAAAAAAATCATTGAAACTAACTTACAGCATTAACATGATATTATATACATACATATGTTTAAATAGAAAAGCATCAATAACATTACAGGGTGTGTAAAATTTGTACTGTGAAAAAAAAATTTTGTAACCCCTATCGTGAAAAAGTTCATTGTCCAAAGGGTGGGGTTTTAACTTGAAATTTACAAATGCACTTACAGACCATTTGTGCAAACAGTGTATGTCTGCAGTTCTGTACTACTAGGAATACACTACCCATAGCTTAGAAAAATTTAGAAAAAGGCAAAAATAAACTACACAAACAATGCAAGGATGGTGATGTATTGTCTACAATCATCCAATAAACATGCCTACCAAATTTAATCAAAGAAGAAAAAAAATTAACAGGAAAGAATAATAATAATAATAAAATAAATAAGGAGAATTTATACATATACTCATATTTACAGCTAAAGAAAATAAAACATGTAAAGCATAAAGAACATGAGCGTGTGCTAGTATGGCAGTAGATAACTCACATCAAAAACACAGAGAAGTATAAACATAATATCATTCCGAAAATTTTTGCAAAATACCCCAAAATTTATTTATTTCTGAGAGAAAAAAAAATTATCTATGTAAAAGATATTGGATACACAATACAAAATACACTTAACTAAACGCAAGTAGACATTTAAACATATCGCTTCAGTTGCAGCACCTAATTTTCGAAATACACCTGAAAATTTCAAACTCCCCAAAATTAGCTTAAATTTTGGCTAAAATTGGCTAAAAACTTTTTAGAAAACTGGTGCGGAACGGTATGCAGGCCATAATATAACACAAAACATGAGAATTTTTCCAAATAGGACATATAAAGCTCCAAAAACTGCTACTAATATTTACGGACGACAAATCAAAACAAACCCATTTTGAAGCTTGAACATTTTCGATATTGAGTTTTAAATTAAATACATTTACCTAAAAACAGATTAAAACACATATAAATACAAATTAATTAAAATATATGTACAGAAAACATTAAAAAAAACAATAAATAAAATCGTTACTCCCTATAATCTGGTCGCACACTTCTATCCCGAAACGAATATTCGGTTCGTGTAGTCGACCTGGATCGACTGACGCGTTTCGATGTCGCGACAGTGCGTATCGAATCACCCGACGTCCCTGCATTGTTGCTATCTGGATGATCAATTTCGTCCCTGACCCTTTCAGCAACGCTAGATGCATCTGGTGAGCAACCTAAACATTCCCCTCCCGGTGCAATCTCTGGTTGCGATTCTATTCCTCCCGGAGCTTCCTGCGTTTGCGGGGAAAGAGCAACAATTTCCGTTGGATCCCTACGTGCGTCATCGGGAGTACTGCCTCTATTTTGATTAGTTTCGATTTCCCTGGTGCTTTCACTTACATTACGTTGCATTACAGGGGGCGGTACCCATGCATAGCATCTCCTACGTCTACTAGTGCGGGGGTGGGTTGCTCGCTCGCTACTCTGAATCGGTTCTGTTTCATCGATGGTCGGACTGTGAATCGAATCCCCATTAGTCGTTTGTTGTTGTTGTGGATTGTTTTGGTCTGCAATCGTTCTGTTTTTGAATAAAGTGAGCCTGTCAATATGCACAACTTGAGTATTTTTCGGGTTAGCAACTAGCGCGATTTTAAAATTAACATCATTTAACTGCTCTATTATAGTGAAAGGACCATTATTTAACTTACTTAATTTTTTTGTATGACCTGGCTCAATTTTAGGTGTGTAAAGCCACACAAGATCACCCACTTTTAGATTTTTACAAACTGCTGTTTTCTCTCTGTACTTTTCTTGCTTCTCAGCTACTGAAATAAGATTGTTGTGAACTTCAGCATACACTTTTTGAAGGGCGGGGATTATGAGTTCACAAAAAGATGGTGCATCGTTGTAATTGATTCTAGGTGGTTGTGAAAATAGACTATAGGGAAGGTTTAGGTTTCTTCCATACATTACGGCTGCCGGAGTAAGTTTTGTTGAAGAGTGTACAGCAGTACGCATTGCAAGAAGGGCAAATTTGAGCTTAGTATCCCAGTCAGATTGATTTTCATTCACAATATGAGAGAGTGCATTTTTTAATGTACGATTTTGGCGTTCGATCTGGCCATTGCTAGAAGCATGATAGGAAGTTGTTCTGATATGCTTTATGCCAAACATATTGTACACATGTTCAATTGCTTCTGATATTAAGTTTTTACCATTATCTGTTGTAATATAACACGGTGCTCCATATCGCGATATGAAATCAGCCAAAGTGTCTGCTATCACATCAGATGTGACCGAACTGACAGCATATGCTTCTGGCCACTTTGTAAACGAGTCAATGTAGGTAATTATATACTTATTTCCAGAAAAGGTCAGTGGCAAGACTCCAATTATATCTAGGTGTACCTTATTAAGAGGGAATTGGGGGGTGGGAAGACGTTGCAGTGGTGCAAGATGGTTTGCCTTATGGGCTCTTTTTTCTTGGCAGCTAATACATGATTCCACTAGGTGCTTGACATGTGACGACATCCCCGGCCAGTAAAAATGCTCACGGATGCGGTCAATCGTTTTTTGGAACCCCTGATGACAGGCAGCTAGAGAGTCATGTGTTAGAGTGAATACTTGTAAAATTAATGCTTTAGGAACAACTAATTTGATAGGATTATTTACAATTAAAGAATCTCTCGTATCTTCACATACTAGGATATCATCTCTAAAAAAAAAACTTCATGTATTTAGGTGAAATTTCCAAACCTTGCTCTAATTTCTTTACAATCTCACAACACTTCTTGTCCGCTTTTTGGCATTCACTATTTTTTTCTATAAGGTTGGAGTATGGTTCAAAGGATGTCTCTTTAGCAACTTGAATATTGAAATTGCAGCTGACTGCACATGTAGGCTCGTCTACCTTAATAAAACGGGATAAAAAGTCTGCCACACTATTACATTTACCACGGACATAACTTATAGTAAAGTTATAGTCTGATAGAGTACAAATCCATTTTGCCATTCGTGACGTCGGGTCTTGAATCTTTAACATGAAAGTTAGTGGTGCATGATCTGTATAAATGGTGAAATGAGTGTTGGCAAGGTAGCATTTAAAATGGGCAGTGGCCCAGACAAGAGCGAGAAGCTCCCTCTCAGTGGCCGAATATCTTACCTCAGCATCTTTGAGTCTCCTGCTAGCAAAGGCAACAGGGTGTATCATCTTGTTCTCGTCAAGTTGTGAAAGGACTGCCCCTAGAGATTCACTACTTGCATCTGTATATATAATGAATTCTTTGTTAAAATCTGGTAAGGTGAGACATGGTTTTGAGATAAGCGCTTGCTTAAGATCCTCAAATTCCTTTTGGGCTGCCTCATTCCAGACAAAAGGCCCAGTTTCTTTAGTTAAATCTATTAAATTAATTGCTCTTTTAGTAAAATCTGGGATAAAACGCCTGTAAAAAGAAAGTGTGCCGATAAAAGATCTGACACCTTTACGAGTAGTAGGAGGTTGCAATTTTTCAATCTACTTATAATAAAAGCTGAGTGCACGTGACCGACGGAACGATGCCGGTGCGAACCACTCTGGTCTGCGAAACGACCGTAGCTAAACGCCATGTTAGGCTTAATGAAAAACATATCTTAACATATGACAGCTAAATGATAATTTTTTCTACTTAAAATCACGTCTGTTCAGCATATTTTCATATAAAACATGTGTATCATATCCATTTATAATGTATTAAGTTCTAAATTAAAATTAAGCTATTAGAAATCAAATCTAAACAAACGATACTGTTGCCATTCAGATTCAAATTCCAGCAAATTAAGAAACAAATGAATGACTCTTTGACGATTCATCAAAAAAAAATACGGCTAACATCTGATTCTGCTTTAAATATATTTTTTAAAGCATATTAAAGCCGTTAAGTTTTTTGAAATGCGTTTTTCATTTTTTGAAATGCGTTTTTCAATGCGTTTACATTTATAAGCAGCAATTTTATTTACGACTGTTTACATTTACCAGCAGTCAGTTTACGACATACATATGAAATATTACGTAATTTATTGAATAAATATTTTAAAAAACATTATTTAATGATTATTCATCATTATTCATATGAATCATTCATATGAATATTGATTCATATCAATGATTCATGTATTTCACTCTTCTGTAGTGGCAACAGTGAAACGCTGTTTCTTTAGGAAAAACAACAGAGGGATAAACGTGCTGATTTTTCGCCACTACTCGCTTTCATCTGTCAATAGTTATTTTTGAATGTTTTAAAAGTTTTTTTAATTTTTATTATGGACTTTCGGAAAGAAGGCGCCAATTGACCAGGAAAAGAATTGCGCGATCGCGGCAATCAACGGATTTCTCAGTTTGCCTGATAAACTCAGCTGAGTTTACACCGAACAGAATTAAACACCCATATGCACAATTTTTTGTTTATCTTTTATCTAAACTATGCATATTTTAAGTTCATGTTCATAAAGTGTTTATCACTCACAGGAACGTTTCATTATAATAAAGATTTAAAAATCAAAATTACATTTTTTTAAAAATTTTACTAAATTTTTGTACCGTTAAAAAACATAGCTTTTTGTATGTGTATTACTTTCAAGGATGCACATAATGGTGTTTTAGTTTTGGCCAAATATATGAATCAAATTTTAAAGTTTCATCTAAAATTAAAAAATAAACATCTGATTTTTTAAAGAAATACCATATGTTTTTTGTTTTATTTTTAAGTTTCTTATTTCACCTATGCTGCATTTTTTAAGCTGAATTTAATATATTTCTGTGAATTATTTTTTGCTGTTTGAAAAATGCAACAGCTTTTTTTTTTTTTCAACTATGCATATATTTTTAAAAGCATTTACAGACATGCCACTTTCCAGCGAAAACAGGGAATTCCATTTTTTCGGCACAATTTATCATCCCTGGGATTGATGCAAATCAGTATTAAAATTTGTTGACATTTTTAGGACGAGAAGGGGGGGGGGGGGGTAGCAGAATTTGACAAAATAAAAATGCGAGTACAAGCAACTGCAATTTGAGTTTATTTTTAATCCTTTCCCATGACCTGTGCATTTAGTCCATGTATGGAAACAAACAGGATGAAAAAAACATATAGCCAGGAGCTTGCAACTATCATCTGTCTGCTTTCCCCGAAGGATTGCAGAAATCATCAAAATATCGTAGAAAAAGGGTGGTGTCATCAAACGAATATGAATTCCATCAAAAGGATCGCAGAAAAAAGCACGATTTTTCCCAAAGGGTCCTTTAGTATGCATGTTTCGTATAAGGATCATGGAATATGTGAATGTCGCCAAATAATCGTGGAAAAAACATGAATTTCATCAGATGACTGCAGAAAAAATGCATTATTTGATCAAAGTATCGCGAAAAACGTGAATTTCGTCAAATAATCACAGAAAAATCTGTTTTGATTAGAGGATCACAGAGAAAACGAGATTTTCATCGAAAGGTTGCAAAAGTGTAAGTTTCAACATAAGAACCTAAAAAAAAATGTAAATTTTGAAATCGGGGGATCTTGAAGCTTATTGGTTCATCAGTATCAGGTGAACCGTTAGTCAGCTAAATTTTCTGTTGCGTAACTAATTTGCTGCATACATTTGGATGCACCTGTGCTTCTGTCAACGTATTTTGATTGTAAGGTAAGTCTCGCTTGCTCTGCTGTTTATTTCTTTTTTTCTTTTTTTTAATTAGGATTTTTGCATTAGCTGTTTAAAATGCACCCTTTATTAGTGAATATATCGATTTTTACATTGTTTACCGTTTTAGAGACAGACGATTCAGCCAACGGCTGCCGAAAAAATTCAGAGTCTGAAAACATCGAGGGTGTATTACCAAACATCCATCAAAATTTAAATTTAATTCAGTTAGAAGAGTAGTACCATACCTTGACGATGTTTCAGACCCTGACTAGGATCCCTTTTTCTAAACATTAAATTATTGATTTTTTTTTTAATTTTAACTGATTGTTTGTTTTTTATGTAAATATTTGAAATTTTTTTTGTATGAAACTCCCCCTTTTTTTTATGAATCGCCGTCTCATTTATTGGTATTTCTTTATATTTATCCTTTTACTTTTATTTTATGTTTCATAAATTTTTTGGCAGTTGTGAGCGAGATTTTACCTGCATTCGTAACAAATTTTTCAAGATGGCAGTAAAACTTCGTTTTTAAATCTTTATGTTACTTATAAATCCATGTTTTTACATCATTTTCTATTTTTTTGTGCAAATCATTGATTTATAAATAACATAAAGATTTAAAAATTGAGTTTTTCCGCCACCTTGAAAAGATTTTTGGCACAATTTTTTTCGTCAAGCGGCACAGGATGCGAAACTCTTCCCTGAATTTTGTCAAAGAAACGTGAGAGGTGTAATTCATCAAAAAGGCGCAGGAAAAACGTGAATTTTGCAACAAATCCCGATAAAAACACTCATTTCGTGAAAGGATTGTGGTAAAAACAGTCATTTTTTTAAAAGGCTGCGAAAAAAACATGAATTTCATCAGAGATGTGCAGAAAAAACGAGAATTTCACCATAAACATTAAATTACTGATTTTTTTTTGTTTGTAAATTTTAACTGATTGTTTGTTTTTTGTGTAAGTATTTTTAGTTTTTTTTTATATATTTTTTTCTGTATGAAACTCCCCTTTTTTCTGAATCGCCGTCTCATTTATTGGTATTTATTTATATTTATCTTTTTATTTTATATTAGTAAGTTTTTTGGTAGTTGTGAGCAAGATTTTACCGGCATTCGTAACAAATTTTTCAAGATGGCGGAAAAACTTCGGTTTTAAATCTTTGTTATTTATAAATCCATGTTTTTACATCATTTTCTATTTTTTGGGCAAAATCATTGATTTATAAATAACAAAGATTTAAAAATGATGTTTTTCTGCCATCTTGAAAAGATTTTTGGCAAGATTTTGAACAATTTTTTTTTGCCAAGTGGCACTCTTCCCTGAATTTTGTCAAAGAAACGCGAGAGGTGTAATTCGTCAAAAGGGCGCAGAAAAAAAGCAAATTTTTCAACAAATCCCGATAAAAACACTCATTTCGTCAAAAGACTGCGAAAAAAACACGAATTTCATCAAAGATGTGCAGAAAAATGAGAATTTTGCCATAGGGTTGTTGGAAAAGGCTCTCCCCCCTCCCGCATGAGGTGGTTCATATTTTCTTCATTTGAAGGTTGACTTTTACAAACACTATTTTTTTTAATGCTTTTGAGGACTTGCCACTATCTGAATAATCATGCATATCAATCACCTGTTTAATTGAGTCTGACTTAATGTTGTAAACTTACAATAACACTTTCCCGTCATTTTTGACGGGGCCATATGCTAGTAATTTCAATATTTTTATTAATGGGAGACACTTTGCCACTATGAATTTCAAAACCAAGATATTGAATTTTATCTGTTAAAAATTTACATTTGCTAGGTTTAAGTTTCAGTTTGTGTTGGCGAAGCCTTTCAAATACAAGATTGAGTTTCTTGATGTGAGACTCAATGTCTTTCGACGAGACCACTATATCATCAATGTAGACCAAAATACCCAAGTTTCCTAGGTCCCCAAAAATGGCATTCATAAGTCTTTGGAACGAATTACCAGAATTCGCCAAACCGAAGCAGTTGCGGGACCACTCAAATAATCCTTTATGTGTTATAATGGCTGTCTTATGCTTGTCCTCAGGTCTAATAACTTGTTGAAAAAACCCACTCGTGAGATCAAGAGTTGAAAAATATTTAGCACCTGACAAAGAATCTACAGAGTCTGTGATATTAGGAATAGGGTACGCATCTTTTACCAAATTCTTGTTAAGCTTTCGAAAATCGACAGCTAGGCGATAACTACCATCTGTTTTTTCCACTAAGATGACAGGAGAGGCAAATTCTGACATTGAAGGTGACAAAATATTAGCTTCTAACAAAATATTCAATTGATCCTCCATTTCCTGGCGCAGTTTGTAGGGAACTCTATAAGCTTTGCAGCGAACCGGTTTGTCAGAAGTTAAGTTTATAGTATGGGGAATTGTGTTACATCCGGGTAAATCGAGTACAGAGGCTGCAAACACATCTTTATTTTTATCAAGGAATTCTTGCATTTGAGTTTTTAAAGGAGGTGTTAAGTGATCCAAATTAATTTCTGAACTCCACTTTAAATCAGCGTGATCAAAATCTGCTATTGGGGTGTCAAAATTTACATTACAGGTTAAGTTACATTTATTTGGAGTTGAATCACATTTACTTGAAGTTAAATTACATTCATCATGAGTTAAATTTAAGTTATCTGTACATTTAAGAATTTTAGCTACAAACGTTCCTTTATTTAAGTGAATCATATTGTCTGAAAAATTAGCAAAAGATAAAAATAAACCATGCTCTTGTGTGCAAATGGTTCTGGAAATAAGGAGGCCTTGATGCAAACTCCTAGCAAGGGGTTCTAACATAATAGGATCATTTACGCTTACATTTAATTCTTTACTACACTTAACATTTGTCAAAATTTTAGTTTGGGGAGGGATTGTTATTTTATCACATAATGCGGCTATACCTATGATGGTTTTGTCATTACTCTCATTTTCATTAACTTTATTTTCACTTTCACTATTCTCATTGTCACCACTTAAATCCTCCTCAATATCAGCAATTTGCACCGCATCAGGTTTCTTTTTATCTACTCCTTGCTGTATCCTACCTGTGTCTTGCGAAATAAGGTTTACTTGGTGAACATGAGTAGTTTGTGGTATATTGTGGTTATCTATGGTACTCTCAACTTCCTCGGTGATTTTCTCCCTTTGCAAGTCACTATTACTTTCATTTAGTAACTTCTTTTGCCTTCTATTACCTAATTCTTCCTTCTCATTACTTATGGTACCCTGAACTGCCTCTATACCACTACTACAGGCTACTTTTTGTTCACTATTAGCTTTGTTTACACTTTTGCACTGGTAGTTCTCACAAGTAAATTTCCCACAATTTGTACACATTTTTGCTATATTACATTTACATTTACAATTACATTTACTTGAAATATTTACAGCATTATTTACAAAGTTTTGACACAATTTGGTACTATTCTGACACTTTTCTACATCCTCGGTTACTGTGCTAATACTATGGCAACCTGAATTTCCCTCAACTTTGGAATGATCCTGGTCTTCAGTTGTTTGTTTACCTTGTGTTTGTTCAGAGCTTTTAAGACTGACAGTATTATTTGAACAATCAATGGTAACTCTGTACTTTTTTAAAAAAGGCATTCCTAAAATGGCAGAAAATTCATCCGCCAGTTTCCCTGGGACAACAAAAAACTTAGCACTGCACAGAATATCATTAATTTTAAACGTTGCTACCACACATTGATTTAGATTCATTTTCTCGCCAGTTACAGTCACAATGGGTGTGCAACATTCCTCTACGTTACTCTCCAAAAAAAATTTAGCATAGCACTACTCAAAAGATTTATCGCAGATCCAGAATCGCATAATGCAGTGATAGTTTTATTATTTACAATCATACTCGTCACTGGGAGACTGTACACTTGTGGGGAAAAAACACTATATACTGGGGTGGAGTCGTTCGGCTTCTGGGTGATCAGTCCGACCATTTCAGATCCAGCCTTATTTAGTTTAAAGGTACTTTAGGAGCACCCTGTGTATTGCTGTCACTACTAGGTTGATTTACATTTACATTATTCGTTTGATCCCTATTACTATTCCCTTGATTATCAGTATCCCTATTGCTATAATCATTCCTATCCCTACCACTATAATCATTTCTGCCCCTATTGTTATTACCACTTCTACCCCTAGTTCCCCTATAGTTAAAGTCCTGTCTATCTCTACCATTATAATTATAATCATTTCTGTCTCTATTTTCCCTAAAATAAGTATTATCAGGCTGGCCAGGATACCCTCGATAATTGTTGTCATAGCCCCCACGGCCCCTATAGTTACTAAACCTGCCCCTACCATAATTGTTTTGATACCTAGCTTGCGGGCAATCTCGTGCAAAGTGGCCTATCTCAGAACAGATGTAACACGAAAAATTACGCATATTTGTTCTTTCCTGGCTCTGCACCTCGCTCCGTTTATCATTACTTTGCACCAAACTTTCGATTTTCGCTGTGAGTAATTCTACCTGTTCCCTTAGTTTATTTATTTCCTGCTGTGACTGTTTCGATTCGCTTTTTGGGTGCACAGCGGCACACGCTACACTTTGTTGTACACACTGAGGTGTAAAAGGGGTACTAACGTCATTTTGCAGATTGTAGAAAGGGTTTACACTAACACTCCTACATGCTTTTTCTTCTAAAAGCGCAACTCTGAGGATTTCTTCGGGTGTCTGTGGATTTTTTGTGATAACCCCCCTCCTAATTTCAGGGGAAAGGTTACCAAGGAGCATCGAGTGCAAAATAGCATTCCTATTTTTTTCTACTACATCACCCTGCAGCCCATCAATATCCAACGCTTTAAGCGACATATCATATGCCCTATCATAGAAATCCTGCACAGACATATGGGGTGTTTGCTTGAAACTGAAAAAATTCGAGAGTGCTACATCCGGAGTGATATGGTGGGTATATCTTTCCTTAAAAATTTTTATAATATCATCTACTGTTTTTCCCTTATTAAGCTTATATAATCTAGCTGCTCCCCCACTTACTCTACTAAACAAAGCAAACTTTTTTCTTCCTCTTCCCATTTGAAAAAATTAGCCAAACTATCAAATTTTTCAAAAAATTCATTGAAGGGCACTGAATTTGCCTCACCGCTAAAAGGTGGAATGGAGGAAATATTTTCCATAAGTGCATTCTTCTTTTGGACCAGTGCAAAATCTTTGATGTGCTCGTCAGTAACCATAATTAGTACAAGAAAATTTCAAGAGGAGTGTAACTATTCACAGAAAAGTAAATTATTAAAAATAAATACCAAGAAAACTCTTAAAATTACACCAGTATGGAAAAAAAAATATCCACAGCAATCCTTAATCAGTAGTACAGAACCACACACTTACCTTTCACATGTTTATATAAAAATGCAACAAAATTTTCAAAAACAACAAACCAGGACTAAATGTCGCGGTACCATTCTTGTTGGGTCGTTTTCTCTTCTTCTAATTACACTCCACTTTTAATTTACTCAATTAACTGTCACTAATGATATTAGCCTGACCTTAAATTTTTAAACAAGGTGTGAACAGTTCACCAACACCTGGATGTTGTTACAAAAAGAGGAGAAATAAAAATAAGCAATACGCTTAGAAAGATACTAATTTGATTTTAAAAAAACTCTTAGAATAATTACCAATAGAAAAAAAAAAAAAAAAAAACAAAGAGGAAATGCATAAACTAACTTAAAGTAAATCAAAAATTTACTATTAGAAATGTGAAATTAAACCTTAATTGTTTAACAGTAACAACATCCTCAACCATTCACAACTTATGAAGAGAAAACTACCAACACTTCTGAATTTGAGAATACAATGCATTCACAATAAAATAAGAAAAGCTAAATTGATTACCACAGAACTTCACAACCGAAAGGCAAACTCTTGAGTCCGCATTATATCAAATAATATGTTTTGATAATTTAAAAGAATTTAATATCAAGATTGTGACTGCACTTATACTCTCAAATCCAGGGGCCAAATAATCGTATAGTGTAATTAGCATTGAAAACCATAAAATCTGATGACTTTCACTTCCGACAAAATTCTTTCTTAAGCCACTCATTTATGTATCAAAATTTGTATTGATTATTCCAGTGGCTATCTAGATTTCAGTATTCATAGTTTTTTTTTTTTTTTTGAAACAATGCTTACTCTTTTCAGAAGTTAATTACTTATATATAATACTTTATTTTTTTTTTTACTGAGGGAACATATGTGCGACTGAATTTCCGTCTAAAATGGATCCTGTTACCATATATTACCTAACTCCTTAATTTAAAGACTTAAGAACCAGCATAAGTATAACCAGAAAAATAAGTTAATAAGAGGGGTAACACACATTAAAATTAATCCACATAACACTCATAAAATGAAAGGGAAATGCATAGTAAGTATAAAAGCCATTAATAAAAAAAAAGGTAACAAAACCCTCAATTCATTTCGCACAGTATTCCTCCTTTAATACTTAATCTTACTACTGATACAGAGTTAAAAGATCTTAAGATTCTTTAGTATTTATTTCATTTACTAATGAGATTAAAACCCTTTTCTTTTTTTTTATTTTAGAGATTAATTTAGTTGAAAGAGAAGTGAGCAAAGCAGAGCAATACATTTGACATCATTTTATTAAACTTCAGATCTTATTCAGAATTTAATATTATTTTTGCCAATATTTTGCAGTGAAATTTCAGTATAAAAAAAATCAATTAGATACATGACAGGGTTTAACTCAAAATAGTTTTTAATTTAAAAGACTCGTTTAACTATTATCATATTGCAGAAAATTTTCAATACAACAAAAACGCAATCAGTTACTTAGCAAAGAATATCTCAAAATAGTTTTCACTTTAAAATAGCCATTTTAACACAACAAATTGCGAGGGTATTTCGATTCCTACTAATACTTTTGACATGAATAAATATGTAAGAGATAATCAAAACAGCACAGAAAATTCTACTTACATTAAAGGCAATTCAAGAGAAGGTGCAGGCTATAACATCATTTTACTCTTCTTTATTTATTTTTTTTTAATCTGTTTGGCAGTCCTTCTAATAGGGTGGAGACAAGGTCGATCGGCGTATACTTTTCTTTAGACGAATGGATGTTGGTATTCTCCCATTGAAGCTATTTTTGTCCATATTAACTCTTTCTTTAAACTCAGGGTAAACACGGATATCACAGACAGTTCGCAAAAGAAAAAAAAAACATTCAAAGGATCACCTATCAACTTTCAGTGAAGATGCACTGAATCTTCATTTCCTCGACGATTTCATTACACGCACAAATCCAATTTCTATGCTGCGAATCTCCTCAGACACACCTGAATTCTTAAATCAAGGCGATGACAAGCACATGCTGACTGTGTTTCGCCAATTTCGGAGAATGCTCATAGGTTTTTTTCTTCTCTTCTCTTAGTTTCTTAAGACAACATGAGCCTCCAAATCTTCAATGTTAAAGAATCCTGTTCCAACGGTGCGAGTGGGATCAATCATGGCTGCCGCTGCACCTACGCTTGGTAAAAAAAAATTCTTTCAAAGATCGCAGGACCATCTGACACGTCCGTTTTCTTGAGAGACTATCTTCTTCTCTCCTCGTTTTTACAAATTCGAAAACATCGTCTGACCACTGGTCAGGGGGAGGGCTAAACGAAAGCCTCCTTTTCCCCTACCCCCACTCACTAAGAGAAAAAAATCACATCCTTTTTCACCGAAAACTCCTGCCTTAACTAACTTATTCCCCGTATCGTGTAATAAAATTTCACACGTGCACTCTTACTTGCTGACGTCAGACGCTCCTATTCGCTAACCTGGTAGGGTTCAACCATTTAACTAAAAGGGTGTGTTGTCCACTTTCCACCCTACACATTTTTCTAATGGGCCATCCATCTTTAAATGCCAGGCAAACTATCTATTTCCCACGGCAGTTGCCCATAAAATCTCCCAAATTGTCTGTTTGACAATAACTTTTAAAAGGAGGGTTATAAAATTGCACCAAGCATTTTACTTAAAAGGCTCATAAAATTTTATATATATGGCTGGCCACCCAAGCAGGCTTTTAGGCTGTGATAACGAACGTAGTAAAAGAGGTGTATGAAATTCACATGGAAAACACGTTTTTACTGCATCTTATGTGACATTACAAAGGCAGACTGAGGGTGTTTTGATTTTACGAGCTGGCGTTGCTATGGTAACACCGCTCTATAATGGGGGAAATACTTGACCGTTTCCAACAGCTGCCTAAATCCAAAGTTAAACGAGGAGTTTCGCATTTTTCTTGGAAAAAAAAGGGACGGGACATCTTGCCTGTGTTTACGTTCTCAGATAAAAGATTACACGTATCCTAGTATTTCTTTCCACTGAAATAATACGTGTTTTTCTAGATCTGAAACTGAGAAAAAGGAATTCTCTGGCATTAAGTAATATTCTTAAACTATGCAAATTTTGTCTGACATTTTTCTTTGAAAAAGGGGGGATATAATTGAAGAAAATTAATAATTTTAAGATGAAAGCATACAATGTTATATATATATATAAAGAGGGGGGATTTTAATAACACCAGAATTTGTCAAAATAAGGATATTGTTAAATATTCTACAACACTCATTTAAAAAAAAAAAAAAAAAAAAAAAGTTTTGTTCAAAAACTGTTGAGGAATTCTTAGCCAAGTGTAGGGAAGGGGCCGACACCTGAAAAATCTAAACCCCTGCACAGGGCCTGATTAATGCACGGGCCTCCGGGGCCTCCTGACCTGGGCCCACAAATTTGTGTGTATTTTCTCACAATTTAAGTTTTTCCACTGTTTGCATTTTATATTTTGGTCCCTGACGTAAAAACAAAGTTTTGCTGTAATAAAAAACCTCCATATTTAATTTTTCTGTAAAAGTCCTTTTCAATTTGAGAGTGCCTATAATTTTCAAAACTTGCCGTACCCAGAAAATCAAATTCGGGGAAAATGCCAAAAACTGCATACTGTATCTATTAGTTTCAATATAAATGAGGATTTTACAATGTCAGAATTATAGTTTAAAATGATTTCTAGACTGTTAGGGAAAACACAATTTTTATGATTTTGGATAAGGCGAGTTTTGAAAAAGACGTCCTCTTTTATTCTGCAACATAAACTGTGGATCATAAATGTTTGTGAATTATACAAATGCTTATTTGGGAAAGTGGACGGTAATTCATTTTCTTGATTATTCTTGTAAGTTAAATTTTTTTTGTAAACTTGAAACTTTCACCCAAAGAACTTTGTCAACTCATCAAATAAACCTACTTTTTTTCTGAAAGTGTAGCTGGGAATGGGGAGGTAGGAGGGGGGGGTAACTTTTTAACAGGCCCTGGGCCCAACTTCAGCTTGATCGGGTTCTGCCTCTGCACAATGAAGCTATAAAGGAGACGCCAGGTGTCAGGTTCAAGAAACCGACAAAGGCCCAATAAATGCGTATATTTTTTTAATTAGTAGTAATTTCAATGGTTTAACAATTGTTCATATTCCTTAGCTTATATATTAAGAGTGTTCTCAAATTTTAAATTTTCATCGTTCAATAATGCGCTTCTTTCTCAAAAATTCATGAAACCTTTTTTTTTTATCTGAATGAGTTGGAAATTTCAGGCAGTGAAACATGGAAATTTCAGGCTATAAGTACTAAAGAATTGACCATTTTTAATTTTCATTTAAACTTAAGTTTAAATGAATAAGTATAATTTTCTTTTCCCTGATGATTACCTTTCAGTGACTAACATATCTATAAAATTGGCTTAAAATGTTATACATGGCAATATTTTCTGAAAAATCACTTGCATTTGTAAGAAATTCAGAAATACTGTTTGATTTCTTGCTTTACATTAGGTTAGCAAATGTTATGCATTTACAAATGAAAATGCATCTATAAGTAATAGGTCAGAAGGCAATGTTTTTCATTTATGAATGTTTGCTTTTTATTTCATTTATACTGATTATTAATTTCAATGAATCTCTTAGATCCCGAGATTTTGCTTACTCTGTAAAAAAAGAGAGTTGAGTTGAGTGTTGAAGTTTATTTTATTGCTGCTACATCTACTGACGAGGTGAACGCTAATCGGGAGTGCCTATTATGGAGATTTCACTGAATTATATTTTGTTTTCCAAGGGTACAAAAGTTAACAACTGAAATTTCGAGGGAGGGAGGGGGATTTAAATGATATTTTTAAGCCTAAGTCTGCAGAAAAATGGAGTTTCGTGTATAAAAGTAAAGCATCTATCAGAAAAAAGCTGTCAAAGTTTGTCCTGAAATAATTTTCAAACTGGATAATCACGAAGAGATGTTCATATTTGCTGATCAAAGATGCGTCGCACTAATAAGAAAATAAAGAAATTAGTAAAGAAATTTTATAGTACATTACAAAATAGATCTTCGTTATATCGTTCTTTTTGAGAGACTAGGGGGTTCGGCCCCCTACGAGCTACGCTCGCCAACCCCCCGTTTAGACACCGCATTTTCTAAAAGCACGCTAATTTGATTGGCTTTAAAAAGATTTTAAAAGATTGAATTATAAATTAAAAAACAGTGGCGATCTCCCTAGAAACGGGTTTCTATTCATTTCTCTTTGATAGGGTAATTTTAAGGAAAAATCAGGTGCTTTTAAAAGGTACAACGGCTGTTTTCGTCTTTGATTAAATAAAATCATTAGACATTTCAAAATAAGCTAATATAAAATGAATTAAGTAAACATAGTCTTTGTGCCCAGTATTTCTTAACAAAGTGAAAAGAAAGTTCTTTCTGACGTAATTTTCACCAAACTTCTCTTTCTCTTTTTAATATTCACGTGAAAATACTTTAGTTAGAAAGGAAATATTATTTGCGCTGTCCCAGCAAAAATAGTGGAAAAGATCATCTCGAAACATCAAATAAATCTCTCGCACAATTTTTAAATTTAAACTGTTTTGCAATATTATTTTTTGTTCATTTTACATTATAAGTGTAATGTGACGTAATTTCTCCTATTTAAGACTTCTAACGCATGTTAATGAATTTATTACTTTACAATATCCTTTCTCTGTGAAACTTCACGCGTAAATATAGTTCTTATGAAGTAATTTTCAATAAGTTCCTGCTTTTTATACGCAATTATTTAATTTTAGTTTGAAAGTATCTTTTCTGTTTATAATAGTCACGTTTAAATAAATTTTTAATTTTAAGCAAACATTATTGTTTCCGTTGTTTATACAGTTGGCAACAGGTTAAATTAGTACAATTTTCTAAAATAAGTAAAAAATATCTCTCGAAATGCTGAGAATTTGGATTTAAAATAGAAATGAAACCTCGAAAAATGAGTCAAATTAAAAAAAATGAATGAATTCTGCACACCGGGAAATTATAACATATAAAATGATATAAAAATTATTAAATCCCGATGTATATTCATGATTTAGTGTACGGACTCATCGTTAGAGGGGGACATTCCGACCCCACCCACTTGGCTACGCCACTGTCGGCAGAACGGTGATAGGAAAATCACAGTCCTGCTTGATACTATTTTTTTATTTTGGACAAATCTAAAAAGTTAACATGTTAAAAAAAAAAAAAAAAAAAAAAAAAAAAAAAATTGCCGTTTTAGCACAAGTTACTACTTTTATTATTCATGATTTAGTGTACATGGCCCATCGTTAGAGGGGGACATTCCGACCCCACTCCCTTGGCTACGCCACTGTCGGTAGAATGCTGATAGGAAAATCACCGTCCTGCTTGATACTATTTTCTTATTTTTAACAAATCTAAAAAGTTAACATGTAAAAAAAATAAAAAAAAATTGCCGTTTTAGCAGAAGTTACTACATTTATTATTCATGATTTAGTGTACGGACCTATCGTTAGGGGGAACATTCCGACCCCACCCCTTGGCTACGCCACTGTCGGCAGAACGGTGATAGGAAAATCACAGTCCTGCTTGATACTATTTTTTTATTTTGGACAAATCTAAAAAGTTAACATGTAAAAAAAATAAAAAAAAATTGCCGTTTTAGCAGAAGTTACTACTTTTATTATTCATGATTTAGTGTACGGACCTATCGTTAGGGAGGACATTCCGACCCCACCCCCTTGGCTAAGCCACTGTCGGCAGAACGGTGATAGGCAAATCACCGTCCCGCTTGATACTATTTTCTTATTTTGGACAAATCTAAAAAGTTAATATGTAAAAAAAAGAAAAAAAAATTGCCGTTTTAGCAGAAGTTACTACTTTTGTTATTCATGATTTAGTGTACGAGCTCATCGTTTGGGGTGAGATTCAGACCCCACCCCCTTAGCTACGCCACTGTCGGTAGAACAGTGATAGGCAAATCACCGTCCTGCTTGATAGTTATTTCTTATTTTGGACAAATCTTTAAAAAAAAAAAAAACAGATGTTTGGAAGGCAGTAAATCGAGTAAAACTGTTAAATCATAAATTTTAGCAATTTAATCACGTGTAATCAAAGTGTAATCAAGTATTTCCAAGTGAAATCAACTGTAATCAAGTGTAAACAGCTGTAATCTAGGTGTAATCAGGTATAATCACATGTAATCATAGTAATCAGCTGAATCACCTGTAATCAAGGTGATTCCGTAATCTCGTACACGATTTCTCCCATTGAGAGACTCCTTGCATATATATAAGTACATTTTGGCCCCACAGGATTCGAACCTATAGTTCCTAGTCTCACGTTCAATGCTTTATCCATTCAGCCATCTAGCTAACCTTCCGTTTGCCACAAATTAATGTTCTGAACGCACTAAACACGTTCGAAGATAATCACGATTCCATCCATAATAAAGACCCACTCCATGTTTCTGTCTCCTGAGCACGCGCGCAGTATGCGTCCAACTTGAACAAACCCTTTGGTATTGTTGTTAGGATATTTTGATTTAAAAACGGTGGCAACAGTTGTTTGATGTTTTTATCAACACATGTGTTTATTTACTGCATGTGGTTGCGAGGATAGTTTTCGGAAAAGTTAATTTGTTAAATTATAATATTTTGAGAAAATACCATGGCTCTAGGTAAAACTGGTCAAATTGTTCATCGACCTGGACCCTTAAAACAGACAAATAAGCCACACAAAGGCGGTAGAAGTAAAGATAAACAATCAAGAGGTACTACATGCATGATCCATAGGAAGTTTCACTTCTGTTTATAATCATTTTTTGCACTGCTGTATATATTTCGTAGTGATCGTAACTGCATTATTTATAATGTAAATTAGTTATGATGACGTTATTAAATTTTTGTTCATTTGTATTGTTATATAAAAAATTCAGAAATGTTCCTATGTGAATATCCCCCCCCCCCCCACCCATTTCTTAAAAAAATTATGAAACCATTTGTTGTCACTTGCAGATGAATTTATGCATTATTTTACGTTTTTTCATATCGTTAATTGTAATTTTAATATATATATATATTTTGTAAGGTTATTGCAAAATGATTATGATGATAAATGTGCATTATATTACATGTGCAAAAGTAAAAAAAAAAAAAAAAAAATCACCGTGTATAACACAAATACAGTAATCTCTCCCTTATGCGTCAGTGCAAGAAGCTGGTGAAGGGATGAGTTCCACATCCTGTGCCGCTTGGCGAAAAAAATCTCATCAATTTTTTCCAAGGTGGCGGAAAAGCACCATTTCTAAATCTTTATGTTATTTATGAATCAATGATTTTGCGCCCTTTTTAAAAATAGAAAATGATGTAAAAACATGGATTTATAAATAGTATAAAGATTTAAAAACGAAGTTTCTGCGCCATCTTGGAAAATTTCTTCTGATACAATTACACAAATTTTAGCAGTATTCTAAATAAATAATAAAAAAAAAGGGATCAGCAAGAATTTAATGTTTACAAAAAGGATCCCAGTTAGGGTCTGAAACAGGGTGTGTGTAAACTGTAAATACACACAATAGAGATGCAATGATTATTCGTCCGAAGCCGAATATTCGGCCTATCTGCCGAATATTGATCTCGCCGAATGAATCTGCTGAATATTGCTATGTCTGCTGACATAGCAAAACAATACTTTTTTTTTTTTGTGAGCTTTATAAACTCTACACTGGTTTCTTTCCACCATTTTAGTAGGACATTCCTTTCTATCAGTGGTTTTTCTTAAGATGCAAAGATTTATTATAATTTTTTTTTTCATCTGAAAGTTGAAATTTGTCTTCTAGTACTTTTAAAATTTTGTTATTATTTTGAAATGTAAGAAGAACATACATCATAATATCTACTAAAATGCAATTAAACAGTACCTACCTAAAGAGGAACTTTTGCTTTTTTTTTGGCCCAATTATATTAATGAGGCAATTTTTAGGCCGAACATAGCCGAATATTTTTTCAGAATAAAATAATGTTTTAAAAAATAAAAAAAATTTCATATAAATAATTTTTTAAAAAGGAAATTCATTTTAATTGGGAAATATACAAGAATTGTGCATATAGTGCATACTATATTTTGTTTTTAGACAAAAATGAGTTCATTATTCAGTGGCCGAATATTCGACCATACCTAGGCCGAATAATTGGTATTCGGTTATTCGGCCAAACCACTATTCGTTGCATCACTAACACACAATAAAACAATAACAAGTATTCATCTGAAAAAGCACATTTGTTTAGATTTATTTAGAATGCTGCTAAAATTTGTGCAATTGTATCGGAAGAAATTTTCCAAGTGGCGCAAAAAGTTCGTGTTTAAATCTTTATGTAATTTATAAATCCAAGTTTTTACATCCTTTTCTATTTTTAAAAATGGTGCAAAATCATTGAATTATAAATAATATAAAGATTTAAAAATGATGTTTTTCCGCAATCTTGGAAAAATTAACGAGACTTACCTTACATTGACAGAAGCACAGAGTAATCGGAATGTGTGTCTGGCGTGGGGGCAAATTTGTTGTCTAACTTGTTCAAAATTACACTGAGTAATCATTCACGTGACTAATCAACCAATAAGCTTAAAGATCAGCCCTCTTCAAACCTTAGCGTCATCAAACGGACTTTCAGAAAAACCTGAAAACACCGAAAAACCTGCGGCAACCTGAAAACTAACGTGATTGGTCCACTTTCCTGAATGCTTCCAGACTGTTTTTTACTACGTCATCACCCTGGAATCATGGGAAATACAGCATTTATAAATAACGACGTATTAGAAAACACAGGAAAGCTGATTTTTATGAGACTCAAAATAAAACAAACGATTTCAACGTAAGTTTATTGAAAATGTGAAATTTTTAAAGTACCTTTCCAAATCAGAGAAACGATATAAGGATTAAAATTTTCATTTTTCTACAACTTTCAGAAAAAATCATGGGGTCATTTAATATTGTAAGCACGTGCCTATATTATAGTAAACATTGAACAATTCATTTCTAATTTAAAGAAGTATGAACGCTTCGTGTTCATAGAAAAATAATATATAATCACTGAATACAGCAATCTAGTTCTGCAGCAATCTGAGAAACACAGGAAACTCGTTAAAACGGCAATCAGTGAACATGTATGAATGCTTTTCGTTCATTAACCGAAAAAAAACATCACTGTGACCAGTAGTTCTCGGTGTGTAGCAATCTCAAAATTCAGCAGTTCTCGCTACCTAGCAATCTCAAAATTCAGCAGTTCTCAATGCGTAGCAATCTCAAAATTCAGCAGTTCTCAATGCGTAGCAATATCAAAATTCAGCAGTTCATGCTGCGTAGCAATATCAAAATGTACAAAACTCGTAAGGTCAGCATACATGACAAATAATACAATAAACGGCTAATATAAAACACTATAATAAAAAATACATAAAATTATTAACATACCTTAACAAACATCTCCCTTCTTGAAAACCAACTCTATAAAATGTTGAATTGCCATAATTTCGTAAATTTCTAGTCGTCGATAAATTTCATTTAACTTTCCAGCAAAAAAAAATGAACAAATACTCACAATTTCAAACTAAATTACACAGGTATTTTAACTTTCAAATTTTACAACTAAAAACCGCAAAAAATATTAACAATAACAAACTCTTCCCTTACCGTCATTTAATTTTTACAATTACAAAACGTCTTTCTTCTACAACTCGTACACAAATTACAAAACATGCAGAGTTGAGTTGTCAAAGGTAGGCGTAGCCATCCAATGCACAAAAAATCAACCAATCCAAATTCAAGATCACACAACTGTAGGCGTGGAAAGAATTTACGAACTGAACTGGTAACAACAAAGATCCATTTATCGCCTCGCCAAATTGAACGATGCGAAGTGTCTCGGCTGTTTTTGGGATTCAGCCGACTAATTATTAACCAATTCAACGTAAAAATCAATGTTTTGTAGACATTCACTCGGGCCGAACTTTTAACTTTTTTCTGGGCCAATAATGTTTTTTCTACGGGCCGGGCCGAACATTTAATATTTGTATCTGGCCGGTCCAGGCCGAATTTTATTTTTCTATGAGTCAGGCCGGGCCTGGGCCTGGAAATGTCAGCCCGTGCAGACCTCTAGTTCACTTAACCACTGCTCAACATTATCTCCACTTTCACCACTTATAATTTGCATAACTAATCCATGCTTATTTTTAAGTTTCTTTATCCACCCTTGGGATGCAGAGAAATTTTCTATTCCTAAGTCTGTGCTAAATCAATTCCTTTTTCTCTTAATAACTGGGTTATTCTCTACAATAGTGCAAAAAGTGTTTCCCAGTCATATAAATGCTCTTAATTTCATTACATTTTTATTTATTTTTATTTTTATTAGAAGATCTAAACATAGTTTATTAGGGACAGAAAGTAAAATTTAAAAATAAATAAATTTAGTATTTAAAAATGTAATATATATCATGCAAACATCATTCCCTCACCTTTCCCCACCTGTACTTCCATATTAAATTGCCTATTTCTTTCCATCCAGAAATAAAAATAATTAAAAATACCCTAAGCAAAATAAAGTTCATATTTGGTAATTGACAAAAAATAATAAAAATATTATTTTTTACTATTATTATATAGTCTACTCAATCAATTATATGTTTCCCCATGTTAGACCACCATTCCCTCACACGTTGCTATTATCTCAAATATCTACCACTAAAGAGCAGTAGCAGTCTAGCATCCTTCACAGAGAAGAAGCCATTTTGAGCACTTATCAGTCCAGCAACATAAATTAGTGGTGTAAGATTTTGTTAATTTTTCAAAAAAAAAATTTCAGTCAATATATCTGAAGCGTTTTTATTAGCAGTCATTCCCTCACACAGGATACAATTTTTTTTTACAAATATTAAAAATTTTAATTTTGTCATACATTATATATTAAGTGTTGCTCTTAAAGGAAACAGTTTGGATTTCTTCATAATTTTGCATTTTTCCCTACAACTTAGTAAAAGTGTCTTATTTCATCATTCCCTCACATTTTTTATTTTATTTTTTCCACAAATTTTTATTTTATTTTTATTGTTAAGCCAAATTTTTAAAACTATTTCTGCTGCTATTAAAATTTTCAATAATTGACTGATTTCTTACCATTTATCTAATTTTTATCAAAATTTACATATGTATCATTCAAGTCAGACTGCTTGGCCAAATTTGCAAGTATTGTAGAGAACAACCCAACTGACAGTTGACTGGTATATTGGAGGCACGAGCTTCTCTAAGTCACTGAACTAAAGCTTTTTCCAATTGGTCAAATTTTCCATTCTGTATTCTACTCCGTTTCTTGGAATTAATTTCACATTCTTTGTTGGCTGCCTTAATTGCAACTTTGTTTTTCAAAATTCCTTTTAAAGTTATAGCAGGAGTTTTAAATTGTTCTGCTAAATGTTTTTCGTCACATGGGGCACCTCTTCGGACATTTTAATAACTTCCATTTTAAAAGAAATCGGTAATTTTGTTCACTTACTTATTTTCAAAAATGAAAAAAAAAAAAAAAAAAAAAAAAAAACTTCAACATTCTGAGCAAGGACAGAAATTTGAGAACAAAGAAGACTTTAATATGAACACATGCAGGCTAATAAGACAGATTTCAATTGCTTCATTTCTTAATAAAGAAAGTCCCTGTCACCCTTCCTCCTACTTTAGAAGTAACAGGTGCGAAGGGGTGTGGCCAAGGAATGCAGCTTCCAATTATTGTTCAGTAAACAAAAGCAAAAGACAACCAATTGACTTCCTTTTTATAAGATGAACTGATTTTTTTTTTCTTTAATGCGTGTGGAATAAAAAGTTTTAATTTGAACTTCAAATTTCTACAACTCATTAGTGAGAGATGCATTTAACATTGTGATGCATATACGAAAAAAAAAAAAAAAAAAACCATTGTGATGCATAAACAGAAAAAAATAACATTGCGTCACTATATGTTTATCCTGGAATAACGAAAATCAACGTATAAGTGAGAGATTACTGTACTTCCATTTCTATAAACAAGATACTTTCACAAGTAAATTTTATGCTAAAAAAACTAGGCAATTTCATGGCTTCTTCTATGAATTAATAAAATAAATGAATAAAATTTCTTATGCATGATTTCTTGTGCATGATATCACATGTTCAGAAGAATCTGGCATCACTTCATATGGCACCCAAATATAAGGCGAATGTGGTGCTCTCCATTTGACTTATTAGCACTATAATAATAAAAATCTAAATTAAACAGAAAGACAACACATGCTTTTAACAGCAAACGGGGAGTCCTGACATTCTATGTGGGCTCCAGATGCAATACCAGATTAGAGTATCAGTCGTTGCTAATAGCAACGTAACGTCAATGCAAGCTGTCTATATTCTAAAGCAAGTATTTTAAAATAGAACAGAAATTTCGAAGGAAAATTTTATCATATAATGTATTATTTGCAGGGTATGAAAAAAATCAGGATTTAAAAAAATAATAATAAAAATCTGATTTTTTTTTATTTAAATCGGATTTTAAAAAAATTAAAATTAACTAACAACATGAATTTAAACTTTGAAGGTTATAACATGCCATTTTCAATTGTCTTATAAATATAATTTAGATAGACACTTGAAAATAATATTTAAAAATTTTTTATGTAGGGGAGAGCGGGGTACATTGGACCACCCCTTATATTTTACTTTTTTTTAAAGCTTTTCTTTTAAGCTAATTGATAGCAGCACTGGATTGATTACTTATAGCCTTCAGAACACATCGTTAGCGCAGAATGAACCCTTTTATCCTGACTGGTTATTTTGAGCTCCTAAAAGTAAAATTTTTCATCATCATACTTTTCTTTATTGAGTAATTAAAGGTTATGGATAAATAAGATCAAACAACTTTTTTGAAAAGGTAAAACACTGGCCTTTATTTAATTAAAAAGTTTATATGCTTAAAAGAAAACTTTAAATTATATCTTTATGAGTATGTATTGAACTTCATCATCATGGGGCACAGTGGACCGCCCACTGCTGGGGTACAGTGGTTCGCAATGAATACTGCTCCTGTAATGAAGAATTTTCAAAGTATTTAACAATTGTTTGTTCTCTATAAAGAAATATTGTTTTAAAATAGTTATTTAACTATAAAATAAAGTAAACAAAGAAAAATGACAATTTATTTAACTGTACAATGCATAGATTAGCCATTTGGCACACTTTAAATTCCATGTTATTATGTTGTTCAGATTATAATGTAGCCATCTGACACTTTAGTTTTCTCCTAAATTAATGGATAACAGTTCACATGTGATTTTTAAAATAAGTTTTCTTGTTCAATATAGCATTTTTTTTGGGGGGGGGGGGGGGGGGGAGAGAAATGAAAATTATGCATTGTAGAATTAATATAGCAAGAAATATTTTGTTTTGTATTTACTGCCTTTGAAAAATATAACTGTAGCCTAATAAGTAAATGGATGACCTCACTGGATTGGTTATTTATGGCTTCAGAGCATTATGGTTAGCTCATAATGAACTATTTTATCCTGACTATTTTGAACCTCTAATTTCTAATAAATTTTTCATCATCTTATTTGTCTTAATGTTTGCTGATTTTTTTGTATTTAATTAATAACTTATTTGCAATCACTTTTGTATCTTATATTGTTATTTTCAAAATATAATAAATTTTTTGATAATTCTTTAGTTTTATGTTTTTTGTTTCAAAATGCTACTGGCAAATTTGTATTATTTATATTATTTTGGAGGTAAAGGGGAAATAAAAAAAAATTAGATTAATTATAAATAGATTTATTTTGTATTTTAGACAATAACTAATAGTGGACCACTGTGCCCCAGTGGGTAAACCAATGTATATAATTTTTTTTTTTTTTTTTTTTTTTTTTTGAAAAATTTATTGGGAATTATGTTCTGTGAAAATTATGAGGCATGTAGAAAGGTTTAAAGAATATTCAAAAATATTTTCAGGTAGATTGGTTTCTCCATTAAAGAGAAAAAAAATGTTAACTGCAAAAGGGACCACTGTACCCCAGTCTCCACTATATAAGTCTTTATACTTGATTTATACTTTTTTGTGTAATGATTACATCACTTACCTTAAGAGCTGTCAATAAGATGTTAACAAAATTCGAAGTACCATCCATTGCCTTAATACAGTCTTGCCCTCTACTTCTGCCTATATTTATGCATCATTAAATAAAGTAGAAGGTTAAAAGACAAGCTGTGAATTAACCCCACCAAAAAATTTTAAAGTCTTCTCTGACTTTCTTGATTGGTTATCACACTGGCACAATCTTAAAAGGACATTTTTTAAAAGCTATTTATGTTTTTGCAGTTATGTTGTTAAGCAATGAAGCTTTTTAATGATTAACTGCAGTTATTTTGTTATTTTAAATCTATAAATGCATAACCAAGTTTTCCATAAAAGTTGAATTTTAATTAATAAAAAACATTATAAATTCATGCTTTTATAATTTTTCTTTTTAATTTCTAAACATTCTTTGTTTTAGGAAAAGCAGATGTTAAAGCTTTAACACGCAGTAAAAAACGTGATTTAGGAAGAAAAGAGCGTAAAAACAGGGTAAGTTTATTAGCTGATTGTTGTATAATTTCAATTTGCATAGATGATAATCTTTTGTGTTTCTGCAGATTTTTTGCTTTTCTTAAAATTTTAACTTAATTTCAACTCATTCTATGAAATATCATGGAAGATGATAGTATTTCAGAGTGATGCAGCCTTAAGCCTAAAATGGTAAGCATTGCAGAACTCATATATACATTTAACTCGAGATCAAAGAAACGCGAAAAGCCGTCACTTCATAACTCAGCAAATATAGCTCATATTGTTCTGATTTTTAAAAAGCAGTCTTATATATGCAGTCTAATCCTATTCTGAAATTTTTATATTTCTATGTGCAGTATATTTTGAGATCTCGGTACCCATTATTAAAGTAAATCCGATTGTGCAAGTTCCTAATTTCAATTTCTCGAAAATGGCCTGGGCGATTTTCTTTAAATTGATATATAATATGAATCTGTTTTAGATGAAGGGAATAAGATATCACTTGTTTCCAGGAAAACTCTTGTTTCTTATATAATCCATATTTTTTTTTCTCGAAAATGACCTGGGTGATTTTATTAAATTAATATATAATATGAATCTGTTTTACATGAAGCGAATAAGACTTTACTCATTTCCAGGAAAACTCTTGTTTGTTAGGTATATAATCTGCATGAAAAATTGGACTATATTTTTTTGCCGTTCTATGCGAATTTCACCGCAAATGCACTACTGTATTCGTGCGCCTGATTTCTTTACCTCTACTTTTAGTGAAAAGTTTGCCTGTAGTATGTTGCCCAGTCGGTAAGTCGTTGGGCTCGCAATCAAGATGTTGCAAGTTCTGTCCTCTTTGAAGCATTAATCTTGAATTTTCAGACTTTTCTTTTGATCTTTTTTAAGTCAGTTAATAAATTAAATTTGATTTTATATTTGTATAGAAATATATTTGTTTATTTTGATTTTTTCTTTAAGAGCATAATATTAACATATCATGATTTCATGACAATTTTTCAGCAATAAAAATATTACCATGCAAAATTTTATTACTTAACAAGTTAGAAATTTTATTACTTACTTTTCACTTCTGCGTTTAATTAACTAACCTTTTGGGAAATATTTATTAATATAATTACTTCACTTAGCTTTTTTTTTTCTTTTCACTTGAAAACTTCCTATATGTCTGTATTCAGATAAAAATGATGAAATAGAATAAGGATTAATACTTTTTCAAAGTTAATAAATGTTGTTTCTTATATAATCGACATTTTTTTTTTATCGAAAGTGACCTGGGTAATTTTATTAAAATTAATATATAATATGAATCTGTTTTAGATCTTATATCTGCAGTCTAATCCTATTCTAAAATTTTTACGTGCAGTATATTTTAAGATCTTGATACCCATTTTTACCATATTTAATTAAAGCACAAGAAAAAAAAAGAAGTTGATCTACTTTTAATAGAGTTCGGAAATATTATCTATTAAAAAATGCTACCAAAATTGTTTCGTTTTGTATTTTTAATGTCAGAAGAGAGACGGGTTAAAAATATTGCTTTTTAAAAATACATTTTTAGGAAGTGTATTTGTTAAATGTCATGCATTTCTTTAGATGTATTCTGAAATTAATTCTGGTGCTAATAGTGACATCTCTTGGATATATATTTAACTAGTTCAAGTTGTCAAAAAGTAAATAGATGGCAGCACAAGAAAAAAGATCGAATCAAGGAAAAATCAGGGAACTTTTTCATAAAATTTCTGTAGACATCATGTTATAATAATATTTACTTTAAATAAAATGAATTTTTAATTATCTCCTGGGGACCCACATTATCAATCATATGTTCAGGCGTTCCTTGTGTAAAAAAAAAAGTAAACGTTATATTTTCCTGTTGTCATGATTTTTTGTTTTTTAAAGTAATATTTAATTTTCTAAACATTCAAATCTTAACTTTTGGATTATAATTCAGGATATGATACAGGTTTTCATTTCTTTAATTCCATATTGAACTTGAGCTGCACATTTGAGGAATTTCTGTAATAATATAGAGCTGCACATGAAAAGTTTGACTGTTTTTAATTTTAATTTTTTATTTATTTAAATGCCCTTTTTATTTTGAATAAAATAAATTTTATTATTGTTATGTGAATAAATTAAAAATTAATTATAATGCAATAAGAAAAACTTGGACTTACGGTGTCAAAATTTAATAATTAAAAATTCTTATGATACTCATCAGCGTACATATAAATAAAAACTATATTAAAAACACATTAAAAATTAATCCCAACATTACATGCTCTTTCTAATGAGCCATCACCAGGGGAGAGGGTTCTTGACCTCCACAAAGCAAAGTTACAAACAGCACAGTCACTTTCACTACATCAAACTGGAAACCCTAAGTTTCCCATGAACCTATATCCTAAAGTTTTCAGTATGATGTTGTGAAAGTGACTGTGCTGTTTGTAACTTTGCTTCATGGAGGTCAAGAACCCTCTACCCTGATGATGGCTCATTAGAAAGAGCATGAAATCTTGGGATTAATTTTTAATGTGTTTTTAATATAGTTTTTTTTTATATGTACGCTGATGAGTATCATAAGAATTTTTAATTATTGAATTATAATGCTTATTTCATTTCTAATATTTACATGTTATATATTTTGATATTTTTCTTATAGATGTGTGTCAATAAAAAGTATTATGTATTTTAATTGGCTTTCTTTTCAACGATGTTTTTGTAAGGTTGTGTGTTCAAAATTCATGAAAAAAAGTATTCTATTTTTCATTTACACTTTTTGTTAAATTTTGGAATTTCACTAAGTTTATTTTGTTTCTAGGAAAATTTAATCCAATGTGACCTATGAAAGTGTACTTTTTGAACAGTACTATGAATTGATTGCAGTGATTTTTATTTTTTTAATCCTTTGATCCTTAACCCCCCAAAAGTAATGATATCAATACAAAACCCTTAACGAGTTAAAAGTTTGACGCAGTACTTTACTTTATGACTATACGAATCTTAAATGTGGGTCTTAAAAATTCTGATATCAAATTTTGAGTGACGCTATGCTATTAAAAGGAATATATATATATATTTAATTTTTCTTTTTTGTTCTGTTTATGTTTACTAAACATTATTTTAAACATGAATAGATATATAAATTTTACCCAGTGATGCTTTATCATTCATATCTCTCATAAATTCAGTATATGGGTTTTATAAGATATGATATCAAAATTCAAGTGGTGGTGTGATTTAACTTTAAAAGATTTGTTTAAAAATTACTTTACGAATATTTTTGTTTTGTCTTCTGAAATATATTTAGACATTTAAACATTGCTTTTCACAATACACTATCAAATATGTTGCACTTATTCTTACCTGATGTTATGTATTTAATTCAATACATTTATTTATCTTTTGTGTCACGCTATCCATCCATAAGAACCATTCGTAAAATTTGTGTAAACGTTTATTTTGCATCATAGTATCCAAACTAAGTAAATTGTATGCAAATAGATAGTATGATGCAAAAGAAACATTTATGCAAATTTTACCGATGGTTCTTGACAGCGTGACGCAAAAGATAAATAAATGCATTGAATGTCATTTAATATATAAAATCAGGCCAGAAAAAGTGTGACATATTTGATAGTGTATTGTGAAAAAAAAGTTTGAATGTCTAAATATTTTTCAGAAGACAAAACCAAAATATGTGTAAAGTAATTTTTAAACAAATCTGTTAAAGTCAGATCACAGCGTCACTAGAATTTTGATATCATATCTTTTAAAACCCATATATTGAAGTTTTGAGAGATATGAATGATAAAACATCACTGAGTAAAATTTATATATGTGCATTGTAGAGCCACAAATCTGCCGACATAAAATCCGCCAGAGTCCGAAATCCGCACAAGTATGCAGATGTAAACATCTTTCCTCCGTGGCGCTAAAAGAATGAAGTTGGGAGAAAATGATGACGTTGTTTAAAAGTGAATGATCAGTTCAGGACGTTTTCATCTCTGTTTACAAAGAACACAGCGAAAATTGGGAGTGAAGTGAAGAGAAGACGACTTGAGTACACACATGCGTGTTGATTTAGTTAGAGGGAATTTCAATGACGTTGGCTCTGCTATCTGTTTATTTGTATCTAATCATGCACGAGACGTTTTTATTCATTAAGTTGTTTTTTGATATTTTTTTTCCAATGAAGCAACTGAAATATGGAACAGCAAAAGCATGTTACACTCACTGTACTACAAAAAGTTGAAATTATACAAAAAAAAAAAAAAAAATGACTGATGAAGCAACACCTAAATATATAGCAGATGTGACTGGATGCCTAATTCTGATGAACTCAAAGAACGGTATCAGATGACTGATGGTGAAATTGTTGAGAGCGTTTTGAATCCAGGCAAAAACAATTCTGATGATGATGATGACTTGGATAATTCTGAGAAAATTCAGTTTGATGAGGGTTTAAATTTGGAGGAGAAATCCCTTGAATTCTTAAAGTAACAAAATTGTGTAACTGAGCAGGAACTAATGACTATCTATAGCTTCCAAAAAAACAAAAAAACAAAAACTTAAAACTAGAACAACTAAAGTTTTGAAACAGGCCACAATTGAACAAATGTTTTCAAAGTTTAAAAAATAAGCTGTTTTGTTTCTATTGTTTTCAGATATTTCTGTTTATTAAAATTTTCATTTGTAGTAAAATTATTTAATATTAAATAATTTAATAATCTAATGTAAAAGTGTGTTGCTATTAATGTTGTTTTATTTTATTTGTCCTATTTGTTTTTTTAAACCTTTATTAATTATTGTTCTTTTTTTAACCTGAAATCCGCACAACGTCTTCTCCCAAACAGTGTGGATTTCTGGCTCTCTACTGTATTCATGTTTAAAATAATGTTTAGTAAATATAAATAGAACAAAAAAGAAAAATTAAATATATATATATATATATTCATTTTAATAGCATAGTGTCACTCAAAATTTGATATCAGAATTTTTAAGGCCCATATTTAAGATTAATATAGTCTTAAAGTAAAGTGCTGCATCAAACTTTTAACCCGTTAAGGATTTTGTATTGATATTACTTATGACCAAGTTACATTGGTTTTGTCGTTTGGTTTGGTTTGGTTTGAGTTGGGTGAGCTTTGGGATCTATAGCAGCAAGGCTTTTATCCCGAATGATCCAAAAGTCCAGTCACAAATGAACACTCTAGCACGAGCAGTGGATAAAATAAGCACATGAAACAAGAAAAAGCGAACAGCACACCACTAGAACCGATCAATACTATGAAGAAAGTTCAGAGTAGACGCACGGAACCCATGACAATCACAAAACTTTTTTATAAAACACACAAAAGACTTAAAGCACTCGCTATTCAAAACAGCATTATCCCAACATCGGCTACGCTGAGACCGATACCTAGGGCAAAAAAATAAAACGTGCTCCAAGGAGTCAGACACACCACACGTACGGCAGCTACCGTCAGAAAGAAGCTTGAAACGAGCTAACATCTCAGGAGTTATCAACATTCTACAGAGGAGCCGAGTAATCAAAACATCATCTCTCCTATTGCCGGCCCAACCATGAGTACGCTTAACATTAGGAATGTCCCCGTGCGACGAGAAATATTTACCAGACTCATACAGCTGACCAAACCGCTGCTTGACCTTCATCTTATAGGCATAGATTAAATCCTCCGGAGCGATCCAATCAATCAAAATGTCAGAATCACTAACACTTCTTGCAAGAAAGTCAGCCCTTTCATTAAGGGGGATCCCCCGGTGACCCGGAACCCAGTACAGATGAATAGAAGGAGAGAGAGACGACACCCTCATGATTTTATTATGCAGCCAGATGATGACCTTAGGAGACTTAAGAGAGATCGACTGAAGAGCAGAGAGGACAGACAAGCTATCCGAGAGAATCAAGACCGGACGAGACAAAGAGACTAACTCATCGATAGCCATGCCAACAGCAAGAGCCTCAGCAGTGAAAATCGAATTCACCTGGGAAACCCGGTACCCAAAATGACCAATAGCCGAACAGCCTGCTATCCCAGTGATCGAAGTTGTCTTAGATGCATCAGTGGCTATAATTTCCCAAGAGCCAGAGAAATTCTCGATAAATTCCGAAAACAAGGGAGCCAACATGGGAGCAGCCATATTCTTACTCTGAAAAGAAAGGCCCGAAGTAACAATATGAATCGCATTCACATTCATAGGCAGCGGGATTTGAAAGCATAGAAGATGATCTGGACGGCAATTCAACTCATTAAAAGTATCAGAAACACAAGAGATATTAGAAGTGATCGATGCCAGACTCGCATCCCGTGCCTCGAACAGAGGAGACCAACTACCCAAGGCCAGGTGCTTGATCCAGAATCCAAAAGCCAAAATACCAATCCTGTCGATAATAGGGAAAGCATCAGCGTGTTTTCTTAATACAAGGTTAGGGGTCCACTTCGGCAGGCCCAACGCCACCCTAAGGGCGCTCGTCTGAAGAACCTCCAATTTTTGGAAAAATGAAGGACAGGCTAAATTAAGAACAGCAGCACCGTACTCCATGATACTACGAATGGATGCCGAAACCAAGGTGAGCAGGTGGAATGACCTTGCACCATACCTTTTCTGAGCCAAAGACTTTAAAATGTTTATTCTTGAGAACAGTTTCTTTCTGAGGTATTCCGCATGTTTACGGAAGCCGCCCCGTTGAGCCACATAGAACCCAAGAAACTTAATTTCTGAGCACCACTCGATGATTCCTCCATTGACACTGAAATGAGAATCACAATCCCCTAATCTTCTCGAGAGGTTGATAGCCTGACACTTATCCGGTCTTATAGATAACTTCCAGTAGTTACACCACTGCATGATCAGCCTTAAGGCTTCTTGCAATCTAGTCCAGCAGGACTCCAAAGAGGCACAATCACAGTAGACAAAGATATCATCTGCATAGATTAAAAATTTGATGCCGAGGCCCTCCAAAATTTCAAAAAAGTCCGCCGTAAAGATTGTAAACAGAGTAGGGCTTAACACCGCCCCTTGAGGAACCCCTCTACGAAGGATCCGGGTAGACGAAGTGACACCTCTCCAAGCTACTTTAATGGATCTGTCGGATAAAAAGCAGTGAAGCCAGCGAAGCATACGGCCAGATATGCCGATCTGAGCACACTTGTAAATTAACCCGTCGGTATAGACCGAATCGTATGCTGCCTGAAGGTCAAGGGCAACCCCCAAGATATACTTCTTCTCCCTCCTAGCCTGATGAATATCGAGATGCAGCATCGTCAGCGCCGTATGGCTATCACGAAATGGTTGGAACCCCAGATGTCTACTATGAAGGATCTTATTTTCGAGGAGGAGACAAGTAATCCGCTTTGAAATCATCCTCTCGCAGATCTTGCACATGACCGAAGTCAAGGCAATAGGGCGATACGAGGAGGCATGTGTTTTTAGTTTCCCAGGTTTAGGTATCGGCAGAATCACAGCTGAAGTCCAACTCGACGGAATGTCACCAGAAGTCCAACTTTCATTGAAGAGCTGCAGCAGACGATCAAGCGCGAGGTCATCTAAGCCTTTAAAAAGCGCAGCACTAATCTTGTCTTCCCCAGGGGTGGAGGTTTTTGTGCGATGGATGGCATCTTTCAATTCCGGTAACGTGAAAAGGCCGTTGAGAGAGGAGCTGCCTTCTTCCCCATATGTGAGAGGAATTGGCTCATGATCGCAGTCCGCACTGAAGTGGTCGGCCAAGATTTCAGCCTGTGATACCGCATCTGCACCAGACGAGTCAGCCCCCTGTAGGAGAAAATGGGAGCTAGCAGGGGAACTTGAGCGATTTTTAATTTTTTGAAAGACTTTATACAGGAGACGAGGGTCCCCTGCATCGCAGCACATCTTATCCCAGAACCGCCGCTTAGACTCTTTGACAACCTGACGAAGCTTAGCCGACGTCCTCTTGTACTTAATCCAATAATCACTTGAGACCAGCAGACGGGCCCGCTTCAACAAAAACTTCTTCTGCTTGCTGAGGTTACTACACCTGGTAGACCACCAGACCGGGAGGGACTTCGACGGACCAGGACGAACAAAGCTGAACTTCGACATGGCACTATGGACCATCGACTGGAAGGCATCATAATCAATTTCAGAAAGAGAGTGAAGGTTGTTATTGATTTCCCGGCAGATCAGCGACCAGTTATAAAGAGTGTAACAAGGAAGAGGCGGCGACCGAAGGTCAACCGAGATAGCAATCGGGAAATGATCACTATCATACAAATCCTCAACCACAGACAGCGTGGAACAAGCATAAAGGTCCGGAGAACAGAGCGACAAATCTATTAGAGACGAGGAGCCATTGGGGGCCATGTGCGTGTGCTCAGTAGTATTCATTAAACAAAATGGACTGTCCGAGATCCATTCAACAAAGTGCTCACTGGCCCGGGACGACACCGGGGAACCCCACATCGAATGGTGAAGATTAAAGTCACCCAAAATGAAAGAACTACCAGACAAGGAGCGACAGATTTCATCAAGGTCAGACACCACCAGACCCGACGAGGAATAAATATTAACAATATTAAGCAGCCCCGAGTTCAAGAAAACCTGAATACCCATCACTTCATTGGCCCAACTGTAGTTTGCGAGGTTCAGCTGCTGAGAAGACCACGCGGAGTTCACCGCAATGGCAAGACCACCACCCGGTCGGTCCACCCTATCCAAACGATACACAACTTTACCCGGGATAACCAGGGACTTGTCTGAAGCTAAAAAAGTCTCTTGGAGAACCAAAATATCCGCAGAGGCGAACAGAGGACACTTGAGCCAGGGGTCTTTGTTCAATATACTCCTGCAATTCCACTGAACAATTTTAATACCCATAGGGCCACAAACCAAAAAACAGCTGTACTCTAAAGTACAACCACCAAGACCAAATAAGGCGACTGCCCCTAGCAAAAACTAACAGAAAAGTGTACAGTAAACCCCCCAAAAACATTTTTTTTTTTTTTTTTTTTTTTTTTTTTTTTTTTTTTTAATCGCAAATTGCAACTTGCAATCGCCAGTAACAAAACAAGAAAAGAACATAGTCCAAAAGGCAAGCGCTACCTCATCTGAGGGCCGCTGCCGTGATTGTGTTTTTTTCGTCTTTCAGGTGAGAAATCGTTCCATTTTGCCATGCAATTTACGAGCATATTGCTCATATCCGTGATAGCTTCAATCACTTTCTCCGATTGTTTGGTAAAAAGTTCAACTATAATTTTCAGCATGGCGTTGGTGCGGACTTCAATGATTTTTTGAAATTCATCCACCTCTGTTTTCTGGGCACTAGCTATTTTGGCATAGGACTTAATTTCAGATTTAGGAGAGAATTGCCGCCGAGCATCTATGAAAGACAAGAAGTTCTGGCATTTAAATCGTAGAAGCTCGACTTCTTTAAGACGAACCGGACACTGATTAAAATCCGATCTGTGCTCCGCACCGCAGTTGGCACACGAAAGAGGGGCAGTGCATGGACCATCATGGTGAATACCACAGGTAGCACACAGTTGATCTGAATTGCAACGAGTAGTACTATGGTTAAACTTAAAGCATTTTGAGCATTGGCGTGGCTGGTCAATGAATTGCCGTATGCGCTGGACGGAAAACCATGTTTTAATTTCAGGTGGGAGGGAAATACCCAAAGTTGTAAAAAGCACCGGGGACGTTTCATTTTTACTGTCTTTCTTCATAAAACGACGCACTTCTAAGATGTGTAAACTGTTTGACTCCTCTATCTCCCGAGCGATATCTGCTAGTGGAATATCGACAGGGATATTGAATAACAAGAATCTGTTTGAGATATTTTCCCATAGCACTCTGGAAGAAACCTGAACTCCAAGAAAAGAAGATATTTTACAAATATTTCTGGCGCACGAAACGTCCTTGGTAGAAAAAATTAAACATCCAGCTCGAGTGAATTTCACATTGTCAATCTTCTCAGAATTCTGTACTTTAGACCGTATTTCGATTTGAACATCCCGAGGGTTACGTTTTGGGATTGCAGCTGACTCTGTGCTAGTTAAAAATATGTTAAAGTTCCTTCCTCCATTACCAGCCGCCTTTATCAACAAATCTTCAACAGCAGCAGAGGAACGAGCAAATAAAGGGTTATTTTCAACAAATTGAGAACCACCATCTACAGCTTCAGTCATATCCATATTCACACTCTCATTTCCGGAACCTGGCTCAGAAACATTATTTAATATAAAATTCTGCATTTCAGAGCTCGAAATAGCAACATCATTTATTACTGCATTAATAAATTCCGGCCCTGAGTCAGGAATCACTTTAACAATAGTATTACTCATAACTGTAGGTAGACCTGCTACACTACACAACACAAACAAAACCGGGGAAGGACTCCAATTACAGCTCTAAAATCAAAACAAAATTAAACTAAATACGCTTACCCCAGTTGCAGACACAAATATAATAACAAAAATACCCCAGCGGTATCACACCACTGTAAAAAGTAGAAAAGGAAAACACACAAGCTGGTTCTGTCGTATGAAAAGTAACTTTGTGTTAACAACATTTCTTTTGAATTTCTAACACCTGTTCAACCGTCATTGCAGGGTTGTAAAAATCATGATTTTTTTTTTTTTTAAATAAATAAAAAAATCTGATTTATTTGATTTAAATCAGATTTTTTTTATTTGAATCAGATTTTTTTTTTATTATTTGTGTACTTATTTATGTACGTGCATGTATTTATTTATTTTTTTTCTGTATAGATTTACAGATTTCTGTTAATTGCATTACATTTCCTAGATAAGAATTCAAGATATTTTAAATAAAAATTAAAAATTCTTGCAAACAAATTTAAAAGATTCACTTAAAACTTAAACTTTTATTATTCTACTATTAAATTTAAATTATTATACATATATCTATACATGTTCTGTGTATAAATTTATAGTTAATTTAAAGTTATTTATTTTTCATTAATGTATTACTCCAATAATATATATAATATATAAACACATAATAAATGCAACAAAGAATTTTAAATGTATATATGTATTCCATTGCTGCTTCAGATTCACAAATGTTATCTTTATCACATAGATTGCAAGTTTCTTTGTATTTTACATTCTTGTCATAATCCCCATCATTTTATCACTACACTATTACTATTTGCATATTGCTATTACACCTTTTCCAAAAATAGTATTTTTTGCTGTAAAATAAAGCCACATTGGATCTTTTTTCCTGTGAATCACTTTTCTTATGTATCAACAAATCTAAAAGCTCTCTATAACCGTACCTAGTAGTAAATGACAGTATTGTTTCAACTTTCGATTCCCACTATACTATTCTAATTTAATCTAATGATTGACAAAATAGTTACCAGATGAAAAATAATCACATAACTGAAAGCTTAAAACTATCAAGTGTCAGTGTTATCTCCCCAGCTGTTGACAATTTCAACAATCAATCATACTTACTGGACAGTAGGAATGACTGCTTAGCTTAGAAATAACAGGGATTTGTTTAGGAAAAATTTGGTTCCTTTGAAGGGCCTTTCAAATTTTTTTTTAAATATTTAGACAGGGCTCTCATGCAAATTTTCATCTTAAAACAGGGCCCTTCACAAAATTCTTTGTCTTTAAAATAGACCTTTCCCTAAACTTTTCTGTCGCCAGACTAAACTTTCACAAATTAATTATTTAAAAATAAAATTTAATTTAACCTGTCACAAAACAATTGGAGTCAACAAAGTACTTATTACATACTCTTTTTTTCATATAAATAAACGATCTTGTTATAAACAAGAACCTATATATAATGATTTTTTTCAAATTCACAAAATCGTGATTAGATTTTTCAATTTAAAAAAATTTCATAAATACAGGACACATAAATCCTGGACAGACCCATGAATAAGGTACAGTAATGAAATTGGAAATCTATAATTCTGTGTTAGACAAATAGTCGAAATATTTATTATGTTATAATCCAAGTATTGATGATATTATTTGATCAATATTTGAATCACCAACATATGGGATACAGTAATTTGCAGGTCTAAGCAACTAAGCATAAAACAAACTCGTGAACTGTGTGCAATCTGCTTCAGAGAAAGTAACTCTGCACTGAAAGTACTATTATGTTAAATACATTATTTTAAATAGATTTAACTATAGCTTAAGCATTTAACTTGCAAAAATGAACTGATCATTTAAAAAAGAAAACAATTCAAAAATGAGAGAGCATTTATCAATATTTTTGAGGAATGCACTATGAATTGACAATATTTTTAATACAATTGCATTTACTTTCATAAAATAATAGTATTTTGAATTTATAAAAGTTTTTATTTAGTGTTATTAAAAGGTAATTTTTAATCTGAAATGAATGATCACTTTTCTTATAACATAAATGATGAATTTGTTTCTTATTTAATCTGTAAATATTAATGTTAAAAAAAAATTGATTTAAATCAAAGATTAAAAAAAAAAAAATCATTTGATTTAAATCAAACAACCCAGCATCACTGCAAACACTTTAGCAATTATTCCTTCCAGCTCAGTCAGAAGAATAAGTTAGTTTCTTTCTTTCTTTATATTATTTTGAGATATATATATCGAATTTAATACAAATTAAACTGATTAGTCTTGCTCCATTTGAGTTCACAATTTTGGCGAGAAAGGTAATTTGCAGGTAAATTTTAAATTAGGATTACCAAATGTAATTGAATGGATATAAGGCAGTTATATAAAAAAATTTAATGTTTTTTTTAATCATAGCTTGAAAAGTGCCTTTAGGCAATAACTCAAATCATTCAATGGATGCCATTGAAAACTTTTGTTTAGCCGCTGTAAATGATCTATAAGAGCAACATAATTGATTAACCAATTCATTCACAATACTTGCAAGATCATTTCACTGTCCAATTTAATTTGAATTGGTTCAGTATTTCTGATGTTATTGTGATGACAAGTTTTGATTGCTATTGTTTTGGATGTCCCTGTAAACAAACTATTAGAGCTACATATTTTATTAACAAACTCATGCAAGATCAATAGACTGTCCCAATTAGAGTTGAATTGGTTCAGTATTTCGAACTGACAATTTTTCCATATTTTTTGCTTTTGTCTGCCCTTGTAAATGAACTATAAGAGCTACATGCTTGATTAACAGACTCATCTAAGATATTTGCAAGATCAATATAGTGTTCCAATTAGATTAGAATTGGTTCAGCATCTTGGATGTTATCATGATGACAAATTTTGCATGCTTTTTGTTTTGAGTGTCCTTGTAAACAAACTATAAGAGCTACATACTTTATTAATGAACTCATCCAAGATACTGGCAAGATTCACACATCGTCCCAATTACACTGTTGAATTCTGACACTTTTCTCCAGGAGGGATTTCTGTAGCTCCGGAGGGGGCGGGGGAATTATAGAGTTCCGGGGGGGGGGGGGACACATTATAGAGTTCCGGGGAGAAATTCTACTGTTTGACCATTGAAAACACAAAATCTCAAATCTTCTGGAGGGGGGACACCCCCCTGAATTCAACACCACCCAATTAGCTTTGAATCGGCTCAGTATTTTAAATTTTATAATGATGACAAGATTTGCATTATCTATAGATAGATAGATATATAAATGAAGTGATTGCAATTGCCTGATTTCCTAATGAAATCAGCCTAAAACTTTGTTGTCATGAGCTTCTCTACAATGCTCATTCACCTGTCCGAGCAGCAGCTGTTGTCCAGGCTTTTGGAGCTATCTGTTTCTTTTTGTCACTGTGTTACTCATGGACATGACAATAAAAACAACAAGAAGACTTAAAATTTAGGAAAATACTATTATACTTTGTTATATGTCGCATAGCATCTGTAGTACAAAATATTATTAAAAAAATTTTTTTGTGTGTGTGTCTCAGTACTTTCAATAAACTTTTGATGCTCTAAATTCAGCTTAATATAGTTCTGTGTTTGCATGTAAAATGTAATAATAAAATTAATAGGTAATGAATGCAATGTGTAGTTTAATGTCTAAAAAGAAAAGTATAAAAATTATTATACTGATTTCACTGTATGTTATATTTATTTATAGGTTCAACAGTTGCGCAAAGCAAAAAGAGAGGAAGTCCTTTCACAGAAAAGAGGGTTTGGAAGTGCTAGTAATTCACCGATAATAGCCGTGAGTAAAAACATTGATTTGTTTAATAAGATTATCTGGATTTTGTACAGCTTTTGTTCATTTATTCATGTTTGCTACATATCTCGCTTTTAGTCTCACACACAATTTAGACAATTATTTAAATATTGTTTCAGCAAAATCATAAACAGAGCAGAAGAAAAAATTAAAGATTTTAAACTTCATGATATGTGTGGAGGGAGGGTGTGATTTTCATGAGATGAGGTTGGGGGAAGGGGGCAGGGACAAAGAAGCAGAGATTTCAGGTGAAGGAGACAATTGACCACACAATGGGCGGAGCTCACAATGTTTCTCATAAGCATTGTGGCATTTGATTGGCTTTTTGTTAACGCTTGTGGGAAAAATCGAGAAGCTGATTAGCTATAATCGACCGTGACGTTGTATGACGTCAGGAATGCTTGTCGTCCATTTAGATGATGATAGATTATTTATTTACTGTTACTATAGTGTATGAAATAGGTCAGAAAAGAAATTTAAAATTAAAGAGTTATAAAGGTTAAACTACTGTTTCATACATATCCCTAAAAGTACTGATTATTCAAATTTAAAATATTTCATTATTAAGTCAGTTACATAAAACAGGTGTCAAAAGTTAGTTAAAGAAAAAGAAAAGCAACTGTTTTGTCTTTATAACTCAATAAAAAAAGATTATCAAAATTAATTAAATTATACAATTTATCTGTTTAAAAAATTTTATTTAAAGTTAAATCACTAGACTGTATAATAAATAGCCAGTAACTGCAACAAAAATAAAATAAATCCTGTCAAAACTAGTAAAATTTGCCACTTTTTAAAAATATAATTGTAGCCTCTTTCATTCCCTCCCCCCACCTTGAAACCCTAACCTGCAAACATTGTTGCCACGGGTAATTAAAGGGAGACTATTTGCAACAAGTTACAGTTCTAGCAACTATGATTTTACTCAAAGAATAGTTTATAGAGTGTTATTTTTTTATGTGTTATGGTATATGAATCATAATATTTCTTAACTAATTAAATCACAGAATATTATTATTATTTTTTTTAATAAGCTGCTACGTATTAAACGTTGTATATTTATATTTGCTTATAAATTTTAGATTTAATAACATTATTATATTAACGAGCCTTTATTTGTCTTAGGTAATATTATCTCTAGATGATTCCATTGATCCAGCAAAACTTCTTTCTGATTTAGAATCATGTGATGATGAGATTGTTATTACTAGAAGTAAATTTGGAGGTTGCCATTTAAAGTAAGTTTGACAAGCCTATATATTAATGCAAGTCATTAATATCCCAGATTTTTCTCTAGATAATTTACAATTATCCTTTTTCTATGTAACACATTTCTTTTTTCTTTGGTAATTCAGATTTTTTTTCGTGTTTGAAATTGTTATTAATTTTTATGTAGTGAAACACTGTTTTTAAATTTCTCTCTTTATTTTTTTTTTTTTTTTCATTTATATATATTCAGAGTTTCCCCCAGGTTTAAAAAAGGGCAGGGTGCTGTTTGTGGGAAAAGGGCACTTTTAGATTCCAAAGGGGTCTAACACAATTTTATTATTTATTTTAACACAATTAATTAATTGTGTTAAAATTAATCTAGTGTAATTACATATCCATTAATTGTGTTAAAATTAATCTAGTGTAATTACATATCCAGCGATTTCTGGAGTTCCATTACCTGTGATTTATTCTGTTGAGCTGAACCAGATTTCAGACCAGATGCTATGATCAATAAGGTTACTGGGTGAAAAAGTTCCACCAGATTTGCCCGGAATAGCTCAGATGGTAGGGCATTGGTGGCTTCAGCCAAGAGATCCCTGGTTCGAATCCTGGTCTGGACATTATTCTCCCATTTGGAAATTTACATCTGTTATGATTTATTTACCAATTAGAATAATTTTGTTAAAATTAATCTAGTAAAATTATGTATATTTTTACTGGTTCATATATTAAAATTATTTACAAGTAAGCAATAGTCGCTTTATTATGCACAAATAAAATGACATTACTACATCTCATTTTGCCAATTGAGTTGGATATACAAATATTTAATTTTAATCATTTTTAAAAGAATTTGCAAATCAGAAATGCAGGGAAAAAAAAAAAAAAAGCTTTTAAGGATGCTCTCAAAACAAAATATTTCTCTCGCTCAAGAATGTGAATTTTTCTGATAATTTACAGATTCATTTTGAAATGTAAACACATGAAATCTGCAGGCATAACGATCAAAGAGATTTAGAATTGAATGTTTTTCCTTTTTTGATAAATGCACTAAATCTTGAGTTACAAGCAATTTTTATTTCTTGACAACTTTCCGTGAGTTGTCTCATACTGAAATTCAGTTCAAATAGTTAACTTTGATAGCATTTTCTGAAAGATCTTTTCCTTTTATCAAAAACTGAAAATGCTATTCCATTTCATAAAATATAAATGAGGATACAGACTAATTTCATGCTTCTAAGATAAAAAGTGACAGTGAATGTGTCAGAAAATAACCATTTTTGATTTGAGTACAATCTTAAGTACTTGTCTAACAATTATGTATTTAAATATTTTTTTATATGTTTTTTGTTTATGTTTCATTATTATTTCACATAGAAATTAGGATTTTAATTCTGGTTCAATAAAAATTTTGAAAATATAATGTAACAGTAAGCTTTAAGAATCTGCCAATGTACTTTGCTGGTATTTATTTTACACTTATTTGAAACTTTTTATCTGCTACCTTTTTAGAACAGATTCAGTAATCTGCAGGGTTAAGTTTCAACCACTTAAGCATTAGCAAATATTTTAAATTCTCTTCCCTGTCTGACTGTATTATTATTCTCTTTCAAAATTAATTTCCAAAAAACAAAACCTAACTTCTCATCTGGTTCCTATCAGACTATGTACAAGAACTCTCTTGATCTTCTTTTTATTACAAATATTTTTCTCGATGTGGAGAGATAAAGGTCATGAACTGTATTCATGTATAATATGATACTATGAAAAGATATTGCATGCATTCCTAAATCTGTCTTCAATTTTTGTTTCTGTCGCTCTGTTCGGAACATTTTAGCTGTCACAGTCTCAAAGGAATAGAAAGATTACAATTGGAAGATTTTGCTTTGAAAAGTGTTTGCAGTTCTACATACAAAGAGATTAAAAACAAAAGACATTTACCAGCAGTGTATAATTTTTTAAATACTAGACATTGTAACAATGTAATTTAATCTATTTTATTATATGCTCATCTTTTAAATATTGTAACAAATTCCATATTTAAAAAATACCTTGTGTAAATATTTCCAAGTTATATTTTATGAATATTGTTTTTATAGTTAACTTATAGATTGGGAGGTGGCTGCACTGCACAGACCATCACCTCATCAAGTTGGCGGCTGAAATTTCAGGATTAGCCGGAATTCAATTAGCATATTAAAATGCAACTGATCTGCCAAGTCATATCTTGGTGGAAACCACCTACAGACCTGATTTTAATGCTGGATCTGTAGGTTTATCAGTGTGTTTTTCTGCACCCAAAGGTATGAAAACATGAAGGACAGGGAACAGGAAAACACAATGGTAAACCTACCAATAAACCACTAAAATCAGGTTTGCAGGTGCTTTCCACCAAGATAAGACTTGCAGACCAGTTGCATTTTAATATGTGAATCGAGTTTTAACTAATCCTGGAATTTCAGCTGTCAACTCGATGAGTTGATGATTGTTTGCAGCTGCCTCCAGGTTTATTATTTCAATTGCTGGGTGCAGACTGAGTCCTGCATCTGGTCTTGTTACCCGATTTTTCCTGGTATTGTTTTGTTACACTTAGAAATGTAAAATTTCTAGAAATTTTGACATGACAGAAAAAAAGTTTTTTCTGCAAAAATTGATTTTTTTTACAAATGAAATCTTTTCTTGCAGTTGTATTTTCTTAGAAAATATGGAATGTTAAACATTTTAAAATGTATTTATATAATTATATAAATGAATTAATATAATTATATTATTATTGTTTTTTTATGTAACCTATGAATATTGCTTTATAACATTTTAATAGGATTTTCACATTAAGTGCACACATTAGAGATCAGCATGGACCTGTGTTGATTTTCTTTTGTTAGGCCCAGCCTCGAACTCATTCTTTGCAAACATATAAGGCAGGCATTTTTTTAAAATTAAAAATAGCAATATTCTACAATTGTTTGATAAAATCTTTAGAAACTTATTTTGTTTTATTAAATTACCGAGGAATATTTTTAAAAATCTACCTTTTCTCTTTATAGAGCGTCAAAATTATATTTTTTTATCTGTCTTTTTCTTTCATTTAAATGAATTTGTTCAAGTAATTAATAATGTTGTTTTTCCATATTTCGTAGCTCACGTACATAAATGTTGCAAAATGTTTGTATGAAATATTTAAAAAAAAGTAATTTTAATTGTAGGATAATGTTGGTTAAGAAGTATTGGATCTTCTTTCAGAAATTGAGTCAGACTTGATTTCATTTATTTTTGTCTGCTCCATCCGGGACTGAATTAAACTTTTATGCCAGATCGAACCTATATATTTCATTCACCGGGTCTGAAAATTTTGGCCTGTGTATTCTTCTAATGCACACTAATTTAAAATCTCATTCATCTGGAAATTTGTTACCTTTGGTGTCTGAATCTTTGGGTTGAACAAAGTGATTCTAAAATTGTTAAAACTGCACATACAGGCTCCATTGGTAGAAATGCTTTGAAATTTTAATTTACAACCCATAGATGCTGTGGTGTTTCTTCCAGAAATTATTGTATAATAAAATATAATTTTATAATATTTTGTTTATATTTCAGCTTTCCAAAACAAAAACAAAGATTTACTTTCATACTTCCTAGTCGAAAAAGTTTACACTCTGTCATGGATTCTTTAAAGGTTTGTATGTAATTTATTTTGCTAAATGTTTATGACTGATATTGATTATATAAGTGGTCATTATAGTTCCATTTTCAATAGTGGACATGTCATAGTGAACTTCAGTCACATATATCAATTACATGGTAATCCAAGTATATTTATGAGAGTTAGAGTATGGATAGACGGAAGACACACAGACAGACAAACTGAATTTATAAACACTTATCAACTATGTTGGAAAGTGTTTAAAATGTAGATTAAACTATTGAAAAGTTTGAACACTAGATGAAAAAAAAAAAAAATTGGAGTATTTCACTTGAAAATTTTCACTTTCAAATATATCTATTAATTAAATATGGATTATGGTAGTTATTTTTTATACATAAATTGCACTAAAATGCTATGGAAATTTTAAATAATAAGCATCACAACGTAATTTAGAAACATTTAGTATTACTTTAAATGCAACACAGTATTTTTATTTGGTTCTATTTTTATTTTATTATTTCATTTTATTTTAGAAAGTTGATTTTCACCATTAAAGAAAAGGACATTTATCAGGCAGTAGTATAATTTAAAAGACACTTTATAAGAATATATTCAAAACATTTAGTAATACATTTATTTATTTTTCACTAGCCGCCTCTGGCGACCAGTTTGGTCTCCCTTAAATGTATGCTAAGCATTGCATCATGTTACTTTCATTCTTAAACTAATTGACTTGCTCATTCCTTCTCCCGAGTCCAAAGATTCTGATAGAGAAACCAAGAATTCGTTGCGAACTTGATAATGTTCCATACATTTTTGTTGTTATGCGTACTTCGTCTTTTTTGACAAATACCATTTAATTTCCGTAGCTGTAAAAATGAGTGAAATTTCAAGTGTTTTAACTGAGATTTGTTCATAAATTATCTAAATTAAACTTATTTTACTTAAACATGCTGTTACTTCAATGCCATTTTTTTTAGTATTAATAAATTTATTTAAATTTTGCAAATCATGCATTTATAATTTTTTTTCACTACTTAATAACTAAATAATGAATATATATACTTTTGCTTTTATAGATTTGATTTCTGAGTTCATAAATATGACAATATAGTAACGTAACTAAGAGAAATAGTAAAATAAAACCCTCGTGAATGCAAGCGGTAAACAAACGTTAGTGCCACCAATTTACCTACTATGACGTCATAAGAATATTGTCCATTCATTGTTGCAGAATCTGCTTTGCGAATGATTACCACCATGGTCTAATATTTACTATTGTTTATGATGAATGAATCTCTTGTGTTTGTTTACTTTATGAAGTGAAATAGAAAGATGCTCGGAAAGATGTCAACTTAATTTCAACTGAAATTATCTTGGAATATATATTTATTCGAATGTAAATTAGAAACGATACTTTGATATTGAAATTTAGTTTGTGTTTATTATTATTACGATTAGGGGCTTTGGCATTATTTTTTTTTTAAAGCCTTGGCGCAATTCGGGCTTTAGAAAGTGAAATAGTGATAAGATATATAAATAACTAATGAAAATAAACCTGGTGAACTTTTATTTTTATTTATATGTATTTAATTTATATTTATAATGCATATAAACATTTATTTATACATATTATATAATATTTGTTTACATAGAAATTACCGTACAAGATGTCATATTCGCCCATATTGGCACGATTTTTTTTCGGGTTGCCAATTTGGCGAAAAGATCACAGCATAAACAACATAATCCGGGTTTACCACATCAAGCAAAATAACGACACTTTGGCGCAAGTTAAGTACCTGTTGCCTATATAATATTGGCGACAGAAAAAAATCGTGCCAATATGGGGTGAATATGACATCTGTACTGAAAATTACTTCTGTTTCTATATAAAAATAGATTATTGGCTTTTTTTAGATTAAATAAATTGTAATACACATGGAAAAAATTGCTTATGTATATGAAATAGGATATAGATTGCTGTAAAAAACGATGCCAGTTTATTTTTTCTCGCCAAGAACCTATCTATTTATTTATTTATTTATTTAAATTGAGGTAAATTAAATATGTGTATTTTAAATGAAAGATTTATGTTTAAAAGAAATGAGTGGTAGGTTTATATTTTAATGAGGCGATGGAAGAATATTTGGCGTTTTTTATCACTGCACCCGACTAATATTAAAGTAACTGAAATGTCCGTTTGGCATAAAAAGTGAAGCGGTCAGCCCGGGAACTATTGATGACAGTCACATGACTTCGGCTTTTATTATATAGATTAAATAAGCAACAATAGCAAACAACAACAGACTGTCAACTGCTGATGAAAAAAATAGCATCATATTTACACAGTTATGTAATGCAATTTAGTACAGATTAATATTTTTATCTAACACTTTAAGGTAGTTCTCAAATTCTCTGCTCAACAATGCAAAACTTTCTGATTCATTTTTTAACGTAAAGGCATAAAATTGGCATGCCTGACTCTTGGAGCAATTTGGAATAGAAGAGCATTTTCCATTTTTTCGTGAATAAATTATTATTCAGTTATAAGGTGATTTTTCAACACATTACAGCAAGGTTTTTCCACTTTCTTTCACTGCCACGTCGGGAATTCATTAAAAATGCCCACTTTGACAGTATTTTCTGGAAAGATCTTTTACCTTTAAAAAAATAGAAAACGCCATTTAATTACATACTCTCTGAATAAGAACACCTGCCTATTTCATTGTTAATGAACAAAATGAATTCAGAAATGTGTCAGAAAGTAACTCCTTTGCATCAGCCTAAAAATTTTTTTTTATTGTCCAGTGATGTCGCTCTGGCTTTTGAAATTCTATTGTCCTTGGCAACCAGACACTTCCAGAGAATCGAGTCTTTTCTTTATGAAAGTGGCTCCTTATTTTAGAAATAAAACAGATCCAGTGTATTTAATACAAAATATGCCTCTTTTGCTATATTTCAAGGTGAAAATTATACATCCTAGTGGAGCCATCACAATTTTTGTTGTATCCCCTTTTCAATTTCTTGCTTAAAATGATGTGCTGTAGAGCATCTCAAGCACCGCTGCTATCTTTGTTCATTTATAAATCATAAAAAGAGAAAGAACAAGAAAATAAATCTGCATTCTGCAACACCCCCCCCCCCCTCTCCCTTCGCTTTCTTGGTTATGCAAAATTTTAAATTCAGCCATCTGCTCTAACCACGTAAGGAGCAAAATGGTGCCCTGTCTATTATTTACAATTACAATCAGTTACTGGATTAGGTGTTAAATATATAAATACCTGTATGTCTTACTTGGTTGGCAAACCCTATTATGAGCTTTAGTTAATTTTTAATATGTTTAAAACATACTACAAAATAAATTAAAAAAAAAAAAAAAAAACAGAATGTTACCATAATTAATAATTATTTGTGAAAACAAATTACTGGGGATAATTTAAAACTTAACTTGTGCCAGGTTATTTTTTGCAATCGCCATGTGATGAGTGGTAACTGGATATTTTCTGGTGTATTTCACTCTCTAGTAAATGTTTCCAGATTTTTTACATCTCCATAAAATTACACTTTAAATGTTCTTGTATATAATCTCTACCTTGACAGCTTATTTTATTCAGTATACCATATAGTTAATGGCATTTTGCATCTTTTCTTTTTCTTCCTATAATTTAAATTTGTATGGTTCAGTATTCAAAAAGGGGTATTTCAGAATAGGGTGGTGAGATATATTTGCTCTAGAATTTTTATTAATAAATTTACAAATGGCCTTAATAATCTTTAAACATTAATTAGTGATTTAACTTCTGAAAATAAAAATCTACCTTCCAATATATTCTTCTACCTTCTACTTACTAATATATATTCAGAAAAATTTTAATTTATCAGATTTAAAAAATAATAAAATAAAGAATTTTATTTAAAAAATCTTAGAAAATTAATAAATAAATTGTACTTTTTATCACTTTTGCCCCCCCCCCCCCCCCCCCCCAAAAAAAAAAGGTGAAAATACAAATTATTTTGACAAAAAGCTATTTTTGAAAGACATTTTTTATCACATTTATCTGGGCTAAAATCTATTATTAAAAATAAATTCACAAATTAGCTTAATTACTCTTTTAAAATTTTTTTAATGCATTAATGTTTTATTAATCTTCTCTTTAAACATTAAATCATCCGATTTACCTACTATAAATAAATCTGTAACAAAATATTCATATTTATTTATTATTATTATTTTTTATACTGATGTATATTTGGTAAAATTGGAATTTATCCGTTTACAAAAAACTTTAAACAGGTTGCTATACAAACATATATATAAGTATTAATATCTCTTTTGTTTATAAAGTAGGAAGAAAATGAAAAGGTAATGTTTTACTTGTCTTTGAAAAAAAAGTTCAGATTGTAGGAAAATTCGTGATGAGTGATATTCATTTGCGATATTAAAGCTCACATGTAATTGAACAATATCAAAAGCAAATAAACATATATGAAAAAAATTATGTAAATAAAGGCACAAGAAGATTGGGAATTTTCAAAATAAAATATTTATCATAATACTATAGATGTCCCTTCTAAGTAATCAGAATAGCACTTTTATAAATGAAGAACAGCTGAAAATATAAATTATTTTTATAAAAAATGAAGCAGATTATTTTCCAAGATAGGTTGAATTGTTACTTCTCATAAAGAATTACAAAGAGTAAATTCTCATAAAGAATTTCAAAGATGAGCAAAAAATTCTTAAAAAATTAAATAAATAAATTGTACTTTTAACAATTTTACAAGGGAAAAAAAAAAAAAAAAAGATAAACAAAGTTGAAAAATTATTTTCACAAAAAAATTACTTTTGCAAGATAATTTTTATGATATACATCTGGGCTAGAATTAGTAATACATTTACAAAAATTCAAATTCTTTAATGCATTAATGTTTTATTATTATTCTTTTTAAACATTTATTATTTACTAATGTGTATTTGGTAAAATCGGAAATTATATGATTAGAAATCTCTTTAAACATATTGTTAAATTTAGAATAATAGCGATACATTTTTTAAAAAGTATCTTTTTGGTTTACAAAATAGGAAGAAAATGGAAACATAAATGTTTAACTTAATTGTTTTTTAAAAAAGATCACGTAGTGGAAAAATTCATAATATAAGTAACAGTTAGTAATTTTTCAATGTACAAGAAAAGATCAAAGCTCTATTGGGGAAAAAGATCATCGGTCGTCTAAGAGTGACGCCACAAAATCGCCCAAAGGCTTTATGTCAAGTAGGTGGTGGTCAGGTTCGATTTGGGTAAAATCAGTGTACCTGACTTTATGCATGACTCTAGCAGGGAATTACCAAGAAAATCTCAGTTAGAATAACTCATAACTATAGATTTTTGTATCAAGAGTTTTCAATGTATTACTTATTAGTAATTGGTTTGGTTATTGATATCCATATTTTGAAATCTTTTATATCCTGTAGAAAAAAATAGGATTTTCTTTCAAAATTTATTAAAATATAGATATTTGTCTTCTGTATGATTTAATAAATCAGACAATTTTTTGTACACTTGACTTATTTTATGGTGCTTCAGTGTAAAAAGTATTGAAATATTTTTAAACATTCTTGCAGGTTGCAGATGTTTTAATTCTATTGCACCCACTGGCTGCACTTGATGAATATGCTGATAAACTTTTATCAGTCATAATTGCACATGCTCTGCCCACTACTATTCATGTTGTCCAGGTAATTAAATATCTTTTTAAATTTGTAATGACTGCTTTTATATTGAAAATGTAAAACATTTTAATCAAGACCACATTAACATTTGAAGTTAAGGTAATCACAGCATCATTTCAGAACCCAATTTACTTTCTTTAGGGAAAGTTGTCTAAATTAAACATATATGAAAACTCGTCAATACTCTAAACATTATTCCTGGGAATAGATTAAAATTTCATTATTAACAGAATATATAAAACAGAATTAAAATTTCATTAAAAAAAATTTTGTTCTTGTTGTTTCTTGTTTAAAACTACTGTAGAATATATATGTAGTATGCATACCATATATTCTGGCATATATTGTAATAAACACTATTGATACAGGAAAATTCACAAGTCCATGTTATACTGCTGGTATAAAAATGGTATATTAAAAATTAAGGAAAGATGACTGTAAGAATTCATATTTCTACTTTGAAAACATAGCACAAATTAATTAGAAGAATGTAGATAATTTCAGTAAGATCATCAAAACTAAAATAAAAACAATTTAAATTATTATTATTAATGATTTTGATTTTTATTTATTTAATGGGAAAAATTATTTATTTATTTAAAATATGAATCAAGTTTAAAGGGTTGTTGAAAATGATAATTTGAGATATTTTGAATTAATTAACCCTTTAAGCGTCCTGCAGAATTTTCTGTTCATGTTCAATGATTCATAAAATAGCAGCTATGAAAAGTATTGTATGAGAGTTTTTATTTGATAACCTTACATATTTGTTTATCTTATTCAGGGTTGGCATCTTTGCCAGGACAGTGGCAAAAACTGGAAAAACCAGGAAAAATGGCTAATTCTTATTTTTCTTTAATGTGTAATAAAATCTATAAGCTAATAAGGATAATAATGGTATATTTCAAATGAAAATCAAATTTCAAAGTAATTGCTTAATAGGCGCAAAGGCCAACATAGTGAAAAAGATTCCAAGCCGGGACTCGAACCCGGGCCATCAGTATAGCGCACTGATGTTCTACCGACTAAACCACTTGGAACGATACCCAGCAAGGAAAATTTCTCACTATTATATGTTGGCAAGGCTACAAACGCAGCACAAGATGGAATATTTACTGTGAGCCACCAACCTGGGGCAAACACGGCCTTTGCGCCTATTAAGCAATTACTTTGAAATTTGATTTTCATTTGAAATATTGTATCCAAGGCGAATGTTTCCCTCTGGAATAATTTCCATGTATTAATATAGTTTCTATCGATGCTGGATTTAATTATTTTCCTTGTTTGCCCCAGGTTGGTGGGGGGAGGGGGGGCAACAAGGGTGCTAATGTTTTTCATCAGGTACAAGAGGGGTGCTATTTTCTAAATGTAAGGGCAGGCAGGGTGCAGCACCCTCCTGAAACTGTCTAGGGGAATCTTTGTATCTATGATTTGAACGCATGAGATATCAAAGTGAAATTCACAGGTCACAAGAACAAGGACGTTAGACTTTTATTTTTCCACCTTTCATGAAGCGTTGGTATGGAAGTTGTCTATAAAGCAACGGGTTCTAGTAGGCCTAATCAGAATGTTCTAAAGATATTGTATAAACTAATGTTTTAAGTGTTAATCCTGCTATGTTTGAAGAAGCTATTTATAACGCATTGTAAATTTAAATATCTTCAAGGAATTAAATTTAAGTTCGCATGATTTCAGCATTCTCTTATTATTTGAATACTTGAATAAATTAATGTTTTGCACATCACCTTCTTACACATATTTTTTCAGTTAAATATTTTTACTTTATTAATTTGCCTACATATATTGCACCATTTGCCTAGAACATGTTAAATTATGTTCTGAAATTTGTTAATAATAAATTTTTACTCGTATTTCCTAGGGTCTAGAACAAATGAATCCCAAGAAGAAGGCTGAATACCGAAAAAATATTTTGAAGAATATGGAAACAAGGTGATTTTTTCTAAAACATATTTAAAATGCTTCTTCCTTAAAATTTCTGTTTCTGAATTAAATAAGCAAAATTCTATAGCTTTGATTATAATTTGTAGGTTTCCTGACGAAAAACTACATGCTGCTGATACTAGAACAGATCTGCAACTCATACTTCGTCAAATAGGATGCCAGAAACGAAAACCTGTAGGCTTTAGAGATTCAAGATTTTACTTACTGGCAGAAGATATTGAATATGTGAAATCAGAAACAGTTTGTATTCTTTTGTTTATTGTTTTCTAATTTATTTTTTTAAATATCAGAAAGTGGAGCACTTTTAGGTAGTTTCCATTACAAAAAGTAAGAAGCTATCTATTGCAGCTGCCTGGCAGGATGCAATTCTTGAAAATTTCAGCACATTTTATCGATCATGACCAAAATCATCTTCCAACCAAATGTTGATTTATATATAAATATGATTTTTGTCACTCATATTTAGAAACTGATTTGGATGTGACTAAGCCATAGATACCAAAATCTCTGGAATTTCTCTGGGAAATGTAGGGTAAAGTACAGTAGTATGATAATAAAATAGAAAATATGGAAATCTGCAACTTGGAAGAGAAAAAATTAATCTGATTCAGGTGCATATGAAAAATCTGTTTAACATCTTAAATGCATACAGACATTTAACATGGTTCATACGGTGCTTAGAAGTGCTTCAATTTTTAAGAAAGAAAAAAGGTCCTTAAAAGGGCTTGAATTTATTTAAATTTTAGTGAAGGTAGGTAATTTTTCATTTTCAAATATTAAAATAGAGATGCTAGATGGGGAGAGAAAACATTGTTATCAACGTAAATATCTGTTTTCATGATATCATTTCTGCTTTGGGAGGTCAGAATACTGTGCACTTGTACTTTGCTTTGTTCCCTTCAACCTAGGATTAAGAGGTTACTTCACTTTCAAGAAAACAGTCGCTCGCTAACGTTAATCCTATGGGACAGATTTTTTTAAATATCTTGTTTGCATTATAATATTTTTGAAGGATTTTTTTGGTTTTGAAAATAAAAATATCCTCATAAAAAAACTTGCAAACAAAATAGAATAAAGTAAAAAACAGCCTTTGTAGAGATCGACCTGATCTATACAATGCAAAATTTGTCCCATAGGATTAACTTTAGCAAGCAGGTGTTTTCGCATGAATGATTGAAGTAGACTTTTAAGCAGGGATGTAGTGGGGGGTATATGCCGTATACCCTCTGGATTTTTTTAAGGAACACCGTATACCCTCTGTTTCTCAAGAAAGCTACATGTATATATATACACTAGGGTATACCCTCTGCCTTGAGCGTATACCCTCTGCTTAGAACGCAGACCCTCTGTTTATTTTACGACTACACCACTGCTCTTAAGTTAACTCTTGTTGGTAGCAAGACTAAAAAATTCTTCCAAATGCCAGTGAAGAAAAACCACAATATGGACAAAAGTTTTCTATATTTTTCAGACTTTTTTCATACCATTTCACATTCAAGACTTTTCTACTGAATGGCATTCACTTGGAAACTGGCAAAGATGAAGTTTTTTTGTGTTTGATAATTTTACATTTTCCAAACAATATGGTATTTTATAGAATTTCATTTTCCAATTTTCTTAAAAGGTGCTTGAATTTTCTCCAGGGAAGAGAGTATGAACCCTGATTTAAGTGTTCCTCCGAAACATGGAAATTCTTCTTTTCTTAAAGCAATTTTGGCTATTCTCTGGATTAATACAAAAATTAAAAGAAAATGCTGGAAGTAAATATGCAGGGAGGAGGGCATGTCAATTAAATCCACAGACTTACTCAAATTTTTAGAGTTTCAATCTGTTCATCACTTTTCATATATTGCAAAACTGTCAGATCAAAGTTTAGCTTATGAGCATCAGAAAATCATGTGATGATGATGTAGAAATAAAGAATTTAAAAGGAAAATGAATATGCATAAAGGCCTTTTTGGGATAGAATACCTTGGTCTATCTATCTATACAGAAACATTTTTAGACAGTTTCAGTGCAATGAAAATAGACAAAGATGTCAATAATATGGACATATTTAATAAGAAAGGAGGTGGGGATAAGTAGTCTCAAAGTGAGGTAAAAGTTATGACAATTATTAGCCAATTAGTGAGTAGGACATTTTTTCTGTTGTGTAAATATATATTAAAATATGATTAAAATACAAGAATTTATCATTGCATAGCTTCAAAAATTCTTTAAACCACTTTCATGCCTGTACATAAAATGATATAATTTAATGTGCTGATTAATATCTTACTATTTTTTGTCAAATCTTCCGGATTTTGAATAATAATCTTGTTACTTTTGTCTACGACAGATTAGTAGATATGTGTTTCAAGGTGAAAATCCATGAGAAACTTCCTGAATTCACTTTTGATTATTTTATTATCATTCTTTCAAACATGCATGCAAACTTTCCATAATATCAACAGTTAATGCTATACTATTTCTGCTCCATGAATAAGGTTGAGCGTTTGTCGCAGAAAAACTGGCTAAAATTTTCACTTAACTAACAATTTTGAGAAATTTCCTCATGAAAGAAAAAAAAACTAAAAACTTTAATTTTGCTTATTGTAAGCTTCTAAATAATAAAAATATTAGTCATATAAATAAATATGCAATATCACTAATACACAATTATTGCACTTTTTGCATTTTTTAAAAAAGCGAATAGAATGTAAAATTGTTATAAAATATTATGTTAGGTTCCTTATTTGAGTTTATTTTTTTCATTCAATAAGATATTTTTATTATTTGAAAATCAGCTTTCAATGACCACACTATTTGTTAGAACTAACAAACATAAGATTGCTGTTTTGGACAGTTCTGGATAGCTTTCCATGATCAGTAATACATCTATTGTTGTGTAAGACCTTTATTTTGCTTTACTTATTTCTTCATCCTCAAACATTGAAATGCAATCAAAAACTACAGAGTTTTGTAGTGATAACTTAATTATATAGGACTAGGGTTTAAATGGTTTTCTACACAGAAATAATGTCAAATTCATATTATTTTTTTTTAAGGAAGTTTCAAAATAAACAAAATGTGTTAAACAATAAACGATTTTCTCTTCCAACCAAACTTATCTCTTAAATCACATTAAACCAATATAAATTGGGAAATGCCCCATCTGTTTATTTATAACTAGATTTTTTTTCTTTGAAAAGAAAAGCCCTTTTCACTGTATGTGGATACAAGGGCTAATTTCAGCAGTAAATTTGCTGTTTTAAGAGCAAGCCATATGGAAAATGCAACTGGTACTGTTATCTGGACCCAGGATCTAGTTTATGACAGGACATTCGAGGCATGGGCCTTAAATCCTTGTTGTATTTCAAATCTGATTCTGAAAACTGCTAATTTTTATTTGGTTAATTTTAGTTGGCAAAAAATATCAATAACACCTTTTATACACACAAAATTGGAAAGTATCAAACAATTTTCTTATATTTTTAAGAGACCATTTTCCAATAATTGAGAAAGTGGAGAAAAAAAATTGAAAAATTCACACCATGACAAATGTTCAACCCTTCTTATGGTTTTTTTTTTTAATGCATTTTTAGGCTGAGGGCAGTGGAACTTTAAAAGTTTCTGGATTTGTTCGTGGCAAGCCTATTAATGTTAATGGTTTAGTACACATACCTGGATGGGGTAACTTTCAACTAAGTCAGATTGATTATCCTGCAGATCCTTTCCCTGGGCCTAATCGACGCTCTGCTGGTGAAAATGTAAGTATCAGTAATTTTTCACTCAACTTTTAAATTTTTAAGAATAAAGTTCTGGGTTTATTTTGTTTAATTTATTCAAATTTTAGTGATTTTCATTATGAGGTACAGTCATCAAAAAGTGAACATACAACTCATACTTTTTAATCACCAAATTGTCACAGGCAGATGCAAAATGAGTTTTATAATCATTTATAAATAAAATAATCTTAGAGCACCATTTTCATATTCAGGGCGTGACCAGCATTGAAGGAAGACATTTTTCTCTAGGATTTCTGCAGCTGTAAGAAGGAGGGGTGGGGGACATTGCACTTCTAGACCAGTAATAAGCATAAAATCCCAAATATTATGGAAGGGAAATTTAATGCTCTTATGAGTAGAAGGGGCATGCCCTCTCCCATCCCCCCCCAGAGCCTCAACCCTGAATTTAACATGGAGCTTAATGTTGGGTGATTCCAAAATTTTTCAATCTATTGTGTCAATTGTTTGAATATCGATAGTTTTTGATTGTTGAATCGATTTTTAATTGTTGGCTCAATACTTCTTTCCAAGTGAGAGGCCAAGTCCATGAGTTGCTATTAATATCGAAGATTGTCCATAAAGAGAGGGGGTAGAGAATCCCACCCCTCATATGTTCTATAGTCAACTTTTTATCAATTTAAACACTTAAGGAAATGAAACCTATTTTAAAGTTTTTTTTAAAGGTAATAAGATATAAATGATTGACTGACTGTAACTATCAAATTGATTTATTTATGAATTGATTTGCTTGAATCTGCTATGTATTTACTTTAACGAATATGACAATGAATTTGAAGAGATAATTTCAGCACATCTTATTAGTTTTGTAACTGTCATAGAAGCTCTTGGTTGCCTTTCAATTGATGAAGAGGCGAACTAAGAAATGCACTCATTCATAGGGTTTTTCAATTAGCTGAAACATCATCTATAGTTTCAAAATCTATGTTTCAAAATCATATCTAGATCTATATATTCTACTAATCTAGAGTCAGTTGTAAACAAATTAGTCTTCCCTGCAAACATTAGCATTATTTCAGAACTTTCTTATTAAAGAGGGGGGGGGGGGGGGGGGGGATTTTATTTAAAAAAAAATTGCGCATCTGAAAAGGGATTGATAGTTTTATTCTCACATAATATTTTTAAAATTAGCCAAAGTACTCATTAATGATAAATGTGTCCCACTTTAAGAATGTTGTAATACATGTAATTACTAACTTCTGTGCTTAAAATGGTTATTTAATGATAGCGTTCCTATTTTAGTCAACTATGGCAAGTTATTTTAGCTAGAAACTGTCATGGTTACGATGGTTCCTTTAATTAATGTTAACTAATATAATTTAAAATATAAATAAGGAAATCTAATTAAATTTTTAAAAATCATTATGGAAATTAAATAGTTGTTTTTGGTATTATATATTATTATAAATTTGTTATGTATAATTAGCACTTCAAGATGTGTTAATAGAGATGTTAATTTTTTTCATAAAGTTATTAATGTGGTTAGGAAACTGATTATAATGAAACCTATGTATAACAATTAATTTTCACACTGTGTGTTTTATCACTTGTGTTTTTGTTCTAATCCTGATCTTATACTTGATTAAAGAGAGAAGAAATGGCACTGGATAATACTATTCTCTGTGACAAAGCAAATCCTGCTGAGCAGGAATCTTTACAGTCTGAGGTTGTTCCTGATCCCATGGAAGGAGAGCAGACTTGGCCCACGGAAGAAGAATTAAAAGCAGGTACTTTGAAAAATTTCTGCTGTTGGATTTTAAAATGTTTTACGATTATTTTATTCAATTGATGCATCAGTATTTTAAGCAGATTTTTTTTCAGCATCAACATTCTTGCTTTTATCTGCAACTGGTTAGCAGCTATGCTTATCATATATTTATGCTTTTCTATAATTTTTTGGGCACCTTTTAATAGTTTTATCTGGAATTTGCAAACAAACAAAATCAGACAATGCATCATCATAAATTACAGCGTCATATAAAAACTTTACTTAATGATCCTAACTTCCACCCACCGTCTCGTTCAAAAATATGAATAATTTAATACAATATTTTTCAATATTCATTTCTTTTACATTAGCATTTACAATTCATGTCTTGCTTTTTTCTCCCATTTTATTTTAGCGGAGTTAATGAAACCCAAGAAGACAGTAAAAAAAGTAGCAGAGGGTACAAGTGAATATCAAGCTGCATGGATTTTAGACAGTGATGGGAGTGAAATTAGTGGTAATGAAACTGATGACGAAGATGAAGAGGATGGAGATATTGAACCAGCTTCAGCATCTGATGAAGAGTCAAACATGGATGAAGATATGGAAGATGTGGTATGTGATAACCTTGGAAGTAGTCCAATTCCTTGATATATTCTATTTCGATGTACAATCAATTCACACTGCTAATTGCCATTGCATCAAAAGATGACATTGTTTCATTTACTAAAAATGTAAATGATTGGAATGGCCAAATTGTGAGAATTAAAAATACAGTTTTTTTTTCTTCTGGCTACTCTCTCAATCATTTTCTTAAAGTGTAGAAGATTTATTATTATTTTTTTTATGTAACATATTATTTGTATTTTGATTTTTTTCCCCTGTAACTTGTTAATATTTTTTCTTAGTATTTCAGTAACATACTATCTGCAATCCTGAGTTAACTCAGGTTTTGTTTCATAGCACTATGTAGTAGAGATGGGCATTATCACATTATAATAATAATAATATAAAAAAAAATCCGAAACTTGTTTTCTATATTAATATAAAAAAAAGCTTAATAAATGTACTTTCAAATTTAAAAAAAGTCATATTTTAAATGCTTATGAACTCTTGCTATGACGTGCCAAACTGTGGAGAAACAAAGTCTAAACAAAGTCAGTCAAAAATCTTCCTTTCATGTTTTTGCAAGACTTCAGTGACTAGCAAGTATTATCGGCTGCAGACCAAATCAAAGCAACCAATCACAGTCCAATTTGCTAGAAAACATCTGGCCATTCATTAGAAAGAATGCTGTTTTTCTCTACAAATGTTAAATAGTTCCGATGAACTGCATACAGCTTGGCAGTTATTTTATTGCAAAATAACAATTAATTTTGATTCTAATATTGCAACTGCTTTCATTCAGTATGAATAAAAAAAAAAAGTTTAACATTTCACAGTGATTTAATTTAAATTGTTATACAGATTCATAGCATTGCATGCAATTGTTTTAGTTGATGGGATTTTTTCGAATGAAAAATAAAACATGTTGTTTAATAAAGGGTGTCGGAGGATGAGAATCTGGGAATAATTTAGATTTGCATTACATTTTTAGTAGAGTTAGTGTGGTAGCCATTTTTGACTGGGTGGCAGTTTCTTTAAATTTGAATGTTTAAAAGGAATATTGCACATGGAGTTTTAATTTTTCTTTTTATTCTGACACTAGATTTTTTTTTTTTTTTTTGTGCATGCAGGGGCATGTGCTTTTATTTTTATTTGTTTATTTATTTTTAACTTTCTCATTACTGTGTTTTTAGAAAATAAGAACTAGAAAACATTTTTATTTCTGGGATTTTATTTTATTTTAAAATAAAAGAAAGACAATAGCATTGCATTATTTATGCGGCCACTTAATTGTAATACAATTGTAACTAATTTGAAAAATGCAATAAATTTGTTTGGATAAATTGCTTTTAATTGAAAGCGTATAGATAATATTTTCATGTTCTTGTTAAATTCTCAATGATATGCATTGATAGATATGGTTGCAATGAAGTCGAGTATCAAATTTCTTTTTTTCCTAATCATGTTGTTAAAACAGTGTTTATTTTTAGACAGCATGTCTTTTCTTATCATTTACAAAAAGTTAATTTCTAAACTGTTAGTTTTAGTGTATATTTTTTCAATTTCAAATGTTTCAAATTTTGTTATGCATCATTTATAAGTCGATTTATGTTAAAATAGCTGCTTTTTAAATAGCTAAGAAATTAAAAAAATTTTATGATGTCTGGGTCTTATAAGTTTGTCCGTGTTTTAACATGTAAAAAAGTAAACATTTATTCTTTTATGGCCAAAACTTACTGAGTTATGATACTTGGAATTTAGTGAATTTCACCAAAAATGAAAAAATGTGTTTTTAGTATTGCATACATACATTGCAATGATAAATTGCATTTGTTTAAAAGTGTATAAAAAATATTTTCATGTTCTTGTGAGGTTTGCTATAGATATGTGCTGATAGATATGGACTCAATAAAGTTGGGAACCAAATTTCATTTTTTTACAAATTATATTATTAAAACTGTGTTTATTTTTATATAGGGTGCCTCTTCTTATCATTTACCAAAACCTAATTTCTATAAATTTTAAAACATACTTAATTTCTAAACCATTATTTTTAGAGGTATAGTTCCAATTGTAAAAATGTTTATAATTTTGTTATGCATCATTTAAAAATCAATTTACATTAAAATAGCCACTTTTTAAATAGTTAAGAAATTAAAAAAATATACACAATGTCTGGGTCCTATAAGTTGTATAGAAAATGTTTCTTCATGTTCTAACAAGTAAAACAGTAAAAATTTATTCTTCTATGGCTAAAACTTACTGAGTTATGATACTTAAAAGTTTACGAAACGTTTTAGTCATCATAAATGGAAAAACATGGTTTTAGTGTCAGAAAAGCTGAAAATGCATGAAATTCAAAGTATCATAATTAGGTATTTTTTGCCTTGCAAAAATTAAGTTTTTACTCATAAACTAATTTTAATGGTGTAGATTCATCTCAACAAACAAACAAACAAACAAACAAAAAAATGTATCTGTACTTACATCCCAGAGTTATTTCAAACATTTTGTTTAAAGTCCTTTGAATTAAAGCATCTGTTGACAGCATACACAGCAATTAGTTGTATGTTACAAAAATAACAGGTTGTTTTGGAATCTGTTAAATGTGCAAGTGTAGAACAATGCAACCTGTTAACCAGAAGTAACTATATTTCTCATCTCTACTATGTAGGAGCAAATTTGGTTAGAATTTATTCCTTGATCTCAGAAAACATTTGGAATTTGTATTTTTTTTATAAGGTATTTGAATTTAAATCAGTATCTAATCTAAAAACAATTTAAAAAGTTGAATCACACAGAAAAGAAAAAAAAGTATGTGTGATGTGGGGAAGAATATATATTGAAGTTAAAGACTGATTTTAGAATCAGTATTTTCAACAACTTTATTGCTAACATTTTAATTTTGTTTTAATATTTCTTTTTTGATCAGCCAAATATGCTAATGCAAAAGCCTATGGAAACCTTGTTTACAATATTTCTAATGATTTTTTTAAAAAAGGGGGTGGGGGAGATGCTTAATTTGTGAGTGGCACATGATCGATATAGTGTTCAAAAGAGTGTTAAACAAAGTATGTTTTAGACATTGATTTTGTGTTGAGATGTTCAAATCATGCAGTTACAGCATTTATACTGCAACCATAAAAACAAGCAAAAAAACAATATAGCTTGTGATTCTGTCAACAAACAGGCATGCCACTTTCCCGCGGAAACCCAGATTTCTGCGTTTTTGCTTATTTTGAAAATCCGCAGATTTCCACTTAAAAAGAAAAAAAATCCTTTTTTTGACATTTTTAAAGATTTTATTTATGTATTTTTTTAAAACTTTAGTTTTTTTCGGTTAAATCAAAACAGAATCATAAAATCAGACTTCCCTAGTCTCCAGATATTTCTGAAATTTTACTCCTCTCTTACATTTGATAATTATGTCATTTTCGTTTCCCGTTAATGCGTAAAACGAAACCAATCAACCAATCCAAAGAACTATCTCTCTCTTCTACTTTTCTTGTCTGTGATTGGTGATTAGGTTTGACATCACATCATAAGTGGGAATTATCACGATCCATCTGACAAATGAGTGCGAAGTGCTGTGGTTTTAAGTAGACAGATAAGCCACATTTGTTTGTGTACTTGTTAGCGAGCAGAAACTCTCTAAAATGATGGATTAAGTGTTTAAATTCGTTGTTTGCTTATCGATTTGTAATTAATTATTGTTCCGAAAGAAAAAAAATTTTGCATCGTCTTTTCACCTATCTTTTTGAGATTTTAAAAATACTATAGTATTGTGGATGAAAGAAATTGGTTTGCAGGCTGAATTCACGGCATCTTGTTTTGAATTGACAATTAGCCAGGAGATATAGTAAAGCTCAAAATCTATGGATATCTATAATACATTTAAAAAAAATTAATTAAATGTTGATGAATTTAATCAAAGAAGAAAATAAGGGAAATATCTTTTTTTGACTTTTACTGGATCATAGTTGCTATTAACTGTTTCAGACCAGGCAGCAGTCCTATTTAATCAAATGCTCCCAGGTAGGCTATATTAAGAAATATGCACAAAGTAAAAAATAACCACGATTCTTGGTAAAATGTCCAATAAATTCTAAATATTTGCACATGGCGGAGTTTTGCATTGAATGCATTTCTAGTGATCATTCACTCTTTTGCATTATCTATTATATTAAAAAATTAATTCTAGTGAATACTTCTGTTGTTAAAGAGCAAAAGTTAAAAATAAAAAAAAGGAAAAATCTTTTTTATAATCTTTTGTTCATAATATATTTGCGATTTCATTAATTTTAAAAGAAATTTTTGAAAGGATTCATGACAAGTTATTTTCAATGCAGATTTTTAAATGTATTTACTTATACAAATGTTAAACAATAGTTTTACATTTATGAGGAATTTTCATATTAATATTTGTCATTTACAGTAAATTATTGAATAAAATTTTGAATTCCATTCTTATTGTATTTACTAGTGTTCATGTTTCATTTTGAATTAAAATAATGACACAAATTTTATTTTCACATTTTTGCTTGATTTTTACCCCGCGCGTTGTTTAACTTTTTGCTCGATTTTTACTTCACGCGTTATTTAACTTTTTGCTTGATTTTTACCTCACGCGTCATTTCCTCTTTTTTGCTTTTTTCTTACAAGGAAGGTCTCCTTACTGGGCATACTCAGAATATTTTGAAAAAAATACCAATTAAACTACTTATATATGTAATAAAGGATCATTCAAATGTAGCGGCGGAATTACACTAGAAAGTCTGTAAAAAAATAAAATACTTTGAAGTATTTAGCGCAAAAAGACGAAAGCGTCACGTGATTTGGCGAGCAGTACTTTTCCCCGCGAAAAGCAAACGATTTTAATGCCCCTGAAAATTGTTTGTTAATTGATTTTTAGAATGCGTGTAAAAAGTATTTAATGATTTTAAACATAAACAAGGAGAGAGTTTAATAAATACATTTTTTCATATTAGATATTTATGTTGCTTGTTATTTAATTTTATTACTTAAAAAACAATTTCATATATAAAAAATACTTTCATATATTTAAGCGTATTCCAAAATAAAGGCAAGATTGATTTAGCTGTTACTCATTTCATTACTCTTTTTGAGCTGTTACTCACACATTGAGAAAAATCAATTCAAAATACTCAAAAGTACAGATATTTTTAAAATAATAATGTAACTTTTATACAGTGTCTCCATCTGTTGTATAGTATAAGAAACAGTAACCATACGATTTTTTTTATTACGATTTGTGATTTATAAATACTCATTAAATAATACAGATAACGAGAATAATAGCGATATCATGAAAAATATTGCAACTATCATAAAAATAAAAAAAATTATAAAGAGAAATTTAAATAAGACATACAATATACAATTAATTTAAAAAATAACTTTATAATTACATTAACATATTTAAAATATTGATATATGTTTCTAATGTTATAAGAAATTAAATATATAGTACTTACAAATATCAAAGTAAGTCACAAGTTAAATAATTAAAAGAAATAATAAAAATAAAATCCGATTTTGTGATTTTAGACGCCATTTTTGTATCTTTGTAGGAAAAAAAATAGTAAAATTAACATTAATTCAGAATTTTTTACAACTTAATATTAAAAAATGACATCTGTATTTTAATTACATATGTAATTCAGAAAGTTCTCACAATTTTAAAATTACAAAAAATTAAAAACAAACAGTAGTAAATTAGGTAGTTTTTCATTTTTCTTAATCATTTTCTTAAATTCATTCATATATGTGCTATGGCGCCATTTATGACCTTTAATTGAAAATAAAAACAAGTAAGCAGGTTGTAATGTCTGGATTACAGAAGTTTCCGGATTAGAGACGTCCGGATTAAAGATGTTATACTGTATTGATTTTTATTGTGATAAAATTTTATTATTAGAAAACTTGTAATGTGTTTAATTTAAATATTTTATTTTATTTATGCTTTGTTTTTTAGGAGTCAACTGTTGATATGAAAGATGAAAATTATGACAAAAACATGGACTTGGATGATGAAAAAAAAATGTTTGTACTTTTTTTATATACAAATTTCATTTCCAGAATGTTTATTTAATTTAATTCAATTACAAAGCTTTGTAAGTATTTAATTTAAAATGTATATTTTTAATAACTTTTGTTAATTATATTTTGTGATTTTGTTTAACTACTCAAGTGTATCAATGAGGTATGCATTTAATCTTGCAATAATAACCAGTGTTACAGTTCAGATTAGATTAATTAAAATTTTGCTATTAAAAATTTTATTTATAACTATCAGATCATCCTAGCATTGTCCAGTATTTCCTTAAATACACCTAAAATTATCTTAAGTCTTATATAATATTGTGTTGAAATATATTTCTTCTACGTACGCCCAGGCATTTTAATTAATCTTCCTTTTATCCATTTCCCATATTTAATATCTGACCTTTTATTTCATTCACCCATTTATCCTAATAGCGTTTATTTCAGTTTTCCTCTATTGGCAGTCTGCCAAAAGTACAAAAGATCTTGAAATTTTGTGGACTATGCAGAATTTTTTAAAAAATAAAATCTTACATAAGCAGATGTATGTAGCTTCTTCTGAAGTGTGCATTATAAACTGTTTCATCCCATGAGACAGTGTGACTTATTTGTGTGTAAGACTATCTTTTCATTCTATTTCATTTTCACTCATTTAATTATTTTAAATAGGCTAGTAAGGTTCAAAGAAGAACGAATGAATGAAATGTTTCCTGATGAATTGGATACTCCTGTTGACATACCAGCTAGAACAAGATTTCAGAAGTATGTATGAAATGAGATCATTTGCTTTGTTTCTTGAAATTATTAATTTTTTCTGCTGTTTCTTGTAGAAAGTCTAATCTTGTTTTGGATCATGATGATAATTTTCTCATTTTTTCCATTTGGCCTGCCTATAAACCAGGGTTGCAAAAAACCCGGGTATTTTATAAAAAACCCAACCCAGCTGGGTTTTATTGGGCTTTTTAGGGTTTTATTCAATTTCTTGTTTTTTTTTAAGAAGTGGGAGTAGGGGGAGTCCCTTATTTTTTATAAGAAATCTTATTATATTTTTATTGATTAATTTAATATACAAGTAATTTTAATTGAAATATAAATAAATCAGTGTAAAAGTCTGGAAAAAAGCTTTTACTTCTGACATCATATAATATTATGTAATAACCACATATTTAAAAGTTACTTTAATAGCTTACGTTTTATCTGTATTCCTCACTAAGAACACATTTTTTAAACAAATCTTTAATCTTTTATTATTTATTAATCAAATAATGCTTTATAATATTTTCAACTATGTTTCATTGTATATTTTGAAAATATCCAACACTTTATTTTTATCAACAAGCATGCATCTATATGTAATAGGAAATGATATTTAACCCCCCCCCCCCCAAAAAAAAAACAAACAAAAACAACAACCCCAGGTTTAAGCAAACAAACAAACAAAAACCGGTTTATTTGGGTTTTAACACCCCCCCCCCCCTTTTTTTTTTTTTTTTTTTGCTAATCCTGGCCAAAAGGGAATAAGTTAAATTTGTATCCAGTTGGGAATTTATGAAGTTTTACATTGTTAAATCTTGATAAAAAGACCTTGTCATTTTTTAGCTAATGCAAAAATGTTATGATTAGCTCTGTATATTGATTTTGGCTTCTTTTTTTCATAATATTAACAGGCTTTTTTAAAAAAAAGACTTTTTTTAAAAGCACATTATTTCATTTTGACTTTGTCAGATTTGGATTTGGCAGTACACCTACACAATAAGTTTTAATAGGACAGTGTAACTCTTGAAACACAAATGTTAAAAAACTAATATAAAAGTTACTGAATATTAAGTAATATTATCATGAATTGTAAAAAACCCAATAAAACCCGCTTTAACGTGGGTTTTATTGGGTTTTTTAGAGTGGGTTTTACCCAAAAAAACCCACCCGGGTTTTTTTGGGTATGTGGGTTTTTTGCAACCCTGCTATAAACTATTATTTTTTGTTCATTTAGATACCGAGGTTTGAAAAATTTTGCTAGTTCTCCATGGGATCCTATGGAAAATCTACCTCATGATTATGCTAGAATATATCGTTTTGAAAATTTTAAGCTTACAAAGAAGAAAGCTCTCGCATCAGAAAAAGAAGGTGCTATGGTAACTATTTCAAGTTTTTCTTAACTATGTCAATCCGTGAATCTGAAATTGCTTTTTTTCTCTTAAGTAAATGAAAGAAATACATTTAGAATCAGCTTTCTAATTTATTTTTTTTGGACAGTGTCTGTTAAAGTAAAACCTTAGTAAATTGACTTGGATTTCATTTCTTTTCTTTCAAAAATCTAGTCCCAATTTTTAAACAAAATTACTAAAATTGAATGAAGTAGAAATTCTTTATTTTCATAAACATGCATAAGGCTAAAATATTATATTTATTATTATACTTGAAATTTTTTTATATTTCAATCAAAAATAGGATTTTTAATCCTAAATATGTGTTGTTTTAAGTAATTAGAATGGACTTTGTTTAATACTTTATGCACGGTTTAGGGGTCTGTCTAGATTATTTTTTCTTATTTTTGTGTATTTTTTCTTTTTTATTATTGTGAATTGCTTTTAAAATCTATTTTACAAGCAGTAAGTAAAACTTGGTATTGGTTTCTCTATTTTAATGACATTTTATCAAAAGTTTCTTTTTTAAAATTATAATTATGTGAAATTTCTGTAGAATTACATTTTGGCTGCTTGCTTAAATTTTTTTTTTTATCATATCACATCCCTTGCCATTCAATGATCTTTTTTTTTTTCATTTATTACTAACGATGTTCCACGAATGTCTTCATTTTGCCCACAATCAGTGTTGTAGTCATAAAAAAACCAAAGGGTATACACCAGGCATGTCAAACATGTGGCTGGCAAGCCACATTTGACCTGCTGACAATTTATTTGTGACGTCTTTGACATTTTTCCGATGTTTGATTCAATTCATATTTGATGCAGAAAATAACTTTGCGCAAACACACTTGCGCTAACCATGGCTGCAGTGTTACCAAGTCAGAGATTTTTTAAAATTCAAAATAACTATTTTAGAATACTAATCTTTGCTTTCTTTAATGACAGGCAATTTTTGATTAAATTAAGAAAATATTACTATTAAAAAATTGGTAGCTATTTTGCCCCAAAAAAATTCCACAATCTGACAAAATTTCTAAGGTGTTATAGGTGGGTAAACTTCAGAAAGTATGGTATCTCTCTATTCTAAAAAAAAGTAACTTACGCTGTCACCACTGCCACCGGTTTTGAATTTTTTGTGACAGTAGGTCTTTCTCCGTTAATATTAAGAAAAATACTGCATGCAAAAATATGAAAATTGGCAGTATTATAGAAAAATGTTTGATAAACACTCTGGTGCAGACAGTTTTCAAATCGAATAATTATTTTAAGAGATATTTAATGCTAAATTTGGACAAAATTGTTCTATTAAAAAAGTTTTATAGGAGCAAAAACTATATATGGGAATTAATTCATTTTTAGATCGACTTGGAAAGTTATCACATCACTCTGAGTATGCATGATTGTCATTACATTTTCATGCTATTTTAATAAATTTTCATAAAAAATCATGAAGAAAACCTGGTACTACTTGATTATCCCATAGGCCAATTTCGCCAAATTATACAATATGGAAGAATGTTGCCATTCTAAAATTTTATATAGGAAAATTTAGTGATTTTTTTTTTTCATTTAAATTTATTAAGAATAGGGTTATTTTAACTTATGGCATAGTGACATACCAAATATAAAATTTAATTTATTTAGATGATTTCGGACAAAATAATACTAATAGTTTACGCATTTAAATGCAGATTTATAAAATTAAATTGTAAGCAAACAGATATTTTTAAAATATTGTATTTGTGAATAAATCCTAAGTATTTTAAATGTAATAATTGAATTTCTTAAGGGACACAATAAATATCAACGGTAACGGAAAATCGTAAAGAACCTAATGCTCTTCATTTAGTAAAAAAAATGTAGATGGATGTGTATGTACTGTAAAATGTATGTAAACATTAGGTATAGTCTTGAAGCAAAAAAAAAAAATAAATAAAAATAAAATAAATAAAAAATTTGCATTAATTTTAAATAACAAAAAAGCAAATAATTTAGTAAAACATTAATAAAAATACAAAAACATCGAATTAAAAAGACTTGATGACGTAACAAACATGTGTAACATGTTTAATGTCAGGTGAATGCGACATTTATGATCATCCATTATTGGCATTTAATCTTACAGTTTGGCGAGAGTTTTTTGGTCGACAGGATAATCAAGTAGTACCGAAAATCTAAATATATTTTCTGCACACAAAAGTAACTGTTATATGAAATATTTTAATGAAAAAACTTATCAGATGAGTTTCATTATTTGTATTGCCTGTAGATGTCAGTACGTGAAATCGGCCACTTTTTGTAGAATTGCCTATTTATCTGTGAATTATGTTCCATTTATATTTCCTAAAAAATATAATTAAAAATGGAAAAATTCTCTTTTAACCATTTATGTCCCAAATTATGAATTCATGAAAATTTAATCTTCTAAAGCATTTTTCATGAATTTTTGAAACTCCGTTAGAAGATTTACACAATCACTTCATAAGTTTTAGAAGGATTTTGCCAATTAAAATTAATTAACTAAATTTGAATTTACAAAGCTTTTGTGCAATATTTATAACCCCACTCAAATCTTTTATTTAAAATATTTTTCTTAGTATTTTGTAGAATTAGAAAATGTGCAAATATAATGTTCTTACAATAGAAATATAGAAATATTTCTGAACTGAAACTCCCCCCTCTCAACTTTTTTCTTTTAACGCCAAGAAAGCTGAAAAGATGCAATGGCAAAAGAAATCACCCTTTTAAAAATATTTTTGTTTCGTGCAACCAATAATGTTTTTAGTAAAAGATAAAGTAATGTATCTATAATAGAACTGGATTATTTATCAATATATCGACAAATATTGATATGTTTTAATTATCACAATAACAATATCCAAACTCTGCCTCTGACGATATATCCCAATATCGATATCAAAGTTCTGAATCTACCAATACATCCCAAGAAATATTTTTTATTTCTGTACCCCGACATTAAACCATGAAAAAAAGTGCAAAATATCCTGTACTCTCTTCTACTCTAGATTTGATTAAATTAAGAAAATATTACTATTAAAAAATTGGTAGCTATTTTACCCCCAAAAAATTCCACAATCTGACAAAATTTCTAAGGTGTTATAGGTGGGTAAACTTCAGAAAGTATGGTATCTCTCTATTCTAAAAAAAAGTAACTTAGATACTAGAAGACTACTACGATACTGGAAAGTAACTTAGAAGATATTAAGAAAAATAATCAAATCTCTATCTCAATACCTTCTCAAATCCTTACTTTAGCGAACGCAATTATTCAACACCCCGCTCTATTCAGAGCAGAATATCCCCTTCCAGTGATTATTTCTGTTTGTTCATATCCAAACATATCCCAATACTTATCGCAATACCTTCTCAAATCCTTACTTCAACGCCCCGCTCTATTCAGAGCAGAATATCCCCCTTCAGTGATTATCTCTGTTTGTTCATATCCCAATACGTTATCTACATTTGCTGTTATTAACCACATATTTTGTTGCTCGTTCGTTACTGAATAAAGCTGTTATCGTCTGTGTTTAATTCCGCGGCTGCTATTGGAGTAGACCTATTCATATGTATCAAGGCTTTGATATATCACCAGCTAAAATATGTGCGGAGTAAAGAATATTATTGTAGCTTAACAGCTGGAAAGCTCGGCTCGAGAAAAACCAATCAGAGTACGCTAATGGTACGCTTCGTAATAAGTAAGCTTTGCCTTTTTGCTTTTTGTTACCGTGGCAAAGCCTTTCCGCTTCTTCATTGGTTGCTTTTGAGTTGAATTTCCTAGCTACTAACGTCTAGAAATTGTCTCTGCTGCGCCATATTATTTGTAGAACATTTTCATATGATCTTATTTTTTCTGCCTTATTAGCAGTATAAAGAATGTTTTTCGTGTGAATTTAACGTAAGCTGCCTCAGTATTTCAGCTTAAAATGAATATTACTCAATGAAAAAAAAAAATCAATTAGTATAAAACTATTTCCATGTGTCATTTGATTAATATTTCAAAAAACGTTTTAGTGTTGTATTCATGTAGTAAATAGATCGGAAGGCATAAATACAGTGACATTCATTTTTTGCTTTGCATTTTTGAATTAAGATACTATGATACCATAGAAAAATATTGAGAAACAACATTTCTGCTGCATCTCCCATCCATTGAAACCTATTTAATTACAAATATATTAGCGTGACATGTAGCAATATATTAATTTCGATTTTTGCTTTTGCGTTTCACTTATTTTAACTCTTTCAGGGGCAGAAAAATTCTGTTAGTAAAATGACGAAATAATCGACTGACATCAGAATTTTAAAACAAATTTCTTAGAAAATAAAAACTTGCTTTTCTACGCTTTCATTATAAAAGTAAAATTTTATTAAAATTGTCTTGGAGCGGGTTGTCAGTTTCGGAATTAAAATTAGTTGGTCATGCCGTGTGACTACGGCCCTTGAAATATATACAATATATATAAATTTATTTATTTAAGGGATACTCTGTGAAAAAATAGGTATAAAACAATTGATTCATTACTTTCTAGAACTGTTTGTATTTAAATTGCTGCTACCTACCTATCTTTCGAAATAAGGATTTTTTTCAACTCCTACGCACATTAAGGTAGTTATCGCAATATATCACCAATATCAATATTAACTGGTTGATATATTGCGATATTAAATTTCTGATATCATCCAGCTCTAATCTATAACTCATTCTAAACTTTAATACTACTAATATAGATGTATTAAATGAATTAACAAGTTATTTTATTGGTACTTTAAAGACCGTTGGGGCATAAAGGATTAACTCATGTTTATTTTTTTCTGTATTTTTGTTTGAGTGGTTACTCTTATAACAAACAACACATCAGAGTTACGTTTTACAAACTTTTATTCAGAATCTCTTTATATATGCTACTATTTTTTTCCCCTTTAAATGCTAGGTGTTGGGTAATAGCATGTTCTCTATGCTTGTGTTTTAGCAAAAATATTTTTATTTTGCATTGCTTCCTTCCCTGTGTTCATAAGGTCTGTCTGGTAAGATGTGTTATGTTTGTCTTTTATTGTATTCCCCATATTTCATTTTGACTAGCAGAAGTACAAATTTATCAGACTTAGAAATAATAATCTAAATGCCATAAATGCATTTGCTGGGTATTTATGACATTTGGGTCAGATGTTAAGGGGACCAGAAAAGTTTGAAATGATCAAAATATGAATTTTATTATTATTACCATTTATAAGGTTTGAATCTTTAAGAATGTTGTGCGGTTGGCCTAATAGGAAAATTCATTTACAACTGTATTAAAGGTAACTAAGTTAAAAGCAATTAACTATGAACAATGTTGTTTAAAATTTTAAATTAAAAAAAAAGATTATTTTTCAGTGGTTTTGCCACACAATTTTCGAATAAGTTAACAGATTTACATGTTTTTTTTTTTTTTTTTTTTTTTTTTTGTTTTTTTTTTTTAAGTAAATGAAAGGAAATTATATACAAATAATTACAACTGAAAAACACAAGAAAAAAATTTCAAGTTAATCAAAAGTATGATTATTTTTTATGGATTTTCAATTTTTTTATTTTTTAAAATAAACTTTCTTTTTTTTAAAATTATTATCTAGAGACATGGTAATAAACAATATAAAGAAGAAATGGGTATTCAAAAATAAGGAATCTGGACTTCAAAATCACAGCAAAAATAGTTTTGCAAGATTAATTTTGTAATACACTATTAAAACTTTTTTTTTTTTTTTTTTTTTTTTGCAAGTTAACAAATATTTTGTATTTCTATAAAATATAAATAAATGTAAAAAGAAATGATAGTCTCAATTAATTATAGTCTTCTTAATCTACAACAAAACTTCAGACAATTTTTGTCATTTCAGAGTTTTCTGGTCCCTTTCCCTTTAATAAAAATGTTTTGTCTTTTCATAATTAGGGAATTACAACGTTATGCAAAAAACAATCTTATTGGTGCTTCAGAAATCCCTTGCATAATTTTCTTGATACTTCTAAGATTAATTACAAAATTTCTGTAGTGCTGTTTTTACATTTGGAAAATTATTTAGTTCAATTCTTTTCTTTATGACTGTATTATGTGTATGCTTGTGATACTTATAAAACAAAACATATTTTCATAAATGCATATTATATACATATATATTCTCTATAGCCTGGCTTATTTGTAACTTTCTATATCAAGGATGTCCCACAATCAGTATATGGTAAGTTATCTATTCATTCTTTTATAATTATTATAGTTTGCAATAGCGTATCTCTTAGTTTTAGTGTTCTTAACTGATACATTATGTGCTAATTTACATAAAGCCCAATTTAAAATATTTTGTTAATTTTCATTGAAAGAATCATTTTATTAATTTCCATTTGCATCTTAAAAATTCTATTAAGTTTGCTTATCTCATTTTTAAGCCTTTCTGATTAATTGAAAAATGTTTTACTTCAGTCTGACTTCTATAGCAAACATGTATGCTGCTTCTACTATTTCTCAATCTTTCTAATTGGGCTTTTTCATTTCTGGAAATAGATTTCTTTATTGAAGCTTTACAACAGCTACATGTTAGATTAATTTCGGCTATTTGTGCTTTTTAAAAATTTATTTTTACTTGTCACAATATTTATTTTAAGAAATGTTAATGCATGCATTATGTTTTTCTTTAACCTTTTCAGGGACGATTTTATTATGGTGCGAAAAAAATGACTTTTCTTTTTTCCTTTTTTACCATTTATTCATTTTATATTAATAAAAATTTAAAAATAAAAAAAGTCCACATTTGTAGCCACTGAGCGTTAATGGTAATTTATGAGTGAAATTATTTCTTATAAAATAAAAAACTAACAGTAAATTTCTTTCTTACATTTCTATAAATTATTAAAACTTAATTTATTTGATATTATTTTTATCAAATCGTAATGATTTGTTCAAATAATCCAACAAGACTGACTGCTGAAAAATTACTTCACGCTTTTTTCATATCCAACTACATAATAACATTATCAGTGCAGCCAAACCCTAAAATTTTTACTTCTCTTATTGAGTGATTCTATAGTGAATAAGTTATTATCAAATTTTTATGTTATTTTTATTATTGACAGTAATTATAGTTATAAAAAAACTAAATGTTCACATATGTGGCCAAGGGCGTGAAGATGTTAATGTAAAAACTCATAGTACATTAGACACTTGATATAGCAATCAACCTTATAATGGTTCTTCAATTCCATTGGACAATCCAAAAAAATACATCTATTTTATTACTTACAATGTTGTCCCTATAGTGTTATTTTTACATATAATAACCATCTGCAGACCTGCCAACCTTTGAAAATGAGAAATTGTAGCACACAAAATTTAAATTAATCTGGAGGTTGGTTGGTTGGTTTTTCGTGTTACACAGACATCTTTTGACATTTGTAAAAGAAATAGGGTTTTAGTTTCAACTCAATATAGTAAATTTTTTCCTCTGAAAATTATTATACGGTTTTTAGAGTTTCTTTTCGTTTCGCAGCGTTTTTTTTTTTTTTTTTTTTTTTTACATTTTTAAAAGGAGCCAAGTTCCAATTTTTTAGCTCAGTGCAGTAAATTTTGACGAAATTCGTGATTTTTTTCCTGCGATCATTTCAGGATATTCACAATTTTTTTGCCACAATCGTAATTCCCATTTTTCTATCACGATTCTTTGTTGAAATCCGCACTTTTTACCATGAACTTTTGATGAAATTTGCATTTTTTACCGCGATCCTTTGACGAAATTAGTGTTTTCTTTCTCCTATCTTTCGGTGAAATTTGCATTTTCTTACTGATCTTTCGATGAAATTTGCATTTTCTTACTGATCTTTTGACGACATTCACGTTTTCTTTCTGTGATATTTTGACAAAATTCCCATTTTTACCACAATCCTTTGATGAAATTTATTTTCTTCTGCGACCAATTGATGAAATTGATCTTTTTTACACAGTCATTTGTCAAAATTCGCGATAGTTTATCGCAAATCTTGCGATTTTGCACACTATTTCAAACCTTGCCCTCAAAGAATCTCCCTTCCAGAAATTCTTAAAATGGCAACCTTATTCCTAAGGAATATTATCAGAGAATTATAAGAAATATTTACAGAAACACGATTCACCCGAGGTTAATATACATAAAGAGTGTTTTATGTTAAGAAGTTTCTTTTGCAGCCCAGATTTTTTTTTTTCCCATGATGAGCATTTTTTAATGACCGAATTTTTAGACTAATGGCCAATTTTTTAAAAACTTTCGGAAATGAATACTTTGAAATTTTGGAAATTTCAGAACAGAATCACTCTTGAAAAATATTCTCTTTGGGATAAAAATCGCAACTAGAAACAAAAAATGCATTTGTGTTTTTTGCAAAAAATCGTAGTTTAAAACCGATTTTCGTAGTATCGTAGTTTATAGGTCCAAATTGTTGCAACTACGATTTTTTTGTAGCAGTTGGCAGGTCTGGATTTGACCAAATGTTGAAATGTAATGATTATTACTCATTGACTATGTCCTGAGATTCATCATTGTGTAAAATTTCCCCTGTATGGTCCTGATACATTCTTATATCTTCCCCTCCTCCTCCCAGATCAAGAGGAATTTTAAAAAGAATCTTTATTCTAATTTCAATCTTTATACTCAATATAGTAAATTTTCTTCTCTTTTCAGTAAGCTTTATTTGGATGCTGTAAAGATAATTTAAAAAATTCTAAAGATTTTTTTTTGTAACATGAGTCATGTAGGTGTGTAGCGATTTTTAAAAACTTTCTTATTACTCATTTCCTATGTTTCAAGGTTCATCAGAATGAAAATTCTCATATCTATGACCCGTATAGATAGTGAGATATGGTTTTACAACCCCTTTTCCCAGTGAATCAAGGGAGAATTAAGAAAATAAAAAATGCAATTTAACAAATTACAATGACCATTTGGAAAATGATTTTTTCAAAGACTGAAATTTAAGACATAAAAAATCGCATGGAGTTGATCCTACATTACGTACGCCATGAATTAAACATTAATAGTGTTATTACATGTAAAAATTCCAAGCGACAAAAATCGCCTGCGACTCATACGTATTATCCACCTGAAACTTACATATTATCCAAGCATTTCATTGGCTGTTCAGGAAAAGGCTTTTCCGCCGTCAGATTTCTTGGAAATCTGAATGAAATTAATGAATGAAATCTGATTTTAAATGAAATTTCATTCTTAAACTTTTAAACATCCCACAATATTACTTTTTACACCATCGTATAGAGAAAAAAATGTACTTTTAAATGCAATTTGTTTGAAAGCTGTATCTCAATTTGTTTCTGAGTTATTAATTTTTTTTTGTAGTTTTTATTACTTTTTTGTCAGAGTGGCAACAGAAGGTATCCATCTCTGTTGAAAGTAAAGGGTAATACATATTACTGTATAGACCCATCAGAAAACGAATAAAATGATGATTAAACCAATAAAAACCTTCAGATATGCTTTTAATTTCTTACCCTGACGAGGACAATAACCATTTTTCCAAGTGGTTAAAAATAAAATTTTTATTTCAGTTTTAATCTTTATTACACTATGCAGTAAATTTTCTTCTATTTTCAATAACTTTATTTGAAAGTCATTAAATATTTTATTGATATTTGAATTTATTAAATATTTTATTTATATTTGAATTTTCAGACGGAGTAGAAGAGTCCCTTCCATTTGTTATCTATGGTCTTTTACCACATGAACAAAAAATGTCAGTTTTAAACGTTGTGATTCGCAAGCACCCATCCTGCAAATCATCTATCAAATCAAAAGATAATTTAATATTCCATATCGGATACAGACGTTTTACTTGTAGACCCATTTTCTCAGAACACAAAACTGGTAACAAATTTAAAGTAGGTATATTTTGCTTGATTTCTAGAATTTTTTTTACTTTAGTTTTTTTTTTTAAATATTTTCATGTGCTGTAAAATTTTCTTTTGCAATTATTACTTTTTATATAAGAATTGTTTATTATTGTAAAAGTTATTTTTTATACATTCTAATATGAAATAAACAATTAAATTTAAAAACTCCAAAAACCCGACTGCGTAAAAAGCGAACTAATTAATTAATTCTCATCAATGTGAAACTATTTTTTTTTTCAATTCCTACTATTAGCTCACACTCTCGCTATATATATCTTGTTCAAATTTTCAATCATTAATAAAATACTTATTATTGATCCAAACATGCTCAAATAAATTTTTTTAAACTTGTAGTGGATGACACTTGATGTTAATCCAGTTTTTTTTCAAATATTAATTCATTAATTAAATTTAATTAATTAATTTTCTATAATCGAGAGAGCCCTCTTCTTGATCAAGGCATTTTAAGCGCCACTCAAGAGTAGAGAAGAATGGGAAAAAAAATTTTCTCTTATTGACCTAAGTAGGAATTGACTTAAATATTTTTTTTTATATTACTTGTTTATATTGCTTACCTATTTTTTTTATTTACTTGTATTGATGACTTTTAAGTTGTGTTTAATTGTTAGTTCCTATCTATAAACACTGTTTTGATGAGGTCTATGATGGTTAGAGTTGCAGTAAAGCTAGAGATCCTACCTACACAACTTCCAGGTTGTATAATATTTTAATGGAGCTTCTGACTGTAAAATAGTCAATGAAACATCGTCTTCATTTTGAAAGACCTATCCAATGATATGCCACTCAATAGGGTGCATAATTTTTTTTCGTCTCTACCGCCATTTTGTATTTTATGGCCGCCATTTTGAATTTATAAAAACAAAACCTAGCCTATAACCATCGGGCCATTAAGACGAATTGATAGAGACCTCATTCATTAAAATCCATCCAGCCGTTGGGATGTTTCGAGGGTATAAAGAAAACCACATACACAGATACGCGTGAAACACATAACTCTTCTTTTCAGTCAGGTAAAAAAAAAAAAATATATCTACTGAAATAGAGAATAGAATTAGTTTGGATGTTTTTAGATGTAAAAATTATTTGTAGTAACAATAAATAAATAATCTTAACAATAAATAATTGTCTGCCAGTGTGAAAACTTCGAAACCAGGGAAAAATCAAATTGAGCAATCATGTAGGAATCAAGGAGGAGGAGAAGTCAGGAAATTTCATACATATGTTTTTCCCAAATTTTGTTTTCACTATGAGAAAGTAGATATTTGATACCATTGTATTGCATTTTCAAAAAAAGAAAAAAAAAAGTCTCATTAAATTTATAGTTTTATTTTAAATGACAATGAATTTTGAAAATTATACTGAAGTGAAAATTCAAAATTTTGGTGCCTTTTAAAAACACTTAAAATTTAGGAAAATAATTTCAGGGTGCACTACTTAGAAATGATAAATTTTCTAGAGAGTACTTATATTAGATATTATTAGATTATAATATTATTATTATACCTAGTCACTATTATTATATTTTAATTGAATAAAATCTGTTTGAAATATTTTTCTCCAAATGAGGCATTAAAAATCAGGATATATGTGGCATATATAAAAAATACAATATTTAAGGCCAGCTTTCTAGTAAATCTTCCATTATAGTAACAAAAAATCTAGTAACTTACTATTATATCTTAGATTTGAATCATAAAATTTAGTATTATTTGCTTACTAGTTAACAAATAACTTATACTCATCCTTGTAATTGAATATTTTATTTCAGTATGAAAGGTTTTTACCAAGAGACACTGCAGTAGTTGCTTCTTTTTATGCACCTGTTACATTTCCACCTGCCTCTGTTGTAGTATTCAAACAAGCACAAGATGGTAATTTCTTTATCGTTTGTAAAACAAATGTTGTTTGCAAATTGAAATAAAGTTTAATATTATAACATCTTACATTGCAGGAACTCATGAATTAGTGGCTACAGGATCAGTTCTAGATGTAAATCCTAATCGGATTATTGTGAAAAGAATTGTTCTGAGTGGACATCCTTTCAAAGTTAACAGAAGAATGGCGGTAGTCAGATACATGTTTTTCAATAAAGGTTATTATTCTTTTCTCTTATATATAAGCTCAAAATATTTTATGCCTTCTGTGTAAAATGTAGTACTCTTTTCATAAAGTTGTGTTGAAATTTTCTCATTTGAGATCAAACAGCTATTTAAGCCTCTGATTTTTCTGAGTTACTCTTTAATTTTTTACTATATTCAAGGATGATAGTATTTTGAATTTTGGTTGATTTTTGTCTTTTAAAAAATTCCTCCCAATCACATAAAATTTAATCTTTATTTTTAGAGTTATTTTTTTACTTATATATTTGTAGTAACAATAAATAAATAATCAATCATTTAACCTCTGTCCTCCTGAAAAGACAGGGCCCTCTTCAGTGGAGAGGAAGGTTTGGTCAGAGTATATGTATGAGGGGGAAGTAATTTTTTTTTTTCTTTTTTGAAGTTTGGTTATTGTCACTTCGATATAGTTTTATATTTTAGAAACCTTACAGTTTTCCAATTAGCTGCTTTACTTTGTGCCTTATTAGTTCATCTTTTGCTACATTTATGAAGACATTTCAAGAACTTTTTTATTGTAATGTGATAAGTTCTATATCTATAGTGTTTGCCAATGGCAGACATGTTAACATTATTTTTTGTTTATGGCTGTATGTTTTATGTTTGGCTGGTAAGTGCTCTGAAAAAATCAGAGTTCTTCTGGTATTTTTAGTGTACTTCGAAAATCTGATTTTTCCCTTGTTTATTCACACTATAACAATGAAACACAGAACTCAGCTGCACACAGTAAGAATGTGGGCAGAAAAGGCACTCTTTTTCCAAAAGGTTTCCCACCAATTCTTATCAACTTGCAAATGCATACCATTTCTTTGTGTACACATTCATACATGATCTCCTGCATTTTTGTCATCATTGTAGTTTTGAATGTTTTTATAAATGATTTGTTTGCTTGTGTGACATGAACTATCTTTTCATATAATGTTCATCAAAACAATCAAAAGTTCTTCAATCTGTATTGTAAGGAATTTAATTTTATTCGAGTGTAGATACTTAAGCTTTGTGCATTGCTTGTAATCGGGATTTTTTTCAAAAATTATTTGTGGCTGCAAAATTGGTATAAACACTTATGCTCCTACAGTGTCTATTTCTTTTGTTGAAGTTTTAGTTGATGTTTAATATTGTTTAAACTGAAATGTGAAATGAAAAAATATAATGTACAAGGACAAAAAAAAGAAAACTAAAGTATGTGGTGACGAGGTAGTTGTCATTGCAAAAGTTCTCTGGCCATCTTCTTGAGCAATGAAGATGCTCTTTTGTTATTTTTTTTAAGACTAGTGTTTTAAAAAGTTCCTGGATAATCTTGAAAATTCAAAGTCACAGCTTTTCAGGTAATTGAATTTTCCCTATTTAGAAGGATGGGATCTATTTAAGAATATATCAAGACTTTGAGTTGTGTTTCAAGATTTTTGTATTATAAATCTTGCTCCTATATTTTTTCTTTGTGTTCTGATTTTTACCTTCTTCTGTCCCCCTTACAAGAAAAAAGTACTGGATTCATGAAAATTTCAAATTCCAGTTTTTGATGGTTTTGTACGTTTTAGAAGGTCCTGAAGACGATTTGATGGTTTTTACAAAATGTCTGTTTTGAATGTTTTTATAAATGATTTGTTTGCTTGTGTGACATGAGCTATCTTTTCATATAATGTTCATCAAAACAATGAAGTTGCAATCAAAAGTTCTTCAATCTCTGTTGTAAGGAATTTAAATTTATTCGAGTGTACATACTTAAACTTTGTGCATTGCTTGTAATCAGGATTTTTTTAAAAATTAGTTTTGGCTGCAAAATTGCTATAAACACTCATTGTCTATTTCTGTTGTTGAATTTTTAGTTGATGTTTAGTATTGTTTAAATTGAAATGTGAAATGAAAAAATATAATGTAGAAGGACAAAAAAAAAAAAAAAAAAAAACTAAAGCATGCGGTGACAAGGTAGCTGTCATTGCAAAAGTACGCTGGCCATCTTCTTGAGCAACGAGATGCTCTTTTGTTATTTTTTTTGAAAACTAGTCTTTTAAAAAGTTCCTGGATAATCTTGAAAATTCAAAGTCACAGCCAGGGATGTAGTGGGGGGTATACGGTAGTATACACTATATACCTTCTCGATTTTTTTAAGGAACACCGTATACCCTCTGTTTCTCAAAAAATCTATAGTATATACACTGTAGGGTATACCCTCTGCCTTGAGTGTATACCCTCTGCCTTGAGTGTATACCCTCTGTTTAGACCGTCTGCCCTCTGCTTTTTTTACAACTACAACACTGGTCACAGCTTTTCAGGTAATTGATTTTTCCCTATTCAGAAGGATGGGATCTATTGTTTGGATGGCGTATATTGTTTCTTTTTTTTTTTTTTGGAAAATATTTTGAATAGAAATAAACATAAACACTTCCTAAACTAATCTGGCAAGGAATATTTTGTTACTTAATTTCAAATGAATAAATTTAAATCAGTTTTTTATGTTTATATTTTCTACATTTAATGATAAAATTGGCTATTTCTAATTTATTAAATTTATATATACACATATATATGGAGAGAGACAGTATCAGAATACCCTCTAAAAATTACATAACCAGCTTTTTTGTGAATTTTATACCTTTTGTCTATAATTATGTTTTCAATATAATATAAGCTTGTTTTTTTATGAGAAGGGAATAGAGGGAGCTCACTCAGCATAATGAAATAAGCTGTGGGTAATAAATAACTCTTTCTATGTTCTTCCAAGTTTTGCCCATCGTTAATTCAACTTAAAATAGATAAAATAAAATAAAACATCTTTAATTCATTTGGAAAAATATTCATTAATTTTGAAATTGTGTTTTTATTTAAACACTGGGAATTAACTTTTTACATCATAGACATCATGTACTGATTTCAGAGAGTTGTAAATTTAAAAGAGTGTATTGTACATTGTATTTCTTTACAATTCAATTTATTTTATTTTATTTTTGTACTTGCAGAAGATATAAATTGGTTTAAATGTATCGAGCTTCGCACAAAATGTGGACGACGTGGACACATTAAAGAATCACTTGGTGAGTGTTTTTTTTCTTGTTTATTTTAATTTCATCTTTTGATAGGTTTAAATTTCATAAATTTTTTTACTTTATTTTAATCAATTCAAAGCTTTATACCATTTGTTGATGGCATAAAATACTTAAACTTTATAAGATATCGCATGAGTACAAACCTTCTGTTGTTAATTTATGTAGTGTCTTGCACATTTTTTATTTCTCACCTGAAAATGAGAGTATTAAACATTTATTTTACAAGATCCTTACAAATCTTCATCACTGTATTTTGTGTGCAAAAAATTCTCTTTTGTATAAGATATGCCCCAAAATTAAGGAAATTTTCATGTTTTTTAAGGAAAAAACATGAAAGTAGAAGAATGGTAGTATCAGAGTCTGTATATGGGGAACGTCCACTGTCACTCTTGTGGCCATTAGAGCAAATTTTTATAAATACTTACAATTATTTTATTACATAATATAATTATGATAAAAATTAATATAGCCAGTTAAATACCACTCTGCTACTCATATAAAATAAATCAAAATTTTGTTACTCTTGTGACCAGAGTGTCATAAGAGTAACAAAACTTTGATTTGATATATAGACAAGTAAAATACTCTTTGTTACAATTTCTTGATATATGTTATGTGAGTGAAAACACAGTGGTATTTAGCTGGTTGTGTCAATTTTTTTATCTTTATGATATTTAAAAAAAAAAAAAAAAAAAAAAAAAAAAAAAAATCCAATATTATATTCAACTTATCACTGATTATAAATATTTTCAGACTTAATATAAATCAGAGGTTCATATTGCACTTAGCATGAAAACTTTATAACACTGTTCTAATTATTATTGTTTTTTTTTTTTTTTCACTTACAACAAAACTAAAGATCAACTAATTAAAAACAAAAGTTAAACAATTTGCTCTTTACACTCATCAAAAAACAAACAATAGGATTCAGTGTCAAAAAAAAAAAAAAAAAAAAAAGTCATGTTTTATACAACATTTTAAATACAAAATAATTTTTTAATTACAAAATTTGAACATAAATTTAAGCTTATCTGCTTGTTCATTCCTTAACCCGTTGTTCAGTTAAGTAAAAAAAAAAAATTCTAGTGAAGCAATAATTCTGATGAATAACTTGTTATCTAAACTCTTTCAATGGCTGTTCTAAATTAATATTGTTCCAGATAATTATTGGTTTTTTAAAAATTCAGCTTCAAACATAAAACTTGGAAGATATATTTTTTCCCCTTTTGGCTAAAAAAAAAAAAAAAAAAGATACTGTGTGGTGCAAAAGTTCTTTGTTTACAAAATAACACTTGCAATGACACTTGAAAAATTCATTTACACTTGTTTTGACTGAAAATATAAAAAATATCAAACTTACTGATATTTTGAAAATAAAATCTGATATATATTTTGATATATATCACCAAACCCTGGATAGTACCTAAATTAAAATAAAACTATTTATGGCAAAATACTACAATTGCTTTTGAACAGTACACTGACCTTTTAGAATCCTGCAAAATTCATGTCTATCACCAGAATCATCTCTGTTATAGCTGGCCAATGTTAGTAATTACATTCAATTTCTTTTCTCTGTTTTTTTTTTCTTTTTTAATAAAGTACTAACAAAAGTGTAATGTACATCACACAAAAGTGAGAAATACAAAAAGAAATGTACAAAAAAAAAAAAAAAAAAACTTTCATTGTATAAAATGCACGCCATTTTTAAAGTCACATTTTAACTTTTAAAAAAGGCATTTTGTACACCGGAGAATATAGTATTGACTCTTTTACTGGTTAAATCTTAACATCTATCATTGTTACATTTTCAATATTTCAGATTATTAATTTATTGTCTGCATTATTTCTCTATTTAAATTTAAATATTTAAGTTCAAAAACAACTTTAAAAACGTATTAAGTAAATAAATAAAAAGCATTCTAAATAATTTATATTCCGTTAATAATCCTATAATTAATAATTATTCAAAGTAATAAATATTATAATATGCAATTAAATATAATTCTAATAGTGTACGGATCTTTTAAAATATAAACATTAAGGCATATCGTTCGTTAAAGTAACTTACAATGCTTTTCTTACAATCGCTAACTTCCGAAAATATAAATTTAAAAAGTTATTTAATATTAATTATTTTATTCCAAAACAATTTTTATTGGATGCTACTATTTATTTCTAAGCGATTGCCAAAATTTCATTAATTTTAAACCGTAATTTAGCGAGATATCCGCATTACAAAATTTAATCACTTCTGTCAGTTTTAAAAGACGCGCGATCCATTTTTTTTCCCCGACGCAGTTAGACATTTTTTTATCTTTCTTCCTCGCAGAAAAGGACGTCGTGACGTCACTCTATCCTTCATCTTGTTTTGGTATCACGGCATGATATCGCCGGTAGGACTGGGCGATATTAGGATTTCTACATCGCGATGCATCACTGAGGCTAAACCGCGATGTTGCGATGCATCACGATGTTAGACTAGGTGTGGACCTCGTGATTAAACTATTGTTTTATTACAAAAAAAAATTATGGCAAGTCATAATAGTTTTCTTTTAATACCTAAACTTCAAAATCCAACTGGGGAATACATATATATATTTTAACCAAGAAAGTTTTAAAAAGTAGTAGTGAAGGGGGATGTACTTCTCACTGTATGTGTCCATGATTCAACTGATAACATGAAAAGTGACCACCCCCCTTATTTTTTTCAAATAATTATTCTTCAAAACTCCAGATTTCTAAGTGATGGTGAATTTCGGGAGTGGCCTGTGTGGAAAATTTTCTCCTTAGAGCATTAAATTGTCTTTGATTTGCGAATTGATGCTTGGTAATATATTAAAACTGAAAATTGCTCCCCTTCCCCCCCCCCCCCCCCATATTTAAGATTTAAAAGCTTTAATTGTATATAAAAAAAATAATCATAAATGTAAAGGATGTAAAAGGATTATCATATAACAACTTTAAATGGGATTTTGTTCAGAAAGCAAAAATGTGGATAAGAATATTATGTGTTTGATTTACAAAAACATTCAAACTAAATCCATAAAAAAGCAGCATTCCTTTATAATTAAAAAATAATAGAAATTAATATAAACTTCAAATTAATTACAAAATAAAAATTCAGAAGAGAAGGTCTCTTACTCCTACCAGCACCTAAGAATTAAAAAATTTGCAAGTTGATACTCCTTCCTTTTTATACAAGAAAATTTCCTGCAAAATACTCAATATTGAGGCATTGGGGTACTCAATATTGAATACTCAATACTGAGGTAAGTTTGCTAATAATTCATTTCATAATATTTAAAAAAATCACAAAATTATAGTAAAATTTATAGATCTATATGTTTTGGTTTGAGAAAACATATATGTATAAGTAAAATAATAATTAATCTGATGGACGTAAAAGGATTATCACATAGTTACTTTTTTACAAATTACAAATAAATAAAATTAAAGTAAAATGTATACACTGAGATGTTTAGGATAGAAAAAATATATTTGTACATAAAGAATAATCAATACTTTAAAGGATGCAAAAAGATTGCCATATAGTCACATCTTGAAAAAAAGATCTTGTTTAAAAAGGAAACACAACAATCAAGCATAAAATTACTTATCACTTATCCTAGCACTCTCAGCCCTCTTTAAACTCAAATGCCAAATACTTTGCATACTGATCCCCTTCTCCCTCCTCATCAGAATTTTTTTTCAAAATACCATGTACAAAAGTAATGAAATTTAGTGGAGTTGTAAATAAGGGAAGGGTTGTAAATAAGGGAAGGGTTGTAGAGAAGGGAAGGGTTGTAAAGGGGGAAGGGAAACTATAAAATTAGAGTGCACTTTATATCTTTAGATATTTAAGATTTAAAATATTAAATGTACAAAAAGAAATATTCACTAATTTAAAGGATGTAAAAAGATTATAAATACTTCCAGTTTCTTAAATTAAAATATAAAGTTCAATAAAATTAGAATAAAATTTATATATTTTGATTTTAAAGATTGAAAAAATATATATGTACATTAGAAAAAATCATTAATGTAAAGGATGTAAAATGATTGTCATATGATCTGATTACACCTAAATAAGATTTTGTAATGTGTTTATAAAGCAAATACTCAAATAATATTGAAGGGTTGTAAATTACAAAAACATTAAATCTTAATCATCAAAATTAACACCAAGGATTAAGTTACATTCTAAAACAGATTTACAAATCTAAGAATATTTATTTCAAATTAATTAAAAATACAATAGATCCTACAGTTTAAGAAAAAAGTTTTAAAGAAGTAATTTTAAATATTTAATAGAAAGACATTCTCAATCTTTATGATATTAATAAAATACTTTGTAGTTAATTAATAAAACTAAATTCAGTCTTAATTGATTTAAAACTAATATGAAGTGGTTTTGAATAAATAATTAAGAATAACACAATAATTCTGATTTTCTTAAAATATGTTAAAATATCATTAAAAAATAAACTAAAATAAAAGTTCCTTATTAAAGATAAATTGATTTAAAAAAAAATTAAATTGGATCATCATACCAAAATAAACAAAAGAAAGAATCAACCCTTCTTTTCTTCTGGACACAAGAAAACCAGCTGTCACTAGGCCATCACAGGCCATATTTTCTTTTCAAATAAACATCAACATCCTATACTCACTGTTCATCATACAGCTGGTATCGATGTCTCTGCCTGCTATTGTTCATTCACTTCTTGAATGGGGAGAGAAACCAATGCATGTTTATTCAGGATGGGAAGAGAAACGAAACCGATGTGTGGTTATTCACGAAACCGATGTGTGTTCATTCACCAAACCGATGTGTGTTTATTCACGATGGGAAAAGAAAGGGATGGGGAGGAAAAATCTGGTTTTATGCTGAGGAAGGAACTCGTCACCGATGTAATTTGATGCATCGGTACGGCTGTAAAAGGATTATAACATGGTTACCTTCTTTCTACAAATTACCAGATACAAAGGACTAAAATGTAATGTACTTGCCTTTAGGAAATATTTCCCTTTTATGAAGTAAAAAAAAAAAAAAATCAATAAAATTAGGTTAAAAAATTTATACTGATAATAATCATTTTTTTAAAGGATGTAAAAAGATTTTCACATCTTAAAAAACGACTTCATGGAAGAGAAATATGTGGATTAACTCTTAACAATCAAGTATTAAATTTTATAAAAGATTATTCTTAGATTTATAACTAGTTTCTTATTCATTCCAGATCAATACAAAAATTGAAAATTCAAGGAAGGGACCCCTCCCCCCCATTTTGGGGGGAGGGGGGGTGAAACCAATAAAATTGCAGTACATTTTATATCTTAAGCTGTTTAAGATATAAATTTTTTAATGTGCAATGTGAAATAATCCTTAGTTTAAAGGATGTAAAAGGATTATAAACACTTCCATTTTATTTTAGTTTAAAAATAAAACTCAACTAATACAAAAATTGAAGACTTAAGGAGAGGGTAGGCAAATTTCTCCCCTCCTGGCACTCTCTCTCTCCTTAATTTAAATCAGTGAACCGGTTTCATTCCAAACGATCGCCGATTTTCTGCGCATGCACATTTACTTCCCATGAATGTGGAAGTTGATTTTCGTGAACCGGCAATCATGGGTTTCAGTTATGTCTCCACATCGGTCAGAACCGATGTCTGGAGATCGGCGAGATGCATTGCAAAACTGAAGCACCGATGACGACTTAAATCATTTGTAAATTGCCCCTGCCTTTTTTATAAGAGAGAGTCTGCAAAATAACCAATATTAAGGCACAGAAATGTTGTGAAAAATTGCAAGTACTCCATTTCATAAAATTAAAAAATCCATAAAATTATAATAAAATTTATAGATCAACATTTTTAAGATTGTGAAAACATAAACGTATTTAGAAAATAATAATTAAAATAAAGGATGTAAAAGGATTATAACATGGTCACCTTCTTTCTACAAATTGCCAAATACTAAGACACTGAAATGTAATATGCTTGCCTTTAGGAAATATTTCCCTTTTATGAAGTAAAAATAAAAGAAAATCAATAAAATTAGATTAAAATTTATATACTGGTATGTTTAAGATTGTGAAAATATAAGTGTATTTAGAAAATAATAATTGAAATAAAGGATGTAAAAGGATTATAACATGATTACCTTCTTTCTACAAATTGCCAAATACTAAGGCACTGAAATGTAATGTGCTTGCCTTTAGGAAATATTTCCCTTTTATGAAGTAAAAATAAAAGAAAATCAATAAAATTAGATTAAAATTTATATACTGGTATGTTTAAGATTGAAAAAATATACATGTTTATAGAAAATAATCATTTTTTTAAAGGATGTAAAAAATATTTTCACATCTTAAAAAAGGACTCAGTTTAGAAAAGAAATACTGGGATTAATTCTTAGCAATCAAGTATTAAATTTTAAAAAAGATTAAGAAACTAGTTACAAATCCAAGAATATTCATTTCAGATTAATAAAAAATTAAAAATTCTAGGAAAAGGAGCCCCCCCCCCCCCCCCCCCAAAAAAAAAAAAAAAATCCTCCCTCTTAAATTGAATGTTAAATGATTTGCAAACTGGTTTTTCCCTGAATTGGTTCTGCAAAATAAAGGATATTAAAGACATGAGATGTCGTAGACATTTGTAATTTTTTCCATTTACAGGGGGGGGGGGGGGGTGAAACCAATAAAATTGCTATAGAGTGTACATCTTTAGCTGTTTAAGATATAAAATATTAAAAGTGCAATAAGAAATAATCATTAATTTAAAGGATGTAAAAGGATTATAAATACCTCCATGTTATTTTAATTAAAAAATAAAAATCAATAAAATAAGAGTAAAATTTCTATATTTACATATTTAAGATTGAAAAAATATATAAGTACCTAATAAATAAAAATTAATTAAAAGGATGTAAAAGGATTGTCATATGGTCACACCGTATGGGAATTAACACGAAATTTGATTTCAATTGATTAAAAGTAATGAGGAATATTTTTAAAATAAATAACTAGAAATATAATAATTAAGATGTTATCAAAATATAGTGCAACATCATTGAAAAATAAGCTGAAATAACAGTTCCTTAATAAAGATAAAGTAATTAAAAAAAACAAAACAAATGGATGCAAATGGATTATAACACTAAGAAGCATTTCTTACTAAAACTTACTGCATCAATTGTTGCTATTTGTTATATTAATTGATTGACTCCAATAGTTTTGCTATAATACATATTAAATAAAAAAACACAGAAAATGACTCATCTTATCAAAGTAAACAAATAAACCAATCCTCTTTTCCTGTCAGTACAAGATGGAAAAATCAGCTGACTCTAAATGTTATAGCACATGTTCAGAGTCAGAGTAATGTGGCCTAGGGAAAATGTATCTTTGGCATCAGAGTATTTTTTCAAATGAACTTCATGGTACTATTCATACAGCTAGAAAAACAGGATTGAAAATATGAAGCATGCAGCGATTTGCAATTGGTATCAATTTTGGATTACATTGTTTATCTGCTTCGATGATTGAAGGAGAAACCAGTCTCTCCTTACTCTGCCATCGGTTTTGCACATAATCGATATCTAGCTATGCACGAGTTGTTTATTCACATCGGATGCGAAACCAGATTTCCCTGTACTATCTCATTCATTTGTGATCCCGGTGTGATGCATCGTATGACTGCGATGCATCGCTAATTCAAAGATCAGGAAATCGGTTTGACGATTTATGATTTACATCGATATCTCGCGATGTATCGATGCATCGCCCAGTACTAATCGCCGGTACTCAGGAATGCAACTTCGATTACGATACAAATCGTTATCGATATTTCGATTGCGATGAAAATCGCTATCGTGATGACTCAGATGTGCACGTGCTGGTCGCTGATTGGCGAATTTGAGTTCAGCGTCGGCCCAACGATCTTTTGGGGGGCCATGTGCGCTTCGTCTCTGGGACTTGTCAAGAATGTAAGGAGGAGGACACACGTATGTTTGGGGCTCTAGCCCCAGACTAAGAATTTTTCAGGAAGAAGTAGCATTACTGCATTTTGGAAGCCATTTTTTAGTTTTTGGAGCCAGACGAAGAAATGTTCTTTTCTTTTCAATTTTATGAACTGTAAGCTCTCCCATGTCAATTTTCTGTACTCCCAGCAGCTGAAACTTCATCACCAATTCTACTTTAATGTATTCATTTCTTTGAGATTATTAATAGCCCTCAAAGGATTTGCTTAATAACTGAGTGTCCTTTCCTGTTCGTAAAAAACATCTGCCATGTCGAGCTGAGCTCCACCGATAATGTGCCATCATCAATTCTACAGTTATTGCTTATCGTCATAAATCTTCAATAGTAAAAAAATATAATCTCCAGTTTATCTCCGACAACTTCAGTACGGGTCTGCATCTAACCTATTGTGATGACTATTTCAACACTGTGATCCTTTGTGCCTTCATCAATTTTACAGTTATTGCTTATCGTCATAAATCTTCAATAGTAAAAGATATACAATCTCCAGTTTATCTTCAAACTCTCATATACCAATATATTACTAAATACAGGACCTTTAATCTGGACTATGGACATAATACTTCGGACAGTATAAAATTAGTTTATATAGTGAACTCTCAGGTTTGCATCAATTTCAGCTATTTTGAAGGATTGTTACATAGTGCAATATCATGTAAATGTATTTTCCTCTTCACACAAATATGTCGTATTCCTGGCCAGGAAAATTTTAATTTTCTACCAATAATAGTCATTCAAATTATTATGCATGCAGTGCATATAAAATAATTCAATAAAATATGTGTCAACTGTACCTTCAATCTCCGGGTGAGTTATTTTACACTTTTTTTTTTTTTCAGCTTCCGTCATTGAATATTTCAAAGGCAACATTTTCTAAATTAATTATTTTGTATATTTAACTTTAATTCTTAATATTTTCATTGGTTGCCAATTCATTTTAATTTTCAGACAACCACTACGGCGATCCACGGCCACACACAAATAAATATAGCATTTGGCGCCTTTGACCAATTTTTAGGTGTTCGAACCTGGTCAATGTCTGAAAATCTTAACTTTAAATGTTTAACTTTTGGTAATTATAATGTGCAATATTATATTTCAAAGATCGTTTAACGATTTTTTTTTAACGGTTATTTTATTTTAACTTCATTAATATTTTCTGTTATTGCTGATAAATTTTAACTTGATTCAAATGATTAATTATAAAAAGAAATTCCTAAGATAAGATTTTTTTTTCTCCGTCCATGTGAGCACCAAAAAAAAAAAAAAAATAATAATAATATTTTGATATAAAGTGTATTTTATATATATTCTTATATTTTATATATATATTCTTATATTTTATTTGTTTCATTTCTTATATTTTATACAATAGATTTTGAAAAGATTTTATTATTATTTACCTATATTTGTTTATTGATAAATTTAATTTATACAGATATAATTTTCTCAATCTTTTGAAAAAAAGAAATATTGCTTTTTAGTTGTTTTCATATTTTGCTTATTAAAATTTTTTTTATTCTATTTTGCTAAATCATGGCAAACAATCGCGCACTTTTTCGGTCGATGATGTCGGCGATTCTGCCTTTTCATGGCCACCCTAATGAAAATGTTAACATCTTTTTACAAAATTTAGAAGATGTATGCAACATTCAAAATATCAAAGACGAAAACCGCATTAGTCTATTGAGACTCCTGTGTAGGGAAAAGGCTTCAGAATTTTTGTCAACTGACAAACGTGTAAGCGAAGAAAAAAGTTTTGTAAATGTAGCAAATTTGATGAAATTAAAATTTGAATACAAACAAAATTTCCAGGAAGCGTCGTATCAGTATGGGCGCATAACTCAACAGCCGAAACAGTCTGTGCTTGATTTAGCGGAGGAAGTGAGGGCTACAGTTAACAATATGGCTCCAGGTTCTGAGGATAATGCAGTGTTAGAGTCATTTAAGGCTAATTTAATGTCTTCCAAATTTTTAGAGGCTTTACGAACTGACATTAAAGTTGAAGTTCTTAAATTTGGAAAAAAAAATTTTGATGAAATTGTAGCTAAGGCAGTAGATATTGAAAAAGCGCTGGGACATAATACTTTTGATCTTAACACTTTACAAGTTGCACCATCCACCAGTAATCCAGACAGTTTGCTGGAAAAACTTTTGAAATGCCAGGAAGATCAGAATAAACAAATTGCTCAGCTGACAGAAACGGTGAAGAAGATGAAAGAGGAAAAGCTGTTATGTCAGATTTGCCGCAAGGCACACAGTGCCAAAGATTGCTGGTACTACCTAGAGTTTCAAAACTCGAATGGTAGAAACGGTACAAATTTTTCAAGAGGGGGCATGAATAACAGTGAGGCGAATTATTTTGTTAATGAAAATAACAATTGGTATAATAACAATCAAAGGGGTTTTCAGGATAATGGCATAAGATATAACCGTGGAAGAGGTCATAACAATTACAGACCATACAACCGTTCAAGAAGACATTTAAACGGGTAAAGGGTTCTGAAATTGATGTAAATAATTCCCCCCCTCATGATTGCAGGGCCCTAGATTCTTTTTTTTTATAATGATGAGGGTATTAAATTAAGTCCTAATGTAAATAATGATAAAATTTTGATGAGCTGCAATATAGATAACTCAGAATTACCAGTAATTAAACTTAAATTTGGAAAACTCGCTTTTGATGGGCTTCTAGACAGTGGAGCGAATTTGTCACTAATACAACCACATGCAATTTGTACTGTAATGCTGGGCTTAATGAATTGGAGAATGGAATTCAATCCAAAGTTTGAATTGAACAAAATTAATTCCGATTCATAAGCTCAAAATTACACTACAGCCGATGACGTAAGTGGTTGACATTGCTAAATGTGGTTTTTAAGAATTATTTTAAATTATATAAGATCAAATAAAATTATATTTACTAGTTATCGTAGCTGAAAAAAAATAAAGAAAAGAAAACACTCACCCAAGTACTTGAACACAGAAAGATAATTCACAAATGACGTTTATTTAAACATATATAAAATTTGCTGATTTGAATGCATTCTTACATTATGAATTATGTAAAGATTATCAAAGTGAATGTAAAATTTACTATAATTTTAGACAATTAGAGACATATTGTCATCTAAGAAAAAGCAGAAGTTTACGTAATATTTCTTTTTGTTTTAAGGCCTCCAAAATGAATAAAGTTCAGGAACGTAAAGTCAAACTAGGGATTAAAGTTCAGGAATGTAAAGTTAAACTAGGGATTAAAGTTCAGGAATGTAAAGTCAAACTAGGGATTAAAGTTCAGGAATGTAAAGTCCAACTAGGGTCGTAGAAGGACTCTTGTATTTGGAGAACTGGGAACATGCTGTAGACAAACTTCTTTCAGGAATGTAGATTCTATTTCTTTTTATTAAATGCGAATCCGAACCGAATGAAAAGTTACGGATTTGGAAAATTGGAAATAGGATGTTTGAGAACTTCCTTCAGGAATGCAGATTTTGACGATTTCAGTTCGTTACATAGGCAATTTACTATTTATCGCATCGACAAAAAAATCAGATAATCAATTCATGTTTTTATAGCAAAGAAGAATCGAAGAATAATAAAATGTCGATGAGCAGAACAATTCAAGGCTTCCAATTAATGTTCTATGAAATTTACTTAGAAATGCCTCTTGAAGGAAAAAATTATATTTCTTTTAGATGATATATGGCCGCCAAGGCCTAACTGAACGTCGATCTCTTCTCACTGGCTCGCCGAACTCTTCTGCTGCAACAGCCGGCTAAAAAAAGCACGGCGTCGCAGCCCCCACAAGTTACTTGCTTTAACGGCTCCCTGGTGAAGAATGATGACTTTTCCAGAACCCAGTTTCAAACATGAAAAGCCATTACAGAGCGCGCCAGCCAATTAAAAACGCCTATCCTCCCCGCGCCTGACGTCACACACAACATGCGTGTTCCAAAAGGAATGTTAAACGATTTAGCAGACGTCCGGTTTTGAACTAAGCGTCTGTTTGGCAAAGGGGAATACCCTTCTTGTTGGAACTTTCAAAATGTCGGAAAGAATGATCTCATGGCGTCGCGCGCCGAAATTAAAAATGAGAAAAGATAGAAAATACATTTTTGCGTATTTCTGCCAAAGTATTTATCACAAGTCACTGAAAATTTTGCAATCGGCTAGAAATAAATATTTCTATCCACATAATATAATTTAAAAGGGAAATATTGATAAATAAAAGATTTCTATTTTTTATATTTTAGACTTAGAAAATTCCGATGTGTTTACACATTCGCGATGTATGTTGAAAGAAATTTGAAAGTTAAATTACTGAAATATAATAAAATACTAATTGCACTTAAATAATCTTAATAAGAGATAATGTTTACATTGAAAAATAAGGAAATATTGAATTATTTATCATTAAAATTTACATTATAAGTTTAAAACTTGTGATTAGAAATTAGGTGTTTGAAAATGTTAATTTAAGTTGTAAAATTGAAATAAATTATATTATTTAAATTAATTTGAATGGGAAATGATGCATTATATTTTTTATGATGCAACATTTTATCTCCCGGTAGCAGAAAAAAAAAGGATAAAAAAAAAATTTTTAGCTGACAGGTTCGAAAAGATGAACCATCTGCAGATAATTCTATGCAAATTTAAAGGTAAACTACACAATATTAAACAACAATAAACACAATACAACAAAACAAATATATAAACACAATACCAAACAAGAATACACAGTACAAGTAGAAATAGAATTGTAACACAATATCAAACAATAACAAACATGGTACAGGTAGAAACAAACCACTAAAATTTATATATAAACAAAACACTGCATGGGTGAGGTTCCAATTGGCCTATAAAAATGTAATCTTTTCATGTGCAAACCCCTAACAGTAGACATATTGCAACTATGATAAAAATAAAACTATATGTGTAATCATATTTAAAAAAACAAACAAAATGCTGCATAAAGTTTTCAAGTATTGCAAAATCAAACCAATAAAATTAAAACAGGATAATACTGCAATTGTGATGTAACTGAGACAACTGTATATCATTATTTGTAGTATTTATTTTGTTTACATTGTAAAATACCATCAATTTCTTGAACAAAAAACAAATGTACATTGTTCAGAATGATAGTTGTGCCCATTAAATTAAAAAAATTTAAGACATTAAGCTGTGAATTTTAAAATAGATCATATGTGATCTTGGACACTGAAATTTACAATATAAAATGTTATTCCCTTTAAATTATGAATAGTTGCACCTTGAAGGATTTATCGGAAGGGTACTAATTTTGTGATTATTTTTTGCCCCAAGCTATGCCGAATTTACCTTCTGTGTGTGCTCGCTATAAATTTGTTGGGAACTGAAAGAAAAAGAGAAATAACTTAGAGCAGTTGCTCCATCGTATTCTCATAAAATATCTCCACTAGTATTCAAAGAGCTGCAGCTAGGAGATTTGAGCATTGATAATTTTTCATATAATTTCTGGAACATATATAAATTTTCATTTGTATTTTTTTTTATTTGTAATTTATTAAAGTTGTCTCAAAAATATATTAATTTTTTTATATATATTTTCTCATAATTTTTAATAATGGTTATATAGGATCCTATAATTAAATTTAAAATAAAACATCACATGGATAAGCAGTAAAAGTTTATATGTTGAGATCACCCTTCAATTTCAATATGATATGGATATATATTGTTCAAAAATTAACAAAGATGAACATACAAAAAAAAATCTGTGGCAACATAATATTGCATTCCCATCATTTAAATTGAGGTAGAAAAAAAAATTAGATGAAGGATAGTACCTATTATAAAATATAGAATTGTAAAATAATGAAATCAATAAATCAGTATGCTTAATCAATTGTATGAGTGAACAGTAATGGACAGTACGTAAGCGCTTACATTCCGTGACCACTAGTATTTCGCCAGCAAAATATTGAAAACTCATAGAATTGATACAGATGTTACCACTGTATTGTTTAAAAAAAAATTGTAATTCAGAGAGATATATATACATATGAAGACACTAAAATGGAAATTAGAAAAAATGGGATTTACATTTGTAGGAAGATTGTAGTGCCCCAAAAAATTAAAATGTCCATAACAAAAGAAAATTAAGTGAGTAGAAAACAAATAAAACTAACATCCTGTTGAGATGAGTTTTGATACATTCACCGTCATAATTCTGATTGTTGGATCAGTCATATGTTGAATTTGATAGTTATCGTTATTGCATATCTGGATAATTTTAAAAGGACCTGAATTTTTTGCATGGAAAGTATTAGTATGATTGAAATTCTTTAAATAAACTTTGTCGCCAATTTTCAACTTTGGAGGAGAACCACCTTTAAGAAATTTTGCATTCATTTTAAAATATTTTTGTTCATTAAGTTTAACTAATTCTCTGGTTGTTTTGATATGTTCTTGTTGTTGTTTAAAGTATTGGGAGGGTTCTTCAGCATCTTTAGGTGGTAAGAAAGTATCAATAGGTAAGTTTAAATCTCTGCCAAAAAATAAGTTTGCAGGACTAAAATTAGTTACAGAATGTTTAGAATTATTGTAGTGAAGCACAAAAAATTTCAATCTATCAGACCATTCAATTATTTGATCAGATAGTGAAGCAACTGATTCTTTCAGGGATCGATGAATACGTTCGATAACACCGTTCGACCTCGGGAAGTAAATGGACGAATTTCTACGTTTGATATTGAGAGATTTAAGAAAGGTTAGAAAGACATCAGAGGTAAAGTTTTTGGCGTTATCAGATAATATAATTTTTGGTATACCAAACCTCGAAAAGTAGTCGTTTAAAGCTTTAATTATAGATGGAGAAGTAGCATCTCTAAGCGGAATAGCTTCCAGAAAGCGTGAATAGTGGTCAACGATGGTGAGAATAAAAAATTTACTGTCATGTGACCTGGGGAGTTTACCCACAATATCTATTGCAAGCATCTCTCCGGGAGCTAATTCACACTTGGAAATGAAGGAAGGTTTTGTGTTGGTTTGTTTACTTTTGTAGGGAAGACATTTTTCACAGTTATTTACAAAATTTTGAACATCCTGAACCATTCCGTGCCAGAAATAATTCCTGGAAATTGTCTCAACCGTTTTTATCATTCCAAAATGAGCTTGGTGAGCAAGGGCAATGCAACTATTGATTAATGTTTTAGGAATAACGATTTTCTTTACTCTATTGACATTACCAGATTTCTTTTTAGCAAACATTAAAAGATCGTTATTAGGATTGATTGAGTAATTAGTGTTAGAACATGTTTTGGCAATTATTTTTTCTCGGATTTCCTTAAGTTTTTCATCATTTTGCTGCTCTTTTAGTATATTTTCAGTAGTTAGTGAGTCGTTAGTAGGTATAAAAATATTTAATGCATTTACATACAAATTAGGGTTATTAGGAAGGTCCACGACACGAGAAAGAAAATCGGCTGGATTAACAAGCCCAGGAATGTGCTCAACCTTAAAATTAAAACTCTGCAAATATAAAAGCCATCTAGTTATAATTTCAGCCTGTTTTTCTAGGTTTAAATGGTAAGTTAAAGCTTTAGCATCTGTTAGAATTTTGAATTGTCTACCGTACAAGAATTCAGAAAAATGTTTAACAGAGGAATAGATAGCATAAAATTCACGTTTGATTGAAGGGTATTTAGATTCTGCCTGATTTAATTGCTTGGAATAAAATTCAATGGGGTAGAATTTGTCATTGTGTTTTTGCATAAGAATTCTGCAAATTGCAACCATAGATGCATCAGTAACCAAATAAACATCCTTGCTATCATCAAAATTTTTAACTGTTGGATTAGTAAGCAAAATTTCCTGAATCTTGAGAAAAGCATTTTGACAGTCATTGCTCCAGAAGAATTTTACCTTTTTTCTCGTTAAATTTACAATAGGTTGTACTATTTTTGCAAAATCGAAAATTAAATGACGGAAATAATTTATCATACCCAGATAACTTTGAACTTGTTTCAGGTTTGTAGGAATGGGAAATCTATTGATTTTGTTTACATTATCAGTAGAAGGAGAGTGACCGTTTTTGTGTAATTTAAAACCTAGGTATGTTATTTGTTCTTTACATATTTGAAGCTTTTTAGGGTCTAAAGTGAGGTTAAATTCTCTCAATTTGTCAAAAACTTTCTGCAACCATATTAACATTTCCTCCAACGAATCAGCAGCAACAATTATGTCATCTAGAAAATATTGAACATTTTTACCTCTTAATGAGCTAAGGCAGTTATTTATTAAAGTATGAAAATAAGAAGTTGAGTTCACACATCCAAATGGCAGGCGTTTAGGTTGATAATTCCCATACTCCGTTGCAAATGCCAGTTTGGCCCTATCCTTCTGTTGAAGAAGAATTTGAAAAAATGCGGCTTTTAAATCCAAAACAGTATAGAATTTTTTGCCCGATATATTTTGCATAATGTCGTTGATTTTTGGTAAACAAATTTTATAAGGTTCAGTAATTGCATTAAGTAATCGATAGTCGATAACCATACGAAATTTAAGTTTGTTAGGGTCATCAGTAGGTAACGTCTTCTTTTTAACAAAAATGACTGGAAAACAGTAGTTTGAGGTTGAATTTTCTATAATGCCAGCCTTCAGAAGATCAGCGATTTCATTTCTAGCAAACTCCTTGGCAATTCTAGGAATGGGATATGGTTTTGTTTGTAAAGCAAAATCATGCAGTAAGTTAAACTGAGGAACAACTTTATCTGTACATCCCAGTGTACTGTATGAAGAAGAAAAAACAGCTGAATTATTCATAAGAAGTTTGAGAACTCTCTTCCTATCTGATTCAGGTAAGTGATCAACTTGAAAATTATTAGCTTTTAGTTCATTTTTACGAAGTTCTAAAATATCATCACAAATTAGCGAATTTACCTGGTATGTTTTACTGTTGTCATGCGTAGAAATTTGATCTTTAGAAATTTGTTTTAAGTAACCTAATTTAGTATTTTTGTTGAGGACAATTTTTTGACTATTGTTGTTGAATACATACAGAAGAATAGAATTGTTAACATTTGCTTCATGAAGGCTAAGATCTAAGTTTAGTGGCAATTTGGTAGTTAATGGAACAAATAAATAGTTAAATGAATTGTTAATTTTATGTAATGCTTTAAGTCTTATAATCCTGCCATGATTTGGCCGAATAATGACACGGTTAGCTGGTGTGACAAAGTTTTTGGAATCTTCATGATTAATATCGTTAGAGAGAGAATTAATATTTTCATGTGATTCAGCATTGGAATTTGAAATATCATGAATAGTATTATTGTCATTGGAACTTAGATTTTCATTGTTAAAATTAGAAGTTTGAGTAGAATCAGGATTTTTATTTTCGAAAGGAAATGTGAGGTTTCCCATGATAAGTTGAGAGTTGGCAGAGTCTAACAAAACTTTATTTCGGTTTAAAAAATCATAACCGAGAATAATTTGGTAGTTAGAGTGCCAATTATCATGGGTAACGAAAAACACATTGCTGAACCATTTATTACGAATTTTAAAGTTTAATTGTACAGCAGAAAAATAAGGAACACTGGAATTATTGATGGTCTTGATGTTTACAGATCTAGATAAAAAGTTAAGTTTATTGTTTTGTTTAAGTAAGTTAATAGTTTTAGGTTGTATAAGAGAAAGATTTGCACCAGAATCCAGAAGACCAATAAAGTTATGTTTTCCAAATGTTAATTTAATTAAAGGAAGTGGAGAATCATCAGAAAAACATGACATAAGTGATTTGGGAATGTTAACAGCAGTATCAGAATAATTCATACCCTCATGCAAAAATTTATCATCTAGGGCTCTGTGAGATTGAGGGGAAAAATTGTGCAAAATATCATCAGAACCCTCTAGAAGTTTAAATTATTTCTTCTGCCTCTGCCACGATATGGTCGATAATTATTTCTACCTCTGCCCCTATTGAATCTCTGCACATTGTTATCGCTACCTCTTCTAAAATCTCCAGCAAAGTTTCTGCCCTGATTCTCAAAATATCTATCATTACTTGGAGAATTACTGTTAGGACTTAAAAAATTACTTGCTTGATTAGCAGCACTGTTACCCTGACCAGAAAAATTTTGCTGCGGCGAAAAAAATCCCCTATTATGCAAAGACGGAAAAAACCAGCAATCGCGCGTATTATGCTGTTTGTTACAGATATGGCAAACAGTCCGCTCTTCTTTTAATCCTTTTAACTGCTCCGCCATACTCTGCAATAATTTATTTGAATTTTCTTGTTGTTTCAACAAAATTGTAATCAACGAGTCCTGACTGCTGTTGTTTGAAACCTGCGTCACGTTGATGGTGTTGACTGAGAAAGAGCATTGCTGTTCCAAAGCTTTTTCGCAATCCATAGCACTAGAAACCAGATCATCGAAATTTTCCTTTCCAAGTTTAAGTACCTCTGTTTTAATATCCGGTCTAAGAGCTTCGAGCAATTTATTAAACATCAATTTTTGCTTTAGAATAACCATTTGAGGAATATCCTCAGCGTTCGGAACCAATCGATTGACTAATTTTTTTACTACCTCAGCCAACTCCTTCACTGTCTGTTTAGGTTTTTGTCTTATATTTGAGAACTGATAAGAGGTTTCCTGGAAATTCTCTTCTCTGCTAAATTTTGCTCTAAATAAACACACAAAATTTTCAAAATTATCAATATTGTTAATTTCTGGATCGCTCGCAACATATTCCTGCGCCTTGTCTCTACAATACAGGCGGAAGAGTAGAATACGATTCTCGTCGTTCCAATTCTGTATGTTACAGACATCACTAATGTTTTTAATGAAAAAATGTACATTTTCCCTTTCTTTTCCATGGAAAGTGGGAATCGCTGCCATAAGCGCGTTTAATTGCAAATCATTTGCCATATCGTAATAATTTGTATACACGTGAAGAATCAAAAGGTATACTAAAACACTGATGTATGACACATAAATTATCTTAAAGCAAAGCAAATAAAAAAATAATAATGGAAAAATTTGTTAAAATGATGAAGGAAAGAAAAAAAAATTATAAAAAAAATGGAAGATTACTTTTTCAAAGAATTTTCTAAAAATGCATATTAATGTGCAATACAGTTAAACTAAATAAATATATGCAAAAATGTACAAATCCCCCAAAATAGAAAAAAAGGAACACAATAACTACAAATATCAAAACATGCAACAATAAATCATTATAAATTCAAAGCGTGATATATAAAGTTTTCTTTTTTTCAATTTATGAAAAAATATTAGCAAATAAATCTTTGAAAAATCAAATTTCTTTTCTTTACATATATTTATAGAATCAAATCTTAAAAGGAAAATAAATAAAAATATAAATCATGTATATTTTAAAAATATATTGCACCAATATGGGGTCCGCACATGAAATAGAGAGAAAAAAATATATATAAGTTTAGTGAGTACTATTTTTAAAATAAATGATTAAATAATTAATAAGTTAATTAATAAATATACTTTATCTATTATCATGAAAAAGTAATGAAACCCGATCTCCGATCTTTAAAGTTATGGCCTCAATTAATGCCTATGAATGAAAAGGAAAAATTAATATTAAAAAGGCTTAAAACAATAACTCCAAGAATGAAATCACTAAGTTAACGGCACCATAAATGTACTGTAAAGTTGGGCTTAATGAATTGGAGAATGGAATTCAATCCAAAGTTTGAATTGAACAAAATTAATTCCGATTCATAAGCTCAAAATTACACTACAGCCGATGACGTAAGTGGTTGACATTGCTAAATGTGGTTTTTAAGAATTATTTTAAATTATATAAGATCAAATAAAATTATATTTACTAGTTATCGTAGCTGAAAAAAAATAAAGAAAAGAAAACACTCACCCAAGTACTTGAACACAGAAAGATAATTCACAAATGACGTTTATTTAAACATATATAAAATTTGCTGATTTGAATGCATTCTTACATTATGAATTATGTAAAGATTATCAAAGTGAATGTAAAATTTACTATAATTTTAGACAATTAGAGACATATTGTCATCTAAGAAAAAGCAGAAGTTTACGTAATATTTCTTTTTGTTTTAAGGCCTCCAAAATGAATAAAGTTCAGGAACGTAAAGTCAAACTAGGGATTAAAGTTCAGGAATGTAAAGTTAAACTAGGGATTAAAGTTCAGGAATGTAAAGTCAAACTAGGGATTAAAGTTCAGGAATGTAAAGTCCAACTAGGGTCGTAGAAGGACTCTTGTATTTGGAGAACTGGGAACATGCTGTAGACAAACTTCTTTCAGGAATGTAGATTCTATTTCTTTTTATTAAATGCGAATCCGAACCGAATGAAAAGTTACGGATTTGGAAAATTGGAAATAGGATGTTTGAGAACTTCCTTCAGGAATGCAGATTTTGACGATTTCAGTTCGTTACATAGGCAATTTACTATTTATCGCATCGACAAAAAAATCAGATAATCAATTCATGTTTTTATAGCAAAGAAGAATCGAAGAATAATAAAATGTCGATGAGCAGAACAATTCAAGGCTTCCAATTAATGTTCTATGAAATTTACTTAGAAATGCCTCTTGAAGGAAAAAATTATATTTCTTTTAGATGATATATGGCCGCCAAGGCCTAACTGAACGTCGATCTCTTCTCACTGGCTCGCCGAACTCTTCTGCTGCAACAGCCGGCTAAAAAAAGCACGGCGTCGCAGCCCCCACAAGTTACTTGCTTTAACGGCTCCCTGGTGAAGAATGATGACTTTTCCAGAACCCAGTTTCAAACATGAAAAGCCATTACAGAGCGCGCCAGCCAATTAAAAACGCCTATCCTCCCCGCGCCTGACGTCACACACAATATGCGTGTTCCAAAAGTGTTCTTATTAAGTACTATATAGCAGAGTGCAATTACTTTAAAAATTAATGAATTCTAACTGTCTTTAATTTCTTAACACAATACCTATTAACTCCCATCTTCTTAGTAGAAAATAAAATGTCTACTTACAAATTTGAAGAGACTTGTAGCAGAAATGAGATAGATGACTCACAATGATACATACTGAAAATGAAGACTTCATTAAATAAAAACTAACAGCTTTTTATTTAGGCATATCAGGAAACATCTTCAATTTATACACTTGTAACACCAAAGCAAGAACTAGATGACATGAATGAGAAACTCTCATTTTATAATGGTTTGCAACCAATCACAACTAACCAGCACATGCTGGAACTCTTTTGCATAAACAACAGAAAGTTGAGTAACACTGTGCAACCTGAAAAATATGTCAACAAAGTTTAACTGATACCTTGTTGGTAACCAACCAACCATTCAATCAATTAACTATGAATTTAACTGAAAACCATAAAAACAAAATGTAAACAATATGGATGCCAGCATGCTGTTGAAGTTAAGTGTTAGGGTTAGTTTTGTTAGTAAGTTAGTAGTTCTTATCATTGAAATAAAGTAAAAGGTACCTTTTTAAATAAAACACTTAATACAATAAATGAAGTTGAAAAATGATGGAAAAAACTTAATAAAAAGTGTGGTTCTTCCACAAAATGCCCCCCTTTTCCAGCATTTTTCATTTACTAAACACTTTCAAAAATAAATGTAAATGTATTATGCAAAATACATATGTACAATACACAATTGAAAAATATTTACTTTAAAAAAAGTTCATGATTTTTAAGTTCAAAAAAGTTTTTTTTTTTTTTTTTCTTCAGCATAAGTAAGCAGATCTAAGTTTCATAAATAAGTCCTTGCACAGAGACTTTGTAAGGAGATCAGCTAAATTGTCCTTAGACTTAACGTGAATAATGTCAAACACATTCTGTAGATATAAGTCTCTTACGAACATGTATTTTAAATCTATGTATCTATTTCTGATATTCTCAGCTCGGTTCTTAATGAACTGTATAGCTGCAGCATTGTCACACTTCAATATTGGTTTTTGGTTACCAATAATATTTGAATCAAGGTTAAAAGTAGAATACAGTTGCTCTAAGGTCGAATTCAAGTACTTCAGTTCTTTAGCAGCTTCTGAGGCTGCAATAAATTCAGATTCCATCGGAGACATAGCTACACAGGTCTGTTTCACCACACGCCATGTTATCGGGAGGCCATTTAAGAAAATAGAGTAGCCAGTCCAGGATCGCCGGTCACTCGGGTCACTAGCCCAGCTAGCATCAACATAGGCAGAGAGCTGAGTGGGGGGGTCTTGAGGGTGCATTTGGATTCCTAATTCCTTCGTAGTTCCAAGGTACCACAGGATTTGTTGGAGGCATTTCCAATGCATAGGTCCAGGATTTTCAACAAACTGGGAAAGAGCTGCTACTCCATAGCTGATATCGGGTCTGCAACGTCCGGAAATGTAGAGCAGGCATCCCAGTAAATTTCTGTATGGAACATCTTCCATCTGGTTGTCATCAGTCGGCATATCTTTCCTAGAAGGAACAACTCCAGGTTGGAGGGGAAGAGAGATTTTAGTAAAGTTTTTAAAATTAAATTTTTCAAGACATTTCTCAATGTACTCTTTACAATGAATTTTCATGGAGTCTCCTGTCATATCAAATTCAATACCCAAAAGTTTAGAAATGGGCCCCATATTCTCGACTTCATATAAACTTTTTATAAGAGAAACTACTTCTTTTAAAATTATTTCATTTTCAGCAAATATCGGCAGGTCGTCCACATATACTAGTACCACTGCTTTTCTTTTATAAGAATAAGCACAAGTAAGTCCTGGTATTTCATTAAAACCATTACTTGTGAGTTTGTTGTGCAATTCTTCATACCAACACCTTCCCGACTGATGAAGGCCATATAATGCTTTATGTAATTTTAAGACATGGTTTTCCTTTCCAAGTGTTATGTAATCTGCAGGTTGTCTTATGTATATATCTTTATCTATGGCTCCATATAAATATGCACATCGTACATCTAGAAGACAATGCTTCCACCACAAAATACATATGAATAAAGCTATAAAAAGTCTGATTAATAGGAAGTTAACCACTGGACTGAATGTTTCTTCATAATCCAGTCCTTCTCTCTGGTTATTCCCCAAGGCTACTAATCTTGCTTTAAAGTTTCCAAACCCATCGCTGGCTTTTCTTTTAAGAGTATATACCCACTTAGTACCTAAAATTTTACAGTTTTCTGGTTGTGGAACTAATGTCCATACATTTCGGTCGATCATAGTTTTAATTTCTGCATCCATTGCCTCTTTCCAAAACTTAGCTTCAGGGAGCGTTTTTGCTTGATTCGGAGATCTTGGTATTATGATTTCTGCACAGCAGGTTTCCTCACTATCTGATTCATTAGTGTTACTTTCCATTTTTAAGATAATAGGACCCTCATATTCATCTTTATATGAAAAGCTTATTAGATCTTTGTCATAAATTATTTTATTTTTCTGACAATACTCTTGCATTTCTCTTTGGCTTCTTAAAGTCTTCCCATCAGGTGTAAAAATATAAATGTCAAATTTTCCCTTTGAGGCTCTTTTACTTCTTATTGTTCTTATCCTATGAAATTTAACTGTATTCGATTCTGGTTCAGGACTTGGGGTGAGTGATCGAGGTTCTTCTTTTAATTCCATCGCTTTTTCTAACTCATCTTCGGTTGGTTGGGGTAAAGACACTGATTTTGGATCAACTTGCAATTCGGGGCTTGAAACACTGTTTCTTATGTTGCCCCCCAAATCATCATCATCGTCAAATTCCGAGGAAATATTATGACCCTCTTTTGCTTTTCCTAGCCTTGCTTCGTCAAAAGTCACATGTTTACTTTCTACAATGGTATTTTCATCAGGGATCCAAATTCTATAACCACTCGTCCCATACCCATATCCTACAAAAATGCCTTTCTTGGCACGAGGCTGAAATTTATTTCTTTTCTGTGGGGGTTGATGAACATAGGCTGTACAGCCATATCTCTTAAGATGATTTATTGATGGCTTTTTATTATACCACCGCCTGAAGGGGATGTCATTTATGGTAGTGTGAAATATTCTATTTCTTATGTAATTAACTGTCATCATGGCTTCTAGCCAAAAATCATCTGTTAAATTAGCTGAATGTATTAATGTTCTCATTCCATCAAACAGCACACGATTGTATCGCTCTGCACAGCCGTTCATTTGCGGTGAATAAATCGTGGTGTGTTCGTGTTTGATTCCAAGATTTTCTAAAAATTTTTCTAATGGTCGGTTGCAGTATTCTAACCCATTATCTGTTCTGACAGTTTTAACTTTCTTTCCAGTTTGCCTTTCTACCATAGCTATAAAATCTTTAAACTTACTATGAACTTCATCCTTATTTCGTAGTGGGTAACAGAAAGCCTTGCGGCTATAATCATCAATAAATGTTAAAACATATCTATAGCCTTGTTTTGTTGTAACTGGAGCCGGACCCCACACATCGCTGTGTATAAGTTCTAATAGCTCTCTAGATCTAATTTGTGGTAATTTTGGGTGGACAGCTCGTGTACTTTTACCTATTACACATGATTCACACCGTGTTTCATCACCTTTTAGTTTTCCAGTATTTTGTACTAGATTTTTATTAAACATATCTTTCAGAGTGCTTAAGTTTACATGCGCCAGTCGCTCATGCCAGAGCATGATGTTATTCCTGTCTAAAGCATATGAACTATTATAATTGTTCTCTTTACTTAAGTTTACTTTATGTTGTGTCTTAAGTGTTTCATTTTTCCCTTTAAATTGAAAGTTTTCTTTAGTAGGCCAGCCTTTTATAGTGTAAAAATTACCCTTTAATTTAGCACTCCATAAGTATTTCCATCTAGGTGAAAAAATTTGAAAACCTTTATTTAGTCGGGCATGCATTTTCGCCTTATCCATTTTAGACATACTAATTAAATTTCTATGAATAGAAGGAACGTATAAAACATCATGTAAATTTACAGTCATTATTTTATTTCGGTCTTTAATGTTAAATTCAACTTCACCAATACCCTGTACCGTGTGGGGAGTGGTTCCCATACGTACTACTGCACCTGCTGGAGGCTTTCTTAATTTTGTAAAAAAATTCTTTATTTTGGCATACATGTGCCGATGATACACTATCTAAAGTCCATTCTCTATTTGCGGGGAAAAGTTCATTTGCATAACACTTATCTACCATAAATTCAGAGACGAAAGAACCGACTCCAAGTTTAGTTCTAGAAACTAAAGTTTTGTTTTTACAAAATTTAGCAAAATGATCACTTTTACCACATAAAAAACAAGTTAACTTTTTCCTTATGCCTGGCTTAATTGTAATTGGTTTACTAGGATTTAATTTATCTTTACTTTCAACAGTTAATGAACATTCTTGTTTTTGAAGATCACGGAAATTTCGCCGATTATATTCCTTTAAAATTTCTGCCTTTAAATTGTCAAACTTAAATTTAGACTCGACACAATTTTCAAATTCCCTTGCAAGGTAATCATATTCCTCTGGCAGGCACTGTAACAATTGATAACACCTATGATCTTCAGTAATAGATTCCCCAGAATCACTTAACTTTCTATAACAATCCTCAAACCTAGCTATAAATGTAGGTAACTCTTCATCAGGAAGAATTCTTAAATTTCTAAACTCTGCAAGCCTATATGATTTTAAGGACCTACACTCAATTTCTAAATTTGTTTTAAGTGTATCCCATATAACTGAAGGATCACTTAAATGATTTATTTGAAGCTCAACTTCTCTGCTACAATATGTTTTCAATAGACCAGCGGCCTTGCTTTTACTTTGATTCAATTTAAATTTATCAATTTCACCTAAGTCATCTACTTTTGGCCATTTACTCTTATCTATCCAAATTATTAAACCCTCTGACTCTAGTATCCTTTTTATATTTGTTACCCAAGAATGGTAATTATGTCTTGTCAATAGTAATTGAGGGTTAGGGCTAGCAGCCATGTTTGTTTACAAACACTGAAATATTTCTAAGTTAAAACTCATCAAATTCTGCCTTTAAAATGGTGCAATACTGGGCTCCATAACCCTTTGTTCTCATTAAGTACTATATAGCAGAGTGCAATTACTTTAAAAATTAATGAATTCTAACTGTCTTTAATTTCTTAACACAATACCTATTAACTCCCATCTTCTTAGTAGAAAATAAAATGTCTACTTACAAATTTGAAGAGACTTGTAGCAGAAATGAGATAGATGACTCACAATGATACATACTGAAAATGAAGACTTCATTAAATAAAAACTAACAGCTTTTTATTTAGGCATATCAGGAAACATCTTCAATTTATACACTTGTAACACCAAAGCAAGAACTAGATGACATGAATGAGAAACTCTCATTTTATAATGGTTTGCAACCAATCACAACTAACCAGCACATGCTGGAACTCTTTTGCATAAACAACAGAAAGTTGAGTAACACTGTGCAACCTGAAAAATATGTCAACAAAGTTTAACTGATACCTTGTTGGTAACCAACCAACCATTCAATCAATTAACTATGAATTTAACTGAAAACCATAAAAACAAAATGTAAACAATATGGATGCCAGCATGCTGTTGAAGTTAAGTGTTAGGGTTAGTTTTGTTAGTAAGTTAGTAGTTCTTATCATTGAAATAAAGTAAAAGGTACCTTTTTAAATAAAACACTTAATACAATAAATGAAGTTGAAAAATGATGGAAAAAACTTAATAAAAAGTGTGGTTCTTCCACAAAAAGGAATGTTAAACGATTTAGCAGACGTCCGGTTTTGAACTAAGCGTCTGTTTGGCAAAGGGGAATACCCTTCTTGTTGGAACTTTCAAAATGTCGGAAAGAATGATCTCATGGCGTCGCGCGCCGAAATTAAAAATGAGAAAAGATAGAAAATACATTTTTGCGTATTTCTGCCAAAGTATTTATCACAAGTCACTGAAAATTTTGCAATCGGCTAGAAATAAATATTTCTATCCACATAATATAATTTAAAAGGGAAATATTGATAAATAAAAGATTTCTATTTTTTATATTTTAGACTTAGAAAATTCCGATGTGTTTACACATTCGCGATGTATGTTGAAAGAAATTTGAAAGTTAAATTACTGAAATATAATAAAATACTAATTGCACTTAAATAATCTTAATAAGAGATAATGTTTACATTGAAAAATAAGGAAATATTGAATTATTTATCATTAAAATTTACATTATAAGTTTTAAAACTTGTGATTAGAAATTAGGTGTTTGAAAATGTTAATTTAAGTTGTAAAATTGAAATAAATTATATTATTTAAATTAATTTGAATGGGAAATGATGCATTATATTTTTTATGATGCAACACAATTAATCTTCTTAAAAAACAAAATAAATTAAATTTCTTATCACGCTCTGTAAATATAAAAACTATCAACAATTCTTCTATTCCTTTTTTTTCAACGGTACAACTTAAATTTCGAATTCAGAACACTTGGTTCACTAACACATTTTTCATTACTCATGACAATTGGCACTCCAATTATCAAATTATTTTGGGCTACGATTTCCTCAATAGAAATAAAGTTCTTTTGGACTCAGCGAATCAGCAACTTATTATGGGTCACCTTACTTTTTTTTCCTTTTGCCAATAAAAACCCTGATTCTTTGCAACCTGTAAATAATAATGACAATAGTAACATTTCACCTGCTGATAATTTTGATAATTCTAATTCTGTTAATAATCCTTCCCCTTCAGAGTTTAATGCTAATGTTCATAATAACCCAGTACTTTCAAATGACTTAAATTCTTCTCTAAATAATCCAGTATTTTCTAATGATTTAACTTCTTCTCAAAATAATTATGAAATGTCAAAAAATTTTGTTAAACCAGCCAATCAAGTAACTCTAAGACCCAATCAAGGCAAAATTATTAAACTTAAACCTCTTCATAAAATTAGTAATTCCTTAAACTATTTATTTTGTCCAACATCAAATAAATTATCTTTAAAATTAAATTTCAGTATACATCAACCTGATGCAAACAATGCCATTCTTTTATATGTCCACAACAATACTGATAAAAACATAATAATTAGAAAGAAAACTAAATTAGGATTTATAAAACCCATTTCAGAAGACCAAATTTCAACTCATGACAATACTCAAGCATATCAAGTTAATTCTTTAATTACTCAGGAAATGCTAGAACTTAGAGAAAAAGAACTTACGTCTGATAAATTTAATATTGCCCACTTACCTGATGCTGAGAAAAAACGTGTTCTTAGCCTATTAATGGATAACTCCGCTGTATTTTCTTCGTCTTATGACACTCTTGGCTGCACTGATAAAGTAGTTCCTGAATTTAAATTGCTCCATGACTTTGCACTGCAAACAAAACCCTATCCCATTCCTAAAATAGCCAAAGATTTTGCTCGTAAAGAAATTTCTGATCTCTTAAAGGCAGGAATAATTCAAAACTCTTCCTCTAACTATTGCTTTCCAGTTCTTTTTGTACATAAAAAATCTCTTCCTACTGATGATCCAAGTAAATTAAAATTCCGTATGGTTATTGATTACCGTCTTTTAAATGCAATTACTGTACCATATAAAATTTGTCTTCCTAGAATTAATGAGGTAGTTCAAAACATTTCAGGTAAAAAACTGTATACTGTATTAGACTTAAAATCAGCATTTTTTCAAATTCTTCTGCAGGAAAAGGACAGGGCAAAATTAGCGTTTGCAACTGAGTATGGAAATTTTGAACCTACCAGATTAGCCTTTGGCCTCGTTAATAGTACTTCTTATTTTCACACATTAATTAACGATTGTTTGGACCCATTAAGGGGCAAAAATGTTCAATATTTTCTTGACGATATTATTGTGGCTGCTGATTCTCTAGAGGAAATGTTGTCATGGCTCCAAAAAGTATTTGACAGACTTAAGGAATTTAATTTAACTTTAGACCCAGCAAAATTACAAATTTGTCAACAAGAGATAACTTACCTTGGTTTTAATTTGCATCAAAATGGTCATTCCCCATCACCAGATAATGTAAATAAAATAAATAAATTTCCAAGACCCACTAATGTAAAAGAAGTACAAAGTTTTCTAGGAATGATCAACTATTTTAGACATTTAATTTTCAATTTTGCTGATATTGTCCAACCAATAGTTAATTTGACAAAAAATAATGCTAAATTTTTTTGGAGTAAAGAATGTCAAGATTCCTTCCTGAAAATTCAAAATATTCTCCTCAATAATCCTACAGTTAAGAACTTTGATGAAAATAAAGAGGTATGTTTGGTAACAGATGCGTCGAAAAATGCTACCTGTGGAATTTTGTTACAGCGTCATGACAATCAATTTTATCCCATAGAATTTTATTAAAAAAAAACTTAACAAGGGCGAATCTAATTATCCATCCATTAAAAGAGAATTTTATGCAATTTATTCCTCCATTAAACATTTTCACGAATACTTATATGGTAGGCAATTTAAAATTTTAACTGATGCCAAAGCACTCACCTATCATATGAAATTAGAAAAACAATCTGAAATAATAATTAGATGGATAATGTATCTACAGGGCTTTAATTACAAAATTGATCATATTCCAGGTCTTGTGAACCCCGCAGATTTCCTTTCTCATGTTGTTGACCCCCCTGACAACCCTAACTTAATTGTAAACGCATTAAATATTTTTATTCCCACTAATGACTCCCTAACGACCGAGAATATCCTAAAAGAACAACTTAAAGATGCTAAACTTAAAGATATAAGAGATAAATTAATTGCTAATAAAATGCCTAATTCTTCTTATTCTATAAATCCAGATAACAATTTAATTATGATTGCCAGGAAAAAGCGTAATAGAGTTAATAAATCTAAGAAAATATATATTCCTAAAACTTTAATTAACAGCTGTATTGCTCTGGGACATCAAGTGCATTTTGGGATAAATAAAACAGTAGATACAATTTCAAAACTTTATTTTTGGGATGGTATGGTTAAAGATATACAGAATTTTGTAAATACTTGTGAACAGTGCTTACCTCACAAAAGTAAACAAACAAATACAAAACCTAGTTTTATTTCCAAATCTGATTTAGCACCGGGAGAAATGATTGCTATTGATGTTGTGGGAAAACTTCCTAGATCACATGATGGAAAATTTTTATTTTAACTATAGTTGATCATTATTCACGATTTTTAGAGGCTATTCCACTTGCTAATGTGACATCTCATTCTGTTATTAAATCTCTTAATGATTATTTTTCAAGGTACGGGATACCAAAAGTTTTGTTATCTGATAACGCTAAATATTTCACCTCGAATGAAATTAAACAATTCTTAAAATCATTAAAAATTAATCATAGAAATTCATCCATCTATTACCCGAAATCTAACGGTCTTGTTGAACGAATTAATCGTTCACTTAAAGAGTCAGTTGCATCTCTGTCTGATCAAGTCATTGAATGGTCAGACAGACTTAAATTTTTCGTTCTCCATTATAATAACTCTAAACATGCTGTAACAAATTTTACGCCAGCCAATTTATTCTTAGGTAGGGATTTAAATTTGCCAATCGATACTTTTCAACCGGCCAAAGAGGTTGAAGAACCAAGTATGTATTTAAAAAAATTACAAGATCATATTTCAAAAACTAGAGAATTGGTTAAACAGAATGAGGAAAAATATTTCGCTCAGAATGAAAAATATTTAAAAGGTCGTCCGCCTCCAGTATTAAAGCTTGGTGATGTTGTGCATTTAAAGAATTTAATTCATACTCCTACTTTCATGCCAAAAAATACAGGACCTTTTAAAATTACAGGAGTCTTTAGGGGTCATAATTACCTAATTGAGCATGTTAATGAACCGCTAAATTGTGCTAAATTACATGTTAGCAAATTGATTCTGACTGGACAAACAAAGTAAGGTTTTTCTGCCATTTCTAATATTGTTTCATCCTTTATGTACAATTTTAACTTTTATTATTATTATTCCAAATCATAGTATATGATCCTAACTTCATTTCAATTTTCATTTATTCATTTTTAAATTTAATTTTAAACTCAATAGTGTGACAACTTATCCGGTTTCACCCATTTGATACTAAACGGTTCATGAGGTAGCTTCTTTTGAATTACTCAATGCATATGTGACTAGCTAACTCGTTATGTTTTGAGAAGTATCTTTTAATATTCTTTACGACTTAATTCATTTACAGTATCATTCTTTAATTTAACCTTTTTCAATAACTACCTATTTCAATATAAATCTTACTTAGTTGTCACAAGTCATATTTGACCTTTCAGTATTCTTTTATAAAGGATTGAACTTTATTTTGACTTTTAACCTTACACTTTACTGCTGTTTGTAACTGGATGTGACATTATTTTATAATTTTAATTTAGGATCCTAATTATTAATTTTCTTTAAAGAATATCAATCTATTAAGTTTAATTAAATATTGAGACAAAAAGAAAGAAAGAAATTAAATTAAATTGATTTCATAAATGTTATTTTGATAATCTCTACAATGTGCATGCCTTATGGTTCTAGAAGAGATTTAAATTCTATGTAAAAGATGGAGTTTCTGCTCTAAGCTTTTCTAAAAAAATTTTCAATTTTCTTTAAATTCTGGACCATTACACACAGAGGGTCAACTCGGCTTAGTTTGGGGTGTAAAATTTAGCACAAATTCTGCCCTTCCGACATTCCCTCACGGTATGGTCTCTGGTATAATTTGGAGAATTTTGAAAATTTGTGTGAAATTGTGTCGATGACTTCCATGTATGGTTGTCAACAGGTTGGAATTATTCCTTTTCTTTTCGACACTTGTGCAATTCTTAAGTGATGTCTTCTCTTAAATTTCAATTGCATTATATTTACACACTTATATTGTTATATTTTTAAAATGTATGTTTGTCTCACAATCACATCATTACTTCAGTAGTGTCCTGCTATATGTCATTGACTCTTGCTCAGTTCCATTGTACATAAAGTATAGCAATTTTAATCATGTGCAATAACTCATATTTTTTTTACAATGTGCAATTTCAACTCAGTTATGTATATAGTATATCTCTATCATTCGCTTGTTTATATTGCAATAAGAATTGTAATGGTGTTCACATGGATATTTACGTTTCAATTAAGTAGTAGGATTTTATTAATCTTTCACTCACCCAGAGAAGTGTTTGTATGTTCTATGTATTGTTGTGTATCTGTTTCAACATATTTAGTGTATTGTATTCAGTATTATTTCTATATTCATTTTGTTTTGCATTTGTTTAGTATACTGTAATTGTTTGATTTTTTTTATTGGATTACTTACAGAGAAGTGCATCTCTGAAGATTTTCAAATCGTTTGAGTGCGTCACTTGAACGTTTAGTTTGTTTGTGCATTCAGTTATGCATTATTGAGATCCCAGTATCTCGAACTTTTTTTTTTCATAATTTTTTTTTCTATGGGCTGCAGGTAAATGTTACATTTTCAATATTTCAGATTATTAATTTATCGTCTGCATTATTTCTCTATTTAAATTTAAATATTTAAGTTCAAAAACAACTTTAAAAACGTATTAAGTAAATAAATAAAAAGCATTCTAAATAATTTATATTCCGTTAATAATCCTATAATTAATAATTATTCAAAGTAATAAATATTATAATATGCAATTAAATATAATTCTAATAGTGTACGGATCTTTTAAAATATAAACATTAAGGCATATCGTTCGTTAAAGTAACTTACAATGCTTTTCTTACAATCGCTAACTTCCGAAAATATAAATTAAAAAAGTTATTTAATATTAATTATTTTATTCCAAAACAATTTTTATTGGATGCTACTATTTATTTCTAAGCGATTGCCAAAATTTCATTAATTTTAAACCGTAATTTAGCGAGATATCCGCATTACAAAATTTAATCACTTCTGTCAGTTTTAAAAGACGCGCGATCCATTTTTTTTCCCCGACGCAGTTAGACATTTTTTATCTTTCTTCCTCGCAGAAAAGGACGTCGTGACGTCACTCTATCCTCCATCTTGTTTTGGTATCACGGCGTGATATAGCCGGTACTCAGGAATGCAGGGGGAATGCAACTTCGATTACGATACAAATCGTTATCAATATTTCGATTGTGATGAAAATCGCTATCGTGATGACTCAGATGTGCACGTGCCGGTTGCTGATTGGCGAATTTGAGTTCAGCGTCGGCCCAACGATCTTTTGGGGGGCCATGTGCGCTTCGTCTCTGGGACTTGTCAAGAATGTAAGGAGGAGGACACACGTATGTTTGGGGCTCTAGCCCCAGACTAAGAATTTTTCAGGAAGAAGTAGCATTACTGCATTTTGGAAGCCATTTTTTAGTTTTTGGAGCCAGACGAAGAAATGTTCTTTTCTTTTCAATTTTATGAACTGTAAGCTCTCCCATGTCAATTTTCTGTACTCCCAGCAGCTGAAACTTCATCATCAATTCTACTTTAATGTATTCATTTCTTTGAGATTATTAATAGCCCTCAAAGGATTTGCTTAATAACTGAGTGTCCTTTCCCGTTCGTAAAAAACATCTGCCATGTCGAGCTGAGCTCCACCGATAATGTGCCATCATCAATTCTACAGTTATTGCTTATCGTCATAAATCTTCAATAGTAAAAAATATAATCTCCAGTTTATCTCCGACAACTTCAGTACGGGTCTGCATCTAACCTATTGTGATGACTATTTCAACACTGTGATCCTTTGTGCCTTCATCAATTTTACAGTTATTGCTTATCGTCATAAATCTTCAATAGTAAAAGATATACAATCTCCAGTTTATCTTCAAACTCTCATATACCAATATATTACTAAATACAGGACCTTTAATCTGGACTATGGACATAATACTTCAGACAGTATAAAATTAGTTTATATAGTGAACTCTCAGGTTTGCATCAATTTCAGCTATTTTGAAGGATTGTTACATAGTGCAATATCATGTAAATGTATTTTCCTCTTCACACAAATATGTCGTATTCCTGGCCAGGAAAATTTTAATTTTCTACCAATAACAGTCATTCAAATTATTATGCATGCAGTGCATATAAAATAATTCAATAAAATATGTGTCAACTGTACCTTCAATCTCCGGGTGAGTTATTTTACACTTTTTTTTTTTTCAGCTTCCGTCATTGAATATTTCAAAGGCAACATTTTCTAAATTAATTATTTTGTATATTTAACTTTAATTCTTAATATTTTCATTGGTTGCCAATTCATTTTAATTTTCAGACAACCACTACGGCGATCCACGGCCACACACAAATAAATATAGCAATCATCATCATTTAATCAGAGACCTGAAAAACTAAATATCAAAATCCTTTTCATTTGCAGCATTTCCCATTTTATCCTTACTAAAAAAAATACATATGCTAAGATTTTTATGAAATTTAGCTCCTAAAGTAAAACACAAATGAATGAAATTCAATAATAGCTTCTTGATAGAAATTGTACTGAATTTATAAGTTCATAAAATCTGGCAATGATAAAGCTTTTCCCTTTATGAAAGCATGTGCTGGTAAATTCCATGAAAATGGAACTTATCCATTGAACCCACCTTAAAAGAGAAAAAAAAATCATCATCCAAACAGAAGAAATAGTATAGAAATTTGCCTGTTAAGGTGATACCTGTCTAAAATAGATTTTTTTTCTGCTGCCTAGTGATTCTATTTTCACAGGTTTGATTGTATTAAGTGCAATTTAGATTTGCCAGTGGATTATGAAGTAAGCATCTGCAATTTGAGTCAAAGAGCCAGTCCTATACAATTATGAATCTATGATTGTGACTTAGTTTACGTCCCTCCCTCCTTTATTGAGATAACTTGAAGCAGATTTAAAAACATTAACTATTGCCCCCTCTCCTTTTTTTTAGTGACATTAATCAGGGTACACTGATTTAAATCAGCTTGATTTTAATCAGTTTAATCTGATCATGATTTTAATCACTTGATTAAAAAAATATATATTGATTAAAATCACACAATTACATTTTTTCATTAATAATGTTTAATTGTACTCTAAATCAAAATAATCTTCAAAAGAGTACATGTTATTTAAACAAAACAAACAAAAAATAAAGGTGTATGTTTTCAATATACTCTAAAAATGTTCTTTAATTTTCCATAGCAATCTTCTGCTTGCTTTTCTTTGTAGACATTCATTGGATAGTTGAGGGAATTTATTGAATGCTGTGGTATCCCAGAGTAAATACATACCAAAGAAGAAGTTCCTTCTTTTGACCACTGACCAACAGGCATTACTTACAAACCTATTTTTAAGCACACTTGAAGCAAAGAACTTGAATCCACTATTAAGGCTGTTCTCAAATCCAAAGGGTCAACTTTCTGACATAAGTTTTAATTCATTTTTGTTCGGAAACACATGAAACTAGAAGGTGTTGTTATTCAGAAACTATGTCATCAAACTGCTTTTTCCGTTTTCTTGTAAATGCAATAGATCTTTCAGAAAATACTGTCAAAGTGGGTATTTTGAACTGAACTTCCGAATGAAAGAAGAAAATCCAGTCAATAAGGGGAGAAAAATGCCATGTCACGTGATCAAAATCACTTATAACTCAATAGGTAATTGATCAAAAATAGGAAAACACAGTTCGATTCCAAATCGCTTCTATAGTCAGGCTTTCCAATTTTATATCTTTCCCTTAAAAAATGAATTTGTAAATGTGTCAAAATGTTTTGCGCTTGTTGAGCAGAACAGTTGAGAACAGCCTTAAAAGCTCTTTGCTTGAATTTACTTTTGCATACTGATGTATGTATGTACATATGTAAATAGCAATATTTGTTATAGTACAGGGCAAATTGAAAAATTTAAGACAAAGATGGCAGGTAGGAAAAAGATCCAATATGGCTCCATTTTACAGAAATTGCAACGGTTTCTGGTAAAGCAGGAAAATTAGTTTTTTCTCTAAGTATTAAATCTGCCTTAGCTAAAAATTTCATGATTACATTTCTCAATTTAAAGTAAATAAACTAGAAAACAGGAATTCTGCTTTTTCAGAATTTAGTGTTGCCCCGATGACAAAAAATGTATGTATATAAATATAAATACAGTAAAGTCCCGATTATCTGAGTTAATCAAACTTATACCTTTGGAATGGATCATTTTCTTCTGATGGACTGATGCCTTCCATTATTATGAAACAGTCATTATAAATGAAGTGTTAGGTGATATAGGTGAAAACTGGGAAATTGAGTTAGTAGCCAGTGGCCGGTAGACTCAGTTTCATTAGTGGCCACTTTTTAAAGTTAGTGGCCACTATAATGTTTCAAACTTTCTTGGCATCTAGATAAAACTATAATCGTTGTATATATACATATTTTCTATAAATCAGAGTTTTATACCAGCCAACTATTCATGATAAGAATAGGGACACAGTTGAAATTCAAGAAAATTACTTTAAAACTACAAAATTGTTATCATATTAATTTTTTTAGAACATATTTTTGGATTATTTGTAAATGTTCATAAACACAATTATCAATCAGATACTGTTACTTTCTTTACATAAAAAGTTAGTAATTAAATCTAAATTCCAACAACTAGGTGTATACAAAAAAAAAAAAAAAAAAAAAAAAATCAAACAAAACACAATAAAATGCTATTTCGATTTTAGTTAATAATTAAATGTGTTAACATACCATATACATTACATACAGTTGAAATCTAAGCTGGTGAGTGTATTCCGCAGGATTAAACAGTATCTTTTTCAGAAAAATAATCTAATTGATCAAACACATTGAAGATATTGTAATGTCCTAACACTTTAGGGTCCATTTTTTTTTTAATTTTGAGAACAAAATTACTTTTATTTTAATAATCTTAATCGTAGCTATCCAAATAGATTTACTGATATGATAATAGGTTAAGAGTTTTTGGAGACGTTTGGAAAATCTCATATTACAAGAGGGTTTAACAGATATTACAACTTTATGTTTTTTGTGTTTTACCACACGATTCATTCAGAAAAGTAACCTATATTTTAAATTTAAAGAGTGAATATATGTATAAAATAAATTACTAAATGTCCAAACATAAATGAACTCATAATAAGAAAAGCATAGCCATATACTATCATTACTATGCGTAGATAGTAACAAAAGTCATTTTTAAGACAAAATAATACTTGATGAAAAGATATGCACTATTAGTAGTAAACCAGACCCGGAAGGGTTAAAATCCACTTGCATTTGCATCCAGTGAAAAAAAAAAGGAATAAATTATTTGAAATACATGTGGAATCAAAGCTGATGAATATATTTTGCATAAAACTATATTTCTTGAAAAAATAATCCAACTGAAGAGCGAGCATGGCGAAAAACTGAAATATTGAAAATACAGCTAAATCGCTGCAATCTGCTTGCATCCGGTAGGATAAAGAATTAATCAGTTTGCTAATTAGATGTAATCAAAGTAGAGATGCATATTTCCATGAAAAAAGTTGTATTTCAGTTGGTGATCGATAACAGATTTTTTTATCGCCACTTGGCGAGTGGCGACTATAGTGGCGATCGATGGCCGATATTTTAATCGCCACTTTTACAACTTTAATCGCCACGTGGCGAGTGGCGACCGCTAATTTACACCTATATTAGGTGAAGATGAAAGAGCAGTCATAATAAGTTAGAACTCTGATTTTCTGGTCAGAATGGGAAAAAAAAATGGCCATAATTTTTTTTTGAAAAAAAAAAATATGGCCATTTTTTTTTTCAAAAATATATATATTATGATAAACGGGCCACTGGTAATAATTACATTGATCTAGTTGAGATGTAGGGTCTGTAGCATAATCCTGCCGTGCTTATATTATGATAATCTATCATGAGTGATGGAAGATTATACATTATATGATGTAATGGATGTAGATGCAACAACTTCACCAATTCAATTGAGCAGCTTAATCTTTGTAGACGTTCATCGTTTCTCATTTAAGATGGGTTGCAATCGATTGGTCAAAACAGTGGATATGATTATTAGGAATTTCTCCAGGAGACAAGAAAAGAAGCATTTCTGGTCACAGGTTTTTATTTAATAACATTGAGCGACAGTTCTCACAAAAATAACGATGCAGTTGCCATCAATAAGTTTGATGTATTCAACATCTATAATCGTTAGTAATAATTTTGATTACATCTTAAGTTAAATCTTTAGAAAGAACTACATAATGGCAGACACACACAGCCAGGGGGCAGTTTACACTTCCAAAAATCAGCAAATCCTCCCGGAGAATCGTGTGTAGCCGCTTTTTACTTCCTAAGCGTAGGAATACAAAATTGATGTAGTATGTGCTCTAAACTAATTAAGACGTAAAGATATCACACCATGAAAAGAGAGCTGACAGAGGAGCGGATGATTAAGAAAGTAAAAAGGAAACACTGGAATTAAGCATGGGAAAGGAAATTCTCGGTTGGAATAAAATGGCTATCAAAGAACATTCTAAAATGCGAAAGATTGACAATGGAACATTTAATTTAAGAATACTAAAAGCGTAATAATTAAGTGAATTAGACAAGTGAGATTAAATTAAAGGGAATTTAACAGAGTTAATGATAGAGATTATTTAATAATAAAGATTTAGTGAATATAGAGTAGCAATTTAGAATAGTACAGGGAAATCGCGAAGGAAGATTTAATATTGTAACATATATATATTTTTTTAATTTAAGGATTTTAACATTTTGCGATCCACATTTTAACATTTGTAAATGATACTGAACATTTTTATTTTCAATGTTATGTCTTATTTTGAATATCCTCAGTTATATTAAAATTAAGTTATTCTTTAATTTAGCATATTTTTAATAATGTATCTTAATGTATTTCATAGTTTTTATTTTGTCTTTGGTTTAGGTTCTCATGGTCATATGAAATGTATTTTTGATAAACAGTTACAATCTCAAGATGTAGTTCTTATGTCCCTGTACAAGAGAGTTTTCCCAAAATGGACTTTTGATCCTTATGTGCCTACACCAACAAATGAAATGCACGACAATCACAACATAGAATCTATGATGTAAATATTTTAAATAAAAATTGTTGTTTGTTGAATATGCTTTATCATTACATTTTAGAAAAGATATAAATCTATTCATTGATAGTTGTGTATTAGCTTAGAGCCTGTTAATTTATTTTACCTGTGACACTAAGATAAAGGCTGAAGCAACAAATGTAGTTATACTGTTTATAAATGGCTAGTTATATCTTATTTTGTTACTTCATTTAATATTTCTTTGTTTCACTTCTGTGAAACACACCCGCATAATTCTGGCTTTTCATAATCAAACTGAATTTTTTTTTTTTTTTTTTTTTTTTAGAAACAGAGTGGTCATTATTTCTTTCAAACAATGATCCAGGGCCATAACCAGTGAGCCATGGGGGCTCTGAAAAAGTGGGGAGGCTAACATTTTTTAACACTCTCGCTGCGTAATTAATATTACTTTTTTAAATCAAAATTGATTCAAAAATTGCTCATTTATTTTATTACATATCTGAAATCTACATATATTTTAGAGTTAAAATATGTAAAATTTTTTTGTTTAAATATGGAAGTAGATTTAAAAGATCGCGGAAATCGCGAGTTGCACAAATAATGCTACTTTTATGTTGCCGTGGAAATTGTGGGATGTGCAGCGAGAGAGTCAATCTATATTTCTTATGCAAGTTAAATATAATAAAACTTGTGAAAACGGACCTGTTTATAAAGGAAAGCTTACAAAGCTAACTCGGCTATGAAGAAACCTGTCTATAATGTAACCTGAGGAGAATTTCTGTAATTAATACTGCTCTATTTAAACTTCAGCATCCTCATTCCTCAAACTCTCCTCAGCCTTCTACTCTTTCCAATATTAGCATTGTGTTACCCTTCTTTCCTAAATCAAGCTTTCCCAATGCTAAAATTCTTAGACAATATGACTTCAAAATAATTTTTGCCCCTACCAGTGAGTTTATACTCACCCTCTCCAAACTCAAAGACCCTATTGAATTATCCAATTCATGGGATATCTACCGTATTAATTGCCAGTGTGGCCTTTCCTATATTGGACAATGTTGGCATGATTTCAACATTTTGGATATTTAGAACTATTTTTTTGAAGGAAAAAGATATATATATATATGAATAAGTTTACTGTCGATATCATCTATGTATATATTTATCTAAGTGATTATTTTATCTAATTGATTAATTTTTTAATTCAAGTTTTTTTTTATCTAAGTGATTATTTTATCTAATTGATTAATTTTTTAATTCAAGTTTTTTTTTTCAATGTACAGTATTATTGTTTTTATGTATGCATTTATTAGTACATTATTATTATTTTATTAAGGATGGGTACCAAGAGCATTAAGTATTTTCCCAGGCAAGTGTTTTGCTAAGGGGAAAGCTTAATTGCCAGTTACTATCTGTATGTATGATATTACGATGTAAAGTAAAGAATTGGACAGTTTTGGTACAAAAGAGGGACTTTTATGACCTCATGTTTTATGGGACAGCTGCAGGATCTTCGTGTGGGAGCCCGCGGTCTCGTGGGAAAGTGGGGTTTGAAATATCGGATGTAGGAGGGTCGGAAGGCCCTCTGCATTTCGGGGACCCACTGACCACTGGCCGACACGAAGGCGGGTCCAGACAGCGGCGAGTGGTTGGAGATTTTAATTATGCTGAATATGTTAATTCGCATCCACCACTCAGGGCCGCACATGCAAATTTTTAACAGAGAGAGATTTTCTTTTTCTCGAAAAAAATACAGAGTTACAAAAAGAGTTCCAGAGTGCGGTGGTTATTTTTTTCAAGCCCTTTTTGGCTGATCTGCCCATATTTACTTGCGCTGTCTAAGACGAGCAATATAGTAGTGTTAATTTTTTTTTAAAAAATGATTTAAACATTTTTGCTTTTGGCCCAGACCTGGGTGGAATTTAGTGTAAATAAAACTAAAATTACGGAACACGAATATGTGTGTTGTGGTTCTACAAACAAAAGAAAAGAACTTTTGGATATATATATATAACTGTCAAGTCTACAACTCTAAAAGGATCTTGTGACCCCAATGGGGAAAAAGGTACGATGTTATGGATGTCCTCTTTTCTATTGTGTACCGTTTTAATATCAAATGTTTTGAATTGGGAATAGGGTGCCCAGGAGAACTTGTCAACTTCAATTAATATCCAAATTAGTGGCTTTTTTTTATGAGTTATTATTTTGGATGGTAAAAGTATGAATTATTTAATTGTAACTTAATATAATTTGCCTGTGGTGTAAATAAATGATGTATTATTATTAATTCCCTTCTTTGTTATTATTTGTTAAAGGTCTTGCTAATTACTTATTTTACGTATTTAGAAATTACCTGACTGCTTAATATTATTATTAGACCATATATGTAAAAGCCATAATTAAATTTATCTTGTAGGGTTGGTTTGTCTGAAAATTGGGGAGTTATATTTAGTGGTTTTAATTATATTATATATTTCCCTTCAAACCAATTGGCCATAGGTTAGTTATCTTCTAAACATTTCACAACGCATTGTCTTATTTATTCAAGATAACCTTTTAGGTAAATGACCGTAGGTTATCTATTAACTAACTAGGCTTTTACGATCACCAGGTCCTCTATAATTAGAGGCCCCTATAAGATAGATTTTCTTTTGGATCAAGTAAGTTCGGAGAAAAGGGTGCGCCCAACACTCTTGTTAGCTTGTGTTAGGGAATTTATAGATAAATTAAGATATTCATTAACCTAATTTTTAATAGTTGTCTAGATCTTGCCAGCATGGGCTTCCCCGATACTTAGGTGGTACCGTGATCTCTTCCTTTGGGAACGTGAGGTTATTATTGTTTTATCTTAATTATAATTACATTTTGGGTCAAATTAATTACATTAATAATTTTTTGTATACTTTAGGTATTAAAATTCTAAGGATATTTAGGTCTAAATTATTATGCAGATAATTTCAATTTTTTCATCCTACATATTAAATTTTTTTTTGTTTTGTTCGAATGACAAAGTTCTCCTGTGGACAAAACAAAGATTGGCACAACTTTTATAACAAGGTTCAGTCATGACAAATGATAATATGAGAAAATATATTATTGAAAATTATATATTTACTTTTTATATATGTTTTTCTCAGGTTTAGGAGTTTGTTAAATATATCGAGTTGAATTATAATGAGTAATTGTATATTATACATGTGCATTAAGAAATAATAATAGAGGGGTATTATTATGATAAAAGAAAAAATAAATAAGAAAAAATAAATAAATAAAAAGAAAATAATAAAATTTTTCTATAATTTATCAGTGCAACTGATAGAAAAGGTAGAAATACATAGATGTAAAAAAAAAAAAAAAAAAATATATATATATATATACAGTTATGTGTGGCTGAGATGGTGCACTTGAAGAAAGATTTATATACATTACATTAATTTTTCTTTTCCTCTATTTTTCGGAAGAATTTATTTTTTTTTGGAGTATGCGTTATATGTACTGTGATTAGTTCTCTTATTCCTAAGGGTTTTTCTTTGAATGGTGTGTTTATATTTCTTTACATTTTATATTTGATTTTTCATGGTATTTCATATTATTAATAATTTTTGCAATTGGAAATTTTACACCCAATTTATTTAAAATAATGTTAGCGCATGGGAAATAAGTCTAAAATTAAAAAGCGTACCAGTTCGGAATTTAATAATTTCATTATTGAAGCGCGTACCCGTCTTGCACAGAGTAAGTTAAAAAATTCAACGAATAAAGTAAATATGTCTAAAACGGATACCGAAAAGGCGAATACGGATAATTTATTAAATGTGATTGCACCATATGATGGGAAGAAAGAATGTAATATACATTATTTTATTCAGGAGTTCGATAGAGCTGCCGTCCAGACGAACTTTTCTAATGAAGTGAAATTAATAATTTTACGCTCAAAATTTGTCGGAACGGCACGTGAAAGGTTGCAAACGGATGTAGAACTAAATTCGGAAACCGATTATGCGAAATTTAAAGAAAAAGCGATCCAAACCTTTGACACAAAAAAAACATTCGGTGAATCACATAATGATTTTTCAAAGATTCAACAAAAACCAGCGGAGAGTATGTCGGATTATATTGTGAGATTTAATCTGGTAGCTGCGAAATTTTTTGACATTTCGGGTCTTTCTAACAAGGCAGATGCGCGGAAATTATTTGATTTGATGAAATTACACCGATTCTTAGAATCTATCAAACCGGATATTGCTTTGGAAATAAGAAAGAGAGCGATTGATCAGTATAAGGAAGCAACCGAAATTGCCCTAACAGTGGAAGAGGCGTTTTTGTCGGTTAAGTTTGAGGAATTAAATGCGATAGGTACAAGTACAACAACTGAATTTTGCGAATCATTATTAAGAAAAAATGAAAAACAAGAAAAGGAATTAAATCAGTTGAGAGCTGAATTGGAAAAATTAAAATGTAAGCCAACAGAAAAATGGCAAAATAATTCACGAAATAATACGAGGTATTGTAATATATGTAATTTAAGAAATCATGATACGGAAGAATGTCGTTATAATGTAAATAATAAAAGAGAGTATCGGAATAATGATTATCAACAGAATTTTCCAACACATGGACAAAATATGCAGGGATTTACAAGCTCTAATAATGAGTCTCGGAATTTTCAGGGGTACGGAAGTGTAGGTAATTGGAATTTTCCTCCACCCCCTCTTCCTCCTTCATTGCCAATGGGTCAAAATTATCAGTATAATTATGTCCCACAGGGACAGCCTTCAGGTTATGGTAATTATGGTGTGGGAAATATTCATCCTAATTATAACTATGGGCAGAATTTTCCGAATGGGCAGGGGTATCACCCACAAAATCAAGGTCAAATAAATCCCCAGGAAAATTATAGGAATGTGAATAATGCGAATCGCGATAATAGTACATCAAATAAAACAGAGGGACGTAAGATAACGGGAAATAAGCAACGTTCGGGAAACATATAAGGGGATCTGGGGATACTAAGAATGAGGAGCAGGAATCGGTCCTCAGATCCCAAAATACGAAGGTTATAGCGAGTGTTAGTGATAAAGAAATGGAAAATGTACCAATTATTAATTTTGATATTAAAGGAATAAAAGTTTCAGCTCTTTTAGATACGGGCGGAGCAGTGTCTTTAATTTCAGCCAGTTTATTTGAAAAAATAAAAGAAAATAATGTAAAATTTAAATATTTGGGCCATAGGATTAGAATACAATCTTTTAGCGGTACATCAATTCCATTTACACATTGTATACAATTGTCATTTAAATTACAGAATGCATTTACTTCTGGCACATTTTATGTAACAGAAAATAATTTTAAGGCATCTTATAATATGTTGTTGGGATATGATTATTTAAAAACAAATCAAATGGTGATTGACATAGAAAAAAAAATGTTGAAATTTAAAAATGCGAAAATTCCACTCAATCATAATGATAACAAATTACCAGTGCAGGACATAAATATTATAATTACTGAAGAAGTAGAAAATGTAGTTACTAAAAAGGAGAGTAAGAGAAACAAAATATGGGTAAAATCAGTGCACAAAATTTATATTGCTGCAGGGCAAGAAAAAATAGCTACTTTACTATGTCCTGATTTTATAGAAGAAAACAGTATGGTACTTTTTGAGCCAGATATTCATAATTTGGGCATTAAATGTTATAACTCGGTACACGAAATATCTCAGAACAGAATTATTAATGTAATAATTAAGAATATTTCGGATAAGAAAATTATTCTACAGAAGGGTACAAAATTTGGGAATTTAATTTTAGACATTGATTTTGGAACGGATGAAGTGCCTGAAAATATTATAGACGGTAAGGTACATGAGATTAATACTTTAAGTATTGAGGAAGTTCGTAAATTGAGGGAAACAGAAATTTCACCGGAAGATTTTGATCTTGCGCATCTTCCCAAAGAACTACAGGAAAAGATGGAGAACCTTTTGATGCAACATTTACATGCATTTTCGAAATCTTACAAATCGTTAGGTCAGACATCCTTAGTCACCCCCCAAATCAAATTGGCGCACAATCATGCTATACAGTCTAAACCTTATAAGATTCCTCATACAGTGCGAGAATATGCACAAGCAGAGATAAGAAAGTTGTTGGAGGCAAATATTATTGAGAAAAGCAAATCTTCGTACGCGTTTCCGGTATTATTTGTAAAAAAGAAGACTGCGGAGAACCAGGAGTTAAAATATCGTTTAGCTTGTGATTATAGATTACTAAATGCAATATTAGAAGGATATGCTTATCCGATACCTGATATTCGTGAATTGTTGCAGAAAATTAGCGGAAAAAAATATTATACAGTCCTGGACCTCCGCAGTGCATTTTTCCAAATAAATTTACAACCACAAGACAGGGAAAAATTAGCATTTATAACGGAATTTGGCAAGTTTCAGCCAGTGAGAATGAATTTTGGCTTGAAGGTCAGTCCAACTACTTTCGCAGAATTAATGGACTTAGTTTTAGGCGACTTCAATAAAGAGGAAGTCACATATTTTATAGACGATGTCCTTATTGCGGCGAATTCGGTGGAAAGAATGCTAACTCTAATTGCAGAGGTCTTAAAAAAATTGATTGACAACAATTTAACAATAGAGCCACGAAAGATGCAAATATGCAAACATGAAATTGAATTCTTAGGTTTTAGGGTTCATGAAAACAGTTATTCTCCTTCGAAAAAGAATATTGAAAAAATTCAAAATTTGGCAAGACCTAAAAACAAAAAGGGTGTCAAATCTCTTTTAGGAATGGCCAATTACTTTAGATCGTTAATACATAAATATTCGGAAATTGTAGATCCATTAGTTCAAATGACCAAAGAAAAAGTAAAATTTAATTGGAACGAAGAGGCGGAAAAAGCATTTTTGGCCATTCAAGAAGCTATTTTACATAATCCAACTTTAAAAGCGCCAAATTTCAACAAGGAATTTTTTTTAATTACGGACGCATCTAAGACAGCACTTTCTGCAATCTTAGCACAGAAACAGGGAGAGGATTATGTACCGATTGAATTTTACGGACGAAAATTAAAGGATTCTGAGAAAAAATATCCTAGTATAAAGTACGAATTACTAGCGATTCATGATGCTTGTGTTTATTTTGAAAATTTTCTTTTGGGAAAAAAATTTACAATACTCACTGATTCTAAAGCTTTGACTGATCATCTTAAGTTAGAAAAACAGAGCGATATCATAGCAAGGTGGATAATGAGGTTAGGGAATTTTGATTTTGAGATAGGATTTATTCCTGGCGAAGAGAACCCGGCAGATTTCGTCTCAAGAAATATAAATAATATAACGGCTTTAAATGAACTTCAAAATGATTTATTTAAAGTTAATTCTAATCTTTCAGAAGAAAAGATAAGAGAGGCTCAAAATGATGATCCAAAACTTAAATTAATTATTCAGAAAATTGAAAATGGTAAACCAAATCGCCAGACTAAGAAATTTGAGCTAAAGGACAACAAAGTACTAATATTGAAGCAACGGTATAAAGATAAACCACTGCTGATAGCTCCTAATAAATTAATATTTGAAATAATTCAAGAGGCTCACAAGGCACATTTTGGTTTTCCCAAAACATATGAATTAGTGAAAACAAGATTTTACTGGTTTGGGATGTATAGGGATGTAAAAAATTATTGTGCAGCTTGCATACCTTGTAACAAAAATAAGCAGCATAAAATGATTAAGATTCCCTTACAGAAAGTGGAGAAAGATCATATAATAGGCTCAGTGGTGCATACGGATATTGTGGGCAAACTACCACAGACCTTAAAAAAACACTGTTTTATCTTGACGATCATTGACGTTGCGTCAAGATTTTTACAGGCAATACCATTGCGTAATGTAGAGACACAAACGATACTAAATGCACTCACAAATTACATTAGTACATTTGGCCTCTTTCGAGAATTAATTGTGGATAACGCGAAATATTTTCGGGGAACCCTTTTTAAAGAATTTATGACAGCAATGGGGGTGAACCTCCACTTTTGCTCTACTTATAAACCTTCCTCGAATGGAATTCTTGAAGTGACTCACAAAGAGTTAAAGTCTTCGATTAGTGCAATGGCAAGAACAACAACGGAATGGGATATAAGGTTGCCGTTCTTTACTCTGTCGCATAATACTTCGATGCACAGAGCTTTAGGATACCGTCCTGATAAGCTGTTTTTCGCTAGAGAAACGGCCAACCATTTTACAGCTCTAGAGGAGCCGGATATGTTATGTACACAACAGTTTGTTCAAAAACGTATTGCACATATGAAAGAAGTTTATAAAACTGCACTCGCAAACCAAGAACGAATGGCGAAAGAATATGTGGGCAAAGATTTTGAAAAAGTTGTGAAATTGGAAATTGGGGATCAAGTATACTTAAAAAATGTTGGACGCCCATTGGCGTTACATCCTAAGTTCGACGGTCCTTATGAAGTTGTAAAGGTGGCAAGACGCAATAATTATATTTTGAAACATATACTCGAACCTAATAAAAAAAAGATTCAACGCCATATTACTCACATGTGGAAGCCAAGTGCTAAATTTAAATTACCTCAAACGAACGACAACGATGAGGAAAGTACGGAAGAAGTGTAAAAATATTTTAAATTTTCTTCATTTTTATGTTTTTTTTAGAAGTAGAGGTTGATCTAACTAAAGTATTACACAAAAAAAAAAAGACGGGCGGGAGCTGAATTGTTCTGGTGTATCTACTAGTGTGTATGTTTAGTGTATATAGTGTGTTTAGTAACATAATTCAAAGTTTACTTGTTATTTTTCTGTTTATGATGATAAATATGTCACCGAATTGTTCTTTTGTATCTACTAGTGTTTAAGTTTAATGTATATAGGATATTTAGTCAGATAATTCGAAATAGGTTTCTATTTTTTGTTCTTTAGGGTGATAAACAGGCCACCGAATTGTGCTTCTGTATCTACTAGTGTTTAAGTTAGTATATGTAGTGTAGTGATTCACATGGCCTAAGAGGTGCTTTATATTTTTGAGGTTTAGGGTTATAAACTTGTTATTGAATTGTTTTTATGTATCTACTAGTGTGTAAGTTTTAATATATATAGTATATTAATCTAGGTAGTTTAACAGTTGCGAGGGTGATAAACATATCACTTAAAGGTTCTTATTCAAATATTAATTTTTATATCTAAGGGCATATATTGATATAAGAAAAGTGTCTTTTCTTTGCATATTTCGGTTATTTATAGTATATTAAAGCATGTAAAATAGTAAAATAGGTAGAATATGTAGCAAAATACATATATATAAATAGTAGACAAATGCTCACAAGCATAGGATGGTGTGTTTTTTTTCCCCCTCTTTCTCTCTCACTCTGGTGCACTGTAACAGTCTGGGAGTACGTTTTGGGAGAATGGTAATTACTAGGTTCCAGTCTATTAATAATATACATAGAGCGGATTTATCACTAAGTGAAGAGAAAAAAAAGGAAGAGGGAGAACTTATAATATACATTGTTTTGCTTAGGCATACTAGGTTGTAAATAGCGATGATTTTTGATGTTCTCTGGAATTTTAGTTAGTATTTTAAACTTTTTGTAATTACGATTCCTGCGGAATATATTTTAGTTAGTTGCACCTTTAACCAAGTGGTTAAAATAGTGGCTAGATAGTTTTAGGTAAAAGGTTCAAGCAAAGAACATACTTCATTTTATTATTTTTTATTATTATTTAGTTAAGCAAATTTCTAGTAGAAATAGTTTAATGAGGAAAATGGTATAAATCCATAAATAAAGTGGAAAAAAAATTATAAACATAGTAGATCTATGATTTTTGACTAATTTTTGATATATTACTGTAAAATATAAAAATTTAATATTTCACTTTTATAATATTTACAATACTTGGAATAATGGTATTATCAATGAATAATTAAAAAAAAAAATAGTAATAATAAAAATTGGGAAAGTTACTGTATTATTGGGGTATAATTACTATTGTTGGGGGGGGGGGGGTAAGTTATATGGGTGGTAAATGGATATACATGACTAAAATGTTTTTTTTTCCCAAATTGGCCATATGAAAAAAAAAAAAAAATATATTTTTTTTGGTTGTGGTGGATTTTAAAGTAGGGCTCTGAACACTGGTTTTGTAACTACTAGTCATTAGACAAATGGATACATGTAAAAAGCATGTGGTACGCCTCTAAGTTAACCTTTTGCGGGCTACACACCACTGTTTTAGGTCCTAATAAAATCCGGTGGACTCTAATTTTTAAAAAAAAAAAAGGGATATTTTTTTTAATATAAATGGGGGGGGGGGTCTACAAGATAATAAATAGGGAACGCTACAACACTTTAACAAGAATAAATAATTATTTTTATATACACACATATATATATATATATTCGGAATTCAAGTTAAAACACAGAGGGAATACATAAAACAACTTTTTTTTTTTTTTCCTCTCTCTTACACAAATAAAGTAATAAATACAATTTATATAACATAAGCAAAAGTATGTGCATAGGGTCACTCCGTACGGATAAGTAAGTAAGGAATGTAATAGGTAATAACTCGCTGTCAGTTAGTTTCTGTTTACCACGCAAAAAGTGCGCGCGCAGGGCAGGAAAGACATTCAGAGAAGGGATTGTTTTTCTCTCGTGGAGAACTCCCCATCCTCTTTTTGGAGCATCAGTTCACGATCTCTCTTTACAGAAACGAGAGAAGGAATTCGGGTTCAGAGAAAGGGGAGGATGAAGGGGGAGTGAATAACTACTCAATATTTTTACTGTTTGGTTCATGACAGCGGGATTTTTGGAAAAGGGGATTTTCAAAATTTCTATGGGAACTGCACACATAGATAAAAAAATGTTGCAGGATAAATTTTTGGGGATGCATAATTAAAAGGGATTTGCACTTTTTAAAGGGGGGTGGTGGTATTTAAACAACACCTAAATTAATAAGGATATTAGGATAACTGTGGAAGATGGATTAACAGCAGAGTAGGGTATATTTTATAAATAATTATTAATATAAAACTGGGCAGAGCCAAAGATAAATATGTATATACATTTTTTTTTGGTTTTGGCAACTTCTTTTGGGGATGTACTTTTTTTTTTCTTCCCAAGAAAAGTAAATATATAACAAGGGTATTTACGGTTCCAGTTATTTTACAAACGATTCGAATGAAATGGATACATTATATTTATAGAAATAAAATCTTAATCAAATAAACTGATAAGCAGTAAAAACAAAAAAAAAAGAAAATCAGTAGGTTTGGAAAAGGGCTCCCTATGCACACACATCAATATATAAGATTCAAATTCATATTGTATTTAAATACAAAACAGATAGTATTGTGCAAAAAAAAAAAAATAAAAAAATAAAAATAAAAATAAAAATAGTAAATTAGAGACAAACATCTGCTTCACCTTGCCTGAAAACATTTTATCACATTTCATATATATATAAAGAATTGTCATGCAGAGGCATGCGGTTTAAAATCAGATAAATAAACAGATAAAAAACTGTCATGCAGAGTACGTGCAGTAAGAAATTAAATAAATAAAAATAAATTGACCAGCAGGCATTCGGTTGGAAGTTTAAATGTTGTGGCCTCTCTAGCGGACACATAGTTTTAAACATACTGGCATCAAGAAAATTCAATTGGATTTTCCCCCCCTTTTATGAATAATAAAATAATGAAGACTTTTTTTTTCTTCTAAATTTGATTTTAAATTCTGGTGTCAGTCTTGCATTTCATCTTTTCGGAATACAGATTGCTTGACACCGAAAAGAAATAATTTAAGATTTAAGTGTGCGAAAAAAAAAAAAAAAAAATAATAATGAATAAATAATTAAGATTAATACTATTTATACCTTATGTATATATATATATATATTCTACTAGTATAAATAGAAAAACAATTCATATTGTCCTAAGTAAGTATTTTTATTAATAAATGCTAGTTATGGTGTGTAGAAGGTAGCGGTTACACCCCAAGGGCAATGTTTACTACAGGTCACGAAAAGTTAAAGGGTCAAATGTAAATAAACAGTCGCCTAGCGCCATCTATGTGCATTTCAGAGAAACATGCAAAATGTATTCAAAGACAGGCATGCAGAAATGGTAATTTTATCTTACCGGTTTTCGCTCTCTGTAGAAATCCTGGATTCAGTCAGGAGGGTTCGCCACATTGCGACCGCCAGATGTAATTTTTTAACCAGGAGCAACAATTTTTTTTTTCTTCTTCTTGTTCACTGAAATAACCCGCATAGTATTAGCATAGTACATAAAAAGACATTACGTATAGATGTATAGGACATTTAAACGGTATTGGGTTAGAAAATATCTTTAACAAAGTAAGATAAAATAAATTAAAGTAGAGGATAATTTTTTTTTTCTCGTCTTTTCGTTAGTCAAAATTTACATTTTTAAAAAGGAAGGACTATTATCAGATTTAAACAATTTAATCCCGTCAAGTGTGGTGCATACTGGATGGTAAAAAATTCATTAACGAATGTAGGTTGCAATTAAATTAATAAGAATTTTTATCTATTGTATATCTTTTTTTTATTTTTTAGTATGTATTAAATTTGAAATAATACAAATTAATTAAATAAATATAACAAAATAAATTTCATAATACAAGTAAATACGCAAAAAGAAAAACAAAATTAATTATTATTATTTTCTTTTTCTCTCTCTACGGACTCTTTTGGTATATATATATTTTTTAGTTACGAGGCAATACAGCTTTTTTTTGTTTTTTTTTTTAAGTAACATAAAAAATCTACACGTAAGAGAAAATATAGAGTACATAAAAGGGTTTACCAGGGGTATCAGAACTGGGAGAGCTAGGTTAAAATGAAAAGAAAATGTATTATTGAACACTGTAGGTTAAAAAAAAAAAAAAAAAAAAAAAAAAAAAAAAAAAAAAAATCTATTTATAATTTTTGTTTTCTCTTGCGGAATAATAATTAAATCATTATTTAAATTAATTTTTACTTACATTTTTGTGTGGAGAGCAGAAAGAGGGCTGATCAGCTTCCAGGCATTGATATTCTCTGCAGGCGGAGAATTATTTGTAGCCGGCCGGCATTGTGTGGAGGAGGATCATGTCTTTCTTCAGGGTTCCCCTGTAAAAATATAGATTGGGTGCAGGTATTAGGGTATTGTATTTAAAAAAATAAGGGTTTCCACATACAACAACAAAAAAAAAAAAGAAAGAAAGAAAGAAAAAACATTCGTGGTTTTAATTCAATTTTAAGAGTATCAGTTGAAAACGATATTTATATATTTTAGATAAGAGTATTCGTAGAGTTATTATTGATAATTTTTTTCCTTGTTTTCTTTTTTTTTTCTCTCGGGGTGAATACAAAATTAATTGTTTAGGATATTTTAATATAAAGTACACAGAACCCGTTTATTCTGCAATATACTGTAAATTCGAAGGCGCGGTTCAACTTTATTAGTTACGAATTAAGTTTCGTCTTATACAGGTGTCAGTAAAAGTGAGGGATTCCAATGAACAGGAATAACATTTTTGGATGTTATATTTTAAGAAAGTATATCGAGTTTTTCTTAGCACGTTTCATAGGTCTAAATGGAACTAACATTTATAGGGGAGACAGTAATCAAATAAGGATATCAGATGCTGTTTGTAAGAAAACAGGCTACAGTTCCGTACGGGAGGAAGTGAAACTGGTTTCGTGGAATGTCATTGATGCAGCAAAATGGCTACTAGGCTTCCGTATTTGCATTACAAACACTTGTATTATAGTTAATTATTATAGTAAATAGTACGAAAAGAAATTGTTTTTGTTGCGTAGGCGGTGTATAGGGTGCAGATTAAGGAATACGGAGATGTAATGTAAAGATAATACATGTATTACAGGGATTAATAGAAGTAATTGTTACTTACTTTGCAAACGGAATATCCACGCCTCTCTCTTAAGGGTCACTCCAGCACCAGCTCGTACTAGACTTGGTTTGGCATTAAGGGGTGACCTTCGGCCGCTCTGGAATTATCACTTTCCAGCCTGTTTCGATACATTATAATGGGCGATTCTAAGTGTTATCGATGGCAGGTAACGGGTAGCTGGAAAAGTGGATATTTTTTTTTCTTCTTTCTCCTCTTTTGTTGACGCTATTAGAAATTGTAATTTTACGATAGCTTGTATTGCACTGTTTGCTAGGGTGTTTAAAGTACCTATTGAGGAAAAGGGAGTAGTGAAGCGGTGAATGAGTGGAAACAATTCACTTATTTATATGAAAGAAAAGAATAAATAGAAGAAGAGTGTTTGAGTAATTTATTTAAAATAAAGTAACATGATAGTACTTACACTCATAATTTGTAATTTCAGATAAAGGATTCAGTCACAAAATAATATGAAATACTGTTTTTTTTTCTTTTCTGCTTTCTTTTGTTTTTAAATTTCTACTATCTCTATCTCCTTCTCTGGGTGGAAGTGCTGTTTTTTTTTTTTTTTTTTTTGTTTTTTTTAAGCCTGAGACTGAGTTTCTTATATTTGAGAGAATATTAATAGTTATTTGGTTAACTTTTAATTAGAGGGTACGTTTAGAGAATCACGTAATTTACTGAATGAAAGTATCGAATTTACTATATGAGAATCAATTTTAGATATTGTGGTTGCATAGTTTTAAAAATATATGTGTGTTGTAAACTATAAAGGTAGTGAAATAATTGTAAAAAAAAAAAAAGTATTTGAAAAATGTAAGAATATGTATTGATATATTTGCTTGTTTGGTAGTTAAATGATTATTCGGTGTAAAAAGTTATGTTGGTAAATATGTTTCATTGTGTGTTATAAACCTTTCTTAATATGGATATTTAAATGTTGTACTTATGTAGTCATGAACTGAATACTTGCTTTGTGTAAAAAAGTGTGCTAAACTTTGTGGATCAGTATTTAAACTCTTTGGCATAATTAATTAGGTTCCTAATTTTGGGATTTTATCTTTTATGATTAACTTTTTGTTTTCTCTTCTAAATTGGTACACATATATACAATTTTTGGGAACATTCAGGGACTGTACCTTCATCACAGAGAGACAGAACTCATGCAGTATGCGGCTGTGATGGTTATGGGGAACACTGCTTTAGGGACCGTATACAAATCTGCATAAAACCGTGGACAGAATAAGAAGGAATATTCATCTTATGTACAATGTACAATTTAGGGTACAGGCATATGTTAATGAACTATACAGATAACATCAGCGTGTATTTGATAATGAACATTCCTATCTCTGCACGGACTTCACAGAGTTTTGAACACTACGGAAGAGGTGAATCAGGGAGCATAGAGGAGATGCCCCAGTGCCTTACAGATCTGCAACGTCCAGCCGTTGGAGAGGCTTTCGGTGTTTGATAAGGACATCGGTCCACTTGAAAGATGTTATAGTTCCTGTACATGGACTTTCAAGTGCTTTGTGTTGGGGGGGAAGTAATGTTGGCATGATTTCAACATTTTGGATATTTAGAACTATTTTTTTGAAGGAAAAAGATATATATATATATGAATAAGTTTACTGTCGATATCATCTATGTATATATTTATCTAAGTGATTATTTTATCTAATTGATTAATTTTTTAATTCAAGTTTTTTTTTTCAATGTACAGTATTATTGTTTTTATGTATGCATTTATTAGTACATTATTATTATTTTATTAAGGATGGGTACCAAGAGCATTAAGTATTTTCCCAGGCAAGTGTTTTGCTAAGGGGAAAGCTTAATTGCCAGTTACTATCTGTATGTATGATATTACGATGTAAAGTAAAGAATTGGACAGTTTTGGTACAAAAGAGGGACTTTTATGACCTCATGTTTTATGGGACAGCTGCAGGATCTTCGTGTGGGAGCCCGCGGTCTCGTGGGAAAGTGGGGTTTGAAATATCGGATGTAGGAGGGTCGGAAGGCCCTCTGCATTTCGGGGACCCACTGACCACTGGCCGACACGAAGGCGGGTCCAGACAGCGGCGAGTGGTTGGAGATTTTAATTATGCTGAATATGTTAATTCGCATCCACCACTCAGGGCCGCACATGCAAATTTTTAACAGAGAGAGATTTTCTTTTTCTCGAAAAAAATACAGAGTTACAAAAAGAGTTCCAGAGTGCGGTGGTTATTTTTTTCAAGCCCTTTTTGGCTGATCTGCCCATATTTACTTGCGCTGTCTAAGACGAGCAATATAGTAGTGTTAATTTTTTTTAAAAAAATGATTTAAACATTTTTGCTTTTGGCCCAGACCTGGGTGGAATTTAGTGTAAATAAAACTAAAATTACGGAACACGAATATGTGTGTTGTGGTTCTACAAACAAAAAAAAAGAACTTTTGGATATATATATATAACTGTCAAGTCTACAACTCTAAAAGGATCTTGTGACCCCAATGGGGAAAAAGGTACGATGTTATGGATGTCCTCTTTTCTATTGTGTACCGTTTTAATATCAAATGTTTTGAATTGGGAATAGGGTGCCCAGGAGAACTTGTCAACTTCAATTAATATCCAAATTAGTGGCTTTTTTTTATGAGTTATTATTTTGGATGGTAAAAGTATGAATTATTTAATTGTAACTTAATATAATTTGCCTGTGGTGTAAATAAATGATGTATTATTATTAATTCCCTTCTTTGTTATTATTTGTTAAAGGTCTTGCTAATTACTTATTTTACGTATTTAGAAATTACCTGACTGCTTAATATTATTATTAGACCATATATGTAAAAGCCATAATTAAATTTATCTTGTAGGGTTGGTTTGTCTGAAAATTGGGGAGTTATATTTAGTGGTTTTAATTATATTATATATTTCCCTTCAAACCAATTGGCCATAGGTTAGTTATCTTCTAAACATTTCACAACGCATTGTCTTATTTATTCAAGATAACCTTTTAGGTAAATGACCGTAGGTTATCTATTAACTAACTAGGCTTTTACGATCACCAGGTCCTCTATAATTAGAGGCCCCTATAAGATAGATTTTCTTTTGGATCAAGTAAGTTCGGAGAAAAGGGTGCGCCCAACACTCTTGTTAGCTTGTGTTAGGGAATTTATAGATAAATTAAGATATTCATTAACCTAATTTTTAATAGTTGTCTAGATCTTGCCAGCAGACAAACCAAACACTGCTTAAAATTTCGTATCAAAGAACATCAACAATATATTAAAAAACAAGAAATCAATAAATCCTCTATTGCAAAACATTGCTGGGAGATGAATCATACTTTTGACTTCAATTAGGTTAAAATAATCTCTAAACCTACTTCTATACATGAACTTAACTTCCTTGAAGCATTTCATATTTATAAAAATTTTAAAAATATTGTTAATTGTGAATTCGCTATTCCCCCATTATCAGATTGTTGGTACATAAAAACTTCTTTCTCTTCTTTTTTTCCTCACTACTTCTGTTCCATTTCCCATCTATATTCCTATTGGCTGTTACCTGCAATCCTCTGTTTCCCTATTGGTCAATAAACCTTTAACTTGAATCCCCACCTCTCCTATATATGTGAGCAAATTTCTGTCATTCTTAGCACTGAGGAAGGTATGCTATATGCTACCGAAACTGGTATGCTTAAAATTAAAAAAAAAGTTTTGATGATTTAACGTTTTTTTACGCTTCTATAATGCATTTAAAAGTACTTTTTTTTTCCCAATACGATGGTATAAAAATCGAAAATATGCGATGCTTAGAAGTTTAAAAAATTACTATAGAGTATTTAATTGTACTGCTTTGTTTTATGGCTGGCTTCTGTAAGGTAACGTTATTTTTTGGAGAAGACACAAAATAAGTTGGGAGAAAGAAATAGCATACCATACCGGGGGCTAATAAAACAGAAGTTATTGTAGATGCATATTTTTTTTTTTTTTAAATTCATTAGTGACCTATGAGGTTAGAAATGTTGAAGACCACTACACTAGAGGATACATGCTACATAGCAGTGGCACCAACTTATATGAGGCCCGAGCCCACCCAATTTCCATTATTCTCTTTCGTTTCTTATTTATTTTTCAATCTCCAAAAGAAAAAAAAAAATCCATAACATTCTCAAAATTATTTTGTTTGAAAATATGGTAAATATAGCAGTAACAGACACACCGGAGCCTAGAGTCCCGCACTCCTCTTAAAAGATGTTAAATTAATTTTCTCTCAAAATAGAATTTTCTTCTTATTTAAAAGCGAGTATCAAAGGGTGAAGTTTGTTAATCTCCTTAGTGAGTATAAGGCAACAACCATTTATGTTAATGCTTTTTAATATTCATAAAGCACATAAGTGACAGAAATGTGTTGCTCAAAGGGTGTGTTTTAAGAACAGGTGAACTATCATCAGCAGTTAGATTGTCATCATTACATCTATTTTGAATCACCCAGTATAGTTTATGTAAATAGTAGAATTAATACAAGTATTTCAACGTATTTGCAATCGATGTCCATTGTGTTATTTTTTTAGTTATTTGCTTTTAATTTGTCATATTCACAGTATAATCATAAAAAGTTTATGAGAATATATTTTAATAAAAAAACAACTTTATATTCTACTCAAAAGTTTTTAACTTGACTTTTCATGACTTGAAATATCATATTTTACCATACTTTAACACAAAACAAAATATCATGTAATTTTACTTTAAAATGGCTGAGTACACCTAATACTTTTCAAAAGTTGGCGCCACTGCTATTCCATTTGAGAAGAAGGGTTATTACTTTTAACAGCGTAGAATTCTGTTCTGGTCGCTGTAATGTTGCAGAAAATCAAACTTTTAGTAAAACACTGAGTTTTCCTACTAATTGCAACAAATGAAACTCTTCAATCTTGTATGAATTAAACAGTGCAAATATTTATATTTTAACACCTTCAGAACTAGTGTCCCTTACACAAATTTTATTTGGTTGGCACCACTTATTTTTAAACAGTTACTTTCACTTACAAAATTACAAAAATGCTCTAGATGAATAAAACAAATATTATATTTCATTATTACAGATACAAAAAACAAATTTTGTATGCACCTTTTGAAGATGTATATATGCACAGAGTTGTATAATATAGATGCACGCCATGCACAGAAAATTTTCTGCAAAATTCAGAACTTTGTGGAAAATTTTTCAGGAAAAAAAACTTATTTTTTGTTCTTGTAATTTTTTTTTTTTTTTTAAATACCGAAAAATATTCCCCAATTTTATGTACGATTTATTTATTGTTTGCCAGGGGTGAGTCTGTTCCTAATTTTCCAGAAATTTAAGGCATTCGGTTCCGAAAATTTAAAAAAATGGACCATCAGTCTGAAATTTCAGACATAAAATAATATCACTGAAAAATATTACGAATTTCAACAAATGGCTGCTGAAAAAAAAAACAATTTCGTCAATCGTTCGCAGAAAAAAAATCACCATTTTCGTGAAAGCATCGTGGGGAAAACGCAAATTTGCTCAAAGGACTGCGGAAAAAACATGAATTTCTTCAATGGATTGTGAAAAAAATAGAATTTTGCCAAAAAAACTGTAAATTTCGTCAAAGGAACACATGAAAAAACGAATTTCATAAAAACATAGTGAAAAAAGACCGAATTTTGTCAAAGGATCGTGAAAAAAATGCAAATTTCATAAAAGAATCGCGGAAAAACTAATTTCGTCAAAGGATTGCGAAAAAACATGAATTTCGTCAAAAGATTGCAGAAAAAAATGCAAATTTCGTCTAAGAATCGCAGAATAAAACTAATTTTGTCAAAGTGCCACGGAAGAGGCGTGAATTTTGTCAAAAGATTGCGAAAAAACACAATTTTGTCAAAGGACCATGAAAAAAAATACACGAATTTTTTCAAAGGATAGTGAAAAAAAAGAAAATTTCATCAAAGGAGCGTAGGGAAAAAAAAAAAAAAACAAATTTCGTAAAAGCATAGCAGAAAAAGCGCAAATTTTGTCAAATGATTGCAAAAAAATGCTAATTTCGTCAAAGCGCCATGGAAAATATGCGAATTTCGTCAAAAGATCACGAAAAAACACAAATTTCAGCTAAAGATTGCAGAAAAAATGTGAATTTTGGCAAAGGATCGCAGAAAGAAACGGGAATTTTCTCAAAGGATCTCGAAAAAAAAAAAAAACGGTAATTTCATCAAAGGATCGCAGAAAAAAACGGGAATTTCTTCAAAGGATCGCAGAAAAAAACTGGAATTTTCGTAAAAGAGCTAAAACTCATAGGTCTCTTTAATGATGATGCCTATGAATGGATCTCTCAAAATGTGATCCGGTTGTTTCAGAAGAATGACACATTATTTCTGTGAACAGAGTGACTGGCATTTTGTGTGAAGAGGTCACGATATTAAGGATTGGGCTGCTTCTAAATACATTGACAAAATAATTGATAAGTATTCTTTTAGCTTTATTATTTTTTAACTAAAATAATTATTCCTTAATATTAGTAATTTTATTAATTAATTTTTAATTTAAATGGCAATTATTTTAAAACTATTGTTTTTAATTCATATCATCAAAATAATATAATACATTATTTCATTAAATTAATTTGCAGAAAGTTTTTGGCCCAATATTTATGTGCACAGAAAGTTTTTGGTTTTATAAAAGTCTGTATATGTACCCCTAGTCCTGAAGGGGTTAAATGCTAAAACAACTTCAAATGCTTTCTTTGACTTACTACTTTGAATTCAGAAATCTCTTATAGTTCACTCAAAATCAAGTGAGAGATAGAATAAAAATAAAAGTTGCCAATTTGTACCAAAGAGTTTTTCACTTATTTGGCAATTTTATAAAAATGCATAATTAAATATTTGTTCTCAATAAAAAAAGAAAAATTTGTTGACAAATATTTAATGTTTAAAATTTAATTTATCAGATTAGTAATTTTATTTAATTGACACATTAATTATACAAATTAATCATTTATTGATTTTTTAATTAACTTTTCATCAAAACATTTCTAATTTCTCTTATTGCAGTTTTAGGATTAAATTTTAACATCTTTTTATAAGTTTTAAAAACATTTCTTCCTTAGCTTTGTTAAAATGCAATCTCTTTTGCATCATTTTTGTTATTTATTTATATATATATTTTTTTGAAGGATTTAATTTTTTTTTTTTTTTTTTTTTTTTTTTTGCTTTATCAATTTTAAAGAAACAAATATAGATTAAAATAAGAGAAAACAGACAATATTCATTTTTGGCAAAGCAGTGACCATAGTTTTGGCAACAATCAATGCTTGGCAGCGTTGGTTGTAGCCAATACATTATAAAAGCCGCCAATTTATATATGTGCTTTCATTTATTTTTTTCATCTCTCTTAATTTTGAAAAGACTATATCCATGATAGAAAAATAGGTTCAGTTAAGTATTATAACATATATTTACACATATCTTTTCACAATAAGAAGACACAAATCTAGATGTAGGAAACTTTTTCAGTTTTGTAATGAAAACACAATGGTGTAAAAAACATTGATTATTCCCGTTATCGGATTATGTTAAAAGGATGGTAAAGCAATAGAATTTCTGTATCTTTAGTATTTTTTCAATCATGTTGACAGAATAACATAGAATCTAGAATTAAGTATTAATGCAAGCAACTACAAAATAACAGGATACAAAAACAATTTTATTTCAATAAATAAAAAATATATACATATATTTTATAATCTCAAAGTGTTTATTGAGATTATAAATTAATTAAAATTCTTTTTTTAAACACTTTAAAAATTGTGTTCATTTACAGATTCAGTATCATCGTACACTAGAAGGTGCTCTTCTGAAAGCATTAAAGTGTTCCATATACTGCTGGACAGTATCGACAGTTGTGTATATCTCATTCATTTTCCCTTGGAGATACTGAGAAGGACATTGCACACTATTTCCCATAAATCCCTGAAGTAATTCTCTCATTAAATCCCAGCAAGCAACAGGAATAACACATGGAGTATACTCAACCTGTAACAAAAATATTTTGCATATCAATGTTTGGTTTACAGCCATGACTAAGACTTTTTATTGGTGGGGGAGAGAAACTTAAATTGCAAAGTCAAATTTCAGTATATGCCAACTTACCACAGTTAGAAAATGTAATATAGTTCTTATTTGTTAAAAGTTTAATAATATTCCTGATTAAAATAGCAATTAAAGCCTTTGTGCAGGAATATTAAAAAGCAGTAAACCAACGTTTAAAATGCACAAATAATGCGTCAAAAGCAGCAAACAGCTGTTTCGAATCTACAGCGAGATTCTTCTTCAGTGCAAGATAGGGAAAAAAGGGAACAGCGTGCTAGAAAAAGCAAGGCTGAGCAAAATGACAGACAGAGACGCGCTGGCTTATTATACCCTCTGCGGGTAGCGAAAGCGCCAGAAACAACCAATGAGAGAGAAGCAGTGGAAACGAACACCTCACTTGTCCACCCAGTTGTTTCCACTGCTTCTCTCTCATTGGTTGTTTCTGGCACTTTCACTACCCACATAGGGTATACTATAAAGCAGCGCGTCTCTGTCTATCATTTTGCTCAGCCTTGCTTTTTCTAGCACGCTGTTCCCTTTTTTCCCTATCTTGCACTGAAGAAGAATCTCGCTGCAGATTCAAAACAGCTGTTTGCTGCTTTTCACGCATTATTTGTGCATTTTAAACGTTGGTTTACTGCTTTTTAATATTCCTGATTAGTTTTGTAATTTTTGCCATCTATCAGAAATAGAAAATATATATTATATTTTTTATTAAAGTTTTAAACAAATTTGCCAACTAAGTTTGTAAATTTGCCAAGTGTAATAACATTTGTGAATGTTTGGAGGGGAGGCTCCCCCCCTGTCCCCTCGCTAGTGAGGCCCCTTCCTGTTTACAGCACATAATGAAATTGCTATTCATACCAAAAAACTAGTCATTGGGGGTAACCGTAACACTTACCCATCATGGATATGCATAATATAAAATATGAAAATAAAACATGTGTAAACTATTTATAAAATGCATTGCAATTCCAAAATAAAATTTAAATGTATGTTTAAATATTTTTAATACATTGTAATGCTCTATTACTGAATTGAGGGTACTACTTGATTATCCCGTCGAATTATTTTGATAAATTATATAAATCGCCAAACTACTCGCAAAATGATACAAACTAGCCGCCCTTGGCAACCCGTTTGGTCTCCCTTAAAATTTATGTTTGGGAAAGCATGCTAAGCATTGTATCATGTTACTTTTATTCATAATTTAATTTACTTGGAGCCCCTTAAATTTAATTAATATAATCCCTTAAGCTAATATTAGTTTTTGTTGCATTAAAATATCTCAATTTGTTGATTTTCTATAAGCAAGTAGGTTTACAACTCTATGGGAATTTGGCAAAATATTAGAGATATCGCAAAGTTGGCAACAAACTCGGCGGCATTTGGCGACAGAACAGATATATAGATTGGCATTTTAAATAACAAAAGAACAAATAAATTAGTAAAAGATTAATAAAATACAAATAAAACGTCACATTAAAAATCACTTGATGGCACAACAAACAAATGTAACATGTTTGATGTCAAGTGAATGTGACATTTACGATAAGCCATTATTGGCCTTTAATCTGATAGTTTGGCGATAGCTTTTTGGTTGACGGGATAATCGAGTAGTACCGAATTGTGTAAAAGAAACATCCTTATAACTCCAAAAATGATAATCATATTAACTAACAGTTTACTGCATCGGATTAAGAGTCTCATTTCCAATTAAAATGTATCTTTGCATTGAAATTTGAATGAAATACAGGGTGATGAAAAATTGGATTACAAATATCTCGGCAACTAATTATCTGATTAACTTCATTCTTTATGCAAAAATTATGTTTTTTTTTATTGTCTTTTATATTCACTCCTTTAAATAAACAATTTCGAAAATTTTTGTATTCCTTTTATCACAACGAATATTTCAAGAGTTCGAAAAGAATACTTCTGGATAAGCGAGGTTACTGATATTCAATAGGATTCTTCCCATTATTACATACTAAGTACACACCAAATTTCAAGTCTCTATCTCAATTTGTTCGGGAGGTAGAGCATTTACAGACACACACATAGACGTCAATTTTTTTTTTCTAAAAATATGTTTTTCGGAATCTTGAGTATCTGAAACGTGTAAATCTGTCAAAAATTTTTTTTTTAAATTTCTAAAATGATTACAAGAATTACCCTATACTATGTATGATGGGTAAGTAATAAATAAAATAGCCATAAAACGCAGATAATATAACTCCAGAAATCTATTAACACATATCCAGCATTTTTCTGGAGTTATTTTACCTATTTTTTATGAATACAGTAGCCTTCCTAAAATCAGCATATCATCACAGATGTAAAAAACGAAATTTTCAGTTCAGATGCAAGGAAAAAATTGCAGAATTTTTTAGTTTTATATCAATCTGTATGTACTTTGACATGTAATTCTCAAAAATATAACTAAACTCATGGTTTTTCATGAAGAAAGTATAAATTTTTTTTCTGAAAAAAAAAAAAAAAAAATCAAGATATTATTGATATCACTTGTAATCACAATCTTTTTTACCAAATATACTTATGTATTAATCAAGCTTTTTTGGTTATTAAGACTTAACTAAACCTGAATTTAAACTTCCTTACTTTATGATTTTGAATAATTCAAGAAAAATGTATCTCATCTTTATTATTCATATTTAATTATACATTATTATTTACTTGACCTTTACTTTTAATAATTTAATCATTTTTAAAATATCTTACTTTTTATTATTACACAAACCTGTGATGGTTGCGTTGTTTAACTTTTGATAATTGATTTGTATGTATTTTTTAGCATTGAACCAGAAAATGACCTTCATTTTTAACCATCATGTCAGGATTTTTTGCAAATCGTAAATTTTAATGGTAAAAAGTAAAAAAATAGAGGACATCTGATACTGAAAGATACGGGAAATGGTCGTCTTTCTTAACTTTTGATAACTGGTTTATACATATATTTTAGCGCTTAATTCGAAAATGACCTACTTTTTTAATAGTCGGGATTTTTTTTAAATCATAAATTTCAAACTCAAAAAATAGCAAAATTCTGATACTATAAAATAGAGGTGATGGTTGTGTTTTTTAAATTTTGATAATTGATTTTTATGTACTTTTTAGCCCTAAATCCGAAAATAGCCTTAATTTTTAATCATCACGTCAGAATTTTTCACAAATGGTAAATTTCAAAGTTTAAAAGTAAAAATTTTGCTAAAAATCCTGACGTGATGATAAAAAATGAAGGTCATTTTCGGATTCAGCGCTACAAATTACATAAGAATCAATTATCAAAAGCTAAGCAAAGCAATATGACACAACCCAAATTTTGCACGCTTTTGTTACTTTAGTTTATTACTTTACTTAATTATTTTAATATTTTACTATATTGCAAGCATTTATTATAATTTCGATTGCATTCAAATTACTGTTTAAAAATGTAAACAAAGAAATGACCGAAAATCCACACAACCTCTGCGGATTTGAGGGAATCTACTGTATAATTACACATTTCCATTATCTGTGATTTACTCTGCATAGCTGATTCACATATCAGATCAGATGTCATAGTCATTAGGTTTCTGGGTGAATTATGTGTCTGCCTGGTTTGTCCAGAATGGCTCAGTTGGTAGAGCTTTTGGCAGCTTCAGCCAAAGGTCCCTGCTTTGAATCCTGGCCTGGACACTTTTTTGCTCAGTTTGGAAAAATTACAACTTTAATTATTCATGAATAAAATAACATTTTATTTTCACATTTAAAACTTTTGTATTTTGCTATCCAATGACACAGGAGATCACATTCTTACAGAAGAATAATTCTATGAGAAAAATTTTATTTTTTGAAAGTATCTGTTAAAAAAAGGTGCAAAGTCTTTTGTAAATTAACTGTGTAGTTCACTTTAAGGCATGTTTTCTTATGACTATCTGGATAGAGAATTTTAAATTGTAGGTGTGATAAACACTGACGTATATAATTATGCAAAGTCTGAAATTCCTAATCTGTGTTTTTCCTCTTTTGAAAAAGGAAAATTGTCTACCAAAGTGGCAACCTAAATAAAAATTTCAAACGCCCGCTTTTTCACATTTAGCTACCATGCATGGCCAGTGACAACTACTAGTTTAACAAGTTGGAAATTGCTCGTCAAACGTGGCAAATGAGGTGCGTTCGTACTATAATTAGTTTTATAAATATTTTTTGCACCGCATATTGTACTGAATGTATATTTTAGTGTACTTTATAACTGAATAGCAATTTCATTTTGTTCGAAAGGCTGTAACATCATTAAAATACACTTAAAATAAATTTTTCCCATTGGCCGTAATGTAACAGAAAACTCTTGACTGTCCTGGTAATTAAGTTATACATCCGATTTTCATAAAATTGGAAATCACTTGACAACATTTTGAAACAATTATATATTTAAAATTTTAGACCATTTGGAAGGCCGTAACATCATTAAAATGCACTTGCAATAATTTTTCCCCATTGGCCGTAATGTAACGGAAAACTTTTGACTGTCCCTGTAATTAAACTATGCATCCTACTGTTATAAAATTTGAAATGACTTGACAAAATTATGCAACAATTATATATGTATAATTTCAGATAATTTGGAAGGCTGTAACATCATTAGAATGCACTTGCAATAATTTATTCCCATTGGCCGTAATGTAACGGAAAACTTTTGACTGTCCCTGTAATTAAACTATGCATGCTATTTTCATAAAATTTGAAATGACTCAACAAAATTATGCATCAATTGTATATTTAAAATTTCAGACCATTCAGAAGGCTGTAACGTCATAATGCACTTGCAATAATTTATTCCCATTGGCCGTAATGTAACGGAAAACTTTTGACTGTCCCTGTAATTAAAGTATGCATCCGATTTTCATAAAATTTGAAATGACTCGACAAAATTTCGCAACAATTATATATTTAAAATTTCAGACCACTCAGTTGGTTAGTTTTTGCTCTGTTATATGCGGACAGACGGACTGAACGACGACTATAGGTGCTACGTATTTATATAATTACGAACACACCTAAAAACTGAAGTGAGATATGTATGTGAAGATTTGGGATTTAACTTCTTGCTGCTGCATTTAGAACAAAGTGTAAACAACCTTGAGTGAATCAACTTCAGTTAAGGCTCTTGCACCAATGCAACAGGTTTGTGTGCAAAGCCACCATAAGCTACTTGAAATTTGATAGTCATGTAGCAGCTAACAGTTATATCAAGATGACTCTGTTACCTGATCTCTGTGATGGATGACTGCCTGAAATTGTTGGGTGGTCATTCTGTATTTTAATTTATAAAACCATGGAGCTATACTTTGTGATTTAAATAAAAACTAGATTAATTTTAACACAATTATTCTAATTCTGGTCTCAGGCCAGATTCTATAATCAATAAGGTTAGCTGTGTGAATTAGATCCACCAGATTCGTCCGGGATAGCTCAGACAGTAGAGCGTTGGTGGCTTCAGCCAAGAGATCCCTGGTTCAAGTCCTGCTCTGGACATTTTTCGCCCAGTTGAAAATTTATATCTCATATAAAATATAAATAAAAACTGTTCGATTTGAATAAAATAAAATCTGATTGCAATGTGTTTTCTTTATTTTTTCTCTTAGTGTAAAGCTTAAAACACAGTGTGTGTGTGTAACATTTACCCCGGAAGCAGAAAGTTCGAGACGGGAAACGGGCGTCGCAGATTTTCATTATTCTTTTTCATCGAACCTTTATTTTATTTCATATTTTGTTTAGCTCTTTATTACTTAATACAAAAAGTTAAGATTATTATTAATAAAATTTTATAAAATGCCCAAAAACGCTACAGGTAAGTGATTGTTTGATTAATTGACGCGTCAGTTGTAAAAATATTTTACCTGCAGATTATTTTTTGCCTCTGAAGTATCTGTCGCAGACACTTGGAGAAATTTCTGCTACTGGGACATTTACTGACATTAAAAAACTCAACATAATGAAATGATTATCAAAGTGCATAACAATGGAGGAATGAACTTCAATAAATCAGTTACTGAAAAGAGAAAATAATGCATTACCTCTACTAATATTCCTCTAAAACTGGGACCAATAGACACACTTCCAAGTTTAATAATGAAATCTTGAACTTCATAACGTGGTCCTTTGGACTCAATTTTTGTAGCTTTTTTAGGAATATATATACCACCCATTTTTGACATAAGCATGTCGAAATGTAGATCAGCCATTAAACAAGTCCCTGTGTCGAGTAGAGCAAAAGTTGTTACTGGATGCTCAGAATCATGAATTATGTTAATAGCTCTGTTGAGGTCTGAAATAAAAGAAATAACGATAAAGATAAGTACTGACACACTAATACTAAAATTAATTTAAAGAAAGAATCTCACTAATCACTTACGGTCAAATCTTGATTATGTTTCCCATATCAACTTTTAAGTAATTTTGATTTTCCTTTTTCATTCCCATATATAAGATCCCCCCCCCAACCCAAACTTTCAGTTGTGTAAAAAATTCATTTAAAAATTCCACAAATTGACTTTTTCGCAGCTTTCCACTTTTTATTATTTATTTTTTTTATAATTTTATCAATGAAGACGTAATTTATATCATTATTTAATTATTGTTTCAAAAAAGTTATAAATAGAGCAAAAAAAAAAAAAAAAAAAAAAAAAAAAAGAATTTGTTTAAAAATATTTAAATTGTGTGTTTTAGGGAGGGGGAAAAAGCAAAAAAAAAAAAAAAAAAAAAAAAAAGAAAAGAAAAAAAAAAATAGGGCAATTTCTTTTGTGGAGCAGGGTTTATTTAGATGATTATTTAATTTATTGTTACAAACAAATCACAAATAGAGCAGAAAAAATTAAAGAAATTTAAAGGTGTTAACTTCATGAGGTGAGGGGGAGTGAGGAAAAGGAAAGAAACAAATTTTGGGATGCAGGGATACTAATATAGGTGAAAATTTATTCTCATATTGTTACTAATAGAACAGGCATGTCAAACATCTGATCCACAGGCCACATTTGGTCTGCCGAAAACTTCTCTGTGACCCTCCAAACATTTCACATGTGTTTGATTCTGTTGTTCAAACATGCATGCAGGAAATAAAGTTTGTGACAACACACTTCCACTAATTTAGTAATAAGTCAAACATCAGAAAGCATAATATACGAATTGTACATAGACAGATCTAACTCAGTTTTAAATTAAGTTTAAATTTAAGTTAGTAAATTCAGTTTTAAAGGATTTCAGATGAAAAGATAAACAATTTGAAAGCAATAAAGCACAGGATCTTGAAACTGAAAATTTAAAAAATGTTTAATTTTTCTTATAAATTTTTATATGGTTTAATGTCAAAATTATTTTATTTACTGCTTAATTAGAGTTTACGTCACATTAAGAAATAATATTCAGTCATTATTAAATACTAAGAAATTTGGCTGAATCCCAATACAGCCGAGACACTTGGCATTGTTCAATTTGGCAAGGCGATAAATGGATCTTTGTTGTTACCAGTTCGTTTCTTAAATTCTTTCCACGCCTACAGTTGTGTGATCTTGAATTTGGATTGGTTGAATGGGATTGGTTCATTTCTTGTGTATTAGATGGCTACGCCTACCTTTGACAACTCAACTCTGCATGTTTTGTAATTTTTGTAGAACGAGGTGTCGAAGAAAGATGTTTTGTCTCGCGTTTTGTAATTGTAAAATTAAATGACGGTAAGGTAAGAGTTTGTTATTGTTAATATTTTCTGCTGTTTTTAGTTGTAAAATTTGAAAGTTAAAGTACCTGTGTAATTTAGTTTGAAATTGTGAGTATTTGTTCATTTTTTTTTGCTGGAAAGTTAAATGAAGTTTATTGACGATTAGAAATGTACGAAATTATGGCAATTCAACATTTTATAGAGTTGGTTTTCAAGAAAGAAGATGTTTGTTAAGGTATGTTAATAATTTTATGTATTTTTTATTATAGTGTTTTATATTAGCCGTTTATTGTATATTTCTCATGTATGCTGACCTTACGAGTTTCGTACATTTTGATATTGCTACACATTGAGAATTGCTGAATTTTGATATTGCTATGCAGAGAGAATTGCGGAATTTTGAGATTGCTAGATAGCAAGAACTGCTGAATTTTGAGATTGCTACACACCGAGAACTGCTGGTGACAGTGATGTTTTTTTTTCGGTTAATGGACGCGAAGCGTTCATACATGTTTCCTGATTGCCGCTTTAACAAGTTTCCTGCGTTTTTCAGATTGCTGCAGAACTAGGTTGCTGTATTCAGTGATATATATATATATATATTTTTTTATGGACCCGAAGTGTTTATACTTCTTTAAATTAGAAATGAATTGTTCAATGTTTACTATAATATAGGCACGTACTTACAATACTAAATGACACCATGATTTTTTCTGAAAGTTGTTGAGAAATGAAAATTTTAATCATTACATCGTTACTCTGATTTGAAAAGGTACTTTAAAAATTTCACATTTTCAATAAACTTATGTTGAAATCGTTTGTTTTATTTTGAATCTCATAAAAATCAGCTTTCCTGTGTTTTCTAATACGTCGTCATTTATAAATGTTGAATTTCCCATGATTCCAGGGTGATGACGTAGTAAAAAACAGTCTGGAAGCATTCAGGAAAGTGGACCAATCACGTTAGTTTTCAGGTTACCGCATTTTAGATTGGCGTATGTGGGGTATGTGGTGCTTGTCAGAAAAGTCGCCAAATGGGGTGTCTCGGCTGTTTTGGGAATCTGCCAGAAATTTATTAAAACTGTATGAAATGTGATAATTATGGAGGATTAAAATAAAAAAATATAAACAAATTTTAATAAAGTTAAAATAAATAAACTCCCCTCTACTTTTAAATGAGTATTTTTGAAAGAAATGTGAATTCTCTTTTTTTTTGTACAACAAAATTCCTAAAAACATTACTAGGCTCTTCAGTTGCTTCATACTAGTTGAACATGTGGATTTATGATTTGAGCTCAGCAATTATATTTTTATTATTTAGCTTTGTAAATGTATCATTGAGGATAATCTCGGCTTGATATTACCTTTATTATTATTATTTTTTTTTCATTTTCACTGTTACATTCACACTCACATACATCTCAAAATTTGCAAAAATTATGTTATAGCTAGTATCATTATACAAGTATAAAGAAAATGATTAATTGAAGATGAACATCACAAATTCCAAAGAAAAATTATATTTCAAAGAAAACTGAAATTTCATTACTGGTAAGTAGAAATTTTGTTTCAGTTTTCAAAGAATATAACACTAAAAAGCATCATAGCATGAAGTATAAAGAAAAAGCTTTGGAAAGATAAAGTGGTACATTTGAAACTGATACTTCATAAACAAACACAGTGTATTCACCAAAACTATTGAAAATAATGCAGTTTCATTAAAAAATTAGTCATTATCTTTATTACATTCATTTGCATGCAAATCGAAACATTCACAATGAAGAAGAAATGATGTCCAGAGTAATTAAAGAAATTAAAATAAGTATCATTTCTATAAAGATTGATGATATAGCAGGGAATTTTAGGAATCAATTGAAATCTATAATTTCAATATTTGATGCCTATTAGATTGCAATTCATGAATTCCAGATACAATGAATTCCACTGAGCAAATGGTCTTTTTTCTTAGACATGATGTGAACTTAAAAATAAATGGGGAGCTTCTGGAAATTATGGCTATGCTCAGTGCAATAAATGATTTTTTTAATCACTTCTGAAAGTTTCGACTGAATATAATTTGTTTGTAGTTTCAAAAGTAACTTTACATTGCAAATAATAGTGCTCCAGTCATGTCTGATGTTATAAAACGAGCAATTACAAAATGAAAAGATTAAATGAAAAAATCAGGGCAACACATTTTAGTATAACTTTTATTATATTTAAATGCCAAATATGTGCTTAAAAACTTAACTAAAACAGTCAATTATATTCGTCCACGAACGACCTCTCAATCGTTGCCAAGCTTGTAAATATCTTGGAACTATGTATATCGTATTGGAGATAAACAAATCTATCTCAAATACAACCTCAGATCTAAACAAATATTTGATGGTTTTCCTCTTTTAATATTTTATTTGTTAACTTTGAACTGCTCGAAGATATATTTTTTTTATTAAATGGACAAAGTAGAAATGTGTATCATTAGAAAAGCACCAATGGGCAAAGAACTAACTCTTACTCACAGATTTCTGTTGATATTATAAATCTCCTTAGTAAAGTTAAACTTAGGTCAAATTTCATAATGTTTCCATGTTATTTATCAGCATTAACATTTCCAAATAGAATTAACATTTTTACAGAAATTAAAGAAGTTGAAATTTTTGCATGTGAAAATTGCTATCACTGCGCCCCTTTCTGGGGAATATCCCATTTTCTACTGGGACATGACAGCCATAGCCAAAAACATATATATGAAATTTGGTTCAATTTTACGCATAACTTCATACACTTTTCGATGATACAAAGAGGACACACACACACACGGACAGACAGACATTTTGTAAAAGCATGTTTTTGGGGATCTCTGACCCCTAAAACAGGAAGTTGAAATTTTTTTTTATTACAATGCCTTCTTCTATCATAGAGAGAAGAAAGCGCAATGTAGAAGATTTTAATCAAAACAATATTCACCTCATCATATGAAATACAGCATAGGACCCATTATCCAAAAATTTTAAATCCGGGGAAAAAAATTATTTGAAAATTTTCTAAATGTGTAAATTTTTACTATAATTTTGGAATTTCTGAAATTTTTCAGATTCCTAGTTTTTAGTCCATTGTGTTTCAATGCGTAACCACTAAAATATGTTACCTCAGTGGTGGGAGAACATGGTATTCTCCCCCCCCCCTTCCCCAGAAATTAGAAAAAAATATTTTTTCTCTCAAATTTTAGTATATGATATTAATTTATATTACGATTTGTTAAAAGAAAATCATCAGATTTTTCACCAGGGGTGATTCTGTTCCGAATATTTTGAAAATTAAAAAAAATTAGTCTTCAGTCCGAAAATTCGGACATAAAAAATATCGCGAATTTCGACAAATGGACGCAGAAAAAAATCAATTATGTCAATCGTTCGCAGAAAAAATCATCAATTTCGTCAAAGAATGGCAGACAAAAATGCTAATCAAAGGATCGCAAAAAAAAAAAAAAAATGCAAATTCCTTTCAAAGCGTGAATTTCATCAAAGGATCGTGACAAAAAAAAAAAAAACACATTTGGTCAAAGGATCGCAGATAAAAAACACAAACTTCAGGAGGTCCCTAAATCCAAAAAATTCCAAAATCCGGAAAGCCTTCGGTCCCGAAGATTCTGGATAATAGATCCTGTACTGTAACAAAAAAGAACATTTTAATGAATTTAAATCCAGAGAAAACTGATTTACTACTTTATTTAAATAATAAAGCAAAAGTATTATCAACTTACTAATGTGAGGAGCAGCATAATATGTTTCACATTCAACACAAAATGTGCCATTTTTAACAGCTCCCAATGTTTCCAAGCGTTTTTGCAGTAATTCTGCAGCCTGCTGCCCACTTTTTCCTTCAGGTATAGGAAACTGGTGAATGCTAAAAGATACCATAAGCATTTATGGATTTTTTCTTTTTTAATTGTGGTGCAGTAGTAATAAAAGTGGTACTACTTGCGGATTCGCCCAGAGCCCGCCATCTTGTTTCTTTGTTGATCATCGCCGATTTTAAATTTCTTGATTTGAATTTCTTTATTTATTTTTGTTGTTAAATTAAGCATAAAGTGGTTATAAATGACCAACAAAGAAACAAGATGGCGGACACCGGTGAATTTGCAAGTTGTTCAATAAAAGTAAGGCACAGATGTCATAATGGCGCGATTGTTTTCCGACGCAAATTTGGTGAAAACATCAACAGCATAAACAACAACTTCTGGGTTAGCATATCAAGTAAAATAACGACACTTTGTCACCAGTTAAGTACACGTTGCGTATATGACATTGGCGTCAGAAAAATATCACGCCAATAGGTATGACATCTGTGCCAAAAGTAAATTACACAATATGAAATATATTCAAATACCAATCATACAAAAAATCTTTTAAAAAGAATAAACAGTTTATATATTAATCATGCACCATTTACAGACCTGCCAACTGCTACGAAAAAATTGTAGTTGCTACGATTTGGACCTATAAACTATGATGCTACGAAAATCGATCTTAAACTACGATTTTTTGTAAAAACACAAACGCTTTTTTTGTTTCTAGTTGCGATTTTTATCCCGCGCAGCATATTTTTCAGAAGTGATTATGTTCAGAAATTTCCAAAGTTTCAAAGTATTCATTTCCGAAAGTTTTTAAAAACTGGTCATTAGTCAGAAAATTCGGACATTAAAAAATGCTTATGGGGGAAAAATCTAGACTGCAAAACAAACTTCTTAACATAAAACCCTCTTTATGTATATTAACCACGATTGAATTGTGTTTCTGTAAATATTTATACAGGAATTCCCTTCCTTAGAAACAGGGATGCTATTTTACGAATTTCTGGAGGGGGGGGGAAGGTGGTTCTTTGAGAGGCAAGGTTTGAAATAGTGTGCAAAATCTCACGATTTGCACACGGAAAAGGAAAGTCCTGCATAATGAAAAATACTGTGCAGTATTACCCCCTGCAAATTCTTCCACAGACCTATTATTGTTTTGCGAGTATATTTTGAAATTTCTTGGAAGTCCGCAATTTTTTTTAATGGAATTTCTCCAAATTAATTCGTGAATCGATCACGGAAAAAAATGAGAATTTCTTCAAATGATCGTGTAAAAAAATATTGGGTATTTCGTCAAAGATCTCAGAATACAAATAGTGATTATCTTCAATTGGTCGCTGAATAAAATCTCTAATTTCGTTAAGAGTTCAGAAAGAAATTGCAAATTTCGTCAAAGATCTCAGAATACAAATAGTGATTATCTTCAATTGGTCGCTGAATAAAATCTCTAATTCCGTTAAGAGTTCAGAAAGAAATTGCAAATTTCGTCAAAAGGTCGCGGAAACGAGTAGTGAATTTTGTTAATTGGTTGCGAAAAGATATTTTGCCGATCGGTTGCGATAAACTATCGCGAATTTCGACAAATGACCGTGTAAAAGAATCAATTTCGTCAATTGGTCGCAGAAGAAAATAAATTTCGTCAAAGGATCGTGGTAAAACCGTGAATTTTGTCAAAATGTTGCACAAAGAAAACGCGAATTTCGTCAAAAGATCAGTAAGAAAATGCAAATTTCATGGAAAGAAAACACTAATTTCGTCAAAGGATTGTGGTAAAAAACGCAAAATTCGTTAAAAGATCGCGGTAAAAAATGGAAATTTCGTCAAAAGTTCGTGGTAAAAAGTGCGGTTTTCAACAAAGAATAGTGATGAAAAAAAATGAGAAGTACGATTGTAGGAAAAAAAATTGCGAATATCTTGAAAAGATCAGGGGAAAAAAATTGCGAATGTTATAAAAATTTACTGCACTGGGCTAAAAAACTGGAACCAGGCTCCTTTTACAAATGTAAAAAAAAGCTTCGAAACGAGAAGAAACTGTAAAAATTGTATAAAAATTTTCTGAGGAAAAAATTTACTGTATTGAGTTCAAAGACTGAAACCCTATTCCTTTTACGAATGTCATAAGATGGCTGCGAAACACAAAAAACCAACCAACCAACCTCCAGATTAATTTTAATTTTGTGTGCTACGATTTCTCATTTTCAAAGGTTGGCAGGTCTGCATTTACTACAAACCATAATTATTCATCAGGGAAAATTTTTTTTAATGCAAAGTGATATATGAAGTAATGAGGACGTTTTATTTCAAGAGACAAACAGTTTCCGAAAATCAAATTGGCAAAATTAAGAAGAAATGAAATATTGAAAATAAAAAACAAAAACCACACACACACAATATTTTATTAACAACTAGCTTAATTTAAAAAGTACATTTACAGTATACTACAATACAGTTACTGAAACACATTATATTTCCTTTTTAACATCATTTTTCTGCTTCTTGAATGATTGATGTAATTGAATTTGCAGAATGAAATAAACACTTCACAATAATCAATCAAATAAGCAAAGGCTTATTAGCACACATGTATCTATCTATAGTTTTTATTGAGCTGTATGTAAGTGTATATATAAATGTAAGTTATTTGGCCCTGTTTTAAATTTCAAATATGTTTGTTTATTAAATATTAGTGATGATTAAAATATAATGCAATAATACGTACCTCACAACACCCATACTTTATAAGTAACGTAAATATAAATAATAGCTACTATATACAAACGTGTACATACAAATAATCAATATACACACGATTTGAAACTAATACAAACACACATCAGGAAAAATAAATAAACTTAGGCTTGAGCCGTTCTCGACTAAAGTGAATGACTCATTCTTTTGATTTACCTGGATCTCTTCTGTTCACGAATGACGCCCGGGTCGCGCGCGTGCACTCAGGAGACAGGAACATGGAGTCGAATTTTATCATAGAAAGTTAAGTACGTTCGTGACGAGGGGTCTCTCAATGGGGTGTAATCTCGTACAACCGTTCCTGTAATCAGTGAAATCATACTGTAATCAAGTCTTAATCATCCGTAATCATGTCATCACATGTAATCGGTGGTAATCAATGAAATCTTAACGTAATCACATGTAATCAATATAATCAAGTGTAATCAAGTGTAATCTCGAATTAAAAATCTCGAGAAAAATCTATTTTGTCGCCATTCTGCGAGCCATTCTGTCTTCTTCCTCTCGCTGTCTTCAGTTTAGACGGAAGTTGGGGAAGGCGGAAGGCAAAAGCAGAAATGAGAAATACCCTCGGAAATGGCAGAAAAGCGAGCTCACAGATGAGGAAAGAGATAAGCCAGATAAGAAAGTAGTCTGTGTGTGTGTGGGGGGGGGGCTTTCTCAAGAATTTGTATTTGATTTTATTCAGAGAACGTTTAGCGGTCGGCATGGGGCCATCGTAATGGAGGGAAACTTTCAAACTGGTCGGCCCGGCAGCATTAGGAGATATTTTTAACGGGCGAGCTGGGGCAACAACAACAAAGAAAAAAAACCCGCGGGTTATCGAACCCGATTTAAAAATTTAAACGAAACCGATAAAATATGAATAATTTTCAATGGATATGACCAGTGTTGGGGCAGAATCTGATTACAGAGTAATGAAATTATTGATTAAATTAAAATACATTATAATCACCTCATAATGCAATTGATTAACACGCAGAGCTCTGAAAAGTAATTTCAATTTAAGCTTTTGAATTGTATAACCCGATAATTGTGTAAAGGATTACAAATCAATTCTTATTTAACATTTTAAGATTTAATTAGATTAATTTTAATCGATTACGTGCGGATTTCGATTACTCTTTTAATTATATAATCTAATTAACCTGCAATGGATTAAAAGATAATTTCAATTACGTTTTTAATTGTATAATCCAGTTAACCCGTAATGGATTGTAGGTCAATTCCAATTATATGTATTTTAAATATAACTTAGATTACATTCTAATATATTACAAGTTAATGTCGACTAAGTGTATTTAAAATACGCGGGAGATGAGAGGGACCGCAAGCAAATTTTTAAAATCTGATATACATTATTTATAACATATAAAAAAAATTAAAGATAGGAGGGAGTGATAATTGTCACCCGGGGGGGGGCAATTTTCTAACTTTTTCTGGGTAATAGTTTAGGTAATAGTTTTTCTAGTTTAGGGCAGAGGGGGCGGCACTTGCTCGGGCGTAAGAACGAAAGGCCAGGGCCGAAACTAAGGGGTGGCAGAGGGGGCATGTGCCCCGGGCGCCAGAACGAAGGGGCGCCAAATGAAGGCTTATACCTTTGGAATGGATCATTTTCTTCTGGTGGACAGATGGCTTCTATTATTACGAAACAGCCATTATACATGAAGTGTTAGGTAAAGATGAAAGAGCAGTCGTAATAAGTTAGAACTCTGATTTTCTGGTCAGAATGGGAAAAAAAAATGGCCATATTTTTTTTTTTTTGCCAAAAAAAATTATGGCCATTTTTTTCCCATTCTGACCAGAAAATCAGAGTTCTAACTTTTTACGACTGCTGTTTCATCTTCACCTAACATTTCTTTTATAATGGCTGTTTCATAATAATAGAAGCCATCAGTCCATCAGAAGAAAATAACTCGGTGAAAGCGGAAACTCGGTTAAGCAGGACTCGGATAATCGGGACTCTAACTGTATATTTTATTTTTAAAATGATCTTTAGAATATTTTTGTTGGTGTTTAGAGGGGAGTCATGATCCCCGTGACCTCCCCCTTGGATTCACCATTGTAGATTACGTAGTTCAGTATTACATATTTTAAGATTACATGTTTTAAATTTTTAAATAAGTCGGCTATTAGAAAATTAGTAAAATTCTCTTTGTAAATATACTTTGCGGAAGAGGGGGGGGGGGGGCGCCAAAATCCATGCTTGCCCCGTGTGTAAAAAAGGTTAGTTTCGGCCCTAGGCGAAGAGGGCGCCAAATGGAAATTTTGTTTGTCGTTTGATACAAAAATGTATATATATATATATATATATGGAATTTTGATAAAATTGTCTTGCAGTTAAAAAATCCAAACACGTAAAAATAACCAAAAGTAAAATTTAAAAAATATGCAACGAAAATAGAAAAAAAAATCATTTAAAACTATTAAAATGCAAGCGAGAATGTTTTTTAAAGAACGCTCCCATAGGTTTAACATTAAGGTTGCAGTCCGGGGCGGCGCCAAAACTTGCCCTACGGGGGGGGGCATAGTATCCCGACAGGGGGGCCGGATTAGAGTCCTGCGCGGGTCCGGCATATAATATATATATATATGGGTGGGGAGGGGAATGGGTAAAAAAGCGCAAATTTTCATGTTTTAATAAAAGATAATCAAGGGAAAAATTAGTTTAACTCACGGATTATTTTGAGAGACAGGTTTCAATCCGAACCCAATCCCACCCCAAAACTGAAAAAATAAACATAAAAATCCACAATAGAATAATGGAAAAGTAGCCTACAATTGTATTTCTAGTATCAATTATATTTTTTATGAAGAAAAAACAATATTTCTGTATATGTGCTCCTTGATACCCAAGTAATTATAATGTCTCATTTTTAAGTATATTTTGGAGAATATTTTGAGAAATCGCGTAGAATCGAACCCACCCACCAAAAGCAATTTAAGTTAACCCAACTCGAAAAATATAAGTCAATTCGAACCTCTCTGAAAAATATTCAGTTTAGCCGGATCCGATTCAAACTATCAGTCGGGTTTAGTTTTGTTTGCCCAACTCGATACAGATTCGAACCCGAAACGAGATCTGAGCACGACAAAAAATTTCATCCTCCACATTTCGACCCGAACCCAAAATACTCGAACCTCAACTAAACCCCACCTCTTAATTAAAAAAAAAAGAGGTATATATATATATATATATATATATATATATATATATATATATATATATATATATATATATATATATATATATATATATCCATATTGTAATGCAACTATGCAAAAGTAGTCTACAATTATACCTCTAGTATCGATTTTAACTTTTAAGGATAAAGTTCAATATACATGTATACTCGTTAATATTCAAATGTATAGTTTTTCATCTTAAAATAAATTTTGTAAATTCCTTTGAGAAATCGATTCTCTAATCAAGAACCGTAAGTTTCATAACCCGATCCTAAATCAATTAAAGTTAACCCGACTCGCACCCGACCCACAACGACATTAGTTTAGGTCCAACCCGATCTGGTCCAGACCGCGACTCGGGTCAGGTTGAGTTTGCCCGACCCTATGCACCACTCTACTTGCTACCCAACCGACCCCGACAAAATAATTTTCGTCCTCCGTATTCTTAACCGAGCTCTAAATACATTAAACCAAGCCGAGCGTAAATCCACAATCACTGAAAAATGGCCCACAATTTAATATAGCTATAAAAACAAGTTGGAAATTGCGAGTCAGATGGAACAAATGAGTCGTACTATAACTAGTTTTATAAATATTTTTTGCACCGCATACTGGACTGAATGCATATTTTAGTGTTCTTCATAAGTGCATATCAATTTTATTCATTTCAGAATGCTGTAACATCATTAAAATATGCTTTAAATAATTTTTCCCCATTAGCTGTAATGTAACGGAAAACTTTTGACTGTCCCTGTCATTAAACTATACATACGATTTTCATAAAATTTGAAATGGCTCGACAAAATTGTGCAACAATTATATATTTAAACTTTCAGACCATTCGTTTGGGTAGTTTTTGCTCTGTTACATCCGGACGGACAGACGGACCGAACGACGACTATATCAGAAACCTATTCATACCCGGAAGAATTAGTTTAGTCAATACGACTACGACTTGCAAAGAAAAAAAGTGATCTCCGACTTGACCTTAGCCGACTGGGCCAAAATTCAAAAGTCAAAATATATTCTCCGGCGACATTGAATTGGGGGGGGGGGGGGGGGTATGCCAGGCGGGGAGGCATATGGCCCCCGGACCACCTTCCCCCCTTCTAACGGCGCCCTTGGTTGCAGTTTCTTCACGTTACCAGTGTAGTCTCATAAGTTAATCTTAGTGTAGTCACACGCGAAAACACTTGCAAGCTAATGTTAACCCTATGGGAGCATTCTTTTCAGAATTCTTACTTGAACTTTAATATATATTTTTTTCTTATGCAGTTTATAACTGAGGTCCGATATCTAACGTTGTGCGTTTTTATTTTTTCGATTTTGGTTCCATTGTTTTAATATGAGGATACTTTAAATTTCACAGCTGTATTCCAAACTGTTTTCCAAAAATTAAAAGTGTTCGTATATTTAAAAGAAAAAAAAGTAACCAAACACGAAAAAGTACGAAAACATAACATTAGATATTGACCTCAGCTATCCCATGAAAAAGATAAAAAAATAAAAAATAATAAAACGCAAGCGAGATAATTGTCGAGAATGCTTCCATTGTTTTAATATTAGTTTGTGATTGTCTTCGCTTGACTTCATACCACTGTCACTTAAAACGCATCAATTATAATACAACTACCGTAAAATCTATGAAAATGAAATCTATCTATAACGGAATTCGAACTTAAATGAAAAAAGTATGTATTTTCAACAGAAAGAATATCAACAATTATACCTGCTAAGATGGAAACCTGTATAAAGCGGAATATTTTTCGGTTCTTTTTGATTCCGTTTACAAAGTTTTCATGAATCAATATTTGATAAAGGTGATTCCGTACTTCAGTATTACGTATTTTATGATTGCATATTTTTAATTTCAAAATAGGTCGGCTATTAGAAACTTAATGGAATTCTCGTTGTAAATTTTCTTTGCGGCAGAGGAGGGGGGGGGGGGAGGGGTGAGCGTCAAAATCCATGTTTGCCCTTGGCACAAAAAAGTCTAGTTTCAGCTCTGTGCACGTGTGAGAAAAGATATCATGACTCGTCATGATTACTATGTCTGGAGAATCCGATCATTGTCCTTTTCCTTACAACAAACGAATAATATAATCACTACACAAAAACATCATGCCTCGCTTCCTGTCTCTCATGGTTTTCTGGGGTTTTCTATTATATTGACGTTCCTTGAATACAGCCAGCCGTAGTGCCGAGAGAATTGTCCGTGGGTCCACGGTGTCTCGATAGGGACACACACAGTGGCGTAGCCAAGGGGGGGGGGTTCCGGTCCCAACCTCGAACGAAGAACTGCTTTACTGAACATAGATATAACAGTCAAAACGGCTAAGATGGAATCACATAGAACGTATGGAAATTTCCGCTTTAGACAGGTGTTCGTCTTAGAAGGTATGATTCAAATGTATGTCTTTTGTCGGGACTATGAACTTTCCGTTTTAGACAGATTTTCGTTATAAACACGCTCCGTTTTCACAGTATCCATTAAAACTATTAAAACGTACTCCTTCTATGCTACACCTCTCAAGAGCATAAATCGAGGCATAAATGTATTACAGTAAAATCTCTGAAGATCTATCTTAAAGGGGAGAAAAATCAAGATTCGACGAAATCAATATATCTTGCTAATCTAAAATGGAACATTTTCCAGTAGTGATTCCTTCTTGGCAGGTTTTTTGTGAACACCGAATCCTCTCGTAAACGGAAACCTTTTAATGTCCCGATGATGGAAGGATAACTATGCAAGTATACCTGCTAAGATGGAAATCTGTTTACTGCGAATTTGTTAACGATCCCTAGCGATTCCGTTTACGCAGATTTAACTGAACAACTGAGCAGATTTAACTGATTAAACTAAAAACAAAAACTTCTGTTTTGTAACTGTTTTGTTTCTGTTGTGTAAAACTTCTTTAACTTAGACATCGATGGGACGAACTGTTGCCATTTATTTCTGGTCCCGTTGATCGTTAGAGAAAGAGTAGAGGGATATTCAGAAGTTCTGGTGTTCTGGAGTTTTACAAAATAATTGCGATTTTTGTTATTGAACTTTTCAACGCGATTTATTTTTAACCCGGGAGAACTCGCTAGTGAGAATGCCCAATTGCTTTTCTTTTACTTTACATTCATATAATATCAACTTTTTTTGGTTGGCTTAGTACTTTTATTCACAAAATAGGTAAAATAATTGAAAAACATTTTGAAATTTTAATTAAAATGAAAAATGATTTAAATAAGAGTCTTAAAAAAGTACGACTGTGAGAGAAAATCTCATGCAACAAGTTCTCCCGAGTTAATAAATTGTTAATGGAGTATTACGTTGCTGTTTATTATTTTGAAGGACAGATTTTTATCTACTTATTTAGTTTTATAATTTTGTCTTTTGCTATTGAACGGTGTAGTTAAGGAAGTTACAAAACTATGGGGAAGTTCGTAATTTTTGTACGAATTCAAAATGATACGAAAAACATCGGAAACGACTTTTACAACCCTACAGCGTTAAATTCAGGCAGGAGCTCCCCCAGCTCATTATTCAATATGTATTACAGAAAGTTCTTAATTCAATGGCAAGAAATTAAACATGGAAATTGAGGTTTTAAACTTAACCACTTCATCCTAACTTTATTGTAGGCAAATGTTATATAATATGAAACTTGATTTAAATAAATTTAACTCTTCAGTAGGCGCTCAGTTTTTTACATCATAGTGTTTGTAAAATCTTTGTCATTGGTAAATGTTAATGTAACTTCATTGTAATATTAGCTGCAATTATAGAGATTGATTTAATTTTTTTTAGCCATGCTATTTTAACCATGCAAGGATATACCGAAATTCTTAAAGCTACTCGAAATACTTCTATTACACATAGAGTAGGGGGGGGGCAAAGATACGCACTGCCTGATTTAATATGAAGAAACATTTCTACAATCATGACCGCTAGGTAGTAGTTTGGTCTCATGTGTAGTAGTTGTGTGTTCAAACCTTATGAAAAAAGTAGCACTCCGTGCCAAGAAAATGAGATAAGTTTAAATTTTCGAATTTTGATCTAATATTTTTAAAATTTCACTTTATTGTTTAGCTAACAATACTTCGAATTTTTACAAACCCAAAAATTCAGTGGAGAACGGAAGCTCTATAGCTTCTAAATGCCGTATAGTTTATCTCGATCGCATTTGTTTAAATTTGTAGGTAGCCGGTTAAGTAAAATACTGCAGAATGGGGTAAAAGTACGCATCCGTTTTTGGGCAAAGATACGCACAAGTTTAAGATTCGGGGCTTTGCCTTATCGTTTTAGCTAGATACAAAGCTTTCCACAATTACGTTGTAGTGAGCCCCCTGTTTTTTTCTTTTTTTTCATGGTTTAACTTACAATTTTCAGTTTAACTATAAATACTAGTGAAATTTACTAATGCTTTTACATAACTCATTCGTTTTATTGGAAATGGGGCAAAAACCCACAGTAATGGAGCAAAAAATCGCACTGCGTATCTTTGCCCCACCACTGCGTACTTTTACCCCAACCGATGAGTCGAAGATACGCAGAGCAATGTTTTTTAACCCGGGAGAAATCGCTAGTGAGAATGCCCAATTGTTTTTCTTTTACTTTACATTCATATAATATCAACTTTTTTTGGTTGGCTTAGTACTTTTATTCACAGAATAGGTAAAATAATTGAAAAATATTTTGAAATTTTAATTAAAATGAAAAATGATTTAAATAAGAGTCTTAAAACAGTGCGACTGTGAGAGAAAATCTCATGCAGCGAGTTCTCCCGGGTTAAAAATTGCAATTTCTCACATAATTATAATTTGACAGAATGTCGGTTGTTGGTAACACTTGCCTAAGGTTCTAATCTAATATTTTAATCACTCATTACATAAGTTTAGACCAATGTGTGTATTAAAAATGAAAATGTATGGAAAGTGCGTATCTTTGCCCCCAGCTACTCTACACAGTCAATCCTGTCAAGACGTGATCGCAAGCGGCTGGAAAAAAGTTCCATTTTATACAGGCTTCCTTTTAAAGAAGTGTAATTAGTTATACTTCTAAAATACTTTACCTCAATAAGATCTATTGTTCGTTTCGTCGGGATCCCAAAACTCTTCCGTTTGAGGCAGGATTCCGCTTTTACAGGTTTTACTGTGCTTATAAGTACAGTAATACCTATTAAGACGGAATCGTTAAAGAGCGGTGAAAATCCCCTTTCAGACAGGTTTTCAGCAAATTTAATTGTATGGCAATCCATATCAGGATCATGTAACGCTTCCGTTTAAGGCAGGATTCTCTTATAATTACTACTTTGACAGGTTTTGCTATTTATATAAAGTAAATAAGTATATTTATATAAATGCAGCAAAACTAGTAAAAAGAGAACCTGCCTATAACGGAATTCTGTCCATACGAACAGGCGATACAGACATGTCCAAACGGAAATATTCCATAGTGCTATCGAAAAGAATACCATGCAATTACACCTCCTAACACAAAAAACCTGTTTAAAACGGAATTTTAACCAGCATTTTTTATTTCACCTTGACAGGTTTTACTATATATATATATATATGTATGTATGACCTGAAGGAAAATCCTGGACCCCTCAAAAAAGAAATGCTGGCTACGCCACTGGACGCACACCTCGTTCGCTCTCGTTAAAACAGGGACAAGTAGACCTGCACCCTCGCCTGCACCTGCACGGATCGGGTTCTGCCGGACCCGAACCCTAAATGAAAGGAAAGTAAAACATGTTTCAATGCAATTATGAAAGTAATATACAATTATATCTCTAATACCAATTTTATCTTTCGTATAAAAAAAAGGACGAATCTATATTCTTTAATATTCAAATACAGTAAAATCTCCGAAAATCTCTGAATAACGAACAACTCGAGGCCGTTGAATAAAGCTGGGAATTAACTAGAGGAGAAAAATCGAAAAATACTTAAGCAAGTTTTCTTTAGGGTAATGGTATACATAAACCCCAAAATGCAAACTAAATTACAATCATGCGCGTAACCGGAGGTGGGGGTGCCCGTTCATCCTCCCGTTCGCACACACATATAAGCAGAATTGTTTTTAAAAAACGTAATCTGAAAAAAAAAACAAAAAAAAACAAAAAAAAAACAAGAATAAAGAAGAAAAAAAAAGGAGAAAAACAAGTAAAAGCAGAATCAATTCAATTAGTTCATCAAGGTAGTTAAATTCATAAAACTAAAAACAGTTAAAAAACATTGTGGTAAAAGAAAAACTTTTTAGAATTACTATATTTACTGAAATTTGTTTTCGTAACAGTAGGTCAAAAAGTGGCATTTAAAATACCTTATTTATGGGAGTTTCTTTTTTATCTTTTTTTTTTTTTTCAACAGCGTAGATTCTGTCATTTTTCTTTTCTTTTTCGCTCACAGGCTATTAAAGCCTGAGAGCTTATGTGCCCGCCGGTTCTGTATGTACGTACGTAACGCGATAACTCTTGATAGAAATATCCGATTTGCTTCAAATTTTTTTCCAGGCTCATTCTCATAAGGCGCTTCCCTGATTAGTTTATGGGGTTTATTGGTTAAGGATAAAGGGGGAAAAGGGGGGTCTAGTCCCCTCTTTTTCCTCTTTTTTAGATAAATGAATTTTTCATGCAGAAATATTTAATTTGTTCCAAATTTGGTATACCGGTTTATTATACTAAGGTGTTTCCCTGATTAGATTTGGAAGCCTATTGCTTAAGTATAAAGGGGGGTAAGGGGAACTAGCTCCCCCTTAATTTAGATAAATGGGTTTTTTATGGAGAAATATTCAATTTGTCCCAAATTTGGTATACCGGTTTATTATGCTAAAGAGCATCCTGATTAGATTTGGAAGCTCATTACTTAAGTATAAAGGGGGGTTAACCCCTCCCCCCTTAATTTAGATAAATGGGTTTTTCATGTAGAATTATTCGATTTGCTCCAAATTTGGTATACCGGTTTATTATGTTAAGGAGCTGCCTTGATTACATTTGGAGGTTCATTAGTTACATATAAAGGGAGGAAAGCCCGCCCCCCCTTAATTCAGATAAATTGGTTTTTCTATGCAGAAATATCCGATTTGCTCTAAATTTGGTATACCGGTTAATTATGTTAAGGATCTGCCTTGGTTAGATTTGGAGGTTCATTAGTTAAGTATAAAGGGAGAAAAGGGGGGCTCCCCCCCTTAATTTAGATAAATGGGTTTTTCATGCAGAATTATTCGATTTGGTATAGTGGTTTATTATGTTAAGGAGCTTACTTGATTAGATTTGGGGGTTCATTAGTTAAGTATAAAGGGAGAAAAGTGGGGTCTAGACCCGCCTTTAATTTAGGTTAATGGAGTTTTCATGCAGAGTTATTCGATTTACTCCAAATTTTGTATACCGGTTTATTATGTTAAGGAATTGCCTTGATTAGATTTGGAGGTTAATTGGTTAAGTATAAAGGGGGGGCGGGGGCTAGCCCACCCTCTAATTTAGATAAATGGGTTTTTCATGCAAAATTATTCGATTTGCTTCAAATTTCATATACCAGTTTAATCCGATAAGGCTTTCTTCATTTGATTTGAAGGTTCATTTTTTAAGTATAAAAGGAAGAAAAGGGGCAATTGTCTCCTCCCCATAATTGAGATTAATGGGTTTTCATGCAGAATTATCTAATTTAGTTTAATTTTTTTGTTCTAGGTTCATTCTGATAGATATGATAGATAGCTTTTCTGATTAGATTTGAAGGTTCATGGGTTCAGCATAAAGGGAGAAATGGGGGAGCTAATACCCCCCTTAATTTAGCGAAATAGTTTTTTTCATGCAGAGTTATCTGATTTGTTTCAAATTTGGTATGCCAGTTCATTATGTTAAAGAGTTACTGATTAGATTTGGAGGTTCTTTGGTTAAGTATAAAGTGGGGAAACGGAGGCTAATTCCTTCATTTATTTTTTGAGGGGCAATATTTTTTTTTAATAAGATCAATGCCATCAGTTTAACTGGGCAATTTCCTTTTTTTTTTTTTTTTTTTTTTTTTTTTTTTTGTAACAGCTTAGTTTCTCTTTTGCTTGTTTCTGCAATCCGAGGGGAAAGAAATATAAATTCTCGATGCGGGTGAAAACTTTTTACCCGACTGCCAAGAAGGGTTATGTGTTTGTTTCGTATCTGGGTATGTGGATTTCTTTATACCCTCGAAACATCCCAACGGCTGGATGGATTTTAATGAACGAGATCTCTATCAATTCGTCTTAACCATCTGACGGTTATAGGCTAGGTTTTGTTTTTATAAATTCAAAATGACGGTCGTAAAGTACAAAATGGCGGTATAGAAAAAAAAAATTACGCATCCTATTGAGTGGCCTATCATTGGATGGGTCTTTCAAAATGAAGACGATGTTTCATTGACTATTTTACAGCAGAAGCTCCGTTTAAATATTACACAACCTGGAAGTTGTGTAGGTAGGATCTCTAGCTTTACTGCAACTCCTTCATAGACACCTATAGGCCTCATCAAAACAGTGTTTACAGATAGCAACTAAGAGTTAAACATAATTTAAAAATCATCAATATAAGTAAATAATAAAAAAAAAAAATTGGTAAGTAATATAAAAAATATTTTCACATTGGTGAGATATAACTAATTAGTTCGCTTTTTACGCAGTCGGGTTTTTTGATTTTTTAAATTTAATTTTTACTTGATTCGCTGTGCTTTTGTCTCGGCTTTCGTGGTCTAAAGTTTATAAAGAATAAGAAAAATATGTCTCGAAAGAGAATGTAGATGGAAACATATAGTGCCTCAGCCTAGAGGTCTGAACGGGTCCAGGCTTGGTCCTAGTCCCTTGCCGGGCCGCCGAAATGTGGGTGAACTTTCAAACGGGTTTGTTCCGGCAGAATTAGGACAGTTCACAGATTTTCAACGGACCAGGACGATAAACAAAATAAACGGACCGGGTTGGGCAGGCAAAAAAAATCAACGGGCCTGCCATGCGGGGCCGAAAAAAAAAAATTAAGCGGCCCTACCGGCCAGATATGAAAATTTAAATGTAGCCGATAAAATATGAGCCATTATCAATGAACATTACTTTTGCGAGAATAAGTATAAATGTGCGTCACGAACCGATCCTAGTTTGACAACATCAATACAGAAATGTAACATGTCCAGCGTAGAGATTGGCATTGGACAGCTACATGGTGCCTGAGTCAGGCTTAATTTTTTCAGCAGACACGTGCCGGGCCGAGATCAGGCTTTCATTTTTTTTGTACACAGTCGGAACTGGACCTGATTGTTCTTAAGATGTGTAGGGCAGGCAATATGTTTTGTAAAAGTATTAAGAGCGATTATGAACTTCCGTTAACGTAATTTTTAGAAATATACCTTAAGGTGGTTCTCAAATTCACTGCTCAACAACGCGAAACTTTCTGACCCATTTTCTGACTAATTTTTAAGATCGGTGCCGGAACTGGACCTGATTGTTCACAGGATGTGTAGGGCAGGCAATACGTTTTCTAAAAATATTAATAGCGATAATAAACTTATGTTTATGTAATCTTTTGAAATCAGTTCCGAAACTAGGGGGGTGCAGAGGGCGCCAGAACGAAAGTCTAAGGGGGCGCCAAGTGAAGATTTTGTTTGCCGTTTATACAAAAATGTATATATATTTATACATAAATGTATATATATAAAATACAAAGAAACTTGCAAGCTAATGTTAAACCTATAGGAGTGTTCTTTTCAAATTTGTGAAAGTGAAAGTATTTTTCTTTAAATATTTTGGGCGAATCTTGTAATAAATCTTGAGCAATATTTTAAACATGCTGTTGACAATATTCATAGTTCTAAAAAGTTTTTACTTGAAAATGAATTTTGCAAAGTAATTTTCTTTTGCATTTTCATATTATCTTTTCAGGTTGTCTTAATTATCTCTAATCAATGTATTTTCTTAAATGTTATTGATATCATTTTTCCTACGCTATCACTTTTCATTTAAAAATAATATCACTAATAATTTTCAATCCATTTTTTTCTATTTCTCCCCCCCCCCCACCCCGCTGAAACACGGCCGAAACTAGGGGGTGAAGAGGGGACATGTGCCCCGAGCGCCAGAACCTCGACCAGAACGAAAGATGAAAGGGGGGGGGGGCGAAATTAAGATTTTGTATGTTGTTTCATACAAAAGTGTATATATATATATATATATATATATATGAAATACAAAGAAACTCGCAAGCTAATGTTAAACCTATGGAAGCGTTCTTATCAAAATCGAAAAGTAAACACTAACCCGGTTAGAATTCAATCTCACCTATTCTAAGCAAGAAAAAATATCATTTGAAACTGTTAATATGCAAGTGAGAAATTTTAAAAAGAACGCTCCCATAGGCTTAACATTAGCGATCCAGTTTCTTCGCGTGACTAGTGTCTTAACGCTCAAGCTAATATTAATTCTAATATGGGATCATTGTTCACATATTTCTTGCTAGCATTTTAATTATTATAAAATGATTTTTGTTTTTTGCATACGGTACCTGTGGTCGATAACTTTTATTGTGCGTGAGGAGGTGGAAAAGGGGGGGGGGGGGCGGGCGCCAAAATCCATGTTTGCCCGGCGCACAAAAGGCTAGTTTTGGCCTAGTTTGAAATATACCTTAAGGTGGTTCTCAAATTAACTGCTCAACAATGCGAAACTTTCTGATTAACTTTTAACTGTAAAGGCATAAAATTGACAGACCTGATTATTGAGGCGATTTGGAATCGAATAGCGTTTTCCGTTTTTGATAAATGAATTACTTATTGAGATATAAGAGTTTCTTGTGAAGTGAATGCAGGTGTTTCTCCTATCCCGTGCTATCGCTTCCGGAAATTTCATTCAAAACGCTAACTTTGCCCGTATTTTCTGAAATATATATTGCATTTATCAAAAAATAGATAACGTCATTCGATTACATAGTTTCTAAATAAGAATACTTGACAATCTTATGCGTTTCCGAAAAGAAATGAATTTAGAAATGTATTAGAAACTAGCTCCTTTGGATTTGAGAAAAGCCTTAATGAATGACAGAGAAATATGTTCACAAATCTGCTTTTTATTATACAGTTTCAAAAGTTATGTTTTTCACCCTGCATTTTTTCTTTTAATCTAAAGTACATTATTTTTTTAATGAATCCTTATTTGAATGCTGAAACGTCTAAAACTCTAAGTAATCATTTATGTTGCTGTTGTGTATCTTCTGTCTTGCGAACACATCATAATTTTAAAAAACACTGTAAAATTATCTCATAAATATGTATGCAGTATTCAGGGCCCGACTTATGCAGGGGCATGCGGGGCAACTGCCCAGGGCCCCCCTTTTTAGGGGCCCCCCATAAGAGTAGTCAGGATTTTCATTAAAAGGTGCCAAATGATTAAAATTAGCCAAAAGTGACCAAAATTAATATTTTCAAACATTTAGGAAAGGAGTGCGGTCCTCCTTCCCCTCTCTGCTTCCAGTAACCTCTCCACCCATGCAAAAAACAAACTATATCATTAGAAAATTAATGATTAATATTTTATTATGACAACTTAGTATTCTATTGTTTTCGAGAGAAATTCCTTATTAACGTTTTCTTCGTAACGTGGCAAGTAAAAATCATTAATTATGACCAATTTGGGACATTTTCTTTTAAACATCTTATAATGTACGTAGACAAGCAAAGTAAAAGTTTGCAAAGAAATACTCGTATCAACCAATCTATAATTTTTTTTTCTACTACTATCCTACTAGTATTTATTCTTAAAGTTGTGACCCTCTTTTTGTGACACTCTGTATACAGATGTGAGCAGTACCGGGTACAAAATTTATGCATATAAAACAATATGTATGAAGTTTAGTACTAGCCACTTCCACATTATTTAAAAAAATCTGTAGATAGATAGAAGGGGGCCCCCAATATTATTCTTGCCCCGGGGCCCCCCATAACCTAAGTCGGGCCCTGGCAGTATTCTTTAAAAGAATCTTAATTGTATGTTAAGAAAAATCTGAATTTTTTGTAGAAATTGAGTCGGACCGGAGCGGGCCTGATTAAATTGATTTTTCCGTAGGCCGGGGCCCCACCAGTGGCCGAGAGGTTCTGCTCTCGAAGCTGGTAGACGGGAGGTGCTGGGTTTGAACCCAAACGTGCCCGTCGGCCTAATCGTTCGGAGTTTTCGCGGTTTTCTTCGAACCATGGATTTCCATGCGTAAATACGGGTTAGGTGCCCTTAGAAAGACCCTCACCAAGGGCACTCCCTCCCCCCCTGGGCCTATATCCCTCGAGTTGATAATTGGCCATCAAAAATCAACCCAACCCGTAGACCGGGCCTGGCTTGGCCTATTTTCACTAATTTTTGTACGGGCTGTGAACTGTTAAAATACAAGCGGTCTGGTTCGGGCTCGGGCCGACCTTTAATTTTTACACCGGGCAGGGTCGGGCCAAGATAACTTTCGTTCGTGCCGGGCCAAGAAATCAGAAGTGAAAATTCCGTCCCGTGCAGACCTCTACCTCAGCCTCATACGATCAGCCAGGAAGAAAGAGTGCCTCTTCCCCTCGCTCTTCCCCGTTTCACGCACACAGCGCACACGCATATAGAATAATAAGAAAACGGACATCCACGTTCACAAAAATTATAATAAACAATATGATAGACAGGGGCGTAAACCACCCTGGTTGCGTAGGGGGGTGTAGACAAATAAATTTCCGATTCCAAGAAGAAAAATTTCCGAGTACTATTGCCAACAAAATGCCGACTGATTAATATATATATACACACACACTCATGTCCAAAAGTTTAGCATATATGATAAAAACGAAGAAAGGATATCGTAAATATCTTACGAAATTATTAAACTTTATAGATGATAGATGAAAGTCTCAAGATAATTATGACTGAGCGTATCGAAATAGTCAAATAGGTTTTAAAGCGCTAATGTTGATTCCTTTTGAATTATTAATGTATGTCTCTAAAAATTAGTGGTGAAGTACTATATGATTAATATGTGTAGAAAATTGCGGTTTGGAACTCCAAACTGCTTTGTTTGATAGAGATATATCTTGTTTCTAAATGTACAAAATTTGATGAAACTGGATGATTGAAGACCTGGGGATTCGATGCCCGTTTTTTTTTTTTTTTTTTTTTTTACCAATAAAGGGCTGATTGCATTTTATTTTTTCTGCGTATAACATATTTATTCACATAGACTCCACTCCGGATAGAAATTCAAATTCTGAATCAAGCATAAGGAATCCTGTTACCAGTGTACGATGTACGTCTACAACATAAAAAAAGTCAAAATTTAAAAGATTGAAAATTTTCGAATGAACAAAACTTATATCCATTTCTTAGTACTTCAATAAAAGTTAATCAAATTTTGTACGTTTACTAACAAGATGTACGTTTAGTAACGCTATGTAACAAAGCAGTTTTTGATTCCAATCCGCATTTTCCTATTCATATTAATCATAGACTTTCTCCCCTAATTTTTAGATAAATTTATTAATAATTCGAAAAGAATCGACATCAGCGCTTTAAAATTATTTAACTAGTATCTCAATACGATACGCGAAGTCATAATTATCTTGTGAATTTGGGCTATAAACTTCAATAATTTCGTAAGATATTTAATACTCCCTTTCTACGTTTTTGTCATATACGCTAAAACTTTGGATACGAGTATATATGTCGTAGGCTATTTGAGAAATCCGGCTCTTTGCAAAGAGCCGGGCTAATTGGAGAATCCATCTCCCTTTTTCCAATTAGCCTGATATTTTTCAGGCTTATTGCAAAGAGCCTAGAAAGCGTAAGGCTAATTGAAAAATGACCACTTATTATCCGATCAGGGTGATATTTTTAGCTCACAGGCTATCAAAGCCTGAGAGCTTATGTACCCGCCGATTCTGTATGTACGTGTGTACGTATGTATTTACGTAACGCGATCACTCTTGATAGAAATATCCGATTTGCTTCAAAATTTTTTTTCTAGGTTCATTCTGATAAGGTGATTCCCCGATTGGTTTTTGGGGTTCATTGGTTAAGGATAAAGGGCAAAAGGGGGGCTAGCCCCCCCCCCCCCTTAATTTATATAAATGGGTTTTTCATTCAGAAATATTCGATTTGCTCCAAATTTGGTATAACGGTTTATTGTGTTAAGGAGCTTCCCTGATTAGATTTGGAGGTTCATCAGTTAAGTATAAAGGGAGGAAAGGTGGGCTAGACCCCGCCCCCCTTAATTTAGATAAATGGGTTTTTTATACAGAGTTATTCGATCGGCTCCAAATTTCGTACACCGGTTTATTATGTTAAGGAGCTTCCCTGATTAGATTTGGAGGTTCATTAGTTAAGTATAAAGGAAGGAAAGGGGGCTAGACCCCCCCCTCCTTAATTTAGATAAATGGGTTTTTCATGCAGAGTTATTCGATTTGCTTCAAATATCGTATACCGTTTTATTATGTTAAGGAGCTGCCTTGATTAGATTTGGAGATTTATTGGTTAAGTATAAAGGAGGGACAGGGGCTAGTGTCCCCTTAATTTAGATAAATGGGTTTTTCATACAGAATTATTCGATTTGCTTCAAATTTGATATACCAGTTTATTACGATATGGCTTCCTTCATTTGATTTGGAGGTTCATTGGTTAAGTATTAAAGTGGGGAAAGGGGGGCAATTGCCCCTCCCCTTAATTTAGATAAATGGGTTTTCATGCAGAATTATCTAATTTAGTTTAATTTTTTTTTTTAGGTTCATTCTAATAAGGAGCTTTTCTGATTAGATTTGAAAGTTCATTGGTTTAGCATAAAGGGAGAAATTGGGGAGCTAATTAAATTACCCCTTAAATTAGGGAAATGGTTTTTTCATGCAGAATTATCTGATTTGCATCAAATTTGGTATACCAGTTTATTATGTTAAGTAGCTTCCCTGACTAGATTTCGAGGTTCTTTGGTTAAGTAGAAAGGGGGGCAACGGGGACTAATCCCTTCATTTAATTTTCGAGGGGCATTATTCTTTGAAATAAGAGTATAATATACAATTAGTGTGAATAGCATGTGAGCTCAATGCCATCAGTTTAACTTGGCAATTTTCTTTTTATTAGGTTTATTAACGCATAACCCTACCCAAACCCGAAGAATAAATTACAGCAGACCGTACCCCGATCCGAGCAAGACAAAATAATTTCAGTCTACATGCAACCAGACCCGAACCAGAGAGTTCCATTTGAAAAAACCCGAAATCCCGAATCAAATCTGATAACCGACAAAAATATTCCAAAGATCCATAACCGGATCCGAACAAGACAAATCAGTTTCCGTGGACACGCAACGCTACCAGAACCTGAAAATTCCATTCGAAGTCAACCTGAAACCCGTCCCGAACCAAATCTTAACCCACAAAAATATTCCAAAGAACTATAACCCGATGCAAGCCAGACAAAATAATCTCCGTCCACCGGTAACCCGATCCGAACCTGAAAGTTCTAATTGAACTCAATCCGAAACCTGGTTGTGGTCGGTTTTCGGGATGACTTCAAATGGAACCTTCAAGTTCGGATCCGGTTGAAAAAAAAATTAAACTAAATTAGATAATTCTGCATGAAAACCCATTTATCTAAATTAAGGGGAGGGGCGATTGCCCCCCTTTCCCCCCTTTTATACTTAACCAATGAACCTCCAAACCAAATGAAGGAAGCCATATCATAATAAACTGGTATATCAAATTTGAAGCAAATCGAATAATTCTGTATGAAAAACCCATTTATCTAAATTATGGGGACACTAGCCGCTGTCCCTCCTTTATACTTAACCAATAAATCTCCAAATCTAATCAAGGCAGCTCCTTAACATAATAAACCGGTATACGAAATTTGGAGCAAATCGAATAACTCTGCATGAAAAACCCTTTTATCTAAATTAAGGGGGGGGGGGGTCTAACCCCCTTTCCTCCCTTTATACTTAACTAATGAACTTCCAAATCTAATCAAGCCATCTCCTTAACATAATAAACCAGTATGCCAAATTTGAGCTAATCGAATAATTCTACATGGAAAACGCATTTATCTAAATTAAGGGGAGAGGCAATTGCCCACCTTTCCACCGTTTATACATAATAATGATCTTCCAAATGTAATCAGGGAAGCTGCTTAACATAATTAACCGGTATACCAAATTTATTGCAAATCGCATATTTCTGCATGAAAAACCCATTTATCTAAACTACGGGGGGGGGGGGGGCTACTCCCTTTCCTCCCTTTATATGTAACTAATGAACCTCCAAATCTGATCAAGGCAGCTTCTTAACTTAATAAACCGGTATACCAAATTTGGAGCAAATCGAATAATTCATCATGAAAAACCGATTTATCTAAATTAAGGGGGTAGCCCCCCTTTCCCCCCTTTATACTTAAATAATGAGCATCCAAATCTAATCAGGGAAGCTCCTTAACACAATAAACCGGTATACCAAATTTGGAGCAAATTGAATATTTCTGCATGAAAAACCCATTTATATAAATTAAGGGGGGGGGGACTAGCCCCCCTTTATCCTTAACCAATGAACCCCAAAAACTAATCAGGGAAGCACCTCATCAGAATGAACCTAGAAAAAAAATTTGAAGCAAATCGGATATTTCTATGAAGAGTTATCGTGTTACGTACGCACACACGTACATACAGAATCGGCGGGAAAATAAGCTTTCAGGCTTTGATAGCCTATGAGCTAAAAATATCACCCTGATCGGATAATAAGTGGTTATTTTTCAATTAGCCTAACGCTTCCTAGGTTCTTTGCAATAAGCCTGAAAAATATCAGGCTAATTGGAAAAAGGGAGATGGATTCTCCAATTTTCCCGGCTCTTTGCAAAGAGCCTAGGCTGTTTGCAAAGAGCCGGATTTCTCAATTAACCTACGACATATATACTAAACTAGGGGGCTCGGCCCCCTACGAGCTACGCTCGCCAACCCCCGTCCAGACACCGCAGACTCTAAATGCACGCTAATTTGATCGGCTTTAAAAGGATTTCGAAAGATTGAATGATAATTTAAAAAACAGTGGCGATCTCCCTATAAACGAATTTCTATTCATTTCTCTTTGATTGGGGAATTTTAACGCCAAATCCGCTGCGGTACTACTTGATTATCCTGTCGACCAATTTCGCCAAATTATATAAATCGCCAAACCACTCGCCAAATTATACAAATTGATATAATTTTTATTTTAAATAACGAAAGAACAAATAAATTCGTACAACATTAATAAAAACACAAATAAAACGTCGAAATAAAAATAACTTGATGACGTATACACGTGTAACAACATTTCAAAATAAGGTAATATAAAAGGAATTAAGTAAAGAGAGTCTTTGTCTCCTGGTATTTTTTAACAAAGCGAAAAGAAAGTTCTTTTAAATGAGACATTTTAAATTAATTTTCAAAATATCAAATAAATGTCTAGCGCAATTTCTAAATTTAAACTTTTTTGCAATATTATTTTGTGTTCATTTTATGTAATAACTATAATGTGACGTAAATATGACGTAATTTCTCCTAAGACTTCTAACGCATGTTAATGAATTTATTATTTTACAATATCCTTTCTCTTTTAAAATTCACGTGTATACTTTTTATGACGTAATTTTTAATAAGTTCCTGCTTTTTATACGTAATTATTTAATTCTAATTTGAAAGTTTTTTCCTGTTTATAATAGTCACGTGTAAATAAATTTTTAATTTGAAGCATACATTATTGCTTGCGCTTTTTATACAGTTGGCAACAGTTTAAATTAGTACAATTTTCTGAAATCTGTAAAAAATACCTCTAGAAATGCTGAAAATTTGAATTTAAAATAGAAATAAAACCTGAAAAAATGAGTCAAAATAAAAAAATTAATGCAATCTGCACTCCGGCAAATTCTAACGCATAAAATGATCTAAAAATGATTACACTGCCATGTATAGTTTTTGCTGCTATAAAACTTTTTTAGTGGAACGATTTTGTCCAACTTTAGCATTAAATAACTCTTAAAATAATTCTTCGATTTGAAAACTGTCTGCATCAGCGTGTTTATCAAACATTTCTGTATAAAACCACCGATTTTCATATTTTTGTATGCATTATGTTTGTTAATATTAACGAAGAAAGGCCTCCGGTCACAAAAAAATCAAAACAGGCGGCGGCGGCGGTGACAGCGGTAGTTACTTTTTTTTAGAATAGAGAGATATTTGCAATTCAGTTTTGAATTTTCATCGGATATCATCTAAATTCCGTGATACACGTTTCTAACTAAATTTAAAGTTAGATTAAAAAAAAAAAAAAAAAAAAAAAAAAAAAAAAAAAAAAAAAAAAATAGAAGTTTTTTCACTTCAATCAGTATGTCTTAAAATTTCCAGACTAAACTAAAAACTTTCCGACTATAAATAAATACAGCTGGATCTCGATATCTCGAAGTGAAAGGGAACAGAAAAAAGTTCGGAATATCAAAGTTTTTGATCAAAATATTAAGGTTACAAATAATATTAACATTGCTGGAATATGTATATAAATATTTTGTTTCTTCATATCGAGGTTTTCGAGTTCACCATATTTGACAAGTCAAAGTTTTTCTGAATAGTTTTAATCACAAAAATAAAATCCTTAATATTTCCGACTAAGTATAAATTTATATAGGTTTTCTTCGTTCTAAATTGTTTTTTCTAATTTTCTAATTAAAAATTACAAGGGGAAAAAATCCGACTAAGAATAAAATTTTATAGGTTTTCTTCGCTCTAACTTGTTTTTCTTATTTACTAATTAAAAACTACAAAAATATTTCTCCAATTCATAAGTTTTTATCCGTTAATGCCATTTTTTTTCGACTAAATTTACTTTTTTCCGATCGAACGGGAATTTTTCCGACTGTTTTTTTCATTTTTCCAATTTATAAGTTTTTATAGTTTAATACCATGACTAAACGTACTTTTTCCGATCGAACGTGAAATTTTCCGACTGATTTTTTCGTAGGGGGGGTGTTGCACCCCCCCGTACCCCCCAGGATTTACGCCCCTGATGATAGAATGAATCTCTTTCCGATCTTTAACCCAATCGCGCCCGTCGGCCTAACCGTTTCGGAGTTTTCGTGGTTTTCTTCGAAACCGTGGATTCCCATGCGTAAATACGGGTTAGGTTCCCTTAGAAAGACCCCCACGAAGGGCACTCCCCCCAGGGCCTATATCCCACGTGTTGATAATTGGCCGACACAAACCAAACCAAACCAAACCTTTCCGATCTTTTGTTTCAATTTAGCAGGTTTTACTGCAATAACATTTTGTTAGGTTTTCTCGTTAGGTTTTAGTTTTAGTGTTTTTTTTTTTCAATAATTAATTTTCTATATAACTATTGTATCAATATCTCGATCAATATGTTTCAAAATATTATTTTTTCTATAAAATTCCAGATGAATGTAAATGGAATGAAAATACGCGATATTCAACTTTGCATTTAAATACCCTATAATTTATATACTAGCTTATTACATGGCGTTTCCCCCTCCTATATTTCCTGGTATTAATTATTTTAAAGTTTCCTTTTCCTTTTAAAATTCACGCGTAAATACAATTTTCAGGACATAAATTTCATTATTTTCCTGTCTTTAACACGTACTCATTTAATAGTAATTTTAAAGATTTTTTTTTCTGTTTTTAATAGTCACGTGAAAATAAATTTTTATTCGTTAGGAAATATTATTCGTTGCGCTGTTATTAAAATTGAAAACGATCTCTATAATAATAGCCTAAGTCATATGACTATCATCAACAGCTCCAGGCGGATCCCTTCGCTTTTTATATTCCAGGCGGCCATTTTGGTACTTTAATGTTAGCCAGCCACAGGAATCCTGTATTAAACGGAAAAAAATAATGGTTCCGGCGAAAGAAACACTTTAAAATTATACCTGCTAAAACGAAAAATTTCGGAATTTTTGCCGTTTTAGCAGATGTTACTGCTTTTTTATTTATGATTTAGTGTACGAACCCATAGTTAGGGGGGGGACATTCCGACCCCACCCCCTTGGCTACGCCACTGTCGGCAGAACGGTGATAGGCAAATGACCGTCCTGCTTGATACTATTTTCTTATTTTGGACAAATTTAAAACGTTAACATGTAAAAGAAAGAAAAAAAAGATTGCCTTTTTAGCAGAAGTTACTACTTTTTTTATTCATGATTTAGTGTACGGACTCATCGTTAGAGGGGGACATTCCGACCCCACCCCCTTGGCTACGCCAATGTCGGCAGAACGGTGATAGGAAAATCACCGTCCTGCTTGATACTATTTTCTTATTTTGGACAAATCTAAAAAGTTAACATGTAAAAAAAATAAAAAAATATTGCCGTTTTAGCAGAAGTTACTACTTTTATTATTCATGATTTAGTGTACGGGACCATCGTTAGAGGGGGACATTCCGACCCCACCCCTCGGCTACGAAACTGTCGGTAGAACGGTGATAGGAAAATCACCGTCCTGCTTGATACTATTTTCTTATTTTTAACAAATCTAAAAAGTTAACATGTAAAAAAAAAAAAAAATTGCCGTTTTAGCAGAAGTTACTACTTTTATTATTCATGATTTAGTGTACGGACCCATCGTTAGAGGGGGACATTCCGACCCCACCCCCTTGCCTACGCCACTGTCGGTAGAACGGTGATAGGAAAATCACCGTCCTGCTTAATACTATTTTCCTATTTTTAACAAATCTAAAAAGTTAACATGTAAAAAAAAGAAAAAAAAATTGCCGTTTTAGCAGAAGTTACTACTTTTATTATTCATGATTTAGTGTACGAGCCCATCGTTTGGGGTGAGATTCAGACCCCACCCCCTTAGCTACGCCACTGTCGCCAGAACAGTGATAGGCAAATCACCGTCCTGCTTGATACTTATTTCTTATTTTGGACAAATCTTAAAAAAAAAAAAAACAGATTTTTGGAAGGCAGTAAAATCGACTAAAACTGTTAAATCATAAATTTTAGCAATTTAATCACGTGTAATCAAAGTGTAATCACGTATTTCCAAGGGAAATCAACTGTAATCAAGTGTAAACAGCTGTAATCTAGGTGTAATCAGGTATAATCACATGTAATCTAGGTGTAATCAGGTATAATCACATGTAATCTAGGTGTAATCAGGTATAATCACATGTAAACATAGTAATCAGCTGAATCAGCTGTAATCAAGGTGATTCCGTAATCTCGTACACGATTTCTCCCATTGAGAGACCCCTCGGTTCGTGAGCAGATCCTGGATTTATATGAAAGGAGAGCTTGGTATATGAATGGTTAGGAGCGCCACACACCAGACATGAGGCAAATTATGCTGTTCAAACGGGTTTTTTCCGAGGGGTTCGACAAACTGTTTTTTGGTGTACCAGATTTACAAATCAAGTTGATTTACCAGATTTCTGATCGATTTATAAATGTGCACTGATTTATTGATTTATTTATGATTTATTGATTTGTTTGCGATTTACGGATTTATTTCTGATTTACTGATTTACTTGTGATTTATTGGCAATTCAAGTGCTCAAATACGCCATCTGGTGTCGAAAAGATATAACTTCTCGCTTCAGGAAAATCCCGTGCAAGCACATAACATTACATGTATTTTAAATTTGTTAGAGATGATTATTTTTTTGCAGAATTTCAGATTTCGTATTAGTCTTCTGTGTTTTATGACAAAGACAAGGTAAAAAATATCCGAATTTGAATATCAAAAACTTTCAAACAATTTTTCAATAAATAATTATTTTAATGGCAGTTTAGCATTAGTGAAAGGGGGCGATTTGCGCTTTTGGGGGATTTTGCTGCACCGACAACTGTCATTTTTCTTATAAAATAAAAGATAACTCAGAAAACTATACATCCCAGATTTAAACTACTAAATATTAAAAATAATAATGATAATAACGTTGAAATTAATTACAATTGGGGAGGGGGGTGTGCATCCAATTCCATTTAAAATGGAGAAAGTGTATGGATTATAAATCAATAAAAGGTCCATTTCTATGACCTTTTATTGAAAATAAAAATTAAGAAAAGAATAAGCAGTTCGAAAATGTGCCTCAAAATATCGGAATTGCAAATGTTGCCCAAGAAAGATCTTGCGTAAATATCAGTGTTTAGAATATTTAAAAAAGAAAAAGAAAAAAAAAGATGATAACTCAGAAAGATAAGCTTTTACTAATGAAACTAAACAAAATATAAACTTTTGATTTTAAAAAATAAAAAGAATGAGATTTTTAAAATTTAAATCTGATATATTAAAATTTAAATCAGATTTTTTATAAAAATAAAATTATCTTATGACAACTGAAAATGTTTTATATCGCATAAGAAAGCTTCAACCTCGTGAGCACGTTGTTTTTGTTTGGTCCGCTGTTTTGCTCACTTTACTTCATCGACTGTAATAGCGTACACCATAGATATACTCTGAGTATAGTATCAAATTTTAAATTTTTTAAAGTTTGAATAAAACTATTACTCTAGATTAATTTTCACACAATTATTCTAATTGGTAAACAAATCATATTAGATGTAAATTTCCAACTGGGCGAAAAATGTCCGGACCAGGATTCGAACCCGGGACCTACTGGCTGAAGCCGCCAGTGCCCTACCATCTGAGCTATCCCGGACGATTCTGGTCGAACTTTTACACCCAGCTAACCTTGAAGATTACAGCATCTGGTCTGAAACCTGGTTCAGCTCAACAGAATAAATCTCAGGTAATGGAACTCCAGAAATCGCTGGATACGAAATTACACTAGATTAATTTTCACACAATTATTCTAATTGGTAAACAAATCATATTAGATGTAAATTTCCAACTGGGCGAAAAATGTCCGGACCAGGATTCGAACCCGGAACCTACTGGCTGAAGCCTCCAGTGCTCTGCCATCTGAGCTATCCCGGACGATTCTGGTCGAACTTTTTCACCCAGCTAACCTTGAAGATTACAGCATCTGGTCTGAAACCTGGTTCAGCTCAACAGAATAAATCTCAGGTAATGGAACTCCAGAAATCGCTGGATACGAAATTACACTAGATTAATTTTCACACAATTATTCTAATTGGTAAACAAATCATATTAGATGTAAATTTCCAACTGGGCGAAAAATGTCCGGACCAGGATTCGTTTCATTGTTTTCATTTTGGATTACTTTACTGTGATTTTGATCAAATTTAACAAAATAAATCAATTTAAGTCATTATAATTGCATTCTATTTTACATTACACTACTTCATAAGAAAATAAATATAATTATCTTTCGAATTATCTACTATATAAATGTCAGTTTTAGCCAATCAGATTGCTGGGCTTGGTTGAGCCAATTTGGGAATTAACGGCTCGTGTAAATTACCGGTATCACGTGATATTTTTCAGCCTCGAACCCAGATTTGGAATATCCTCCATTTACTTCAGATGGCTGCCATGATTTCGCATGTTATTGAATGGGAATGGAGGATATTCCAAATCTGGGTTAGAGGTTGAAAAAAATCACGTGATACCGGTAATTTACCCAAGGAACTTCTAACTGATAAGAAGGGAAGATACTACAGCTTTGCCTCATGAACTGTTTCATTGGCTAGCGGGTATTTATATTACACGTCTACGGAGCCTTCCCTTCTTTACGCTTGAAGTTTTTACCTTGACCACGTGATCAAAACGTAAATGGAATATCCTCCATTGCCGGTCTATGTATCTTAAAAGTCTTTGATTGCAGCAGTATCATAGAGCTGTGCAAGGTGACGTCACGAACAGGTTTTTGCTGCTGCTGTAGGACAGGCATCGCTACCTTTATCAATGCTTTTTCTATTTGTGTGTCCTACAGCTATGTTCATTGTTCTCCGGTAAAAGTCACGTGGTGTGAACTGCTCTATTGCACATTTAAATGATACAATATTTTAGCGCTGTTTTAAGTATTACAGGGATAGCCGATTTCCACACTATATATTCTAGGCGCTATAGACTGCACTGTTAAAAATATCATGAAAAATTACCTCTGTTTTTAAAGACTATCTATTTTCTGACCAATGAGAATGCTTTATAGACGTTTATGTAGCGTTCTCATTTGACAGAAAATAGACAGTCTTTAAAAGCAGAAGTAATTTTTCATGAAATTTTTAACAGTGTAGCAAAATCTTACAGTTGTAGAAAATATCCAGCAAATGTCGCTGCGATCTTTATATTTCCGCAGCATCGTTGCATATTTAAGATACACAATATTTTAGCGCTTTTTTAAGTGTTAAAGGGATAGCCGATTTCTACACTATATATTCTAGGCTCTATAGTTAGAGCAGTGCATAGATTAATAACACACAAGATGGGACACTTACGGCAAAATCTGTAATGGCAACAGTACTAGAGTCACTACCAAAAAGGGGGAAGAATTAATAAGCTCCGAAATTTACATATGTTGAAGAAATATGTTTGCGCTTTATATTTTGAATATCTATTCTTTCCTAAAAGAAGCAGGGCAGACGATAATGTATTTATGCTTAATTTATTTAACTGCTTTTTTTCTTAAATCGTACTTGTATCATTCATCTTTAACTTACAAAATGATAATTAGAGCAATAATACAAAAAAAAAAAAAACCCTAGAAAATTCTGTTAAGAACGTAAATATGCAAGTTTATCAGAATAAATTGTAAAAAAAACAAATTCAGGTATTGTGTTAATTTATTCATATCGAATAAAATTCTATTGAGTGTAATTCAGTACTTCAATTTATTTTTAACTTTTAGATTTATATAATTCTAAAAATTTGTCGAAAGGAATTTTTCTCCATGTGTAATTTTATTATATTTCTTATATGCCTTATAAATATATTATCGTATACTTGGAGAAACCTCTTTCCTCAGATATCAAATAATTTTAAGTCAATAATAAGGTAAAGAATTATTTCTCTTACCTGGTTTCACGATCAGATCCTCCCGGAAGCGCTCGTCCATATTACATCATAGGTTAGTTGAGAAACTTTCTAAATCTTTGTTTATAAAAGGAAATATGTGGATTGTTTATTCTATTATTTGTGCATAATTGTATATTTCTGTTGGAGGCAACGAGGGAGCAGTAGATGCACATACATTATTTATTAAATCTTGATTATTATATTGAAAAAGAAACATTTAATTTCATCTGGGCGTAAATTGCAAACGACCCGGCATGAAGTACATATTCACAGCAACTACTTTGTCTCACAGAAAAAACGGGCGAGAGAAAAAAGAAGTGCACGTACATAGAAGCCTCAAGCAAAGTAAAGTTCAGCTAAATTGCCATTATTACACTTACATTGATATTGAAATAAAGAATTAGGAGAGAGTTTCAGTTCTGATTATTTAAAGCAGTTCTTTTTGCGGGATTAAAGTTTGTTACGAGGGGTTCTCACACATTAACACCCCCACTAAATCTCCGGAACAAACGTTTTATTGTTTAGGATGGTGTCTCTGTGAAGTTCAAAAGCAGGTTTGGGAAGGGCTTTGGTAAAGATGTCAGTGGTCGTTGCTACAGTGTTCAGATACTGAAATGTTATTACACCTTCCTCCACCAGATTCTTATGAGGATGAGGTGATACCGCAGGGAAATATGCTTGGTTTTCTGGTGATATTTTTCGGATTCGGCAAGCTTAATAGAAGACTGGTTGTCTTCTAGCAAAGTGATTGGACACTGTTGTTCTAAGTCAAGTTCCTTCAGAAGCTCCAGTAACCATTTAATTTCCTGTGCGGCACAAGCCGCAGATACATATTCGACTCTGCAGAGGATATGCACTTCTGTCGCTTGGAAGTCCAAAGAATTGCGTTGTTTTCCAGTACCAGAAGGTTTCCAGAAGTAGAGTTTCCGTCTACTGGATTATTTGCCCAATCTGAATCAGAATATGTCCTCAAGGCAAGTTTTTCAAAATTAGTGTATGTCAATTTAAGGTTAATAGTAGTTTTGAGATACCTAACCGCTTCCCAGTCCTTAGCTGTGGGACGCTCGTTTCTACGACTTAGTATATTCACGGCGGCACTAATATCTGTTCTAGATACAGTTGAGATATGAAGTAGTGCGCCCACGGCCTGTCTATAGTTCGTATTGTTTTGAAGAAGATTTTCGTCATCCACTAATTTGGCATATCCTGGTTCCATAGGTATGTTTTTGGGTTTTGAATTTTCTAAACCAAATTTGACTATCAATTCTTGAATTTTATTAGTTTGATCGAGTGTCATTGTATTCTTGTTGGGTCGATTTATATTTATTCCTAGATAATATTTTGCTTCACTTAAATCAGTTGGGGGTATTCTTTCTTTAATTCGCTTATAAGCCTATTAGTGTTTTGATCTTCCCCCGCTATTAGGAGATCATCAACGCAAACAATTACGTAAGTTGTTGAGCTATCTGTTATTCGTTTGTATAAGCATTTGTCGATTGAGCTTTGGTGAAAACCTAATTTTGATAATGATTTAGGCAATTTCAGTTGTCACACCCTAGCAGCCTGTTTTAAATCGTATATGTCCTTTTTGGGCCTACATACCTTTTGTTCCTCTCCCGGAATAACATAATCTTCAGGCTGACGCATATACACAATTTTCACGTAGTTCCCCGTGTAGGAAAGCGGTTTTAATATCGACGTGTCTTAAATTCAAGTTTTTATATAAAGCCACAGCCAAAAAATTTCTCATTGTAGTATGAGACGCAACTGGTGCAAAAGTCTCGTCACAATCTATCACAAATATTTGGGGAAAACCCTTTGCGGCCAGCTTTGCCTTAAATTTCTCTAATGAACCCTGGCTATTGTATATAGATTTGAACGCCCACTTGCAACCGATCACCTTCGTTCACGGTGGACCCTCAATTAATACCCATGTATTGTTTTCACGAAGGGAATTCATTTCCTCTAAAGTTGCATTTATCCACTTTTCCTTTTCTATCGGGTTTTACATATTTATTATATGGCCCCAACACTTCGGATCTTCTATTCTGACATTTTTCGTTAAGAATTGACAGTTTTCGTTAAGAATGCAAACCTGTCGGGAGGAACCCCCCCTCTTGTCTCTATTTGATCTGCGTAGAATATTTTGCGGGGCGGTTGAATTGTCCGAATTTGTATTCTGATTTTGCGTTACATCTCCAGTGTTATCAAAGTTATCATCAATTAGTTGTAATTTTGGTTGAGGATTATTATAATTCGGCATTTCACTATTTTTATTTGCTATGCTATTTCCGGTTATATCTTGACTTCTGTCCTCCAAAAATTTTACGGTTCTACTTATTATGATTTCCCTGCCGTCGGTACAAATTCCATAGCCTTTGCTCTCTGTTATCGTAACCTACGAATATTCCCTCTATGGCCTCATTGTCCAATTTTCTTCTATGAATCTTTTGCACGTAAGGCAAAGGCACGACAACCGAAGGTTTTGATATTAGAGAGATCTGGTTTGCGACCGGTCTATTTTTCGTAGGGAGTGCAGTCGTTGGATGAGGTTGGGAGGCGATTTTGTATGTATGTTGCGGTGCTGATGGCTTCCTCCCAGAATGAGTTGAGTAATCCACTATCTTTAAGGAGACACCGTGCCATCTCCATCAAGGTACGGTTCCTGCGCTCCGCAACCCTATTTTGAGGCGCGGAATGCGGAACAGTTAGCTGATGGTCAATTCCCTCATTTTTTAGGTAAATTTCGATTTCTTTCCCTGTATATTCCCCTTTGTTGTCGGTACGAATAGCCTATACCTTCTTGCCAAATTTATTTGCGGTCATAGTGCGGTCATTGCAATCACGATTCTTTGAATTTAAGAAAAACTTCATCTTTGGTTTTCAGTAGGTACGTAATGGTAAAGCGGCTAAAATCATCGATAAAAGTAAAAAAAAAAGTATTTAACGCCAACTGTAGCGGTTTGCATAGGCCCGCATAAATATGAATGGACTAACTTTGGGGGCTTTGTAGCTCTGAAACTTGCGTTTTGGGATATGAATCATTAGTGAGTTTCGATATAATACAGGCTTCACATGCGTCACCGTGTTTACATTTGTCAATTTTGATCTCTAACGCCATATTTTTTATTGATTAATTCCTTAATATGATTGATATTTCTATGGCCTAGCTTTCTATGTTATTTATGTAAACAGTTTTTATTTTCGCCAACACTTAGGATATTTACATATGAGTCAGGTCGTATTTTATTTTACACTCATACAAATTATTGTTTACATAACCCTCGAGATACTTATACTTTCGTGAGTTATTTTACAGGATTGATTTTCAAATATCGCTATACATCCATTTTCGGTAGCTCTTTTTGTAGAAATTAAATTACTTTCAATTTAGGGTACATATAAGACATTTTTTAATGTTATCGATCGTTCTATGTGTGTTATCAGACATGAGCGTATTTAATTTTACAGACCCGTAACCTTTAGAGCATAGCTCTTGACCGTTCGCGATTGTTACGCTAGAAGCATTGAGATTAAATTCATAAAATTTGTTTTTTCATTACATATATGTGTAGAAGAACCTGAATCAATGACCCAGAGGTCCTTTGGAGCATTGCCAACAAAAAAGGTTAAGTTTTTATCATTAGATTTTTCCTTTTCAAAATTTTTATTTTTGGGAATATTCGCGCCTGCACTGCCTTGAAAGCACATTGCTAATTTTTGAGTCGGGGTGTGAAATCTGTTATTATAATGTTGCTGTTTGTTCTTTTCTCATATTTTTACCCTCTTGAGACCCAAGCTCGCATTTTTCGCACATATTTTACAATTTTAAAGATTAAGGCTCTTTATGGGGCTAGAAAATTTTATATGTAACAAAATGACTGCCTTCCCATATTCTTATACCATATAGATGTTGCTTTTGCCACTGTCGGCAAAATTTTGCCAAACATGAAGTGAAGTGAATGTATGTAATTATGTTGTTCGGGTTTAAGTAGAGTTTCGGCGTATGTTCGAAATGTATCTCACCTAGAGATTTTTTCATGGAAATATGTATGTTTCAAAGATAATATGCGCTTTTACGCGAATTGTATATATTTTGTGTGTGATTGTTATTAAAAATGTGATTGTTTAAGTGTCGAAAGAGTTTATCCTAACCCACATCGACACAAAATGGCGCCCAACGTAAGAAATCTTCTTTAAACGGAAACGAAATCGTCATCCTGACGATAAGTAAATGGAGCAAAAGAATCGCCCCGATTCTTAAGTTTGAAAAGTTTCTGTTGAAAATATTTCAAGAAAAGTGCTTTTGTTTTAAAGTGTATTGTCGCCCTGGCAAGTGAATAAAAAGAGTCACCTAGATTCTTAATTGTGGGAAATCGTCATTTCAAGAATAGTTTAAAAAAGAACCGCTTCGGTTCTAAAGTGTGCATCGTTTCTTTGATAATAAATAAAGTGAAAAAAAAAGGTAACTGCCCTACCCGGTTCAAAATATTGTCTCCTGACAATAAAGCAATTTCTTTCATATTAGTGCCATTCTCCTGGAATAATTCTGTGTGAGATATGATTCAAGAATTCGCAATGTAAAAGTGTGATGTTAAAAGTGATAAAAAGAAAAATTTTCGAGTTTGTTACTTAATTGCTGTTTGTGATCATCGAAAATTCTTTACACAATTCTAAAATGTTTTCGGAATAACTTTCAGTGTCTGCTAGCGACGTTATTCTGTGTGTTTTACAAGAAATCTGAAACTATCACGTGATTCATGGAAAAGTGATAATCTAAAGATAAATTTTATTTGTTTTCTTACCGGTAAAAAGTTGAAATTTTTTTTTGTTTTTCTGTTTTTTGCTAGCTAGCTCTGCTAAAAGCTTTGATCATTATTTATTTATTTTTAAATGCTGTTTTATGTATGTGTTTTTTTTTTTTTTGTTTTGTTCTTCTTTAAGAATATTATGAAAGATTAATTTTCTGAAAGGGAAAGAGTTATATAATTTCTTTTGGTATATTTTTTTTTCTCAAAGCAATATTATTTGAGTAAGTGAATTTTATGATTATTTGTTTTAACTGTGCACAGCGTAGTATATTAGAAAAGAAAAGTGATTTCAGTAATCGTGAATAATTATTTAGAATGTTGTTTATTTTAAAGAAGTAAGTAAGTACTTTATTTTGACATTTTGTTGCTTTCATATTTATTTGTGAATGAAAATTTTGTTTTCACATCAAATTATTCATCGTATTTGATATACTTAAAATTTTATGATTTAAACATTTATGACAGTTTTATACGGTAAGTTATATTGGTAAAAATTTTGCATATTAACTGATGATAATATTTTTGCATTAATATTTACATGAGCTCATGTTTAATTAGAGATAAATTTTAGTATGCTATTTAATTATTTCTTGTATGTTTTATCAATTGTTTATGGAAGTTTATGCATATTTACCTGCAAGGGGAAGGTAGTTGTTTTGTTATTTAATTATTTAATGGGTCAAGTATTGCATATAATTTTGTAATTTAAGCATAAGTTTAACTAATTTGAGAAAAGATGGCGTTTCTTTCTAAAGGGAAAAAAATTGATTTGTATAATTTGGCTAGCGAATTAGAGCTTGAGGTAGATGCAGATGATAAAATAATAGTCTTGCGTGAAAAAATTATGAAGTGCGTCCTTTTTAAAGACGATGAACAATTTGTAAAAGAGGCATTTATTGCTATCGTGGAAGATAGAAAAAAAAGAGAGCATAAAAGAACAAAATAGAAAAAAACAAGAGAGCATAGAAGAACAAAAAGTTAAGGATAAACGTATCGCTGATGAAAGAGCGTATGAGCTAGAAAAACTTAAGCTACAAGCTTTGTTGAAAAATTCAAATGGTCAGGAATTCTGGAAAAATCAGATAACCAAAAATGAAGCTAGTGAACATTTTGGAAATTACAAAAATACTTCTCCTACCTCAAAATATACGAATTCACGCTTTGTAAACGATGATAAGCGTCCAATTATAAGCTGTTATGGCTGTGGGAAACAAGGTTTTGTGAAAGCAAAATGTCCTAATTGTTCCCCATCTACGCAAGTAAAATCAGCAAATTTTACTTCCCTCCATCTCCAATCTTGTTACATTAATACACAGGCAACACCTATGTTGTATATTAAGGTAAATGGTATTACAGGGGTAGCTTGCGCAGATACCGGAGCTACACATTCCATTGCTGGGGAAATGTTGTTCAAGCTTCTCCGTGACCAAGGAACTTCGTACGAAGAGACCAGTGTAAACATAACGCTCGCTGATGGCATACGAAAAGAAATTAACGTTCTTCAAGCAACAATCACTGTTGAAATAGAAGGTCGTAGAACTAATACAACGATTTTTGCGTTACCCGAAGCCACCGGAAATAGAACATTGTTAGGCATATATTTTTTTTGAATAAAATGGGGATTGTGTTGGATATGCGAAGCCAAAGTTGGTATTTCCAGAACAATCCAAGATATAAAATTCCTTTTGGTGATGATCCTTTCAAAACGACGTCTGAAATCTCACCACCAAATGTCAAAGTTAACACAGTTATGTTAAGAGAAAATGAAGGTCAAAACCTATCTGCAATACAACGAAAGAGACTTAATGGCTTGCTTGAAAAAATTTCCAATACCTTTCAACCAGGGGGATAAGCAACACCCGTCGCCGAACATCACATAAACACTAGAGAACATCGTCCAATATCATTACCACCTTACAGGTTATCACCAGCTAAGAAAGAGTTGTTGAAAACAGAAATTGATGATCTTCTTGCCAAAGGAATTATTGAGCAATGCGAATCTCCATATTCTGCCCCAATCGTGTTCATTCCTAAGCTAAATGGTAGTGTACGTCTATGTGTAGACTACAGGAAGCTCAATGAAGTGACTATACCGGATACCTATCCACTTCCTCGTATGGACGATCTTCTACATCAGGCAAAGACTGCCCAGTTTATGATCACTCTGGATCTGAATGCTGGCTACCATCAGGTGAGTGTCTATGGGCCTGATCGTGATAAAACTGCTTTTGTATGTCCTCTCGGAACATACCGCTTTCGAAGAATGCCTTTTGGACTCCGTAACGCTCCTGCAACGTTTCAGAGAACGATGGATAACTTTCGAAACGGACTCCCAGATGTAAATATTCTCTCTTACCTTGATGACCTCATTATTTTATCATCAAGTTTTGAACAACATCTATCTGACGTTGAAGCTGTTTTTCAAAGATTAGACAAATGGAAACTTTCTGCAAATCGAGAAAAATGCAACTTTGCATGTACCAGAGTAAAGTACTTAGGACACTGGATCACTCCAAATGGCCTAGAAGTTGATCCTAGGAAAATTGATGCTATTGTGAGGATCCCGCCTCCCAAGAATATAAAACAACTGCAATCGTTTTTGCAGATATGTTCATGGTATCGCCGTTTTATACAAGATTTTGCAGAAATATCCAGACCGCTTAGTAACCTCACTAAGAAGAATGTGCAATGGCATTGGGGTGCCGATGAAGAAAATGCATTTCAAGCCTTGAAGCAATGCCTGGTTTCAACACCAATATTGAAACAGGCTGATGAAACAAAACCCTTCATCATTCGAACCGATGTAAGCAATTATGCTCTTGCAGCAGTACTTCTCCAGGGTAAGGGTGCGGAAGAGCCTCCGATTGAGTACGCCAGTAGATTACTGACTCCTGCAGAACGCAACTATCACACCACGGAACGGGAAGCTCTTGCTGTTGTCTGGGCTCTTAATAAATTCAGAGGATACATCGATGGAACAGAAGTTACTGTGGCATCCGACCACCAGCCTCTCCGATGGCTCATGAGCTTAAAGTCCCCTTCTGGAAGACTTGCCAGATGGGCTTTACAGTTGCAAGAATTTAATGTGAAAATAGAATACATTCCAGGTAAAGCGAACGTCATAGCTGACATGCTTTCTCGTCCTGCGTGTGATCATATCAGTAAAGAAGATTGCGATATTTGCACCATAATGGTTGATATCCCTGCTAAAATGCCTAATGATTTACGTGCTGAACAAATGAAAGATGAAGAATTAAAGAAAATTATTAAAAGTTTCGAAGATGAAGAAAAAACACAAGACTACACTAACTGGACTGAACGTGGTTATATTATGAACCAAGGAGTTTTATACAGGTATTCCGTAACTTCGGAATCTGAAGAAGCACAACTAGTAGTCCCCTCACATGAAAGGGAGAAAATTTTAAAAGAACACCATGACTCACCTACGGTTGGTCACTACGGTGCTGAAGGTACATTAAATAGAATATCCAAAAGATATTATTGGACTGGAATGCGTTCATACATTGCAGATTATGTCAAACATTGTGCTGAATGTAATAGGTATAAACCTTCTAATCAAAAACCATCCGGTTTGTTATAAACACCAGTGTATTCACAACGATTTGAAGTTCTATCAATTGATCTTTTTGGCCCTTTACCAAAAAGTAAGAATGGTAAAAGATGGATATTCATAGTAGAAGACTGTGCAACAAGATGGGTTGAACTATTTGCCCTTACAGAAGCTACTGCCGCACAGTGTGCCACTACGTTGCTCGAAGAAGTTATCCTTAGATATGGTCTACCCAGACGTATAATATGTGATAACGGACCACAATTTGTTAGTAGTGTGATGCAACAACTTTGTTTTCTTTTAGTTATCAAACAAAACCCAACTCCCATATATCATCCTCAGGCAAACACTGTGGAGAGAAAAAATAGAGATCTCAAGCCGAGATTGGCTATATTAGTAGAGAATGACCACTGTTTATGGGAAGAGAAACTTCCAAAAATACGTTTTGCAATGAATACTGCTAAGTGTGACACCACTGGAGAAACAGCAGCATTTTTACAATTTGGGAGAGAATTAAGAACAACAGACGATGTTCAACACGACATTCGTGCTGTAATTCGCAATGACAACTTTGTACCTGAAATTACACATACCTCAAGAAATTTGCAAACTTCACCAAAGAAATTAAAGACAAAGTTGAAGCTAAGCAAGATCAAAGAAAGAAATACGCTGACTTTAAAAGAAAACCAGGACATTGTTTTGCTCCAGGAGACAAAGTTTGGGTTGAGTTACATCCAGTAAGTAAAGCCTCTAGCAATAAAACATAGCAAAAAATGCTAGCAAAAATGCTTGAATTCAACTCTGTAAATCAAATACGCCGTAGAAATAAAGAATTAAAAGAAAATAAATACAAATATACACAAGATAAAAGAAATTGCAAACAAAATTTATTGCATAAACATGTAAAAATATTTTTATGTTTATAAAAGCCTAAACCTGTATATGAAATTGATCCAGATATAAAAAAATATTCAAAAACACCCATGGAGATAGTAAACCATTATAAAATATTAAACAAACAATAAAAAAAAGCACAAAGCGTACCACCTTCGAAATTACTTACTTACTTTTCAAATTTATGATCGTATATCTGGTCCAATTTAATCAACTTAAATTGGCCCAAGTAAGGCAACTGCGCCATTTTTTAAAACAGATAATCTCAAGGCTAAGAACAAAAACAAAATCAAACAAATCCGCATGAAAAATATGCGCAATGAACAAATGAATTTAGATATGTATACGAAAACATAACAACTTACCTTAATTTTGAAGTATTCACTTACGTATAGTAAGAAAAAACTAGATCAAAACAGCTAACTTTGGGTTTTTTTAAATTGTCTGAAAACAGAACATGGTAGGCGGGTGCTTCTCCTAATCATAATGACGTCATTCTGATGAGTAGAATTTCAGTGGTAGATGGCGTCTCTTTATGTAATTAACGGCAGAATGGCAACGGTCCATTTAAAGCGGTGGTCCAAATATGGCTACTCTCCCCTATACGAAACTTCCAAACATTAAAATTGTTTGGATTTAATTTTTTAATGATAGTATCTTTTAAGAAAATTCATTTTTATTTTATTGTTTATTATAATTATAATTATAATTATACAGATTAGTACACTCTTGAATGAATGAAACAATAAATTCGATAGCATAATATTCTGTTTAATTAAAAATTTAGCTTACACTTAGAGTGTAGCGAAATGTTTATTTATGATGAAACAGTTAATATATTTTCACATAATAATGGAGCGCCATCAGTCGGCACAATCTCTTATAAATATATTGTCGTATACTTTGAGGAACCTCTTTTCTCAGATATCAAATAATTTCAAGTCAATAATAAGGTAAAGAATTATTTCTCTTACCTGGTTTCACGATCAGATCCGCCCGGAAGCGCCCGAGATGAAGCTCGCCCATATTCCATCATCGCTAGGTTTGTTGAGAAACTTCCTAAACCTTTATTTGTAAAAAAAAAAAAAATATGTGGATTAATGTTTGCTCTATTATATGTGCATGATTGTATATTTCTGTTGGAGGCAACAATGGAGCAGTAGATGCGCACTCATTATTTATTATATCTTGATTATTATATTAAACAAGAAAGAAAAATCATGCATATGGCATAGATTATGAATCCAACACTCCCTAAAAGCTTTAACAAAGCTTCGTTATTTAGGGAAATGAGGTGAATAAGATAGTAAACGTTTAAAAAATTGATTTATGCAGGTACCGTCCATAGCTAAATATATATCCCAATTCTTTTGAACAGCTCTGTATTTCATCTGTATGTTGATATATATACTATATAATGGGAAAATTTAGTTTAACAAGATAACGCATAACAGGTTGAAATTTCTCTTTCAGCAATTTGTACTAATACATAGAAACATACTTAAATACTTTTGTACAGCCCTATAGTTTACCTAGCACCTTTATTACACGCCACTATTTAGCTAAAATTTAATTCAAACTAAAACACTCTTAAAACTACCGAAATCATATTTCCAGAAATCATCATCCATAGACGGCATGTATCCAATTCTTTGCGTGACCCTGTATATCACTTTATCTATATTTTACAAACATTTCTTAATAAACTAAATGCAGTTGAGCGTAAAAATGCATAACTCATTTAAAAACCACCTTTTAGCAATTTGCGCTCATATCCAGTAACTCTTACGAATTCTTTTGTGTAGCCCTGTATATAAATTATAGCCTTTATACATACCATATAGTATGCATAAATATAGTGAAACATAAAAGCGCATATCATAATTGAAAATGCATTTCTAGCAATCACTGCTAATGTTAAGTACTTCTGATACAATATGATCTGAAATCTTTTGTGTGTCCCTGTAAATGCTCTGCACTTCGTATTATACATGAAATAACTTATAGTAAACCTCAGCGACGTATATCAATTTCATTATATATGAAATAGTTTAACATAATTAAAATACGCCGCAAATAATCTCCCCCCCCCCATATCATTATGTAACGGAATTCTTTTGTGTGGCCCTGTAAATGAATAATAACTATTCTTTGCGCTGCATATTCTACAGAATGCATATTTCAGTGCACTTCATAAATGTATTTAAATTTTGTTATGTTTGGATGTGTGTAACATCATTAAAAATCATTTGAAACGATTTTTTCCCATTGGCCGTTGTTAACGGGCACGAGCAAAATGGACTGTAGCTTTTGATTATATATAAAATTCGACTAATTAACTTTTATCGAACAATTTTTTATTAACAAGGATTTTTGGTTTGCGGAGTTCCCAGGGAGACAACTGCACGAAACGAACGATAAACAACTTCTGGCTTTACATTTTCGCCAAGCGAAAGTAGATGCCAAGCTTGGCGCCAACATACCGGCCACCTCTGAAATATTTATTTCAGCACATATCTTAGACAATGTCCTTAGTTTTAAACAATTAAAATTTAACATTAAGACCAATGTCAGACGGGCGTCTTTTTTGCTGCTTTTATGCTTAAGTATTATCCATTCACAATACTACAGCATTGTGAATGGATAATACTTAAGCAAAAAAGCAGCAAATAAGACGCCCGTCTGACATTGGTCTTAATCTTCAATGCTAAATATAAGTTTCAATTCAATTCAAGAATATAAAATACAAATATGAGTCAATTCAATTCAATAATATTAAGATACACAATTACTACACATTTTTCAATATAAATGCACAATAAAATAGTAGAAATAAATATTTACATTATAATAAGGAGTTGTTTATAGGTAATATACAAATATTTGATATGCTGCGTTTGAAAACACCGGTTGGCGTTTTGACGAGCACTACCCTAACTTTACCATCATGACCATAAATAACATCTTCAATGCGACCTACTGATCAGGTACACATGGGTAAATTACTATCTTTCAATAAAACCATGAAACCAATTTCAACGTTTTTTTTCTCAATTAACCATTTACCGCGTTGTTGTAGATTATTTAGATAGTCTCTACTCCATTTTTTCCAAATTAATTGATTAATTTTGGTAACTCGCTGCCATTGGCTAAGCTTATATTATCTGCTAGGTCAGTTAAGTTTGGTTCGCATAAGCTATTTAAAGTGCGACCAATTAAGAAATGCCCTGGAGTTAAAGTTTCATAATCGCTAGGATCGGAAGATAAAGGTATTAGAGGCAGGGCTTAATTTGCGCCGGAACCCACCGGAGCTCAGCTCCGGTACTTCTCTGTTTTTAGTAAATATTTAAACATTGGTTGAAATTCACCGGAGCTCATAAATACAGGGCTCCGGAGCCCAGTGCAATACCGATTCCCCCCCCAAAAATGAGGCTTAAATCATCCTTTTCTTTCCCTCCCATCTCCAAGTTTCTGCATTCTTTTTTTATCAAAATACTTGTATGTGATGTAGTGTGTCTCACATGTAAGAGATGGAGAGGAAACGGCGCGTAAGATATTCTGAACATTTTTCTTTAAATGTTTTTGCTAGTTGTCCATTCATTATATACCTACATGCATAGCTACGAACAATTCCTTTTTTGTGCTAACACTATTTCCGAATCATAATCTTTACCTTGTTTAATTGCAGAATTCTGCGATTAACATTAAAATTAGCCAAAGATTTCTAGACAGTTAAATATATGCAGGTAGTAGTATATATATTTAAAATTTTTACTTTGCTAAAGAAAAAAAAAGATGCTTTAAATTTTGCAAATAATGATGTATGAAATATAAATACGTGAATTGCAGTGATGGCGGAGTCGGGGGGGGAGGGGGGCACGCTACGGTTTTAGTACTGCAGAATATTAGGGCTCCGGTACTTTTTTTGTTAGAAATTAAGCCCTGATTAGAGGCCTGCTGTTTAAAATACCTTCTATCTGATTAACTATGGTTAAAAATTCCCCAAAGGTTAGTTTTAAATCTCCAATTGTTCTTTTTAAATGGTGCTTAAAGGATTTGATTCCTGCCTCCCACAAGCCACCAAAACTAGGAGATCTCGGGAGGCAAGAATTTCCAAAAGATTGAGTTTGCTAATAAATAAGCAGTCAATTCATCAGACATATTTTTTACAAGATTATGCAATTTTTTCAACTCTGAATTTGCACCAACAAAATTAGGGGCATTTTCAGAAAAAATTGTCGAGCAAATTCCGCGCCTAGCTACAAATCTTTTTAAGGTGGCTATTAAGGCTTCAGAACTTAAATCTGTTATTACTTCCAAGTGAACTGCACGAGTAGCAAAACAGAAGAAAATTGCGACATAAATTTTGTTAAAGACTCCTTTTCGTTGGAGTTTATATTTTATGACAAATGGGCCTCATAGGTCAACACCTGAATTTGTAAATGGGAAATTGACATTTACCCTTTCTTTAGGTAATGAAGCCATTATTTGTTTACAATTTTAGGCTTATTTTTGTAACAAACAATACAATTATGGACTATTTTTCTGGCTATATTTCTGCCATTTAAAGGCCAAATTTCCTGTCTCACAAAATGAAGCAGTGTTTGAGCACCTACGTGCTAGTTTTTTAGGTCAAAATACTGAAATATTAAAAGAGTAAGCCTGTGGTCATTAGGCATAATAATGGGATACTTTTTATCATACGATAAGTTTGATTGGCCTAAACGACCACCTATTCTTAAAATTCCCTCACTATCAAGAAAAGGATATAAATTATTTACACGGCTGTCCTTTGGTTGCTCACCTTCCTTGAGTGCCTTCATTTCCCTGGCAAAATACATTACCTGAACCAATTTCATTAATTTGATTCTTGCATGAGCAAATTCTTTCTTGGTAATAAGGCCTACAATTTTTTTCTTTATTTTTACAGTTATTTAAAAACCTGTAAACATAACTTAGAATACGAATTAATTTAACATAACTATTACTTAAATTACAAAATTGGTTAATAAATTCGTTATGCAATGTAAATAAACTAATGTTCGAAACAGATTTGAGTTCATTTGAATATGCATTATTATTTATCAGATCAGTTTTTTTAATGTCTGGTGAGCCAATGAGATTATTAGGCATTAATGGATCATGCCACTAGAGTTTCAAGTCTAATGGTTCCTGGGGATTTGTTCCACGTGATATAATGTCTGCAGGATTATTACTTGACGAAATATGTCTCCACATAAATTGTTCAGTGAGAGACTGAATTTTTGATACTCTATTTCCAATAAACGTTTTTAGTAGGTGAGCGGATGTATTTATCCACGTCAAGGCTATGGTTGAATCCGAATACAAAATTACTTCTTGAATATCTAATTTCAAAGCAGGAAGAACTTTGGACACAAGTTGTGATAAAAGCAAACAAAAGCATAATTCAAGTCTAGGCACTGTCTTTAGAGGTGCAACTCTTGATTTACTTGCCAACAACAAGTTTCAACAACAAGTTTGTACACAAGGTTCGATGAGGGAAAATTGGATGAATTTGCACTATACACATAGATAGCAGCACCGTAGACGGTTATAGATGCGTCAGCGAATCCAAGAACAAAGACTGCTTCAGTGGAAGGTGCTAAGATATATCTATTGATTTTTATATTCTATATATCCTTTAGTTGATTTACGAAGCTACATCAATAGGTAGCCAGAGGTTCGGGAATGTTCTCGTCCCATCCAATTTTAGAAAGCGACAATTTTTGAAGGTAGCACTTACCCTTGCAAATAATCGGGCCATTGAGTCCTAGAGGGTCATGCAATTTTGCAATGACAGAAAGGACTTGTCTTTTGGTATACGAGTTTTGTTTTTCCACCGAAACTCGAAATGCTAATTGATCTTTATTGGATTGCCACACCATACCCAAAGTTTTAACTGCAGTTTCAGCTTTAGAGCGAAAGAAAACATCTTTAATTTCGTTATAGTTTAGAAGCTCATCTAAATTCGAGTTCCACTTGTGCAAGGTCATTCCACAAGAACTGAATATTTCAATTAACTGATTTTTTAATTCAATAGCTGATTCATAATCAGGGGATCCAGTAGCTACATCATCCATATAACTATCCGATAAAATAGTCTTTACAGCTAATGGAAATCTATCCTTTTCATCTAAGGCTAATTGTTTTAAACATCTTATGGCTAAAAAAGGAGCGCATTTTGTTCCGTAAGTAACGGTATTCATTCTAAAAGCAATTGTTGAATTATTTTCATAATCTTTCCAGAGAATACGTAAAAGGTCCCTTTGCAAAGGATCGATTAATATCTGACGAAATATTTTTGTTATATCGGCAGTCAAAGCGACTTTGTGTTTTCGAAATTTTATCAAAATATCAAAGAGATCTTCCTTAACTTCACCGGAAAGCAAAATGTCATTCTGACTTTTCCCAGTGGTGGTAGGAGCGGATACCACCCTTAATTTAGTAGAGGACTTATCCGGTTTAAAAATGCCATGATGAGGCATGTAATAAACTGCTGAGGGAGAGTCTTCGACTGGTATTCTCTCCATGTGATTTAAGTTTTCCTATTATCTTAAAAATTCGCAATAAAGTTGTTTCATATCAAAATTAGTTTCTAATCTTTTTACAGTTTGGCGTAAACGTTTTTCTGCTAATGTTCTCGAATCACCCAAAGTATCTAATTGTTCTAATTTAATGGACATTTCTAGGATAAATGTGCCGGTTTCATCCCGTTTATGTGTATTTTGGAAATGAGTTCTTCTTATTTACTTAGAAGACGATCCTACGAAATATTTTCTATTTCCCAGAAATTTTGAAGACTAGTTTCAATATTCTCATTGTCCGAGTTAAAGGTCAGCCCGAAAAATTAATTAGAATTTTTTATTGAGAAAGTACCCGTAGCAATCAGTCTAAATATTGAATTTTGAAACATTAGATTTGGCGAAACACGAATTTTTCCTTCTTTTATTATTTCATAAAAAAGTTCAGCCCCAATTATTAAGTGGATCTTTCCTGGTTTATTAAATGTAAGATTTGCTAACAGCAAACGATTAGGTAAAATGTTTTTATCTATTTTAATGTTCCTAAAAGGTACACAATCAGTAATTTTCGGGACTACGAAGAAATCAGTAGTTGACGAAAAAGAAGAATTCTTATTTCGAAAAACAGTAGAGACTTTCGATTTCAAGTTAAATAAATTTCCACTTAATCCAGATACAGCGATATTTATTTTTTATTTTTTTCAAACCCAATTCAAAAGCCATTTTAGAAGTAACTTAGGAAGCCTGGCTCGCACTATCGATGATTGCACGAGCTTTAATGAAATTCTTATGTTTCGGGCTATAAATAAAAATAAAAGCAGTAGACAAAAAAACACCCTTTTCATTTTCGTTGCTATGAGCAGAAAAACTTTGCGAAATTTCCGAAGCATTTTGTTTATTAAACTCATCAAACATGCACCTGCCTTCATTACCGTCGCGATGGGCTGGCGGCTTAGAAGATAAATAAATTTCGGAATCCGACTTTTTTGATGATATTTATTATCCGAAGTTTTGATTTCGATGAAGTAATACGTTATGCCTGGCATTACAAATTTGACAGTTATTACTTAGAATTACATCTAGAAACATGATTATGCGAAGGAAAACGGTTGATACACAGTTTATTTTTTAACTTTATCAAATCTTTCAATCGGAGTCATTTTCAAGAAAACTGGGCATAAATATAAACCACATGATTGTTTGCATAGTATGCATGGGTTAGATTTTAGAACAAATGTTTTATTTTTAATTTGACCTTTAAATTTTGGGGAATTTACTTGTGTTCCCTGTAAATTTTCTAGAATTTGAACACGATTTTCCAAGAATTCGTTGAAAGTGTCCTATTTGGGTAAATCTGTAGATGTTAGACTCATTTCAAATTCCTTACATGTTGTTTTATCTAACTTCATTAAAATAATGTTATTCAGTAAATTTTCACTAAAATTGCTCATTTCAACATTTAAAACTTTTAAAGCTCTTACATGTTTTAAAATACAATCAAGCAGTATTCTTAATTTTTCATCTGATTCTACATCGATATTATCTAACATTAATAAAGATTTAATGTGCGTATTAACAATTAATATCTTATTTTCAAATCTATTCTTAAGTGCGTGAAATAAGGACTCAATAAGTGTCGTCCGTACTTTAGATTTGTTTTGCTGTACCCACGAGAGAAGACTGTAAATAAAAGAGTTTTTGATCATTGGTTAGCAATTCGTTCGAATCAATAATGCTACCAAATTGAGTTTTATAATTATTCCAATTTTCATAAGAACCATCAAATTTTGGTAAAGGAATTTCGGGTAACTTTATAGATAAATTTTGCACATTATGCGACAAAATATCGTTTCCATTTACTACTTCCGGATTTTTATTTTTCTTAAGATCTAGAAAATGTTTAAAGCTTGCCTTCAAATATTGCAAATTTCTTTTAAAATAGTTGTGATGCTGTAACATTAATCAATCATCACATATAATTAATTATACGAAATTTAAAACCAAAGTTTTTCTTTTACAAATATATTTAACTGAAACTTCCTTCCCATTAAAAACATCCTCATTACACCTTAATGTCCGATTTATCTCTTATACAGCTAATAAATATTTCTTTTAATGTTTACCGAATTATCAACTGTTAACAAAACAAAGCTAAAAAAATAAAATAAAATAAAAATGAAAATAAAAATAAAAATAAATCAACTTTATCACTCTCATTAACAAACAGTAAAGTTAAATGCTTTTATTTCGTTCACCAATAAATAAAAATATTTTTTGATCATTTGCTTTTCTTTTGTGCAATAACCTAAACAGTTACTGATTGATACGTCGGTTTCATTATTCTGATGAAAATAACATCAAAATGATTGCTTATGGAAAATGTAATTTTCAACCCAGGCGTCGCGTCGTAAGGACGAGAAGTAGGTGATAATTAGACAGATGCCTCATTTATTTATTGAAACCACAAGAAACTGAAAGATTAATGATTATTATGAAAGGAGTAATTAAATTACTTTTACAAGAATAAAAGCTTTTTAAGAGAGATAAAAATAAGGCATACTGAATTTATTTTAGAAACATAAATAAATTTTAGACATTAACACACCTTAAAAAAAAAACATTAACAGAATAATATATGGAACATAAGAAATTTTTATGATTATATATTAATACTATATTACTTCTTATATATTTTAAAAAAGTTTTTTTTTCCCACACGGGAATAAATAAAATTTTCAGGTTAACAAAAAAATGAGCCCGAGCCCGTCCGAGCCCGAAGGCTGGTATGAAAATCGAGTACGAGCCCGTGTCGGGCTCGGGCTCGGACTCTCGGGCCCGGGCTGAGCCCGTTTCATCTCTAATCCATTCCTCACTTACAAAAATGGTTCATACAGCTGCATAGAACTCTATAGAATTCTTTACAAGTTCTATAGAATAGTCTTTCTATAAAATACTATTTTCTGTAGAGTTTTGCAGAGTTCTATAGAATACTTTTTTAAAAGAAAATGTTTAGAAATACAACAGTTTCATATAATAATACTCCATAGATTTAATATGATTATAATTTAATTCATATTTCTAATACATTGTGATTTGATTGTTAATGTAATAATATATCAGTCGAACTACACTGATTTAAAATATGTTTGATTATGTTTATGATTCATTAATTTGTCGTTTAATTTTATAATCTGTTATTGATTTGCTATTAATTTCATATAAAACACTCATCTAATTTAATATAATTTATTCACTAATGATAATTCATCTAATTTAATAAACTTTATTCACTAATTGTAATTTTTAATCAAATATTTTAATCCGAAGTATAAAAATATTTAAACAACAACGTTTCAAGTTTGATAAATATTAATTTTAGACTAAAGCTTAATTGAAACTGTAAATAACATAGCACCACTACCACCAACAAAATACATAAGTAAATGATTAAATAAATATATTTTTTAAAATTTTAATTGACTTTTTTTCCTTCTTAAATCTGGTTTTCTAAGTTACAAATAATTTTGGTTTTCATCATTTACACAGTTGAGAATGAATCAGCGTATAAAATATATATAATTTCTATACAATACAATAATTTCTCTACTAATATAATGATTAGGAACGCAAATCACAAAAGGGACAAACTTGAAATAGTGTAATGACAGCTCGAAATCTGCGAGCGGCCGTAGAATGCTGTGAAAGCACTGGTTCACGTCCGATCACGAAAGCCAGACAGCAACAAGCGCGCTTAGTACTTGGGAGGGTGTCCACATGGAAACAGCTGCGCGTTGGCGCTATTGGAATATTTTTTATAGAACATATTAGGATATTTTTATAGAATATTTTATAGAATAGATTCGAATATTTTTATAGAATTTTTTAAAAGTGTATTCGAATATTTTTATAGAATTTTTTAAAAGCATATTTGAATATTTTATAGAAATTCTATGGATATACCTATTGAACTTCTACAGATATTTCTATAACTTTTGGTGAATCTTGCTTATAGAAAAACAGGCCATAATTCTATAGGATTCTATAATATTTTTTCTATACATTTTATTTATGGAATTCTATACGAAATTTTTGTAAGGGCTCACCCGGAATTTGGACCTAGGCCCCCTTTGTGTGGAAGGCTAACATGCTAACCACTATGCCGTCAAAAAATCTTTGGATTTGTCTGTACACTGCATTGTAAATTTTAAACTGGAAAGTTTTAGTATTGATCGGAAAGAGTTAGTAGAATTAAAATTGACACATATACATTAATTTGTAATCTGAAATGTCATTATATTCATTTGCACATTTTATTTTGTTATTTGAAATAATCAACATACCGGGTGTCCCAAAAAGGACTGACTGATTTTAAAATTCAATAACTTCCAAACGGTGACAGATATTTAAAAAATTCTTGCAGGAGGGTTACGCATAAAGTCAAAAGTTTTATTACAGTGATTTTTGATTTTAGTTCGAATTACAAACAATAGATGGCGCTGTAACCAATAGTCGCTAAATACAGGCTCGATTTTTGATCCTTTCTGTTGTTCCATGCAGAAAAAGGAGATGGAAATGTATTATCCGGGACACGAAGTATCAAAAATCGAGCCTGAATTTAGCCTCTATTGATCGCAGCGCCATCTATTGTTTGTAATTCGAACTAAAATCGAAAATCACTGTAAAAAAAACTTTTGACTTTATGCATAACCCTCCCGCAAGAATTTTTTTAATATCTATCACCGTTTGGAAGTTATTGAATTTTAAAATCAGTCAGTCCTTTTTGGGACACCCGGTATATGCACTTTGTACATTGATTAATGTTTGTTTAAAATATCAATATCGTACATGAAAATTGAATAGTTTGTTTTATATCCTCACTACTAATTAGAATGTCAGATATCTGGGCAATTCTTTTGAACTTGAGACAACTCGATCTATTATCTTATCATAATCGTAATCAAAAGACCATTGAACAATGAATCTATCTATTCTAAAAAAAAGTAACTACCGCTGTCACCGCCGCCGCCGCCGGTTTTGAATTTTTTGTGACCGGAGGTCTTTCTTCGTTAATATTAAGAAAAATAATGCATACAAAAATATGAAAATCGGTGGTTTCATACAGAAATGTTTGATAAACACGCTGATGCAGACAGTTTTCAAATCGAAGAATTATTTAAAGAGATATTTAATGCTAAAGTTGGACAAAATCGTTCCACTAAAAAAGTTTTATAGCAGCAAAAACTATACATGGCAGTGTAATCATTTTTAGATCATTTTATGCGTTAGAATTTGCCGGAGTGCAGATTGCATTAATTTTTTTTGACTCATTTTTTGAGGTTTTATTTCTATTTCAAATTCAAATTTTCAGCATTTCTAGAGATATTTTTTACATTATTTTAGAAAATGGTATTAATTTATACTGTTGCCAAATGTATAAACAGCGCAAACAATAATGTTTGCTTCAAATTAAAAATTTATTTACACGTGACTATTATAAACAGAAAAAATCATTTGGAATTAGAATTAAATAATTATGTACAAAAAGCAGGAACTTATTAAAAATTAAGTCATAAAAAGTATACACGTGAATTTTAAAAGAGAAAGGATATTGTAAAATAATAAATTCATTAACATGCGTTAGAAGTCTTAAATAGGAGAAATTACATCATATTTACGTCACATTATAGTTATTACATAAAATGAACACAAAATAATATTGCAAAACAGTTTAAATTTAGAAATTGCGCTAGACATTTATTTGATATTTTGAGAGGATCTTTTCAACTATTTTTGTTAGGAAAGCGCAAATAATATTTCATTTCTAACAAAAGTATTTTCACGTGAATATTTAAAAGAGAAAGAATAGCTTGGTAAAAATTACGTCAGATTAAAAACGATTAATTTAAAATGTCTCATTTAAAAGAACTTTCTTTTCGCTTTGTTAAAAAATACCAGGAGACAAAGACTCTGTTTACTTAATTCCTTTTATATTAGCTTATTTTGAAATGTTGTTACACGTGTCTACGTCATCAAGTTATTTTTATTTCGACGTTTTATTTGTATTTTTGTTAATGTTGTACTAAGTTATTTGTTCTTTCGTTATTTAAAATAAAAATTACGTCAATTTGTATAATTTGGCGAGTGGTTTGGCGATTTATATAATTTGGCGAAATGGGTCGACGGGATAATCAAGTAGTACCGCAGCGGATTTGGCGTTAAAATTCCCCAATCAAAGAGAAATGAATAGAAATTCGTTTATAGGGAGATCGCCACTATTTTTTAAATTATAATTCAATCTTTCGAATTCCTTTTAAAGCCGATCAAATTAGCGTGCATTTAGAGTCTGCGGTGTCTGGACGGGGGTTGGCGAGCGTAGTTCGTAGGGGGCCGAGCCCCCTAGTAGGATAAAATCCTCCAACAGTTCTTGTCCTAGATACGAACGCAAGCAGTTCTTTATAATTTTAAGTGTTGAGAACACTCCTTCACAAGACACTTGAGTGCATGATAAAGTCAATGTATATACTTATAAGCTATGTACAAATAATATCATGAGACGAAACGCAATTTTTCACCTTGATTCAACATAAAATAAATAATGTGAACATTAAAAAGTTCCACAATCTTACTTTTAAAATATACATTTTATTTAAAACTTTTTAGTACTTTCAAGCCTTCCAGGCTCATTATCAGAGAATATCTTAATAACTAAATGTTGTTTAATCTAAATGTTGTTTATTTCTACTTTCAACTGTCTCAGTATTTTACTGTTCTACTTTCAACTCTAGTAATTATTGGCTCTCTCATTTTCAAAACAAAGTGAAGTATTTGTATAAATAAACAACATTTAGTTATTAAGATATTCTCTGATGATGAGCCTGGAAGACTTGAAAGTGCTAAGAAGTTTTAAATAAAATGTATATTTTAAACTTGTAACATCTTTTTCATTACATTAGTCGCCTTTTAAGTAAGACTGTGGGCATTTTTAATGTTCACATTATTTATTTTAAGCTATGTACAAGTTTCGATAAATACGACCATGGGCATTCAACTCTATTAACAATTCTAAAGCACAAGCTAGGCATTTTTTACATTTCTTATTAACTTTAAAACGATTCGCATCACCTTTAATGAGTTCTTCTGAATTGCTCGTTTCTTTGCTCTAAGCGGCTGGGAGCTAGCGACGTCAAGATTGTTGCTGCAATAGCGACTGGTTATAATCAGCATAGTGCCGAGAAAAACACAGTAACTCTTTTCTGACATAGTCTTTCTTGACTTTCGCCAAGCCAGACAGAATACTAAGAGCTTCTTCAGCAAGTTCATTTAACAATTTAACCTCACTGAAGCGGCGAGGATCGAACCAGGCAATGTCTTTCCTGAGCAAGTCATTTCCAGTAAATCGTGTATTCAACTTCTGAATAGCTAGCTGTGTCTAAGATGACATTATAAACATTTACCTTTACTTTGGATGGTGATCTGATAACATTTCTTGTCTCATCGTGAGAATATTCACTACGTCGACGTTTTGCTATATTCTCTTTTCCGGTAGGAAACTCTCAATTTCAACGGTTTTCTATTAGTTGCTTCTGAAGATGTTCCTCAAATTCAGAAGCATTTTTAAGAACTATATCAAAATTATTTCTTTTGTATAGCAGATTAGATTTCAGTGTTTGAATTTTGTTAGCAGCAGATAGGTAGTCCAGGCCGCTTATCTGCAGACACTTCGATGTGGGCCTAGATATACTGAATAGGTCGCTGAAAGTGGTTGCTATTAATATATATACTGAAACTTGCACCAATTATCAATCAGTGATCTTGCCGAAACAGATACATGTGACGGTAAATCGTGCATTTCGGTGATACCTTGCAGGCACTTAGCAATGTTAAAAACTTATGTCGATCTTTAAAAGGTTTTGAAGACTCGTCAAACGTGCTTTTAAGTGCTCGATTCTTATTAGACCACCTAGTAAAGTTTACTTTTTGTAATCGGCGAAGAAATTTATTTCCGCCTACAGACCCCTTATTCACCGAAGTCCATACTTTCATTCGCTTATATGACTCTAAGCTAAACACGGTTGTAGCTTGCATTAAGTCCAAGAAGATTGTCCCTTTTAGTTGTGCCTCCAGACCTTTATATCTCCCACTCATATTTGCAAACCATCAAAAGAAGTGCCAAATGTTTGTGAAGAAGGGGGTTTAAACTTTTTAAGTTCTTCTTTTACTTGGAGATAGAGGGCTTCCCCTGTTGTTTTAGGGGCATCACTTTACCATGTTGCACATAATAAACACAAAGTGCCAACTGCTCCATTACCGATACTAGGGGATCGAACCCGAGCTCCTCGGGTTACAGAGTATAGGTGAAAACCATTCTTTTTTTTTTTTATTATTGTAATTATTTTTTTACATGTAATATATATTTTAGATTGCCCACTAACATCAAAAAGAATTTTTATCTGAAAAATATCAATTATGCAATCAAATAAAGTTTTAAATTTTATTAAAAGCGATACTTTCACATGTCAGTGCATGCCAGGAGTTATTAGCCCAAGATTTTACGACTTACGGCAGTTTTTCCGATCATTTCAGTGCTTTAAGCACGTGGTTCAATCACATGTCTGTTAAATTGTTTTCTTATTTACATTATTTTATTAATTTTTCTATAGAGGAAGTTTTAATTTTGTTATGCAACATTAGACGGAAACAAATGCTGAACTTTTTACATTTTTTAAATGAGATTAATCTTTCGAAATCGAGCTACACGGGATAGATAAATTTAAAAATAATTCATGCTTGAAAATCTATATATTTTATGCTATCGTAGGTGGCACAGAAATCGCGATTATTTGTTAATTGTTTAATGGCAACACCTGAATGTAACGCATCTCATTGGTTATTGTGTAATATTTTTAAAAAGGGAATAACAATAAATAAAAAAAAAGTTTAATTAATAATTATAGAACAAAACAATTTATATAATTAAAAAAAAATAAAATAAAAGTAAATAAACAATTTATTAATAAATAAACAACAACATCCGGGCTACCATATAGAGCAAAATAACGACACTTTGGCGCCAGTTAAGTACCCCTGTGCGTATATGACATTGGCGTCAGAAAAAAGTTGTGCCAACGTAGTGCGTATATGACACCTGTGCCGTCTTTTGTTCATCTAATTTAAAATACAACAAATAAATAAATAAATGAAGGCACTTTTCCAGTATAGGTACTTGGCGAAATAGAGAAAAGGTCCATGGCGAGAAAAGAAATTTGTCAACGTATTTTCTGGCAACCTATTTCATCAAAATATTTTTTTCGAATAATACTACATAAAAGTTGCTATGATCGCAAAAAGTTCGTACTTTCATATTAGCTGGGCGCAATTATCGCCAATAGCATTTTTTAACTCGCCAGCAGCATTTTTTATTTTTCGAGGTGTAAATTATGATGCTTTAACATAACAATGCTTTGATGTTGAAATTAAATGGTTTATGGTATTTATTCTTTTCTTTTCTTTTTCCTTTTTTAAAGATTTTTTTTTAAGTGAAATTCGTGAATTTGAAATGTTTCAGTTTTAAATTAAAGTTATCCATTTTAAAATGAGTGAAAGGGTTATATTTTAACTTAATATTTCATATTTCTTTAGAAATATGAAAAAATACGACGGGTACTATGTTTGGCGATTTATCACCTGTGCCCGACTAACACAAAAATACAGAGTTCTTGATTTCTCTGTCAGAATCTTCCGATTTGGCGAAGGATTGAGCAAGTAAATTAAATTATGAATAAAAGTAACACGATATAATGCCTAGCATTCCATTTAAGGGAGACCAAACTGGTCGCCACGGGCAGCTAATTATTTTAAAAACCGTAATAACTCAGTCAATTAACATACAATTTTCAAACACATTGCATTTGAAAGTAGATTTTTTTTCTCTATTTGACGGTGTAAAAATTGAAAATGGCTTTGAATTGGAAACTTAAAAAATCGCTGACATAGCACGCATTGTAATTTAAATTTTTGTTTTCAGTTTTTATGAGAAAACGGCAACAAAAGCTACAGTAATATATTATTTTCTTTACTCGGAGATTATTTCCCCTCTAAACCCTCCATGACTTTCAACAGAAATGGCGGACTTCCGTTGCCACAATTACAAAAAATGTATTAAAAACTACAAAAAAATTAATATCTCAAAATTAAATTGATATACAGCTTTCAAGCAAATTGCATTTAAAAGAGCATTTTTTTCCTTATACAACGGTGTAAAAATTTAAAATGTGCGATGTTTAGAAGTTTAAAAATTTGCAGTAAAGAAAATTGCAAAACCGAAATTTCATTTCAAATTTCAAAGTGTTGCCATTCGCAGAATGACGTATGCGTTACGCACAGATATGTTTGTCCTTTATGATATAGATATATTGTGTAAAATCTGCTTCAATACTGAATGAATCTGACTATTTTGCTTTATCGGCAATTTGGATCTGAATGGAGATATGAGCAATTAACTAATTTATAAATGACTTGGGCAGGAATATGATCAACGAACCTCTTCCATGCCGTTTAGGATTTTCATTTTTTCTTCTTTCTACACTATTCTAGCCTTCTTCATACTTTCTAAAGATCATCTTGGCTTCTCTTGATAGACTGTGCTACATAACCGTGTAAAATTTCAATTTACATAGCAGCATTACCAATTCTATAAAATTGCCGTGTTTAACGTCTCAATTATTCAAGTCTGCCGCTGCCTCCTCTCGTTTTTCTCTATAAGCCAATCCTTGCCTCCCAAGATCCTTGATCTGTAGATCATCCATAGATATGTAAGCTATTCCTTGCCTATCTTTCGTCACTACGCAAATGTCTGCAGACAGACGCATCCCACCGAACAACTTCTCACCCTTCACTGACTATATGTGCTTTTTACTTTATCCCCAATCTCTCGGCTTCTATACAAAATAAGTAATTTGCACAAATCTTCCACCGATTTCTGATGGGAGAGGGGAAGGAGAAATTAGGACTTAACCCATCTAAAAAAAAAGTTCACGCAAAAAGAAAATTGTGTTTCAATTAAAAAAAAAAAAAAAGTTTTATTGAAAAGAAAAAACTCCTCAAATTTATTATTTTTTTGGCTCCCTACACCCATGGGTCAGTCCGCCCCTGTGCGGATGTTAAGCAATAAAGCATACTGGGGGGTTTTAAAAGGGGTCCCCATCTCAGAATCTAAGTGGCGTAAAAACTCGAAACTTGGACAGCCAGACGGAAAAAAAATTCCCTTTCAGATATTCTAAAAATTATCCTGATATCTTAATTACAAGCTGAGATATTAATTATTATTTCACTAATTGATTTATTTCTATTAAATGCTCATTTTAAAAGGCAGTCACGTGATTTTTTAAAGTGGCATTCTTCAGAACGGTCTAGAATATTTAAAAATACAGCATAAATGTTACTTATTCAATCCACTTATTTAATATAAAAATTTCAAAAGTGTACTTACCATTATTGTCGATTAGTAATTTCATCAAATATCTTAAATTTTTGCTTAAGGGGTCTCAAGACTCTTAAAGCTTTAAAATTTTCGAAATTTTAATTTTTTTAGATATTAAACTAGTATTTTTTCTGAACATTTTGGTATAAATGTTTCCTTGAAATTCTTATTAGAACAGAAGTTATGGTTTTTAGAATTATACACGCTCAATAGATGAAGCGGCGTTTCAGAAACTTTGAAGTCGATTTTCTCCAAATGACGTTTTTGGGCATAACGCGCACGATATCTCAAAAACTTCTGATTTTTTTTTTCATAAAATTTTCAAAACACATGTTTCATGTTAGTCTGTATAAACTGAACCTAAAATTCCCTTCTTATTGTTAAGAAATATATTCTTTATAGGTGATTATACTGTTGAAAAGTTCTAAATTTTGCATTCACTAAATACAACTTTGTATTAAAAATAGAAAAATGCTTTAAATACAAATTTATTTAGATTCAGAGTAATTATTACAATGTGAAGCATAAGTAGGACCCAAAATATTCCTTCTACTTGCAAAATTTATTTTGTAATCGTGCGCATAATCTGCTCTGCCAATTTTCTGCTCGTCAAATGTCTGACATTTTGGAGCCCACTGTAAATTCTAATTCTGCATCTTGTAATTTTTCAAATACATGAAATGAAAGAACATACTTATATCTTTCATCCCAATATAAAATTTTGTCTTAAAATCAATTACATTTTAAGATATTATATGTTGAAAATTATCTTTTTTTTCGATTTTTCTAATTTTAAGAGTCCTGAGACCCCTTAAGGGAACCAGGTAAGCGAAATTTGGGGGAAAAAAATCGAATTTTACATTTTTATATCAGTAAATAGTTTAAACTTTTATCTTTCCAACGATATGTCACACATGTTTATAGATTAAAAAGAAGAAGTGCTGGAATCATTCATTCTTTCTAAGAGTACTTCATAGCTTAATGGCCATTTAAATCGTTAATTGACTTTTCCTCAAAACATGGATTTTTCATGTTTGTGTTCCTTTTTTTCGAGATCTATTAAACTTAAGAACTCAAATTTTTTAAAATACTTTTATTATTTTATATTGTATGCTTTAACACAGGGATTTTATGATTTGTTGAGAATTATTTATTTTATGCAGTGAAATCTTACCAAAAATGCTAATTTAAAAATGCTTTTCAATAAATAATTAATAATTAATTTTCAGGTTCACTTAAAAAGAAAATGGTCTGTTAAAATACGTAAAGCATGTTACTCAAACTAAAAATTCTAGACCTCTATCTTTCACCATTTCTGAGAAAAAGGTATATAAAATTGGTGTATTTTGACATGGCGGAGATAGAGCTTGCCCGGTCCCTTTAAGACAGACCGCCACCCCATCAGTAATATATCTACTGATAGGTTGTTTAACGGAGTTTCGTTCAGATACAGTTTTGTTAAGAATAGAGTGCGCTCCCTGGTGATGGAATGTGAAACTAACATAACGCGATTTTGTTAAAATTCGGAAATCTAATAATGCGATCTGTTTTAAACTCTACGATAGTTTATAATACATGATACAAAATTATAACAAGTTGGATATTGCTCGTCAAACGTGGCAAATGAGGTGCGTTCGTACTATAACAAGTTTTATAATTATTTTTTGCACCCCATATTGTACTGAATGTATAATTTTTTGCACTTCATAAAGTACATAGTCTTTAACATCATTAAAATGCACTCCCAATAATTTTTTTCCCATTCCCCGAACACTTTTGACTGTCCCTGTAATTAAACTATACATCCGATTTTCCTAAAATTTGAAATGGCTCGACAAAATTTTGCATCAATTATATCTTTAAAATTTCAGACCATTCGGAAGGCTGTAACATCATTAAAATGCACTTGCAATAATTTTTCCCATTGGCCGTAATGTAAAGAAAAGCTTTTGACTGTCCCTGTAATTAAACTATACATCCGATTTTCATAAAATTTGAAATGGCTCGACAAAATTTTGCAACAATCTTATATTTCAAATTTCAGACCATTCGGTTGGGTAGTTTTTGCTCTGTTATATGCGGACAGACAGACGGACGGACAGACGGACAGACGGACGGACAGACGGACGGACTGAGCGACGACTATAGGTGCTACGTATTTATATAATTACGAACGCACCTAAAAAGAATGGTGCGCCACATTTCGGGGAGGGGGGGAGGCGTGAACAAAATTCGGAAATATAACAAGGCGATCTGTTTAAAACTTTAAGATTGTTTATAACACATAATACAAATTTTAAAAATGAGGGCGCATCAAAAATTGCGGGGAGGGAAGGAGCGCGATTTTACCAAGTAGAAAATAAAAATTGAATGCATAGAAAATAAGGGATCGCGAAACGCTTATGTCTGGGGTTGGCTAGAAAATAGGGAGCGAGCAGGGGAGCGCAGTCCCCTTAGTGTTTTTAAAATGATTTTTGCTTGTTAACATAATTTTTATGCTCAGATATAGGGACGCTTAGTTTGACCAATATAAGATAAATTACAATTATTGAAAGGAAATATTATAATGCCCAGATTTATGGGACTTTGGGATAAGAGATTTTGCAACTGTTATCATCCCCTTAATATGGAAGAATTACGTGTACGAACAATGCGCATAAGTGCAATTGTTCTGTTGTCCTTTTAGTTATTTATTTTGCTGAAAGGGAGATTTGTTTTACTTTTCGAAAAGCTATTTTTTATATCTAAATTGTTCATGTGTATCTTATAGAAAGCGCAAATGTTTGATTTGAACTGATGTGAAGAGTTGACTTGAGACATTTACATACCAAGACTGTTGTCTTGAATGATCTTCGTATAATTTTTTATAAGGTATTCCACTATGTTTACGGAGCAAAGTTTGAGTAAATATCATAATTTTGTTTTATTGTTTATCTTGAAAACCTGTAGCTACCCTAAAACAGGTTTTGTTTTCTTCGTACGATCATCAGAAGTGCAGTATTTTTTTTATTATTATTATTAGTATTAGTTAGATAATTTTGGCTGCGTAGTGCAACTATAATTCTGAAACTTTACAAGGAGGAATTTGGCTACAAATGGATAAACTATGGATGGTTCAGCTCCCTGTACTCTTATGTGCAAACCCCGGATTTTCAGCAGACTCGCGCGTTGCAAAATTGTTCAGAATTTCTCCATTGGCGGAAGCCCACTATATGTACATGTACACTGCAACAATAGCATATTTAAAATTCTTGAATTTATTAAGTAAAATAATGCTATAAAGTGATAAAATATCATTTATTAAGATTGACGATCGTTTCGTCGCACCAACGGCGACATTTTCAAAATCATTCACGATAGAAAATATTTTTACATAATTTAAAAATAATTGAAGTTCTTGCGGGTCGGCGAAATTTATTTTATCAAGTTCGAGTCGGGCTTAACTCGACCTGTCAAGGGCTGTAATAACAACCAGGAGTTTCGTAAGAAATGTGGTAGAAAATTCGTGTAAATCAGAATATCGATTTAAAAAAAATAAATTTGATTTTATTTGAAATTTATTAAAAACGATGGTTTCTGTTGTCCCCACAAATGAATTATATAAAATCATTTCATAAAATTGTTACACAAATTCCTTTCAAAAAGTCGTTATAATCTATTTCTAAAAAATCCAAGTCTCTGTGTGTCCCTCACAATTCCGGTAGGACCGCCTCATTTTAATGAGTAATTGTTGCAAACTACTAATGCAGGGTTACCACAGTAGCACCAAATGTTGACCAACTTGGCGAAATATCGCCAAAATTGACAGATTGTCGCCAAATTTGGCGAAAAAAATAAGTTATCATATATGAAGCCTACTTGGCGATAGTTAGCTAATATGGCGAAATTTCCATTTAAAACCATTAATATTTCATAATCGAGGTCACCGCAATTTAATTTATACTCCGCTCTTTTAAGGTTTTTTTTTTCAAAATTTATGGGTGAGAATTTAAAGTGTAATATATGAAAATGTACGTCTTTACATCTTCATCCCGATGCTACTAATAACATAACAGCCAATAGACGGCGCTGTACTGTCTGAGCTTCTAACTGCCCGATTTTTATGTGCTTTAGCTACTTTTCCAGTATAGAGGTTTTGGTGAGACAGAGAAAATGAAATTTAGCAACATATTTTATATCAACTTATTCTCTCAGTGGTCGATGCAGGTTTTTATTCTTGGGGCCATTTTTTGAAAAGTAAAAGTATTTTTGTGAATTTTATAATATTTTTGTGAAAACTTATATTTTGTAACGTAAGTTAAAATCCAATTACTCAAATTTGAAACAAGAATTTATTAACAAAAACTTCTTTAAATCCCCTTGCTAAAGTTTTCTGTTTTTCGCGACCTGGTTTTATTTACAAATTACACATTTTAAAACAGTTTTTATGAAAAAGAATGTTACGAAAGGGGCCTATTTTATTACGTTCATTTTTGTGAAGGGACCCATTTTATTAAATTTATTTTTGTGAAGGGGCCTATTTTATTAAATAGATTTTTGTGAAAGGGCCCCAAAATAGGACCCCAAATAGGCCCCAAATTTTGCCTGGATCGAGTCCTGTCTCTGTTTCACATACATAAGTAATTTTTCAATATTTATACAATTTATTTAATATAAAGAAGCCATTTAACTATTTTTGTATACAAACTGAAGTAAATTGTATATATAAAAAAACAACAATAATATAGATATAAATAAAATGTTTATAGATTCTATAAATAAACTTAAAAGTTCGTTAATTTTGCTTTCATAGCTGTTTATATCATTTGGCAAAAAAAATCTCTCGTACGCCAATGTCCCTATACTGGAAAAGTATCGCACTTTATGTCGAATACGAAAATTAAATCCTCGGTACATTCCATTTTAGGGGCCTTGGAGAAGAAGGAAAATTGCAACACATTTTCTGGCAACCTATTCGCTGTTTCATTTCATATACACATGCATTTTTTTTCAATATTTATACAATTTATTTAGAATAAAGCATATATCTAATTTTATAATAGAGACATGACCTGTGTAATCCGCAAAAAGCCTCAAATCCGCACAACACTTGGAACCAAGCTGTGCGGATTAGTGGTCTTCTACTGTATTACAGTTTTTCATAAACGAGTTTTGTTTTTAAAATCTGTTATTTTCATCTATCACTGCGGAACAAGCGAGAACAACTCATATTCTTGCATATGTGTTATTTAAATATTGCGCGGCAGCGCAATACTTATTTATTTCCAGTGTCACTTCTCAATGTTAATTTAACATAGAAAAGCCTATGGAGATCATAACTTTTTCATTTTTTCTTCCCACCTTTTTGTCCCTGATGCCACTCATTTTTAATTCTTTGCTAATTCTAATAATATTATAAATTCAAAGTGTAAAAACATTTGCCAACCTTCAGGGTAAAAACGGAACATAAAATGCCTTTGCATATAGGTGGATTATAATCTAGAGAGTAACATGGACTAATTTTTATTTATATTATTCAAATATTTTTCTTAGTAATTCCAAATTTCGCTTTATTTATTGAGATTCAACGGACATTTTCTAATAAAATTTTACATTTTTCTTTCATTGTTGTAAATAATTCAAAAGCCGTAATAATAATTTGCCTATTTTTAGTTGAATGATTTTCACGTAAAACATGAAACTGGAGAAACTGAAATAGTTTTTTTTTTTTTTTTTTTTTTTTTTTTTTTTTTTTTTTTTTTTTTAAGAATTAAAAAGAAAATGAATATGACGTCATAGTGGAAATAAAAATGACATTTTCAAGCAGATTTTTTAAGTTCAGATTGGAATTTTTCGTCCAAACTACAGCAATATTCATTACTGCACTGGTGAAAAATTTTGAATTATACATAGGTAAATTACATCACAAATTGTGATACGATATCGCACAAATCAAAGTCTGATGATGATACCCTGCATTAATTTTGAAATTAGTTCGTATGAATGCAGTAGTTAATAAAAAACTTGACATATTAAACAAAAACCTAATCTGCCGAACAAATTAAAAAAACAAAATTTATTTCCTAAATTGTTTAAGCCCGAGAAGAGGCAGATATTAAGATATTTCATTCAATTCGTTCTACATTTAATGTTAAATCTTTGTAACAAATAAGTTAAACCAATTGAACATTAAAAAATAAAAATGAAATTCATACAATATAATACTTTAAACACCTATATACTTAGATTCCGTTCAAATGAAATCGAAATAAATCTTAGACTTTTTCCATTTTTAAGTTGTAAATATTTGTACTGCAGATTTTGCATTATGTTTATGACGATTGTACATAATAAGATAAGATACATGCAAAATACAAAACTTTAAAAAAAGTCTAAGATTTATTTCGATTTCATTTGAACGGAATCTAAGTATATAGGTGTTTAAAGTATTATATTGTATGAATTTCATTTTTATTTTTTAATGTTCAATTGGTTTAACTTATTTGTTACAAAAATTTAGCATTAAATGTAGAACGAACTGAATGAAATATCTTAATATCTGCCTCTTCTCGGGCTTAAACAATTTAGGAAATAAATTTTGTTTTTTTAATTTGTTCGGCAGATTAGGTTTTTGTTTAATATATATCTTTATATCTCATATTCCGTCATTTTGACGGGCTATCTTTCTAGTATAGATATAATATTGGGCATAGCGTCGTTATAATATTGGATAAATTGAACATTTTTAATTAAACAAGTAATATAAAAATTTTGTTTTTAAAGTCAATTCCTACTTAGGTCATCAAAGAAAAGTTTAATGTAATACCTTAAGCTAATATTGGTTTTTGTTGCATTAAAATATCTCAATTTGTTCATTTTCTATAAGCAAGTAGTTTACAATGGAAGTCTATGGGAATTTGGCAAAATATTAGAGATATCGCCAAGTTGGCGTCAGATTTGGCGACTCATTTTGGTCATCAAATTTGACGATATATCGCCACGTTGGCGACAAACTTGGCAGTATTTGGCGACATAACAGGGTCCCCGCGCTATGGTAACCCCCGTTATAGATATGAAGATGCATTAAATGCTTCAATAACCAATGGCCACCATTTTGTCTCCCATGTAAAACTAAAATTAATTAAAATTTAATTAATGAATTAATATTTGAAGAAACCGTATTAGCATCAGTTGTCATTCAGTACAAGTTTCAAAAAAATTATTTTAACTTGATAGGATGAATAATAAGTATTTTATTAACGATTGAAAATTTGAACAAGATATATAAATAAATAAATAAATAAAGGGAGAGTGTGAACTAATAGTAGAAATTGAAAAATTAGTGATACCTTAGGCTTTTTCAAAATGAGCTTGAATTTAGATATTAAATGCTTTTTTTTTCTTTTAACCATTATGAAGACTATGTTTTATAATTGAACGGATACTAAAATAATGCACTTCAAGGTTCTAAGATATTTCATCAGTTTTCAATTACTCTTTGTTTTTGAGAATTTCGTATTTCAACTTCAGATTAAAATATTTGTATCCTATTAAAAGTCAGAGAATCGCGCTGGCTGCATTCGATCTATACAAGGTGTTCTAAAATTCGACCGACACATTCAGAGGGATGATAGCAAGGGATCAAGAGGGTGAAAAATTACTACAGAACATGGGGTCGCAAGTCGCGTATTTAATCAAAAATACAGGGTGTTTCATACTAACTCAATTTGGGTTTGACGGTCATAACTTTCAGAAAACTGAAGTATCATATATATTAAAGCGCAAACCTGATTCTGTACGATAAGACTCAAAAATTCATGCATTTGGGCATTCGTGAAGTTAAATTTACTAGATGTTCCATTTAAAGGAAAGGTAGAGCAGGTCTGGTTAGCCGAGTGGTCCAGACACGTAGCCATGGAGGGCGCTAAGGGGGCTGAAGCCCCTCCCGGAAGTTTAAAAAGACTTTGCAAAGTTATCTTTGGCAATGCTTTTCTTGTTTTTATCTTCCATTACATTAAAATTACATACGTTTTTAGTTGTAAAAATATAAATTTATTCAATTATAGTTACAGTAATCCCTCGTTATATCGCTCATTCGGATGTATTGTTCTTTATTCAAATCTACCACTAAAAATATAAGTTCTTCTTAAAATATAATTTTAACAGTCTGTATGAACCGTAAAATTCGATAACTGTGATTCTATATCATTAATTTGACTAAGAAAAAGTAAGTGTAATACGCGTATGACGTAATAAGTTAAACTTCAGGAATTAAATATAATACACTTGCTTACATGTTAAAATCTTCCTTAATTTTCTCTATCCTCAATATATCACGCATATAATAAAAACTTAAGAGTGGTCAATGTTAAAATGTTTTGTAGAGAAAGGATCTATAAACTTTAATAGCCGCCTATAATGTAAAATCATGTGAAAATGAATGATTTTAAAGAAAGTATGTTTGAAAATAGTGTTAAAACTGTAAAAGGCTTTTTATTAAAAAAGAACTAGTAGTAGAAAATTTTAAAAAGGAATGGTTGGAAGAAAAACTATAGGGTATCGAAAAATCTTCAAAAGCGTCACGGCGGCCGGCGCGCGTCCTCCAGGTTATTAACTGAAAACTTTGATTGTGTACGACACTTAAATAGAAAGAAAACGTGCACAGTGTAGTCTGTTTTTCTGGGAAATTTTCTTTTTCTTTTGAAGAATTATCAACTTTAGGGATGGATACTCTAACGTAGGAATTTTTTTTTTGGCAGTTTTTCCCAGCACCCCTTAGAGAGCTTTCTAGGTGGCAACATCTAACGTTCTAACAAGCTTATTTTGTGCAGAGCAAGAATTGCTACTTAGATGATTTATCCATGATAAGCGGTCCTCTAATGTTAAAGAAACCGATAAAAAAAGACTATTCAAAATTTGAATGACAGATCCCTTTCGAATGAGACTTTCTACACAGATTTCTAAGTACTTCTTCAAGTATTTGCTTCTCCAGAAAGTGAAAGCTGATTATGAATTATGGTGCGAGAGAATTGCTAATGTTAACACAAACACAGAGGTCCATAAATTTTTAGAGTACTGTAATGCAACATATTACAATACGATTAAACAGTTGTTGACAGTCTTGGCTACAATCCCGGTAACAACAGCCAGTGCTGAAAGATCTTTTCTGACAGTGAAATGAATTAAATCTTTGCTTTGAAGCGTTATGGCCGATGAGAGATTGAGTAGCCTTGCAATGATTTCCATTCATTGGGACATTACAGTAGATCCTGATGTTCATCCTTATCAACCATGAGGCTGATAAGGTAATCAGCCGCATGGATGAGAAGAAGTCAGGAAGATTGCTTCTGTAGTACAAGTTATTGTCCAAAGAGTACAACATTTATAATTATTCTAATCCTAATCAGAGAATGTGAAATATAAATATAAGTTTTATTATTACATATATCTGTAACGAATATTTTTTTCTTTGGAAAAAATAATATGTGCAACTAATTTTATCTATGGGTTAATCATTTTAAGACTCTGCGCTCGTAATGCGAGAAACTTGCATGCTAATGTTAATCCTGTGATTAAAATCTATTCCAATTGTTTGCATTTCAATATTTTTAACGTTTTTCACATAGGATACATGAAGCTCATCTCAAACAATGTTAGCTTGTACTTTTTTAATTTCGTTTCAGTTTTTCCCTAAAAACACTTCCGGTTTCTGAACCGGTTTAGAAACTGGAAGTTCTCTTGAAAACCATAATAAAATTGAAAAAATATGAAATAACAATTTTTGAAATGAACATGAAGTATCCTATGCAGAAATATACCTTAGGTTAAGCCTTGTTTATTTTTAGGTAGATTTCGTAAGAAATACTACCTATTGCAGTCGTTACCATGGTGCGACTTTTGGAAAATTCCTTCATAACTTTTCATTATAGGACCCCAGAAACCCAAAACCACGCCCACCTAAAAAGTTTATATATGTATGTATGTACTAAATTTTGTCCGCACGATAAAAGTCGCAATTATGCTCGGATCGTCTTCAAACTCGCCAGCAACTTTGAGATGACTAATATCTCGGCGGGGATTGAAAATGGGCAAAATCGGCCCAAGGGAATGGAACTGGGCAGGGTTCAAAATTTTGAATACCGTCTTAACATAATTCTGATAAAACCAGCTCTTACACAACAATGACCGGAAAAAAAATAAATATTTTTCGTTATAGCAGTTGCCAACAATAAAAAAAAAAGCAATAAAATTAATTCTCACCACAACAATTGCTTTTCTATTGCAAGATCTTCACGTGAAAAAATAAATTAAATAAACAGTTTGACGAATTGAAAACAAATGGAATATTACGTCATAAGTTTTTTGGAGCAAGATTTCCGCATGAAAACTCAAAATGAAATAAATAGTTTGACGAATTAAAAACAAAACAAACAACAACAACAAAAAAAAATAAAATATTGCGTCATATTGGAAATAAAATGGACCTCAGCAGGTGAATATGTAACGTCATGTGAGTTTGAAGAAACATATTAAAACATGATAAAAACCCGACTATGGAAATATTAACTTATTTTAACACTTTGAGGTTCTCTGAATTTGCTTTAGCTATTTTTTAAACCTATTCCATATACATGCTGTGTGTATTCGTGTATATTAGAATTTTCACAAAATATTTAGCTCCCTAAAGCTCATTCTTAGTTAAGGAACTGGGTTTATCTCTAATCTTGATTTAAGTTTTGTTGGTGAATTTAGTACTTAACTTCGAAATCTACCTCCGCCTGTAGGCCCGAGCCGGCAGGGATTTTTTTTATTTACGCTTTAAGGGTGTATTAGAAAAAATACTTTTCCACCCTCAACAGCTCGAAATTTTCTGAGACATTGACTCATTTTTAAAAGTAAAAACATAAAACTTGCTGAGGTGATTTTTGAAGAAATGTATAAAAGACCGTATGATTTCATTTTTCGCTCAATTAATTAGAATTTAATTTTTACAATTATTTTCTCAGTATGACCATTTTTTTCATTCCCAGATCTCCCGCATCGGAAAATTGGGTTCGAAACGCCAACTTTGACACCATTTTTTGTAATATTTTCTGCATTTATCAAAAAATCGACAAGCACGGCACATTATGTATTTTCTAAATAAGAGAATTTCCCAGTTTGATGCATTTGAGAGCAAAAGGGAATTTCAAAATAAATAAGAAAATAAGCAGTTTGGATTGGAATACACCCTTAAACTATGCAAATTACTACTGTTAGACCGGAAAAAAGTCCAAGATTAAGCCCCCCTCCGAAGGGAAATCCTGGCTACGGGCCTGGGGTGGTCTAAAGCACCAGTTTAAAGCTCTGGACTTTTATAGACGACGCAGATTCGAGCCCAACGCCCAGCAAAATGATTTCTGTACCGTTTTTGGCGATAATTCATTTGGATAATGACATATTTTATTAAGAGGAGAAGTTATATTATTTTGATTTTATTATTATTTGAACGGTTTATCATTAAATAAGATTTAACACTCAAATATTTTGAAAAAATAATTTTATATTTAAAATATTTATCCTACAATATTTTGCATGTAATTATCAATTAAATAAATTGAGCTGATCTACAACTGTTGTTTATATATTTTTTTACCATTATCAAGAATATATAAGTGTGTGAGTCAGAGGGAAAAATTGGCCATTCTTTTCCGTGAAGAAAAAAAAAAAAAAAAAGTAAAATAGAATTCAAGTAATAAAAAATATATATTATAAATCGTTAATTGCATCAAGTTTCAAAATTAGGCTTTTAGAGAATGTGACTGATATAAATAAAATTCATGGCAGCTTTTAAAGGTCGTGTACTTAACAAAATAAAAATCGATATTGTAATTTTTTCAAAAAAAAAAAAAAAATGAGACTGTAGTAAGTAAGAATAAATGTTCTGATAAGTATTTTTCGGTAAATTTCTGATAAAAGGCAAGCATAATTGGTTCTAAATTATAAAATTAAAGTTCTTTCACTTCATTCAATTGGTTAGACTGGCAGTACCCTTAGCTCGCCTTCAAGAAAGAGGAATCACTTATGCAATAAAAAAATTTGTCGATTTCAATAATTAATTTAAAAGCAACTAATTCAAAATTCAAGAATTTTTCTAATGGAACATTCAAGTTATTTATCGTCAAATCTTGACGGGTACTATCTAATATTATAATAAAACATTTAACAGATATTCTCATCTTTGTTGTAAATGTGATAACACCAAACAAAAGTGGTAGGAGTGTGCATTATACGCGCAGCAGTATGCACTTGACGCACCACATTTTGGACTGTGATTATATACGGCATCATCGATTGCTTGAGCAACCTATTTTTCCAGATCTTTTCGTGATGTTATCACATTTCACACAAAACAAGGTACCTATCGTTGATTTTCATTGCAATGTTTTTATTTTTCTTGAAATTATGATCGTCAGGTGACTAGTCAGGTGATCGTCAGGTGACTTATGATCGAGTTCAGTGAGGATGAAACACCCAGTATTTGTGACACAATAAGTGGTTAACGACCCCGTGTTCTATGGCAAGTTTTCAACCTCTTGAGGCATATACTATCACTCCCTCTGAACTTGTCGGTCGAATTTTGGAACACCCTGTATGATAATAATTCTGCTTTCTGACAGACGATTGAAATACAAGGAAATGAAAAAATAAAACGCGGTATTTATTAACTGATCATTATTGTCATAAAAAATTTTTAATTATATTTCATTAACCCTTTATCTACTGAATTATGAATTCATAAATATTTTATCTTCTAAAGCATTTCTTTTTGTGAATTGTTTAAACTATATTAGAAGATTTACTTAATCATTTAATAAATTTCAGAAGGATTTTAGAAGGATTGAAGGATTTAGAAGGATTCATTAAATTTGAACTTATAGGGATTTTGTGCAATATTTATAACCCCACTGAATTTTTTTATTTTAAATATTTTTCTTAGTATTTTGTAAAATTAGAAAATGTACAAATATAACGTTCTTACAATAGAAATATAGAAATATTTCCGAATTGAAAAAAATCACCCCCCCCCCTCCCCCCCAAAACGCCAAGAAAGCTGAAAAGATGCAAAGGCAAAATAAATCATGCTAAGATAAAGTAATGTATCTATAACTCATTCTAAACTGTATTACAACTAATCGATGTATTAAATGAATTTTATAACAAGTTATTTTAATGTCACTTATAAGTATCGTCAGTAGATAAAGGGTTAATTGGTAAAAGGTGTTAAGCAGGTAAAAAAAAAAAAAAAAAAAAAAAAAAAAAGATATATATATATATATATCAGGGCTTGAAATTCAATTTTTCCTAGGAGGGGAGTCTCCCTACCAACATTTATAAATGGAGGGGAGCTGAGCTACTTGGGAGGGAGGAAAAAAAAATCTAAAACACTGTTATTTTACGTGCCATTTAAAGATTTACATTAATTATTTTAAAATACCATTGAAGCAATTTAAATCAACAACTCAGAATAATTATGGAAAATATTTTTTATTTAAAAAAGTAAGAAAGATAAGCTTTTATATAGCCTATTTTTCAACTTTCAACCAAATATCATGAATCCTTAACAATGGGGTTGTTAAATGAATTTCTGAATTTAGATTCTATTCCATTCTGGGTCCTGAATCTTCTTTCACAAGGTAAACTTGTGACAAACAGCACAAACACAACATTTATAACTTTGGAAGTTATCGGAAACGTATGGTTATGCTTTCTTAAAAAATTTTCAGAAAACTTTGCAATATCTGACATGCTTTCATTTTTAACTACTTGCATGAACACGAACAGTGTATATTAAGTGATGGAATCATCAATATCCATTTCTGAACAAAATTGTTTTATTATATCCTTAATGGAATTATAGTCAAAACCTGACTCCCTGGTATTTTCTTTGTTTAAAATTTGAATGCAAACTTTAATGCTTGTTCAATTAAAGTCAAAAGTTTGAAGTGGAAACTGTTGATTAATTTCTTCTACTACACCAGAAACATAGGTTAAATTTAAATTGTCAAGTCCTAATTTCTGTTAATTGCAAGGATCAACTTGTTTGGTGTTTCTATATATGTTTGACTGGAGCTCTGAATTTTTCTTTGATGAGCACCACAAGACCTTTGCGATCCTTCTAATCTTATTTTTGTTTAGTACTGAATCTAGACCCATTTGCCAGAGCGCAGCACCCGGTGACAATGTCCTTTTTTGGCGCACCCTTTTGGATATTTTCCTTTTTCTGTCACAGGAAAAAAAAGTCCTTCCGGCCAGTGCCGGGAGGAAGAGGTAGCTTTCATAATCCTTATTTAAAAAAAGCCAACTTATATCATGCAAACACACGAAGCTCAATTTAGTGGAAACCGAATATAGGAGATTCAATACTAATTTTTATCAATATAATGAATGAGAATTTCTCGAAATTAATCAGCTTTATCCAAGCTGATTTACTTTAAAGTAACTTATATTTGGCTGTCAAATTCGGCAATTTCTTAAAGTGCCTGTCATTTTAAGACAACATGGTGGATGAGGCTAAGCAGTGAACTTGGTCGAGACCTTAGTAATTGCTATGCACATGCTCACTCACATCGGAATCGGTTAATATATAGGAGTGCTGTCGCATGCAAAAAATCAGATTTTTCAAAATGTCACCCACAATAGAAATTGAAACTGCTATATCTGAGCCATTTTTTAAGGTAAAGACAAACAAAAAATGCTCCTGAATCCTTATATCAAGATCAAATACTTAAGAAAGAAACCTTTTTCAATTTCTAATTTTTTTGCACCTCACTTTAAATATATATATATTTTTTAATTTAATGGCCGCCATTTTGAAACAAGATGGCTGATGAATCTGGCCAGCGAACTTGGTCGAGGTGTTGGTGTATACTATCCACATGCCTTCTTACATCGAAATAGGCGAATACGTGTGTTATCGCGTGACAAATAGAAGATCGTTTCAAAATGTTAGCCATGCTAGAAATTCAAAGTGCTATAAATCAAACATTTTTTAAGATATCAACAAAAGAACAAATTTTCAGAAACGAAAACTGCTCCGGAATCTTTGTATCAAGGCCAAACACATAAAAAAATCTTTTTCATTTTCCAATTTTTTAATACCTCATTTTGAATTTTAAATTTAATTTTTTTAAAATGGCAACCCTTTTGAAACAAGATGGCGAATGAAGCTGGCCAACGAACTCGGTCGAGACATTGGTATGTACTATGTACAGACCAAGTTACATCCAAATAGGTTCGTAAATACGCCTGTTATCGCGTGACAAAAATCAGGTCGTTTTAAAATGTCAGCCACAAGAGAAATTCAAAATGCTATTACTCAGCCATTTTTTTTAGATATAGACGAAAGAAAAACTGTTCCGGAATCTTTGTATTAAGGTCAAACACATACAAAAAAAATCTTTTTCATTTTCCAATTTTTTGGTATCTCATTTAAATTTTTTTATTTTTTAATTTTTTTAAATGGGCGCCATTTTGAAACAAGATGGCGGATGAAGCTGGCCAACGAACTCGGTCGAGATATTTGTATGTACTATGTACACACCAAGGTACATCCAAGTCGGTTCATAAATACGCCTGTTATTACGTGAGAAAAATCAGGACGTTTCAAAATGTCAGCCACGCTAGAAATTCAAAATGCTATAACTCAGCCATTTCTTAAGATATAGACGAAACAAAAACTGCTCCCGAATCTTTTTATCAAGGTCAAACACATAAGAAGAAAATATTTTTTTCAATTTTCAATTTTTGGTACCACATTTCAAATTCAAATTTTTCTTAAAAATTTAAATGGCCGCCATTTTTAAACAAGATGGCGGGGGAAGGTGGCCAACGAACCCGGTCGAGACATTGGTATGTACTATGTAGAAACGAAGTTACATCCAAATGGGTTCATAAATACGCCTTTTATCACGTGACAAAATTCAGGACGTTTCAAAATGTCAGCCACGCTAGAAATTCAAAATGCTATAACTCAGCCATTTTTTAGGATATAGACGAAACAAAAACTGCTCCGGAATCTCAGTATAAAGGTCAAATACATAAGAAAAAAATATTTTTCAATTTTTAATTTTTTGGTACCACATTTCAAGTTTTAAATTTTTTTAAAAATTTTAAATGACCGCCATTTTGAAACAAAACGGCGGATGAAGCTGGCCAACGAACTCGGTCGAGACATTGGGATGTACTATGTACACACCGAATTACATCGAAATCGGTTCATAATTACGGGAGTTACAGTGTGACATAGGTCAGATATATATATATATATATATATATAAATAAATTTTGAACGGAGGGTGGTTTCGGGGTCTGGGGGTCATGATCGATGAAAATATATAAAAATTTTTTGAAATCGCTTTCCTCCGAACGGCTGCAATAGGTAGCTTTTTTGTAAAGTAAGCTACCTAAAATATGAAGTATGCGAATCGGGCGTAGGAAAAAACAATCGTGAATTTCCTTGATCGGTCGAGGGAAGAATATCATGAAATTCATCGATTTGCCGCGGTATAAAATCGCAAAATTCATCGATCAGACGCGGGATAAAACTGTGAATTTCGTCAGTCTGTCGCAAAAAGTAACCGTAAAATTTGCATGTAAGTAAAAAAAAGAAAAAAAAAATCTGAAATTCAGAGCAAATTTTCTGAAGGGTTACAGCAGAGGATGGGAAGGGATTAGGAAATCGTCTCCAGGTGCTAATTATTTTTGTTGCAGGTCGAGTAAACTTTTTTTTTGTTGTTGTTCGGTTTGATTTCAGGCTGAGTGTAGGTTCCTGTAAATTGGATTCAGGTTAAACACAAATTTTCAAAAGTTAGTTAGTTCAGTATATTATTTCAGATTAAAAACTATACCTATAACAATAAATATAGATATTTGTCTGTGTGTGTGCTGTTTTCTAAAGAGACTATAGCATTTTTATCGCCACTATTTGATGAAATTCCTTTTTTTTGAAGCCCTTTGACAAAATTCGCGTTTTATCGGCGATCTTTTGACGAAAATCGCGCTTTATCGGCCACCTTCTGACGAAAATCGCCCTTTTTTTAGCGACCTTTTGACGAAAATCGCGCTTTTTTCGCGACCTTTTGACGAAAATTGCGCTTTTTTTCCCGACCTTTTGACGAAAATCGCGCTTTTTTTCGCAACCTTTTGACGAAAATCGCGCTTTTTTTCCCGACCTTTTGACGAAAATCGCGCTTTTTTCGTGCCCTTTGTACGAAATTCGCGTTTTTGCGATTTTTTGAAAAAATCGCGTTTTTTCTGCGAATTTTTGACGAAAATCGCGGGGTTTTTTTTTCGATCTCTAAGAAATTCGCGTTTTTTCTGCGATCTTTTGGTGAAAATCGCGTTTTTTTTTATCTTTATACGAAATTCGCGTTTTTCTGCGATCTTTTGGCGAAATTCCCTTTTTTGCGATCCACTGACGATATTCGCGTCTTGTTTGCTGACGAAATTCGCGTTTTTTCGCGATCGTTTGATGAAATTCGCGTCTTTTTTGCCGTTTTTTGACGAAATTTGCGTTTTTTGTGATCTTTTGATGAAATTCGCGTTTTTTCGCGATCCTTTCATGAAATTCGCGTTTTTTTCAGCTGCCCTTTGACAAATATTGCGCTTATTTCGCGATCCTTTGACGAAATTTGTATTTTCTCGCGATCCTTTGACGAAATTCGCTTTTGTGCCATCCTTTGACGAAATTCGCGTTTTTCCGCGTTCCTTTGCTAAATTTACGATTTTTTAGTTTTTTCGCAATCCTTTGCTGAATTTCGAGTTTTTTTCGCGTTCTGATGAAATTAACGTTTTTCCGCGATCCTTTGACAAAATTTGCGTTTTATTCGCAATCCTTTGCGACGAAATTGACGATTTTTTTTCGAGCGATTGATGAAATTGATATTTTCGGCGATCATTCGTTGAAATTCGCGATATTTTTCTGTTGAACCAATGACAGATTCTTCATAATTTTCGGAACCTAATGCCTTAATTTTTAGGAAAATTCGGAACAGAATCACCTCTGAATTCGCCAATCGGTCGCGGACACTTGTCAGCCGATCTCGAGAAAAAAAGAATGAAATTGGTCTACCTGTCGCGTGAAAAATTAGTGAATTTCAACGATCTTTCGCGGTAAAAAAAAACCGCAAAATGTATCAATCGGTCGCGCGAAAATATCGGGAAACTCGAAAGGAGTTCGCGGGAGTTGATGGTAATTTCAAAATGCAAAAATTTTCAGGAAAATGTGAGATTTTTTGGGCGGGAGCGTCCCGCCCACGATATCCTTTTGGACGGGATTTTAAAATTTTGGGCGCGAATCCCGCCATTCCGCCCTGAAATTCAAGCCCTGTATATATATATATATATATATATATATATATATATATATATATATACACAATTTAAATGTTTTGGCTCCACTGAACCCATTATTATAACAAATAATACTATTCTATATAGTTGCACGATCTATAATACAATGATCTGAAACGCCATCATTCAACACAGTGCGTTAAGAAATTATAAGACCACTTTGATTCTGAAAATTAGGAAGTAAATAAAAGGTTCTAATGATACTTTAAACACATGATATATCAAATGCAACATATTTATTAAAATTAGCTTGCAATAATTTTGAATAATGCAATAAAAAAGTATGCTAACAAAAATATAAGCAATGATTGAAAAATACATTGTTAACAAATGACCACTTGTCTAAAAACAAAAATAATATGTAAATCAATACGATATTGGTTCTCCATTATTCCTTACAACTTCAAACACTCTATTTTTCATAGAAGTGATCAGGTGATTCAGTACAGATTCAGAAATATTGTGCCATTCTTTTACAATGGCTACTTCTAGTTCATTGGCAGATAAAAACTTTTTATTATTAGCATAAACTTTGCGACTTAATACGTCCCAAAGATTTTCCATGGGATTCAAATCTGGACTTCGACTTGGCCATGACAAAACATGATTTTTTTTTTCTTTTTTAAACCATTGCTGGGTGGATTTAGACACATGGCAAGAAGAATTGTCCTGCTGAAACATCCAGTTAGCACCACCTAAAAAAGGTCCAAACGGTATCAAATGATCATATAACATAGCCTGATATTGCTAAGAGTTCATACGTCCCGGAATTTGAGTTAAATCACATACTCCATCATGACTAAAAGCTCTCTAAACCATTACTGATCCTCCTCCCATTTGTAAACTGTAGCATTGTTTCGGTTCCTACCTCAAATCATACCAGTAGTGTTTATAACCATCCAGATTCCAGACCGTCAAGATCAATTTTTTTTCCATTTCAAAATATCATTTGTTCCCATTTCCTGTCCCATGACATGACATTTTTAGCCCATTTCAGTCTTTCTTCTTTATGATGTTTCATTAACTGCGGTTCAGATTCTTCCAAACTGTTACGTGTGAGATTCTTTTGTTGAAACGGTTCGAAATTTCCCGAGTTGAAAGACCTTTTTGAATTGATAATCGAAATATTTGTCGATCATCCCGTGCGGTCAAAATCCCTTTTCTTCCAGATAGTTTAATTTTATTTCAATCCTTTTTTCTAATTATTTCATTGTGAATGGCAGTTTTAGAACGCTTCATTAACTGAGCTATTTCTAGTTCAGATCTACCAGCACCCTTATAAAACCAAATTTTTCTTACTTCGGTCGCAGACGACTCTTTATCCCGCGGCATCTTCAAATATATTGTAAATAACACTATCTAAACCTGCACCTTTGCTTCTCGGGAATACTTTCACGATATACAAACGCGTACGTTTTATAATGATTCTGATGTGACGTATAACATGCTAATTTCCTCTGGTGGTCTTATAATTTCTTAATAGTCACCTTATTTACGTTTAAAAAAAAAAAATAGATGATTTTAATAAAATTTAACTTAAATTTTAATGTAGCAATTATAACAGAAAACGTTCTACGATCAATTTTAAATACGCACGCTAAAAATTTGCATATTGTGTCTTCTTCTTTTAAAGTGCACCAATTCATTAGTGCTCTTATAATTTCTTAACGCACTGTATTTTTCGTCCTCTCTTAGTATGCACGTTACTTTATTTTATTAGCCCCCGGTACGGTATGCTATTTCTTTCTTCCAGCTTATTTTGTTTCGTCTTCAAAAAACAACGTTACCTTACAGAGGCCAGCCGTAAAACAAAGCAGTACGATTAAATATTCTATCGCAATTTTTTAAACTTCTAAGCATCGCACATTTTCAATTTTTATACTGTCGTATTGAAAAAAAAAAGTACTTTTAAATGCAATTTGTTTGAAAACTGCACCTCCATTTATTTTTGAAATATTAATTTTTTTGTAGTTTCTGGAGCCATTTGCTTAATATTGGCAACGGAAGTACTCCATTTCTGCAGAAAGTAACAGAAAAATAGTTGTGAAATATTAATTATATATTTTTGTTGCCCTTTTTTTCATAAGAACTGAAAGAAAATGTAATTAAAATACGTGCTATTTTGAAAATAATATAAACGAATGATTTCTGTTAAAACAATGGAGCTATTATAAACCATATTTAATTTTAAGTATCTATGAATCATGAGATAGCCGTTTATAAGTAGATTTTCTTGAACGACGTCATCTTTTTGCTGCATTTGTGCATTATTTCGCGATAGTGATGTGCTATGCATGCTTTACTGTAGATATTTAAGAGTAGATCGTAAATGTGGAATTTTTAAGCGGATGCGAATGACGTCATTTTACATAAAATAAAACATGTGCTTTAAGTCTTAAAATTGAAATATGTTTTTTACTGCAGTAGAGTCCCGCTTAACCGAGTTATTTTCTTCTGATGGACTGGTGGCTTCTATTATTACGAAACAGCCATTATAAAAGAAGTGTTAGGTGAAGATGAAAGAGCAGTCGTAAAAAGTTAGAACTCTGATTTTCTGGTCAGAATGGGGGAAAAATATGGCCATCCCCCCCCCCCCCCACCCCATTCTGGCCAGAAAATCAGAGTTCTAACTTTTTACGACTGCTCTTTCATCTTCACCTAACACTTCATTTATAATGGCTGTTTCGTAATAATAGAAGCCACCAGTCCACCAGAAGAAAATGAAGTAATGGAAATGCAGGGGCAACACTAAATTCTGAAAAAGCAAAATTCCTGCTCTCTAGTGATTTATTCTTTTTTTTTTTTTTTTTTTTTTTTTTTTTTACTTGGACACACTTTCTACATTTTTAACCATGGAGTAATTCAACCCATAATATTGGCAAGGTAAATATTGCTGCATCATTACACATTGAATTTTCACGTGTTACAATCTCTATGGTTTCTCTTATAATGGATGTATTGTATAGATGGGAGTGAATATTTTTCTTATTTTCATTAAAATCTATTTGGATGGTGTCTGATTACACGTAACATTCAATATGTAACGATGGAGCACCATTTATCTTACCAAAATTATGGGTTGAATTACTCCAAGCTTACGAATATGGAAATAAACATCTAAGAGAAAAAAAAATAATAATGTGCGTAATCTGAGAAAGTACGTGAAAAATTGAATGATGGCGTTTCAGATCATTACATTATAAATGGTGCAACTACAAAATATTCTGATTTGTTTTGATAATGGCTTCGGTGGAGACGAAACATGTAAACAGTTTTGTCAAAACCCTTTTTACTGTTTTCCTTAGGGTTAATCTAACACCTTCAAGCAATTAATGAAGTATATTATCTCTGGGTAATGTCATTTGTCATATATTTATTGTCAATTATTTTTAAATTCTAATTCAACTAACTAATTTCACACCATTCGCTTATGGATAACGCATAATTCACATTCATATAATAAGATGAAAGGAAATACATTAATTAGTTAGTACGGAACGACAAGAGACTGGAAAATTTTCTGTTTTAGACAGGTTTCAATCTTGGGCAGGTGTACTGTTTCTTATAATTGTATTATACTATTTTATCCGAGATTACGAAAATTCCCCACTTAAAAACATGATTCTGCTACTCTGGTTCCATTTTAATCAGTTTTACTGTAGTGCTTATGTTGTTCCGATTTTGGAGCGCTTGTATCCTTTTCTCTATCTTTCTCTGTTCCACTTTTTCGTGATACTAGACCAGGTAACACTAGTTAGCAGTGTAAGGCATTTTATATAAAATTATCATACAAGAGTGAGAGAAAAAAGCTTTGGGGTATCAGAAAAATTAATCACCTGCAGTGTTCCTGATGGCTTGGATTTGGTAAAACTTGCTGTCACATTTAGTTCTGCACACAACAAATCCTATCACTCCTATAATTTTTATTTAATTTAGCATCAAGTCAGGATATAGTAAATGATCAGATGCTGTTTCGCAGCAGTTTGAGCAGTAAGAAATCTTAGATCCATCCAGTTATCAGTAAGGAAAAAGCTCCTGAAATATCGGAAAAAAATAATCTTTTTGAACGACTCTAACGGCTTCGATTTAAGAAAACGTGATTCTACCACATTTCAATTCATTCAGAATAAACAAACCTTATTATTCCTGTAATTTTAACCAATTTTGCAACATTTCAGATATGTAGTAAATGTTCAAGTAATGTTGGTGCTTCGAGAAAAAAATTCTTGTTAGCAGTAATTTCAGCCAGCCGTGCAAGAAATTACAGAAACCATCCAGATATCAGTAAGAAAAATACTGCTGAAATAAAGAAAAAATTAATCTTCTAAAATGTCTCGGATGTCTTAGATTAAAAAAAATTTGCTGCCGTCACATTTAGTTTTGCACAAACATTTTCAACTAAGCCTGTAATTTTAATTAATTCTGCATCATTTCAGAGATATAGTAAATGTTCAAATATTATTAATGCTTTGAAAAATAAAATTGCTCGCAGGAATTTCATCCAGCAGTGTAAGAAATCTTAGAACCCATTCAGATATCAGTAAGAAAAATGCTCTTAAAATATCGAAAAAAGTTATCTTCTTCAATGTTTCTGATGGTTTATGTTTTGAAAATATTGCTATCTGTGATATTTAGTTTTGCACAAACAAATCTAGCTAAGCCTGTAATTTTAATTAATTCTGCATCATTTCAGAGATATAGTAAATGTTCAAACATTATTAATGCTTTGAAAAATAAAATTGCTCGCAGGAATTTCATCCAGCAGTATAGGAAATCTTAGAACCCATCCAGATATCAGCAAGAAAAATGCTCTTAAAATATCGAAAAAAAAAATTATTTTCTTCAATGTGGGGAATGGCTTAGGTTTAGAAAATCTTGCTATCTGGGATATTTAGTTTTGGACAAACAAATCTTATCAGTAATTTTAATTCATTCTGAACTATAGGGTCTGTCGGAAAGTGGTGTCGTGTTGGGAAAATCAATTAGTACCGGAAAATTCTATCATTTAATTATTAGACATTGATTCCGATATCTAATGTCTAATAATTATCGGGCAGAATTTTTCGGTACGAATTAATTTTCCCAACACGACACGACTTTCCGATCGACCCAGTATTTCAGAGATATACTAAACGTGATTAATTCTTTGAGGAAAAGAAATTGTCCACAGCAATTTCAGCCAGCAGTGTAAGAAATCCAAGAATCCATCCAGATACCAGCAAGAAAAATGCTCCTGAAATATCGGAAAAATTAATCTTCCTTAATGTCTCCGATGGCTTGGATTCGGGAAAACTCGCAATCGCCTTCCGTTCAGTGAAAAATGCCTCTTTTTTTCTAATATTGCCTATTAATCCTGCTTCGTTAAATCGTAAAACCAAGCTATTCATATCTTTTGGGCAGCAGAATTTTTTTGAGTAATAAATGGAGTACATAGATGCAAAGAAAGAGTCTTTAGAAATAAAATAGTGTTTCTCGTAGGGATTCAAAAAAATTCTCCCAGTGAGAAATACTTTTTTACCTGTAGCATTAAGAAAATTTTCTTCCATAGTGTAGTCCTCCATAACCCCAGAAAAGTTATTTCGCTTTAGGCATTCCCCAGCATTTTTCCAAGAATCTATGTTTGACTCAATAAGCTTTTGACTCAAAAGGGTGCCTCTGTATGTATAACATTTAACTGACTTTTCCATTGCAGCTCTCGACAAGTCCGAGATATCACGAATACCATCCAACGTCGGAAAAGTTAAAAATGATAAAAGGACACCTTTATAACTACTAGTAAGTACGAAGACTGCAGAAATCCAAGTAAACATAAGAAGTCTAAGACTTGATTTGTGTATCTTAAAGGGAAGTGATTTTTCTAATAAGCTGCCAACAACATTGAAAAAAATATCTAGAAAAGTTCGCTTTTCCTTTATCAAGAAATAAAGCAGAAATGTTGCGGCAATCGAGCAAAGCACTATCATAATCCATATTTCGCATGAAAACGGAGAAATTATGGCCTCTTTCACTGAAATTGGCTCTGGTTTGGATCCCATGAAAGTAATATCAGATAGAATATGAGGGTAAACGAAATTAACACCTGGAGGTATTGCCTCTTCTATTCTCATGTAACCCAATGCTAAATCAGCTTCTGAACGTTCCAACATTCCACGCATTCCGGTCCAATTTCCATTTGGTAGTTTTCTGCCATACTCCTGATCTGCTGGAATCAACACTTCATAAGGGACACGAAAGTACTCTGACACAAGGCGTATAAGTTCAGCTTCTTCTACATAAAGTACTTTACCGTCATTGTTTGTTATAGCGTATGGTTTTAATTTTAATGCAGGTACAGCGGCAAATTTTATACTTTCCATACTGCAGTTTTGAAAAAGTTTGCAACTCAAAAATGAATATTTTCCTAATTTAATATTGTAGGGTTAAAAAAAATGTGTATTTTAAATATATGCCTTGATTCTGTACTTTATACGCGTACAAAAACTCTCCGAAACAAGACGAATAAGTTCAGTTTCTTCTACGTGAAATATTTTAGGATCCTTATATGTTATGGCGTTAGTATTAATTTTAATGTAGGTAAGGTGGTAAATTTAAAATATTGCATATTTTTCATATTTTTGAAGGCATGTATATATATATACAACTTGCTGTACGCCATACGTTTTAAAATCCTTGTTTTTTGCGGTGTACAAGGTTCCAGGTGTTGAAGTTTTAATTTTAGTGCAGATAAGACAATAGATTATACAGCATTTACTAATTTAGGACTGTCTTCTATAAAATAAAATAATTTTATTATTCAATATTGCATGCTTCGAAAGGATTTCAACTCTCAATTGCAGGTCTTTTGCAATACTAGTCCTTACTATAACTTTATAAGTCCAGCTTCGTCCATACAAATTACTTAAACAATTTTCTTTGGCATAGAGTTTAGTTTTGTTTTTAATGATTCACCTTTACCTAGTGCAGAAAGAGAAAAACCTTCACCTATCAATTAGTGACGCTTTTTATTGAACTGGAAAAAGATTTAAGTATAACTATATTGAAGTATAACTATATTAAACTATAATAATATTTATAGCTATATTAAGTATAACTATACTGAAAAAATATTTAAGGGCTTTTTATTAGGATCACACAAAGCATTTTTTAAATAAAATTATAAAAGCAGCGATGCATTTAGCTGATGACATTCACGTTGTTTTTTTTATCATGTTTTTCAGCACAAAATATATGAATAATGAAAAAAAGGAATTTAAGTAATCCAGTTTATGCATTCAAATTTTTATCTGAACACTATAATTTATATTATGGTTTCTATTTTATATTACCTTAAGTGCAGAACTTTTGCTTACTTTGAAACTTTAGTAATTTATAGCTTTTAAGTCAATTCCTCTCTATCAGGAATTATTTTAACCACTATTTTACGTTTCACTGTAAGAGCAAGTTTATTTTCGTATGTAAACACACTTATTCCGTTTAATTGGATTTTTTAAAAAATGGACATCAACATTTTTGAAAAGGCCAAACAGAATGTCTGCCATATTTGGATTTAGTAAAAAAATTAGTCACTAAAAGACCACTTAGGAGTTAAGACACTTCACTGCATTAAGAATTTAAAAAAATAATAATAATAATTTTTCATTTTTGTTTAAAAAAATTATTCCAAATTTTAATTGCAAAAAAAGTACATTTTACCATATGCATTTTTCTGCACAAAATATCATTGCTCAAAATTTACAATGTCTTTTTTTTAACTGTTTTTTATACGATTTCCAACTAATTTACGAATAACTTTCAGAAAATCTTTATCCATATATGAAAATTTGTAGAACTTTAATGGAAGAGAAAAAAATAATAATCTTGAACTTTTTATATCAGTTTTTTTAATCTAAAATTTATTTACACACACACACACACACATATATATATATATATATTTAATAGTTTCTGCAAAACAACGCATTTTTTTAATCAATTATTAATTTGTCATTCATTTTTGTCATTAATTAATTATTATTTTGCCTCAGATGCAATTGTTATTGATAAAATCTCCACAACAGTTACTTGTTCTCTCTCTCAAAAAAAAAGAAAAAAAAAAAAAGAAAAACCCTCAACAAGCTATGGAAATGCTTGTATCGAAGAAATTTTGTTTAAAAGCATTGTTATAAATTTTATTGTACTTATATCTTTTTATAATATACAAGGCCTCTCAAAAATATTGAAATGCGCTCCAAGTTTTTACCCGGAGGAGATAAGTATACAATGCAAATTGCAAAAGTGTTTAGAATAATGTATAGGAAACAAGTTTATGTTAATAAAATATTTTTCGTATTAATTTTCAAAAATTATAATTTTTTAATTTTTATATGACCCTTTTCGCAAAATTGGCTAATTAGAAGAGGTATCCTTTTGCTCAACAAGATCATTACAGAAATTACTTAAGTTTTCAAATTGTTAACTTATATTCTGTGGAATATTTCGCAAACCCTTCCTCTCTCGAACAGACGGCAGGTGCCAGATCACGTGGTCTGACTAGAGAATTAATATTAAAAAAAATTTTTCTTGTTCTTTTTTTAGTTATATAGTAGAATGTAAAAACTCGAACGCAGCATGCACGCTGCATATTTCTTGATCTTCCGAAAAGGGAGAAATAAGTATTCCTGAATTTATAAAATATTATCTTGGATTCCCAGCGAGGAATTTATATGTATTTAAAGAAATATTAATCAAATGTTTTCGCTGTAAATATTTTATATATTAAAATGTGTAAAAAATAGAATTAACAAAGTTTTTAATCATCCTGTGCTTATTTATATTGAACAAAACCTGCGCCACTTACAGTCGTAAAATTCGCTGACTTTAAAATGATATAAATTCAAAATCTTGAACTTTGCTCTACCAACTCGGATTTAATTCAGAATAACGTGAAACTCGTGAAAATCATGAAGATTATTCATTATTTTTTGGTGCTGAAATCCGGGAAAAGGTAAGAAATACCTTTATTATTATGCATGACTATTGACTCTTGATTTATTGAAAATAACGTTTTGTCATGATAATTTATTTTGAAAATTGAATTAAAATTTAAACATGGATAAACTAGAAAAACTTAAAAGTAAAAGAGCTATTGTTCGGGCAGCTGTTACAAAATTAATCACAAAATGTGATACATTGTTATCTGTTGATATTGATAAGACTGATTGCGATTCTTTAATGGAATCATTAGAGCTCGTAAACGAAAAGGAAGCTCTACTCAAGGAATTAGATTCCGAAATAGATGAGCTAATTCAGGGAAAACTGAATATGAAAAAGAACTAAAATCGGTAGAAGAATATTCTGAAAAAATATCAAGTTTGAAATTTAAAATTAAAATGAGGCTTAAAAAATGTAAAATCGAAACTGAACCAAAAGTTTTACTAGAATCAAGTAACGGTTCAAAAATCGGTAGTAAACCATTTTCGGCAGGGAAGCTGCCTAAACTAAACATAGAAAAATTTTCTGGTGATGCAAGCCAGTTCTTATAATTTTTCAATTTATTTACTAGTGCGATAGATTCAAACGAATCGTTACCAAAAATTGAAAAATTCCAATATCTTAAATCTTTGTTGTCTGGACCTGCATATAATATTGTAGCTGGTTTTGAACTGACAGATCAAAATTATTCTATATGTTTAAAGTTGTTAGAAGAAAGGTATGGGAAGCGGGAAAATATAATAAACTGTTACATGAATAAAATTTTAAGTCTTGAACCAGTGAAATCCACTAACAATGTTACTTCTTTAAGAAAGTTGTATGATAATATTGAAACTTGAGAAATATTGATGCGTTAGGAGTAACATCAGGCTCTTACGGCCATTTATTACTACCCATATTATTAAGGTTATTACCAGAAAATTTGATACTAGATTTCCATCGAAAACGTGATCCCGATAAGGACTGTGAAGTAACTGATTTAATAAATTTTATTAAAACGGAATTAAGATGCCGTAAAGCTAATAATTTAGTAAATAATTCCCAAAGCAAGGCTTATGAAAATTCTAAAACCAAATATGAAAATTCTTCAAGTAAATATCAAAATTTTCCTCAAAAGAAAAATATACCTTCAGCTGCTGCTTTAAATACATCTACAAAACAGTTTTGCATATTTTGTAAGTCTTCTGATCATATAGGACTAAATTGTTCAAATTCACTGAAGAACAAAAATGATATAAATTAAAGAAAGAAGGTCGCTGTTACAAATGCTTGTGTGGGTTTCATCTTAGATGAAACCCACATCTCACATCCCACATCTCAGATGTGGGTTTCATTTTAGTGGGATATATAACACAATAAATGAACACAGTTCATATTTATAATAACGTGGTTAAATATTATTAATTAGAAGACAGATACAAAATATAGCATACATGCTTGCAGGTTACATTCAGATCAACAACAACAACAGTTCAGGTGAACAGTTAAAGTTACAGTTAATACAAGTACAGCCAATATATATTTATGCAGTTAATCAAACAGTTACAATAATATCATGACATTCCCCTTTTAAGTTATTTCATTATACAACATAGTCATTTAAATACGTAGGCATTCTACGTATACAACTACTACATCTTAGATTGCTGTTTACATGAGTATTCTGTGGAGAATCTAAAGATACATTGGAATCAGTTTCAGGAATAATTATTTCATAATTTGGGTCTATTGTTTTTAATGACAATGATTTTCTTATATGTTTCCTATTACGTCTAAGAATTTTCCCAGATTGATCCCTAACGTAATAAGATCTTGGATGAGATTTGTCTATTTTAACAATTTCAGCTGGTTCCCAGGTTTTGCTTTTAAAGTTTAAAATCCTAACATTCTTTTTTTCTATAAGCTGAGGTAATGGATGTGCTGATTTGTCATAATAGTTCTTTTGAATAGCTTGCCTTTTAACTAGTTTTTCTCGAATGTTATTAAACAATTCTGCATTCAGTAATTTATGATCGGTAATTTTGTTTTTAGTCTACGGTTAAACATCAGTTGAGCTGGAGATAACTTAAGGCCTGAAATGGGTGTGTTTCTATACTCCATTAATCCCACGAAATAGTCTTTATTACTTTCCTTAGCTTTTTTCATAATACATTTTACAATTCCCACTGCCCTTTCAACCATGCCATTACTTGGAGAATAATGAGGACTACTAAATGCATAGTTAAAATCCCAATCTTTTGCGAATTTAATATAATTAGAGCCAATAAATGGAACATTGTCAGATATTACAGTATTTGGGACACCAAAACTAGAAAAAAATGATTTTAGTTTACATATTACATCATCCGCTGACTTATTTTCAAGCTCGCAAACTTCTATCCATTTTGAGTAATAATCCATAAGAATTAGATAATTAACATTACCAAACTCCATTATATCAACCCCTACCTTTTCAAATGGTCTATATGGAACTGTATGAGGTTTCATAGGTTCTTTGCTATTTGCCCTTTTAAATTTTTCACAAATTTCACAATTTAAAACAACTTTCTCTATATCTGAATTCATTCCTGGCCAATACATTAAGTCCCTAGCCCTTTTCTTGCACTTTTCTATTCCAAAGTGTGCTTCATGAATTAAATCTAACATACTTTTTCTCAAACTATGAGGAACAACTATGTTTTCATTAAGAAATAACAACACATTATTACTATGAAGATCATTTTTAGTTTTATAATATGTTTTCACATTGTTATCTACATTTTGTAAGATTTAGGCCAGCTTTCCTTGATGTAATTTAAGACAATTTTCAATTCTGGGTCTGATTCAGTTTCTTTCTTAAATTGGGCAATTCTGCCTTTACTCATAGGTAAGTATTTAGAAATGGTATGTACAATATTTAACATTTTTGGGTCATCTTTAACAGTTACATTTTTAGGGAATGCACGTGATAAAGTATCAGCCAGAAACATTTGTTTACCTGGTACATACGTTACTTCAAACTCATACTTCAGTAATCTTAGAAGCATTCTTTGCATTCTAGAGGATATTTTATGCATAGGTTTGTTTACAATTGACATTAGAGGTCTGTGGTCACTTTGAATTGTGACTTTTCGACCATAAACAAAATTATGATATTTTTAAAAAGAAAAGACTATGGCCAATAATTCCTTTTCTATTTGCGCATAGTTTTTCTCGCTGTTAGTTAAACTGCGTGACACAAAAGATACAGGTTGGTCTTTTTGGATTAAACATGATCCCAGGCCATGTTTTGAACTGTCACACTGTATTACTATTTCATCTTTTAAACTGAAAACTTTCAAAACTGGGGCTCTGGTTAACAGTTCTTTAATTTTACTAAATGATTCTTCCTGTTCCCTTCCCCAATTAAATTCTACATTTTCATGAATTGTCTCTCTTAATGGGGCAGTAATTTTCGATACATTGGGTATAAACTTTGACAAGAAATTTATCATACCTAACAACCTCCTAACTTCAGTTTTTGATTTTGGTGTTGGCATGTCAACAATTCCTCTGATGTGTCTCGGATCAGCTTTAATACAAGATTCAGAAATAAATCGGCCTACATATTTTACTTCTGGTACTCTATACTGTAATTTATCAGGGTTAAATTTGATATTTAATGACCTATCTCTTTCAAGAATCTTCGACATAATTAAGTCGTGTGTGGCCTCATCAGTTCCTGCAATAATGATATCATCAAAGTAAATCTCAACACCGTCAATATCCCCAAAAGCTTTTGATTTCTCTTTTGAAATATTTCGGGTGCTGATGAAATTCCGAATGGCATTTTGTTAAATTTATACCTGCCAAATGGTGTGTTAAATGTACAAATTTCACTACTAATTTCATCCAATGGAACAAGCCAAAATCCATCTTTTAAATCGACTACAGAAAATATTCTTTTACCTTCTAATCTACTTATTATGTCATCTGCAGAAGGAATTTAATAGTGTTCCCTTTTTATTACTTTATTTCAATCCCGTGGATCCAAACACAATCTGAGACTCCCATTAGGTTTTTCTACAATAACTAAACTTTGTACCAATCAGTTGGTTTGTTTACTTTGGATTCAATTCCATCTTTCTCTAATTTATTTAATGTCTCTTTCAATTTTGGCTGTAATGTCTGAGTAACACGCCTAGGAGGGTAAATAACTGGTATCGCATTATCTTTTAACGTAATATGATATGGTTCATCTGGAAACTCTCCAGTACCAGTGAATACATCTTTATATTGTGCTATCAACTCATCTTTACTTAAATTACTTCCCTCTATTTCATTTATTTGTTGTATTAATTTCAACTCGGAACATGCTTTTAATCCTAATATTGGTTTAGATACAATATTTAGAACATAAAATAACAGTGGCACATTATTAAGTTTCCCAGTAGAACAATTTATCATTAAAGGGCCTTTTGGCCTTATATTAAAATTACCAAATGACATTAATGTTACTTTAATTTCATTAAACTTTGGTTTAATTTTAGCATTATTTAAAACATGCAGTGGTAAAATATTCACTTCAGCACCAGTATCAAGTTTGAATTCAACATCAAAATACTTATTTTCTAGAAACAGTTTAACATTTTTATACCAAGTTCTCTAATTCTTGCCGCCATTTATTCCATTTTTCTTTTACATTGCCTGTGCAAAACTTCAGCGGGCCAGGTGGTCTAAAAGCATCCATTTCTGCCGTTGTCGTAATTCGACTTCACAACGTGGATCAGTTCCGCGCAATAATAATCTTTTATCATCGCTACAATCCTGACACCATGTCAGATGTGGGTTTCATCTTAGTGTGATATATAACATAATAAATGAATACAGTTCATATTTATAATAACTTGGTTAAATATTATTAAGTAGAAGACATACAAAATATAGCATACATGCTTGAAGGTTACATTCAGATCAACAACAACAACAGTTCAGGTAAACAGTTAAAGTTACAGTTAATACAAGTACAGCCAATGTATATTTATGCAGTTAATCAAACAGTTACAATAATATCATGACATTATAAGTCGCATTTATCAGTTAATTGTAGAACAAAAATTAACCCTTGTTCCAAATGTGGTAACAACACCCATAGTTATTTGTTTTGTTTTAAAGAAACAACAAAAGAAAATCCTGAAAACGAAACGAAAGGTGCAATTGTATCCATGATGTCAGAACAAAAATATAAACAAAATAAAGCTACATTATTGCAGACTTGTACAGTTTCTGTGTCTGCTGGTAAACAATGCTTGTTGGCTCGCATTTTATGTGATAGTGGTTCAGAAAAATATTTTGTGAAGAGATCTCTAGAACAAAAATTAAAATTGAAGCCATTGCGAAGAGAAAATTTATTAGTTTATCCCTTTGGGCGGAGACGCCCTTATGAATCATGTTACGAAGTTGTTGCTCTTGGATTATCCAGTGTTGTGTAACCTATTAACTCGATAAAGATCGAAGCTCTTGTGGTTGATAATATAACTGAAGCTTCTGTAAAAACCCTAGAACCAGAATTTCTAGACATAATGAGTACAAGAGGCTATAAGCCTGCTGATACAGGTCTTGAACAGGAAATAAATATTTTGCTAGGGTCTGACTTTTTGTGGAAAATATTAAAGGGAATTGAGGGAAAATTGACAAAAGAATTATTCGTTGCACAAACTATTTTCGGTCATATGGTGCAATGGCAAATAGAGTCGAATAAAAAATAAGTAGCTTGTATGCGTGTTTCAGTTGAAAATATAAACACTCAGCTGAAAGCATTTTGGGATCTCGAAGCAATTGGCATTGCTGAAAGCAATGAAAAAAACATTGCCGATCTTGAGGTAATAAAAGAATTTAAAGAAAATTTAAAATTCATAAATGGGCGTTATGAAACAAAATTATTTTGGAAAAATTCTCGTGAATTGCTTAGAAATAATCTTGAAGTAGCAAAGAAGCTGTTTTCCAGTTTAGAAAATAAATTCCTAAAAAATGATTCTTTACTTAAGGAATATAACTCCATTTTGCTAGAGCAGTTTAATGAGGGTGTAATAGAATTGTGCACCGAGAAACATTCCAATAATTTCTATTACATTCCACACAGACCTGTTATCCGGGACGACAAAACTACAACAAAAATGCGCATAGTCTATGATGCTTCTTCCAAATATGGTGATTCTCTATCATTAAACGAGTGTTTGAATCATGGCCCTAACACTAATCCTAATTTTAGATGATGAAAACATACCTATTTCGAGTTCCGAACCCCCAAATACTTCCTTGAAAATTTTAGGATTGATCTGGACGATATAGAAGATAAATTAGGATTAGAATTACGACCCTTGTTAGAAAAATTAAATAATGATTCTTCTACTACACGCAATGTTTTGAAAATTGCAACTATGTTGTTTGATACAGCCGGATATATTGTCCCTTTTGTTATTTGCATCAAATGTCTCTTACAATATTTATGGGTAATGAGAGTATCATGGGATGAAAGTTTTTCTGGTGAACTAGAAAATAATTGGCAAAAATGGCTTTCAGAAATCCCGGATCTCGCTCACTTGAAAATTCCCTGGCAGTTTTTTAGCAACCTGATCATGGAAAAAGAGCATCTCCAATTGCATATTTTTCCCGATGTTTACCCCAATGTGTATGTTCCTGAATTTCTTTCCTTGCCCGAAAATCAGTGGCCTAGGGTTAAAATTGCTGCATCACGATTACCTGATGTTTCTGAAGAGAAGTCTCGAAAGGCAGTAGCCATTTCTTGTGTTGTTCAAACAAATAAAGCTGATAAATTTCCCATTTTTAATCTTGAAAAGTATAGCTCCCTAAAGAAATTGTATCTAGTAACTGCATGGGTATTTAGATTTATTTCTAATACAAAATTAAAGGTAGAAAATAAAGATTTTTCAGAATTATCAGCTGAGGAAATGTTACATGCTGAAAATTTTTGGTTAAAGCTAGTGCAGGAAGAAAGTTTTCCTGAAGTTATAAAATGCTTGAAATGTAACAAGAGTATTCCTAAAGAGTCGAATCTTCTTCAGTTAAATCCTATGTTGTTAGATGAAGGTTTGCTGTTGGTAAGAGGACGGTTACAAAAGTCTGATTCCTCATTTTATGAAAAACATCCTCTTGTGATTCCTGCAAAACATAAACTTACTGAAATAATCGTGAAAGATGCATATGAAAAAGTTTTTCATTCAAGACTGTCCAGTACATTAGTACAAACTCGTGAAAAGTTTTTGATTTTAAGATCCAGACAGTGTATAAAATAAGTCCTAAACAAACGTGCAACCTCCAAGAAATTTAACGCACGACCTGGTCAACAAGTTATAGTACCTCTAAAACGTATCTTGTATTTCCCAACTATAAAAGTGAACGATTTAATCTTACCGGCAACCATTATTAGAGAAAAGGCCTAACGATTCTGAAAGCCGTCGATGAGATTAATGAGGATGAAGGTGCTGGTAACGGCGACAAACTTAGCCAGTAAATCCGGAATCTGGCAGAACGGTAGCAAAAAATCGTGGACTATGATGGTCTCTACTTTAAAGAATAGCCCTTATTAACCATTTGGAAAAATGGTTATTGTTCTCGTCAGGATGGGAAATCAAAAGCATATCTGAAGGTTTTCATTGGTTTAATCTGCAATTTATTCGTTTTCTGATTGGTCTATACAGTAATTTGTATTTTCCTTTAATTTCAACAACGATGGATACTTTCTGTTGCCACTATGACAAAAATGTAATAAAAACTACAATAACTCAGAAACAAATTGAGATACAGCTTTCAAACAAATTGCATTTAAAAGTACATTTTTTTTCTCTATCCGACGATGTAAAAAGTAATATTGTCGGATGTTTAGAAGTTTAAGAATGAAATTTCATTTAAAATTGGCCGTCAGATTTCTTGGAAATCTGACGATGGAAAAGCCTTTTCCCGAACAGCCAATGAAATGCTTAAATATTTACGTAAGTTTCAGGTGGATAATACTTAAGTTTCATGAAATCTAACGGGTCGCAAGCGATATTTTTGGCTTGGCAATTTTTACGTGTAATAACTCTATTAATGTTTAATTCAAGGCGTACGTAATGTATGATCAACTCCGTGCGATTTTTTATGTCTTAAATTTTAGTCTTAAAAAAATCGTTCTCCAAATGGTCGTTGTAATTTGATAAATTGCTTTTTTTTTTTTTTTGCTTTTGTTGTTAATTTGCGCATAACAACGCAACTTTCACAAATTTCCCAGAACTTTTTGCTCAACCTAGTATTACGATATTTTGAAGAGAAATCTACCTCAAAGAATTTTTGTAGAAGTTGTGGTACGATTGAATATAAAAGTAATCGCCAATACCGTCCTGAAATCAAAGAGTTACTTGTTTCTGGCTCGGGTTGGGTTTTTACTACATTGAGTCAGGCTCGTGTTGATCCGATTTTTCAAAGGAATTCTGAATATTTTCTTATGAAAACCTATTTTTTGAACATTAATAAGTATATATAAATATTTCTTCATACCTATGCAAAAGAATAAAATTTATATTAGAGATATAATTACAGACTACTTTCCCACAATTGCATTAAAATACTAGCATGCTTTGCCCGCTAAGCTGGTCAGTTTCTCCAAACGAATTTTGAATCGAATATCAGGGATATCGAAATATATCAGTGAATTTCACCTTGTGCTTTAAAGCAATATGGACCTTTACCTGTAATGTCCTTTCGCATCCCTGAAAAATGCCACTGCGCTATTGTATTTCCTTATGTGTCAGACAAAATTTGGACTGTTAAGGATCAAATCTTTTAGTTTATCATCTATGGTTGGATTTTGTAAAGATGATAGAACAATATGAAATGTACTAAAACAATCCCTAAAAAAGTATCTAACAATACAAATCCCCTCAAAATCCGTTAAGCAGAATTTTTTAAACAGGTTAATCTTTTATAATGGGGTTCACCTGATTATTGCACTTTCCTCTATAATTATATAACTAAGCAACGTAGAACAATCTTATATACTAAAACGTTTACTGAAAAAGTATATAACTAACAATGCAAATCTCACTCATACCTGTCCAGTAGAACTTTAGAAAAAGGCTTATTTTTCGCAACCGAGTTCACCTCATTATAGAACATTTCCCTCTTAATTCTATAATTAATCAACATAGAACGTTATGCCGCCTACTGAAACCTCTGAAAAATTGTGTAGCTAACAATGCAAGTTCTATTGAAATCTATTCAGCAGAATCTTTTTTAAAAGACTAATCATTTATAATTCTGTTTATCTGATTATAACTTTCCACCATAATAATATAACAGAAACGTAGTTATAAAGGAAGTCCTGCATATTTTGCGAATGAAAAATATCTGAATATTAGTTAATGGCTGCATATTGCATATGTGTTAATTTTTTTACATAATCGAAAAAATTGTAGACTACATTTCCATAAGTGTAATAAAATATGTATTCATTTTCTTTCATTTTGGGTTCGCTTCTGAATATTTCGGGTTGGATTGCAGTTTGTCCGTTGGGTTTCGGGTTAACGACTTTAGTGGGGCACAACCTGATCCGCGCAGAACTCTAGTATCAGGCTGAGGAGATTATTAAGAATGCACGGTATATGAGTAAATATGATTCCATAAAGGAAATGATTTATCAGTGTTGTAATGATTGCAGTAAATATAATGTGATACTAATAATGCAAAATAAAAAATTCAAATAATTAAGAATTTGAATAATCCTCCTTCTTTAAAAAAAGGAAAAATCCCCTCTAAATTTGGGGCGAAAGGGTAAAATTCACTTCGAAAATTCTTGTCCGGAGGGGGGGGGGGGGGGCGTGTGTTTTCATTTGATCATTTTGTACACAGCTGAGAAGCAACTAAGAATTAATAGAACTTTTTCTCATATATCTTTTTTAAATTAAGCAAAATACTCATCAATGTGTTTATTAATTAAAAAGTTTATTTATTGCATGTGTTTTCATTGTAATAAAATCTGACAAGTTATTTTAGCTTTTGAGCAATTTTTGCAAAACTTTTTTGAATGCAATGACAGATAAATTTTCTGAGATATCGAATTCCTTCCCTCAAATGGCGCCCCTGTATTCTATTAACATTGTTTAACTAAATTTGCAGTCATATATCCCATTATGAATGAAAAATTAATTGAATTGTAAGAACAAAAATAAATCAAGACATCCTACAATTCAGTGATGATCATGAAACTTTAGTAATGGGCACCCTACAAAAATAAATGTTTGTATTTAAGTGTAAAGGAAGATAATAAACGAACAAAATATTAAAACTCAAGATGCAGATATACTAAATTAAAAATTTTATATTGTAGAAACTTATAGCTTATAATAATGTTAAGTTCAGATAATCTAATCCTACCCAATGGCTTGTGAATGCGCACACGCAGTTAATATTACTCTCTGGAGATTTTTGTCATCCTGATAGGAAACAAGCCGTTTATACTTTTGATGCGCATATGTAAAAAGTTTTTTCAGCAAAAGAGAAATTTTGAAGCAAACTGAAAAAGAAAAAAATCTTCAAACTATCAAAAGTAAGATGTGGTAGAAAAAACGAAGAAATCGTCGTACGGGACAAATTTAAACGTACACTGGCTGATAGGCCTAAAAAATGCTACAAAACGTACAACTTACGGGGAAAACGTACAATCTGGCAACCCTAGGCAGAAGAATAAAAATGCCGAACGTTGGGATGTTCCATATTTTGGAATGAAAGGATTTTATAATCATTTAATGGTTTTAATAATAACTTTGGATTTTCATAAAAATAGATAATAGACCAAGAAAAAAAAATATCAAACTACAGAAGAAGTTACCAAAAAAGAAAATTTTGTTTAGATCAAAAATTAAAATGATATCAAAAGAACCTCCTCCCCCATCCTCCTAGAGATACATTACGATATCAAGTGCCAGAACCCCTCCCCTACTAAAGTAGTAACGTTATACAAGCACAGCCCCCTACTAATATCTATAGCATGTGGCTAATACGATAGAATCACGTTTAATAAATTTCAAAATTTTATTTAACTACATAATTGATAGAGTCAAAACACTGTATTAAAACTAGTGTCGTTAAGGAATTTTCACCTTGTCATTAATATAAACGTTAAAACATACATATAATTACGTTAAACGTGCCTTCGAAGTTTGTATGGATTAATGCCCAGAAAAAAAATTAGTTTAATTAAACAGATTATTATTGAGAATAGTTTCCCTTCTCAGTATACATCAATAGATTAGTCGATCAAGCAAAACAACCAAGACAGAAGAGTGAATTAAGTTTGAGCAAGTTTATTTATCGTTTTAGCACGTTTGAATACATCGCACAGCTTTATGAGAGATTGAGATATGCATTGCTAAATTATAATATTAATTTAATAGCTAAACCTCCAGTAAAACAGAAAAGATTGATTTACAGTAAAATTGATCCCATTCCAGATTATGAAAAAGCAGGAGTTTACAAAATCCCATTCAGCACAGAACATCAAAAAAGTTTAGTCTACATCTAGATATTCTATATAAAAGAGAACATATCTGATATCAAGTTTAACAAACCAAGTACAGCTTTATCCAGATTGCATCAAAAAGAAAATATTAAGATAAATTTCGAAAAAGCTAAAATGATCATTTCAACATATAACCATTGCTCTTCAATAATCCGTGAATCCATAGAGATTTTACTCAGGAGTGATACTGTTTGTAACGATGTCCTTTCTTATAATATTTCCGCGATTTGGTTTAATATTCTGGGTATTTCAAGAGCTTCTGAAAATAAGACTTGATCTTTCACCCCTCTTTAGAGAAATGGACTGAACTTCGCTTGCGCATACGTAGTAATTTTGTTTTGGTTTTACATATGTTTTTCTATTCCAGTCAGTCATCTTCCCCCTTTAAAAATGAACGCGTGTGCATTCGACAGATCTCAGAGTTATATTAACTAATATCTTTACATGTTTGTAACATCTTTTAAGTAATTATATGTATGTTTTAACGTTTATACATAATTGATATTTTTCATATAAAAATGCTTTGTGGTGTAGTGAGAAATAAAAAAAAGTAAAAAATATATTAGAGTTTTCACCTATGTTCTGTAACCGGTAAAACGGGGGTTGGATTCGCTAGTTATAGTAACGAAATAAAAAGTGACTTATACCACTTTATCGTACGATTTCAAATGGTATCGTATCAGCGAAAATAGGGATCATTCACAAACTGACAACGGCGTTCTTTAGATAAAAATATGGTATTAAGAGGGCAAAAATTGCATCGCAAATACAGGTAATAAGGCAATGGGACGTCATGTAAACATATAATTGTAGTTTTGAGCCCTAGGTGCATAATGCAAAGAAAAACAACAAAATCCACGAAACACTATTAATGTATTATAAAGAACTTCCTTTCATACACAGTACATAACTGAGCTCTTCTTATATTGCTTCTTTAAATATTTTAGGTGTTCATCATTAATACTGTGGCAAGCATCGTTTTCTTTTTAATTTAAGAGTTATACTAGTTACGGGAAGAAACGAAGACGCTAATGGGAATTATTTTCAAATATCTCGCTTGCGTTTTAATACGTTTAAATGATTTTTCTTGCATAGGATAGCTGAGATCATCTCTAAACAGGCTAGTTTTACTTTTTCGATTTTGGTTAGTTTTTTTTTTTATATTAGGGTAGTTTCAATTTAAGAACAGGTTCCAACCAATTCCGAAAGTGAAAGTAATAATAATAAAAAAAATCTGAAACCAAAATCGAAAAAGTAGAAACTAGCCCCGTTAGAGATCGTCCTCTGCTTTTCTATGCTAAATAATAGGTCAAGTGCGAGTATTACTCGTGCACAGAGAGTTCCGTAGAATAAATATATTAATTAGTAATAGACCAGGAGCCGGCAACACAAACAATCACCTCATCGAGTTCACGGATGAAATTCTAGGATTAGTTAAATCTTGATATGCATATTAAAACGCAATCGATCTGCCAAGTCATATCTTGGCGGAGAACACCTGAAAAGCCGATTTTAGCGGCTGACTCGTAGGTTTACCATTTTGTTTTCCTGCTCCTAGCCCCCCCCCCCCCCCCCCCATGTTTTCGTACCTTTGGATGCAGGAAAACACAATGGTAAACCTACGAGTTAGCCTCTAAAATCGGGTTTTCCGGTGTTTTCCACCAAGATATGACTTGGCAGACCGATTGCGTTTTAATATGCAAATCAAGGTTTAACTAATCTTAGAATTTCGTCCGTGAACTCGATGAGGTGATTGTCTGTGCTGCCTGCTCCCCGTCTATATATTTTTGACAATATATGACAATTTCTATGGCAAAAATTGTTCGTCTTGGCTTGAACAAGTTTGCTACAAACGTCAGTTCCCTATATATTATATTCAATATATTGATGTTAGAAAAATCTGTTAAGAGCACCAAAATGGACGCCATTCTGTTAGGAATACAGTATTGATGTTCGACGAAATGATTATAATCCATGATTTCCCTGCTGATCATCTCCCTGTATAATTTTCGAAAAAGCTATCACAATCCTATAAAAAAATTCAATATTTTGTGTTTGCGAACAGCATTAAATTTTAGATGAAAGCACTGATGATAATCGAAATATGTTGCTTATCATGCGCCATTGTGAAATTAGAATAAATCTTTTCAATCTGTAAATGGAAAGCGTTATAATCATATGTGATCAGTGCAAACTGAATTTTTCTACTGATGCAATATTTGCATGCTTCCTATTGAAAACGCTGACTGTTTTTGAGATAGTCTGTACCAGATACAGGTAAATAGGTTCAAATTTTCTTTTGCGTAGATTTTTTAAGCAGTGTAAAACGACAACAAGGTTAAATTTCATAGCAAATATTACTTTAATACGTCGTCTACTGATATAAAACTTTGCTTAGGAAAGAATATAAAATATATTATTTGGATAGGGTGTCTCTTTTTATCGTTGAACAATAGATAATTCTTAAACCATTAGTTTTAGACGTAATATTTACGTCTAAATTATTAACGTATTTTACTATTATTAACGTAACGTAAATTATTCACGTAGTGGAGGCCGGGGCTAGTTGGCTACAGGAGTAAGTAGGCGCAGTCCTCATAAATCGCCTGTTTGTAGATAGATTGCGCAACCAGTCACAGAGTACCTTTCTTATTGCTTTTTACAATCCTCAATGTAGTTTTGCATCGTTACCTATGTGCAGTGGACATTTATTACGATTTTTCTGTTTTTTGCACTCATGAGTAATTTTTTGTTTTTTCATTCTTTTTCTAATTTCTAATACTTATCTTAATAATTGCGATTTAACTTCTGCAGTTTTTCTTAGTGTATGATTAACTGTACCTACCCCATATGTGATTTACTTGGATTATTTATGCTTGGAGGATTACGTCTCCCTTTTGTGAAGAAATTTATTATGGGGCAAGTAGCCACATTGAACACGGGGCAAGTTGGCTCGGTGTTTGGTGTGCACTGGTAGCTTGAAAATCAGCAAACAACGAGAGAAGTGGTTGCAATGCAAGATTTTGGGCACACGTGGCTTGACCAAACGGAGACACTCGATTTTTTATTTGTGGCAACTGTAACTCTGATTATGATATAGAGTAGGATAGAAGTTATTCAATGTTAGTGTTTTATTAATTATTTTTATGTCTGTATAATTTAGAATTTACATTGTACGGCTATAACGCCTTAGTCTAAATTTACTGGTAATAATGAAATTGATTTCGCTTAACTGCGTGTCTTATTTGAGCTTCATTTAAATTTTTATAAAGCGTGTGCCAACTTACCCCATAGGTATAGGCAACTTGCCCCGTGACGGGGTAGGTTGGCGCACATTTTTCCTTTTACTTTAGGCTTCCGCTAAACATAAACTACAAAAGCTACAAACTCAAAACTCCGGGTATTTATAGCCAAATGTCTGTTCTTTAAAAGTGCAGTTAAAGTTTGTTAAAAAACTTAAATAAAAATTTTATAAAAATCAAAAACTAAAAACTGCGCCTACTAGCCTCGGTCTCCCCTATACTAGGTTGAGCAAAAAGTTCTGGGAAATTTGTGAAGGTTGCATTGTTACGCGCAAATTAACAACAAAATCAACAAGGGCTATTCTTCAAAGTAGAGACCATCATAGTCCACTGCTTTCTGCCATCGTTCTGCCAGATTCCGAATTTGCTGGAAGTACCATGGCGGCTCCTTGGAAATGAAAAACTCTTGACAAGCTTCATCAACTTCATTAACGGATTCAAATCGATGCCCTTGAAAAATGTGTTGCATTGATCGAAAGAAGCCACAATCGGATGGAGCCACGTCTGGACTGCAGGCAGGGGCGGACTGACCCACCCCGCTACCCCGCGATCGCGGGGTGGGCCAAACGGGTGTAGTGGGCCAAAATAGTAATACATTTTTTGAATGTTTTTCTTTTTAATAAAACAACAAAAACATATATATTAAACGCAATTTTCTATTCCCTTTTATCGTAAAACACATTTTTTGTTGCTGTTTTTGATCGGATAAGTTCTAATTTCTCCTTTCCCTCTCCCAGCAGAAATCTTTGGAAAATTTGTGCAAATTTCTCATTTTATATAGAAAACGAGACAAAGGGAATAAAGTAAAGAGCACATATGGTCAGTGAAAGCTGGAAAGAGAAGTTGTTTTGCGGGATGGGTCTGAGCCTACAGACATTTGGGTAGTAAGGATTAGCTTACATATCTAGAGATGATCTACAGATAAAGGATCTTGGGAGGCAAGGATTTGTTTGCAGAGAAAAACGAGAGGAAGCAGCTGCAGGCTTGAATAATAGAGATGTTAACCACGGCAATCTTTTAGAATTGGTAATGGGTAATGCTGCTATGTAAATATGATCCGATTTTGCACGGTTGTGTGGCATAGACTATCAAGATAAACCAAGAAAGAAGATATTCAGGAAGTATGAATAAGACTAGAATAGAGCAGTAAGAGGAACAAAATGAATATCCTGAACAGCATGGAAGAGGTTTGTTGATTACATCCCTGTCCGAGATATTTTTTAATAAGTTAATTGCTCATCTCGCCATTCAGATCCAAATAAACATTGCCGATGAAGTAAAACAGTCAAGTTCATTCAGTATTGAAGTAAATTTCACACAACATATATCGGTAACTGAGCAGTTGGCACTTTGCGTTCGTTATGTGCAGCATGGTAAAGTAAAGGTTGGACTTTTAAAATTAGTTGATAACCACAAAACAACAGGGGAAACCCTCTGTTTCTATCTAAAAGAAGAACTTAAAAAGTTTAAACTCCCTTCTTCACAAATAGTTGGCACTTCTTTTGATGGTGCAGAAAGTATGAGGGGGAGATATAAAGGTCGTCAGGTACAACTGAAAAGGGACAATCCAAACATACAGCATGTGCATTGATATGCACATGTGCTAAATTTGGTCCTGACAGATGCAACAGAATGCTGTAAATTGACAACGAAATTCTTGCACTTAATGCAAGCTACAACCGTGTTTAGCTCGGTGTCATATAAGCGAATGAAAGTATGGACTTCAGTGAATAAGGAGTCTGTAGGTGAAAATGAACTTCATCGCCGATTACAAATAGTAAACGCTACTGGGTGGTAGAGTAAGGATCGAGCACTTAATAGCATGCTTGATGAGTCTTCAAATCTTTTAAAGATCGCCGTAAGTTTTAAAATTGAATAAGCGCCTACAAGTTATCACCGAAATGGACAATTTCTCGCCACATGTATCTTTTTTAGCAAGATCACTGATTGATAATTGGCGTATGTCTCAGTATATATGAATAGCAACCATTTTCATCGACTTATTCAATATAACTACGCCCACATCAAAGTATCTGCAGATAGGCGCCCTGGACCACTTAGCTACAGCTAACAAAATCCAAACGCTGAAATCAAATATGCTACACAAAAGAAATAGTTTTGATATGGTTCTGAAAAATGCTTCTGAATTTGCGGAACATCTTCAGAAGCAAGAAATAGCAAAGGCGTACTCCATTGAAATTGAGAGTTTTATACCAGAAAAGAGAATATCTGTAGTAAAATGTCGATGAGGTGAATATTCTCACGATAACGCAAGAAATATTGACGGATAACCATCAAAAGCACTTAAAGAAAACGCTTATAATGTCATCTTAGACACAGCTATTCAGCAGCTGAATACACGATTTACTGGAAATGACTTGCTCATGAAAGACATTGCCTGGTTCGATACTCGCCCCGTCAGTGAGATTAAATTGTTAAATGAACTTGTTGAAGAAGCTCTTAGTAGTCTGTCTGGCTTGGCGAAAGTCAAGAAAGACTATGTCAGAAAAGAGTTGCTGCAACTTCCCCAGCACTATGCTGATTATAATCAACCGTTTGCAGAAACAATATCGACGTAGAGAGCTCTCAGCCACTCACACCAAAGAAACGAGCGATTCAGAAGAACTCATTAATGATGATGAGAATCGCTGTAAAATTAATAGCAAATGTAAAAATGCGTAGCTTGTGCATTAGAATTATTGTGCGAGTTGAATGCCTATGATCATATTTATTCAACCTTGTACAAAGCTTATAAGTACATATTGACTTTATCATGTACTCAGATGTCTTGTGAACAACCTAGACAGCATGAACGTTAGCAGCAAGTTTGATTTTTTTCTGATATTATCTTGCCGTGACAAATTTTAATTGAGAAATTCGCAGCAAATCTTTCGCAAGGTGTACCATCACCCACTTGCATGAGTAGTTTGTTGTGAAACTGATTGCCAGACTGTCTTTAATTCACGAAAGTGACGAAAACAAAAAATCCCTCTGATGAGATAATAGACAATCAGCAGATACACAGAAATTGCAGAAATTTTATTCGGCGAGCACCGCTTTTTTTAAAAGCTATACTTATGGAATAACAAAAAAGGCTCGAATTGAAAAGTACAAATATTACCCTATCTTTTTTATGGTGGTAAAAAGGATGCATACACCTTAACAATAGATAATATGCATCAACAGATCTGATCAGGTCTATTGACCCCTTCAAAAGGGTTAAACTTATAGTGTAACAGTTGTAAACAGTTAATGTGTCATGAGAAGATTACTACTTCGCAGTAAGTTTGCAGTATTTTTGATTTTTTCTTTGCCGTTAATTTGCTATAAATTTGATACAGCATGAATTTGCAATAAATTTGATACAGCATGAATTTATCTTGCACGACAATTTAGCTGCAAGTTCAAAGTGTGGTGACTTCGGCGGTTTCATTATCTTGCTGCCGTCTTGTGATGAACTTTTAGCCTTATCATGTTGAGCTTGCTGCAACTTTGCAGGTTTTCAAAGCAAGACTTCTGCAAACTAAAAATGCCATCTGGGAAGTGTTCTCAACACTTAAACTTATAAAGTACCGCTTCCGTTCATCTGTAGGACAAGAACTGTTAGAGGATTTTATCCTATTCATTGTTTAACGTTCTTTTGATTACGATTATGATGAGATAATAGATTGAGTTGCCTGAAGTTCAAAAGAATTGTCCAGATATCTGGCATTCTAATTAGTTAATAATATAGGGTATAAAACAAACTATTTAATTTTCAGGTACTATATTGATTCGTTAAACAAACATTAATCAATGCACAAAATGTATTTATGTTGATAATTTCATATAACAAAATAAAATGCATAATGAATAAAATGATATTTCAAATAACTAAATAATCAGTGTGTGTGTGTCACTTTTAATAGTACTAACTTTTTCCGGTAAAAACTAATACTTTCCAGTATAAAATTTACAATGTGATGTACAGACAAGTGTAAAGTTTTTTTGACGGCATAGTGGTTAGCATGTTAGCCTTCCACGCAAAGGGGCCCGGGTCCAAATTCCGGGTGAGGCATGGATGTCAATGTGCATAGGTTACGGTCAGCGATGCCATATACCTGTTGGTAGCACCTCCACAAGTAGCCATCATCTATTCTAACGATATAGTTGGCCGATGTTGATAGCGCAATTGGCCCGCCATTCGACCAGACATTTTTTTAATACAACGAATAAAAATATCTGAACAGAATTCCCATAAGACATTTCAAACGTTTTGATTTATTACGTGTATACATTTTTATTGTTTAAATTTTACACATTCAAAAAATAAATACAAATTAAGCAAGTTAACTTCCCCATAACACAAGATGTTTCTTTTACAATGAAATTACTACCAATTAAAAATAAACGATTACAAAGATGCTCATGTTTCTCGCATTGAAATTAAATCATCTTCATAGAGTTAGAGCAAAGGATCGTGTTGATGGTCAGTATTCAAGCATTTTAACAATGGGGTTGTCGATTGGTGGGCCAATGCATAAGTCTAGCGGGGTGGGCCAAAGTATGCCAGTCCGCCCCTGACTGCAGGCGGGGTCCCAGATAGCATGCACGTTTGCAGTAAGTTTGATTTTTTCTCGATATTTCCTTGTCTTGACAAATTTGGCACAACAATTTTCACTCAAAAGTACTGCAAGGCAGATGAAACAAAATCGATCTCTCCCTTGCAATGCCATTTTGCTGTAAAACTGCTGCAACACTGTCATATTTCAACGACGTCAGCGAAAATTCCCTTTGTTGATAGCAGAATAGATAACAGCGTATGACTGGAAATTCAGAGCTCAGAGTCAAAAGAAAAAGACACATCGTTATTGAATCTCGTGATTAGCGGATCATTGATTAGCGTTCAAATAAAGGAACCCAGAAATAAAGGTATTTCTTATTTTAATTATTCAAATGTGGTTATTTTCTCTAAAGTAGCATTTCTTTATAATCTACAACTTATTTCATAACAAAAATTCTAATAAATTAAAAGTTATGTTAATTTTCTAAGTAATGCCTACGTTTTTCAATAGTTATGTTTTGGGTCATGTTAAATATTTTTTAATAAATTTTTCTGAACTTTACAGGGAGTTTAAGATTTCGTTTCTTGTTGCCTTTCGCTGCTGGAGCAGTGTTGAATTCAAACGCTTATCTCCGGGAGAGATTTCTGTTGCTCCGGGATGAGGTGGGGAGGGGGAGGGGCGTCGCGGTAGGGGTTATGGAAGGAGACCCCCCAATATATGTGAACTTGGAAAATTTGAGCTTAGAGTTAGGAAAGTATAGATTTTTGAAATACTTATTCTTTTTTTTTTTTTTTTTTTTTAAGGGGTCTCCGAACTCTTAAAATTGGAAAAAATGAAAAAAAAAAAGGCATTTTCAATATTTAATGTCTTAAAATGTATTTAATTTTAAGACAATTTTAATTGGAATAAAATATATAAGTGTGTTCTTTCATTTCATGTATTTAAAATATTGTAAGATGCAGAATTAGCATTTACAGGGGGCTCCAAACTGTTAGACATTTGACGAGCAAAAAATCGGCATAGCAGCTTACGCGCACGATTACAAAATAAGTATTGCAACTAGAATGAAAATTTTGGTGCCTACTTATACTTCAGCTTATAATAATTACTCTGAACCTAAATAAGTTTGTAAGCTTTTTTATAATTTTAATACTAAGTTGTATTTAGCTAATGCAAAATTTAGAAAATTTCAACAGTATAATCGCCTAAAAAAATATTGTTTTGAACAATAAAAAGGAAATTTTAGGTTCAGTTTATACAGACTAACATGAAACATATGTTTTGAAAATTTCATGAAAAAATATTCATAAGTTTTTGAGATATCGTGCGCGTTATGTCCAAAACCGTCATTTGGAGAAAAATGGCTTCAAAGTTTCCGAAACGACACTTCAGCTATTGAACGTGTATAAACGTAAAAGCCATATCTTCAGTTCTAATAGGAATTTCAAGGAAACAATTATATCAAAATTTTCAGAAAAGATAGGAGTTTAACATCTAAAAAAATTTAAATTTCAAAAATTTTAAAGCTTTGAGTCCTGAGACCCCTTAAGTAAAAATAAAAAAAAGAATTATTTATTGTTTTGCAGACTATCTTTCTGAGTTCTGTAATAGTAAAATAGTTCAACTTTCAAAAGAAATACAAAAAGCAACCAGACTCAATTTCTCATTATGTTTCTCTGTGTAACGAAAATATCATACATCTACCAGACATGAATTTCTCTACTGTTGTCCATCAACAGTATCTCTAATACATTTCCTCCAAAGCTTTGTTCCTTTCTCAAAAATCTAAAAATATGAGGCTATTTTAATATGAAGTATGATTATGACTCGTACACAATTGAAGACAAAAACTTTCAGTAAATGAACCAATAATTATAATTTTTATGTTTTTAGTTTCAGCATTTTTTTTTGGAGGTAAAGATTTTTTTTTGCATATAAGTATCATTATCATTACAGACACATTGAACATATTATTTTAGCTGGAAAATAGATCATTTTTTTTTCAAGATGGGAAAATTTTTAACTCTCCCCCCCCCCCCTCCCGCCGAAAATTTTTTTGCAGCTACGCCCCTGGAGGGGGGGGGGGGGCATTCCGAGGTGGAAATTGCACTTTTGTCCATTAAAAAGTAAAAAAATTCAAACCTTCCGGGACGACATTTCAAGGTTCCGGGGGGAATGTCCCCTCTCGGCCACCCCCTGAATTCAACACTGCGTTCGAGAGTATGATTTTAAACTTTAAATTTTTTTTTCATTACCATTAACATTTTTTTCTCTATTTAAATATTAAGTATAATTTAAAACTGTTTCTTAGTTGGCTCTATGCTTATCTACCTGGATTTTTAATGTACCTCTTTTTTCTAATTTTTATTGAAATTACTAAAAGTATTTCCTACCGACGTCCGTTTTATTTAATTCTTTAATAATTTCTCGTTTTTTTTTTTGACGTAACTGCTTCTTAATCGGATGTGTATAAATCTTTTTATTTCCAAATTTTTGTAAAACTTTTAAATATGAATATTTTAAAATTTTTAGTTTTTCACGCCCGTAAATCACGCATGTACCGGAGCAAATCGAAACGATATTCCGGTTCGTGAAATTATGACAAATACTATTCTGGTTAGTGATCCGTGAAGTTATTAAAACATCTTATTACAATTTCATACGTATGGCTTTTATTGTGCTGTCTATAACTTTTTTTTATTATTTAGAATTTTGAATGCAGTTTTTAAATTGTTTTTGTATGATTAGACATAAATTCGCCTAAAGTTTAAAAAAAAAGTTTTTAGTCAACGATAATTTTGAAATAGCGTCCCTATTCGTGGATTTTCCATTTCGAGACCTGCCGCAAAAATTTTTACTAATATTGATTGGTGCATATTTTTGTAATGAATTGAAGCTAAATAACTAAAATGCATTGAATAACCACTTCAAAATCTCAATGTTATAGTGTTAATGTCAGATTTGAATATTGTTTATTTGTATTCTTATTGAACGTGTTTTGTTTTTTACATGTAAAAAAAGTGTTCAACTGTAGAGTAGGTGGGGGCAAAGATACACACTGCCTGATTTAATATGAAGAAACATTTCTACAATCATGACCGCTAGGTAGTAGTTTGGTCTCATGTGTAGTAGTTGTGTGATCAAACCTTATGAAAAACGTAGCACTCCGTGCCAAGAAAATGAGGTAAGCTTAAATTTTCGAATTTTGATCTAATATTTTAAAAATTTCACTTTATTGTTTAGCTAACACTACTTCGAATTTTTACAAATCCAAAAGTTCAGTGGAGAACGTAAGCTCTATAGCTTCTAAATGCCGTATAGTTTATCTCGATCGCATTTGTTTAAACTTGTAGGTAGCCGGTTAAGTAAAATACTGCAGAATGGGGCAAAAGTACGCAACCGTCTTGGGGCAAAGATACGCACAAGATTAAGATTCGGGACTTTGCCTTATCGTTTTAGCTAGATGCAAAGCTTTCCACAATTACGTTGTGGTAAGTTTTATTTTTTATATTGTATAAAATATAATAGCTACTTAACTTATATAAGCTAGTTAACTACATTTTCCTTTTTCTAGTTAAGTTTTTTTTTTAATATAGAACGTAGATATCTACTTACCTACTTTTAAAAATCAATATTCTTGTTTCATAAAACGATTTTGTTTTAAAGTCTTAACCCTTAACTCCTATTAACGGTCTCACAGACTGCTGCTATATTCATTTTTCATAGCTTAACTTGTAATTTTCAATTTAACTATTGATGTTAGTTTAATTTTGATTCGTTTGGAAACTTAATAGCATCGCTAAAGACGTCTAAATGAGGAGAACTTTTATTATAATAGGCCTTTACATAAAGTTTAGCGCAAAAACAGTATCTTATGAGTCAGTCAACCCTTTTATTCATTCTACGATCAAGGGGTCTTTAAGACCGCTCACAGTATTTATTCAACAATTTTTGCCACAGTAGTTTGAGGTTAACTGCTATTTGCGATCTCACAGTTTATTTCCTTTTTTTTCGTGGTTTAACTTACAATTTTCAGTTTAACTATAAATACTAGTGAAATTTACTAATGCTTTTGCGTAACTCATTCGTTTTATTGGAAATGTGGCAAAAACCCACAGTAAGTGGGCAAAAATACGCACTGCATATCTTTGCCCCAACCGATGGGGCAAAGATATGCAGAGCAATGTTTTTTAAAAATTGCAATTTCTCTCAGAATTATAATTTGACAGAATGTCGGTTGATGTTAGCACTTGCCTAAGGTTCTAATCTAACATTTTAATCACTCATTACATAAGTTTAGACTAACGTGTGTGTTAAAAATGAAAATGTATGGAAAGTGCGTATCTTTGCCCCCACCTACTCAATATTTATTTATTATTATTTTTATGGTAACAATCTTTCATAAAAGGTAACTTCATAAGAGCCTACACTAGTCACGCGAAGAAACGGTCAAGTTAATGTTAATCATATGGGAGATATTTAGATTTCTTTCGCGCATTTTAATATTTTTTAATCCTTTTCATGCATAAGATACCTGAGGTTGAAAAGTTTTATTCTGCGTTTGTACTGTTTAGGTACTAACTAGTTAACGTTTAGTTTGTCTCTCTGACTAGATTAAAGTTGATAAATTAGGTTGAACTAATTTGACGAGATAAATTAGATTAAACTGATGAAATTTTACTAGATAAATTAGACTAACTGACTAGATAAACTAGTTTTGATTTTAGTTAAATTTTTTGGCTTCCGCTCTTAAAATGTAAAAACTGAAGAATTGTAAACATCACTTGTGTGTCTCTCTGTCCGTCTGTCATAGTCAATTTTACGAAACTACGGAACATGAAAATTTCAAACTTGCCAGAGTTATAAGGTTATTCACCAACATACTTATTGATTATTAGCGATTCGCAAGTATTTTTAGAAAAAAATATTAGGGAAATAAGCTACTTATTTTTATTTTCTTTTATGTAGGTAGTGTGTGGGGTATCGTTCGAAAGATCTTGTAATACGGAAACCAAAAGTATATTTGTTGTAATTTTAGATATTACATTTTCAGAGATATAGTCGCAAATGTACTGGAAAAATGTGTCCCCCCCCCCTCCTTCCCCGCTATTACCAAATCTACGTAAATAAAATTATGGAAAAAATAGTACTAGAAGTTTATTTAAGCCATACAGGAAAACTATAGCGATTATCCTAGTCACATACTTTTGAGAAAATCGTATTTTTTCGTTACACACTGACTTTACTTGGCAGGTGCTCAGTGGAGGGGTTGACGGATGCTCCATGTAACTATCGACGCGGAATCATAATCGTTTTCGCAAATATTTAATAAAGGCGCTGGTAATGCTTTGATGACTGCTTAAAGAATTTAAAACTTTATACTAAAGACTGTTCTGATTTCTACTAGTTTATCTTGTTTGCTCTTGGAAAAAATAAATCTTTTAAGAAGTAAAATTATTTTAAATGGTTAAATCTTTAAAAGTTTAATTAAACTTTACGTTTAATTTCGATACGTTCATTCTTACGGGATAACGCATGGGATAAAAATTCCATATTAAATGTCAAACCAACTGAATGAATTATCTTAATATGCTCTTCTCGGGTCTAAACAATATAGTAAATAAATTGTTTATGCTAATTATGTCTTTGTTTAGTCATCTTTATTCTTATGTATTGTGTAATTTGCCAGAAGCGTAACCCATATTACTGTCGAGTCTGGTTTGCCTGAAATTTCAGTCTGAAAGATAAGGCTTATCGCTCGGCAAAATCGATTTAATTGTTTCTATTAAGTTTTTTACCTCCCGGCAATTCTACCCTTAACATCAAGGTAGTTTTGTTAACTGAGAAGTTGTAGTTTATGATCACATTAAAAACTAACTGTAGACAGAATTCTTGAAAGCTGTAAAAAATAAACCTGTGATTTTTTAAAATTTATTCTTTTTTTTTCCCTCAGATGCAGAGACATTAAAAAACATGGATTAGAATGTGGAAAAATTGTATGATGCAACAGACTCAGGTGGGGGAGGAGAACAGGAAAGTGTTAAATATATTTAAATATTTATTTCTTCAATTATTTTTTGTGTGTTTTGTTTAGGGAACAATCTCTTAACTCAAAATATGTAGAAAATAATGCTTTATAATACTGTTATTTATAAACTGTTATTTGTATTTGTGTAAAAATAAACTTTGTAACTATTTTATAAGTAGTATTGTTTTATTACAACTTTGTCTGTTTTAAATTTTTGAAGTAATTTATATATATATATATATATATGAAAAACCTTTAAATTGTATTTTTCTGTTGTATCATTAAAAAAATCTTAGAAAAAAAAATCTTTTGAAATGCAGTGATAACCTTTAACTGATGTTACCGGTCTCTCAGACCGCGGTTTTTTTCAATTTTTGCAGTTTAACTTCCAATTTTCAGTTTAACTGCAAACAATATCAAAATTTTGTTCCGTTTGGAACTTTTGTACTATCACCAGAAACTTTTGAATAGGTGAATTTTAATTATAACACTTCTGTGCAAAATGTTTAGTACAAAAACACCATACTATGAGTTAGTCGTGCCTTTTTATTCATCATTCGTTGCAGCGGTCTCACAGACCGCTTCACACTAGTTATGTGATAATTTCTGGGACATCAGTTAAAGGTTAATATCCAGAATGTGTGGTATTTCTAATAAACATTTATTTATGTTACAGTAAAAAAAGTAATATCTTACTAAATCCGTAAATAAGTTTTATTTGATGAAATACATGGCTATTAAGTTTGCAAATTCAATTATCCTATTTTTAGTTTAATTTTCTAATTATCTTAGGATGTTCTTTTGCCTTTTTAAATTTATTACAGTTTTCTTACTTGCCTTTAAAAACATTTAATATTAATGTATGCAAATTATTAGAGAAATGTTTGTGTGGTGTGTCTAATAAAAGTTTGTATATTGATAGCTATTTATGAAATTTATTTCAGAAAGGAATGAGTTCCATGAATTTTTCTTAATGACAAGCAATAAATAATATGCATAAGTTTGTTTAGAAAATCAAACCTGCTAGCATTTTTTTTTTTTTTTTGCATATTTTTTGAGGGCGTAAATAAGAACCAATTCTTTGATTCTGAGATAAAATGTTTCTGTTTCTGTTATTTTTTATTTTGTGTTTTAATTGAGGCAAGTCAAAAACAATGTATTTTAAGTTTATGATACATTTTTTTAAAAAAGAAATGTATTTGAAATGAAAGCTGTGTGTTTTAAATGAAATGAATGCGATATGAATGATGGTAAGGGAAACAATATTTGGGGATTTATCACTTTTCCCGGCTAACTCAAAAATAACCGATCTTTCCTTAACCCTTTGAGGGGCAAGCAATTGTGTTTTTGAAATATCGGATTCACGCCGGAATCCGCAAAAAGATTTATTGCCAAATAAGGAAAAGCAAGTTTACGACTTTTTCCCACCAAAGTTAGAAAAGTAAAATTTAATAAATTTTTTCTGGTGCAAATCCTTATTAATCGTAGGTGAGATAAAATATGTCCCACCGCGCCTCAAGGGGTTAATATAAGTTAAATGCAAATAAATCCAGCACCTGTAAAAATCGTTAATTAATAAAATTTTAAAATGAATGATCAACTCATTTTCTATTTATTTGTTATCCATCTCGAGAAGATAGATCATGCAAAATGGTGATTGTTAATTGCCGAACACACTTACCATTATTATTGACCAAATGCATTCAAAACAGTAATTTGATATGCATTTGTTAAGTACATAAAATCAGATTGATGAATTTCAGCTAAGATATTTGATTACCTAATCTTCCGTAATCGAGTCTACTGCCAAGATTAAAGTGTAACAAAAAGAATATCAGCAACAATATAGCTTAATGTAAATGTAGCTATCATTAAAGGATTTTTACAAAAAACATTCCATTGCACCAAATCTTATTAGCTAAAACACGCCAATAGGCCATTGACCCGATTACGGAAGATAATAGGTTTAAAAATCTGCGTTATCGAACATATTGCAATTGATAAGCAAATGGACATGAAGCATAAATGCCTAAGTGATTGTATTTGTAAAGAAAGATGAAATATGTAACAACAAAAAATATATGAAATGTTGCCATGATCGCAAAGAGTTCTTGGTACTTTTATGTTAACCAGGTGCAAATCTCGCAAATAGCATTTTTTATTTTTCACGTGATAACTTAAAACAATGCTTTAATGTTAAAATTAAATGTCTTGGGTTGTGTTATTTATCAGGGTTTTTTTTATTAATTCTTTTGAAATAAGTGAAAGTCTTGTATTTAAAATTTTTCTGTTTTAAATTAGTTATGCATTTTAAGTAAAATGAATGAAAGGGTTATATTTTAAATGAAATTAATGCAATTAAAAAAATGCAATGGGATTTTGGATATTTGGCCATTATCACCTACACCCTGCTGACATAAAAGTACAGAGTTCTTGATTTATCTATCAGAATCTTCTGATTTGGCGAAGACTTGAGTAAGTAAATTGAATTATGAATAATAAAAAAAGCATGATACAATGATACTATATATTTTAAGGAAAACCAAACAGGTCGCCAGGGGCAGCTAGTTGTACAAGAAATTAGAATTGCTTTCGAATCTACTTTAAACTATAAGTCCTTATCTACTCAGTCTATACAGGGTGTATCTAAACTCTTGGGCAAAACTTTAAGGGGTGATAGTATACATCAAGACAAACAATATTAAATAGGAAACTAAGGGTCCCAAACGTCTTCCGAAGGAGATAGGCACCATTAAAGTTTAGAGTCCAAATTTTCAAATGATTATAAAAAACGGAAAATTTTGTCGATTCGTTTGCGGTTTTCGCTAAAACTATTTTTTATGTCAGTATTTTCTTGAAAATAAATTTTAAAGGTAAAGTTCAAAAAATGCCGATAGAGGGTGCTTTAGACTTTGGAGTAACGGACAACTATTTTTTACCGTTATTTTTTGTATTTCATTAAATGCTTTCAAAAGTTTAGACTTAAACTTAAATTTTGAGCTCAAAATCTGAATTGTTGGGAGTGGTTAAGTAGCGCAAACTGAACTGTGTTCAGGAATTGAAATTTGAACCCCCCCCCCCCCCCTCCTCTGAACACAGTTCAGTTTCCGCTACTTAGCCACTCCCAACGATTCAGATTTTGAACTCAAAATTTAAGTTTAAGTCTAAACTTTTGAAAGCATTTAATGAAATACGAAAAATAACGGTAAAAAATAGTTGTTCGTTACTCCAAAGTCTAAAGCGCCCTCTATCGGAAATTTTTGAACTTTACCTTTAAAATTCGTTTTCAAGAAAATACTGACATAAAGAATAGTTTCAGCGAAAACCGCAAACGAATCGACCACTTTTTCCGTTTTTTATAATCATTTGAAATTTTAGACCCTAAACTTTAAAGGCGCCTATCTCATTCGGAAGACGTTTGGGACCCTCAGTTTCCTATTTAATATTGTTTGTCTTGATGTGCACTATCACCCCTTAAAGTTTTGCCCAAGAGTTTAGATACACCCTGTATAGCATAAAAATATTTAGCATCTGACAAACCTCCGATTATGCGGAATCTTGCACAAAACACGCACAACCCTGAAAAGTACGACTATTAGTGTACAGGTAAAATATATATACCAATAAGTGAGTAATATACGACAACTGATGGCCATTCCTCAAAATTTGGGAAGAACTTCGTTTTTACACAAAAAATGAAGATCCTTGAATCCCCCCCCCCCCAAAAAAAAAAAAAAAAGTTACTTAACCATGTTTTGGGGAGCATTTTTAACTCAGGGAAGGGGAAGGGCAAAGCTAAAAAAATTTTAAGTAGGTCAACAGAGGGTTATCGTTTATTATGTATTTTTTTTTATCGAATGATACCATCCGCAAGTCGATACGATCTTTCGCTACATAGTTACGGCAGGTTTCATGAATCCGAAGTCGAAAATTATACTTTACTTCAGGTAAAATAGGTTTTTACAGCAGCAACTGATGGCCATTCACGAAAATTTGGTAAGAACTTCATTTTGACACTAGAAATGAAGATCCAATAAGTTTCCAAAAAGTGAAGTAGTTTTATTGTTTGTTTTTTTTTGGGGGGGGGGGCGCTTTAACTCTGTAAGGTAGAAGAACTGAAATTATTTTAAATAGGTCAAATGGGGTACCGTTTGTTATGATGTTTTTAATTCTGAATCAAATGACACCGTACGCAAGCCGATACGATCATTCATTACAAAGTTAAGGCAGGATATAAGTGGATTTTGGCAACTTAAATGGCTTTGGAGTAAACTCAAATGATTCTGATTTTGATTATTGCTATTTTGAAGACATTTAAGGATTTTGATATTATAATGATTAAACTTAATGATTTAATATGATATAAAGAACATGTTTTGAACAAAAAATAAATGTGACAAAACTATGCTAAAAAATAAAGTATAATTTTCCACTTTGTATTCATAAAACCTGCTGTAACTGTCTCACAAATGATCGTATCGACTTGCGGATAGTTTTATTCGAATCAGAATTAAAAGATACATATGAAACTATATCCCACTTGACCTATTTAAAAAATATTGAATTCTGTCCCCCCCCCCCCCACCTCTCATGTAATGTCCACTTTTGCCTCCAAAATACGATAAACAACATTAATTTTTGGGGACTCAACGTATCTTAATTTCTAGTGCCAAAACGATGTTTTTCTCAAATTTTCCTGAATAGGAATCAGTTATTACTGTAAAAACCTATTTTACCTGCACAAGTATAATTTTCGACTTAGTATTCATAAAACCTACTTAACTTTGTAAGAAATGATCGTATCGACCAGATTATTTTATTTGATTCGGAATTATAAATTACATAATAAACAATGTTCTACTTCACCTGCATAAAACTTTTTGAGTCCCCCCCCTCCCTGAGCTAAAAATGCCTCCGTCTTTTGTCCTCAAAACAGGGTACAACAACTTTATTTTTTAGCACTCATCGGATCTTCATTTCGAATATCAAAACGAAGCTCTTCACAAGTTTTGGTGAATGGCCATCACTTGTCTCAAAAAATCTTATTTTACCTGTACTACACGTAAAATTCAGAGAATTAACAACATTGCTATGAAATTACAGCATAATTGCAGATAGCTTGACATGACAAGAATCCAAGTTTGCAATGCATTTGCAGATAGTGTGTCATGGCTAGATTGCAAGTTTACAATGCATTTGCATGGCAATATTACTAGTTTGCTATGAGTCTGCAGTCAATTTGAAGAACAAGACTGCAACTTGCACGACAAGTTAGCTGCAAGTTCAAAGTCTGGTGACTTCGGAGTTTGCATAATCTTGTTGCAGTCTTGTTATGAACTTTCAGGCTTGTCATGCTGAGCTTGCTGCAACTTTGCAACTTTGCAAAGTAAGATTGCTGAAAATTTTCTGCAAATTAAAATTGCTATCTGGGGTGTGAAAGAATTTCGACGCCACCCAACTGTGCAAACTCACCGACGGCTTTCAGAATCGTTAGACCAATAATGCCGGATCAATACATGCAAATCATACTGTTCAACAGGCATTTTGGAGCCGAAATTCCTGAACTCCTATAGATATACCACTAGTACTCCTATATGCAATACAAATTTTGGTAACTATTGGATTAAAAGTTTCCCAGAACTTTTTGCTCAACCTAATATTTACGTACGGAGTTTTAGACGTACGCTCCCAAAAGTGTTCGTACACTTTAAAAATTTGTAGTAAAAAGTAAGTTACCCTGAAATTGAATTCGAATATGAAGTCTAATTATTTTTCCAAATCACCTCTGTGTTATTCTAAATAACACACAACATTTTTAAAAAATATTGACAGAACACGTCACAAAAGTCTTCGTACTCTGAAACATTTTCGGATTTATTTATAATTAAAACTATCGTCTGCCGCTTTATTTTTTTTTCATTGTAGTGATATTTAAAAAATCGTTTGGCTTTAATTTTTGCTTGATTTCTCCATAAAATATTTTATTTATTACTTTAAAATGGCTCATAGTCGTAAAGAAACAACTAACAATTCGAAAACTGATTATCTTTCATCATAGTAGGGGTAAATCAGTTCGGAATATTGCTAAATTAGTTAATTTATCTCATTCTAGGGCAGGGTCGGCGAACCTTTTCACATCCGCGTGCCAATTTTTTCCCAAAAATATTTTACATGATCATGGCGTGCCAACAAATTTAGTGGATCAAAGTAGCAAAATTAATTAAAATACTGATTTTAGTATTTAAAATATATGGATAACATTTTGTAATATACTTAAATATTTTCAGAAATCCTATTTCTGTTGTTGCGTCTTAGATGCCAAATAATTCAGACCAGCTTCGTGTTTCAGTTTTTCCTTAGCCCTTTGAGGGGCGCCGTTTGCACTGCAAACGGTTAATTTGAATGCCTAAATTGCCAGATGGTACCAGTAATTTTTTAGTACAATTTCGATCTCATAATATACGCGAAAAAAAGCTTTAGATTATTTTCAAATAAATTTGTACGTTAATTGCGGTGTGAATTAATTATTTGAGCATTTTATGAGCAGAAATGCCTTGCCCCTGAAAGGATTAAGAGAATGCCAGCTGAATTGGAGACACCTAACAACAGGTTTCTACTTGAGTTTTTCATACTTTTCATGCCCCCCCCCCCCCCCCAATAAATAAATAAATAAAAATAACTACCAGAAAAAAAATCAAAATGGATTCTTTAAAAAAACTTCTATTGAATAGAATTCGAGATTCCAATTTATAATTTTACCATCGGAATTTTTACTTATGATCGTTATTTCCCGATAATCTTCTACTTACCTCAATATCAATTTTTTTTTTATCCAGTATTGAGCTAGATTGGGATTTATAAAGTTGCATTTCAGTTTATTCAATCTGTATGACAGCGACAAGCAACCTAATTTAGAAAAACTCAGCAAGTCTAAATTCAAAATAGTGCCATTTGTGCATTTTAATTACATGAAAGGCTGGTGTATAAAGCATGGCAACTGACATTTTTTAATTTTTTCCGATTTTTTTTTTATTTTTTTAACTGCACCGTAACAACTTTCTAGAAGTACAGAGATTTTACACAATATATATTATATTTATTCAATAATTTTTTACATCTGAATTTACAAAAGGAAACTATTTGCACATAAGTCCTAAAATAAAGTCTATCAGGGAAAAAAATATTGCATTTAAGTTAACAGAAGTTCCATTCTTAACAAAACTGCTGTTTTGCAGAAAGCAATCATTATAGTTTTGTGTGTATTTTCTTTACAAAATTTGAAAATTGAATTTATTAAAACTCCATCTTGTTAATTACCTTGCTTTACACGCGAGCCCTGCAATATTTTAATTTAGAACATGAGTCTATGCCGTGCCGAAAATAATCTCCCGCGTGCCACCTATGGCACGCGTGCCATAGGTTCGCCGTCCCTGTTCTAGGGTGCAATATGTGAAAAAACGCTTTAAACGTTTTAACGGCTGCGCTAATATCTGGTCTGGAAACGGTTGAGATGTAAAGTAGTGCGCCGACCGCCTGTCTATAGTCTATATTATCCGGTAAGAGATTTTCATCGTCGTTTAATTTAACATAGCCCGGTTGGTACCATAGGTGTATCGGTTGGTTTTGAATTTTCCAAGCCAAATTTAATTACTAATTCATGAATTTTGTTAATCTGATCTAGGGTCATTGTATTTTGATCAGGCCGATTAATGTTTATACCTAAATAATATTTAGCATCACCTAAATCCGTCACAGGGCGCATCACCTAAATTCGTCACCTTTCTTCAACTGATGTATTAGTTTATCAATGTTTTGATCTCCCCCCCCCCAATGAGGAGATCGTCGATGTAAGCAATTACATAAATTGTTTTGTTATACACTTGTCAATCGTGCTTTGGTGAAAACCTAATTTTGATAGCGTATCATGTATCTTTATATTCCAAGCTCTCGCTGCTTGCTTTAAACCGTATATCGCTTTTTTGAGTTTACAAACCTTGTGTTCAGATCCGGAGACTACATGCCCTTCAGGTTGAGGCATGTATACTTCCTCATTTAACTCCCCATGTAAGAAGGCCGTCTTGATATCGATGTGTCTAAGGGTTAAGTTTTTATGCAAGGCCATTGCCAAAAAGCTTCTTATGGTAGTATAAGACGCAAAGGGTGCAAAAGTCTCATCGTAGTCAATCCCAAATTTCTGAGAGAAACCCTTAGCCACTAGCCTTGCCTTCTTCTATTTTTCTATTTAACCTTGACTGTTGTACTTCGATTTAAATGCCCATTTCCTACCGATGACTTTTGTCCCTGGTGGGACCTCAACTAATTCCCAAGTACAATTTTCTTTGAGTGAATTTATCTCGTCTAACGTAGCGTTTACCCATTTTCGCTTTTCCAGGGGATTTTCCATTTTCAGTATATCAACCCAGCATTTTGGCTCTTTTATCCTTACATCGTTTATTAAAAATGCGAATCTGTCGGGGGGAACCCCTCTATTAGATCTGCTAGATCTACGTGGGGAAATCTGTGGGGTGCCTGATACATTTGAGTTCGCATCCTGATTTTGCATATCATCTACGGTGCTATTCTTTTTCTCGTCAATTAGTTGTCATTTTGGTTGCGGATTTTTATCGCTTTATTTTGATTTGACGCATTATTTTTAACTAAGTCATGATTCTTATTTTCTAAAAATTTTACTGTCCGACTTATAAATAACAATTTTCCTTCCATCTGTGCAAATTCTAAAACCTTTACTTCTGTTGTCGTATCCGACAAATATACCTTCTTGCACGATGTCGTCCAACTTTCTCCTATTTGTTTTTTGAATATATGCATATGCGCGGCAACCAAAAGTTTTAATGTTAGAAAGATCTGGTTTACGACCGGTCCATTTTCATGCGGAGTCCGATCGAAGGATGAAGTTGGGAGCCTATTTTGAATGTACGTCGCTGTACAGATGGCTTCCCCCCAGACCGAATTAGGTAAACCACACTCCTTAAGAAGACAGCGTCCCATCTTCACTAAGGTACGGTTCTTAAGTTCTGCAACCCCATTTTGAAGCGAGAAGTTCGGTACGGTGAATTGATGATCAATTCCCTCACTTTTCGATAATCTTTGATTTCCTGATTCGGATATTCCCCCCGCCTCCCGTTATCGGACCGAATTGCCTGCACCTTTCTGCCAAATTTGTTAGCAGTCATTGCTACATATTCCTTAAATTTTGAAAAAACTTCATATTTGTTTCTTAGCAAATATACAACTGTAAAGCGACTGAAATCGTCAACGAAAGTTAGAAAATAATATTTTCCCCCAACCGTTGCTGTTTCCATAGAGCCGCAAAGGTCTTTGTGGACCAGCTCAATTGTTCTCGTAGCTCTAAAACTAGCGGTTCTGGGGTAAGGCTTATCAGTAAGTTTTGACGCAAGGCAAACTTCACATTCATTACTGTGTTTACAGTTATCAATTTGAATCCCTGATGCCATATTTTTATCAACTAATTCTTTTATGTGGCTAATGTTTCTATGACCTGACTTTCGTGCCACTTATGTAAACAATTTTTCTTTTCACAGTGATTTATCATATTTACATTTTGAATTGAATTATGTTTCCCCTTACTTTCATACAAATTGTTATTGACCCTCAAGGTATGTTACGCCTTCGTGAGTTATTTTACACATTTTATTTTCGAATATAGCTACGCAACCATTTTCGGTAGCTTGTTTTATGGAAATTAAATTTGTTTCTATCTCTGGAACATATAAAACATTTTTTAATGTTATGGTTTTACTCGTATTATCTGACATAGCAGTATTAATTTTACAGATCCGTAACCGTCAGAATGTAATTCTTGACCGTTCGCGATAGTTATATTGGATGTATCATAATTGAAGTCATGAAATTTACTTTTGTCATTGCAAATGTGGATTGAAGACCCTGAATCGACAACCCAGAGATCTTTCGAACCGTTACCTACATAAAATGTTAAGTTTTTATCCGCATGTTTTTCCCTATCGAAATTTTTGGTTTTAGAAACATTCGCGCCTACGTTGTCTTGAAAGCATGCAGCAGACCTGTTAGGCATATTATGATGTTTATTTCCAAAATTTTTCTGTTTAGATTTTTCATTGTTTTTATTCTTTAATTTCCAACATTCGTCAATTGTATGAGAATTTTTCTTGCAGTATTTACAGAACTTATTCATTTTCTGTTGCGAATGTTTCACTCTTAAGGCAGAATAATTGTTTGAATTTTCAACATTATTTTGTCGTTTATTATATTCATAGATCAGTTTTCCTCGAATGAAATTTGGTGTTAGTTCGTCATTATTTCTTGTCTCAAGAGCACATATTAATGTGTCATAGCTAGCAGGTTAGGAACAAAGCAGTAGAACCGCCAGGTGTTTGTCATTCATATTTTCACAAATAGCGGTTAATTTATCGCGAAGTTGATAAATATTAGATAAATGCTCTATTATGTTGCCGTTTTCGGCTAACCTGCTAGAGCATAATTTTCTTAGCAAATATAACTCATTACTTAAATTGGTTCTCTCATGCACATTCTTAAGTGTATTCCATACTTCTCGTGCAGTTTCTAGATGTTTAGTATGTATGATTTGATTATCGTCAATTAGCAAGTTTATGATTGGCTTTATGATTTTTAGTTGTAAAATCGGTATTGACGGGATTTGGGAGTTCATTTATTATTACACCGTAAAGATCTTCTTTTTGTAAGTAATTTTCGACACGGAATTTCCACACATAGTTGTTGTAATTTAATTTTTCAATAACTGTGTCTTTAAGGATCATCATTTTATTTATATAGATAACAAAATCTTATGTAACATAGATATTTCCATAATTCAACGAGTAATTCAAATAATTCAGTAAAATAGTTAAATAGTTTGATGATGTTTTCTATTTATTTTTAAAATGATGCATACACTTTCATTTTGTTTATATAAGAAAATATACAAGTGTAGCAAAAATATTTATATATACTAAAGCACACTTCAAATAACAACTTAGCGACAGTCAGTTGGCCATAATCTTTTATAAATAATATTTATATTAAAAAATTTGAGTGTTCAAACTTTTTCTTTCTTTTCTAATTGTCAACAATCTATATTATAAAGGACAAACATATCTCTGCGTAACGCATACGTCATTTTGCGAATGGCAACACTTTGAAATTTGAAATAAAATTTTGGTTTTGCAATTTTTTCTACTGCAAATTTTTAAACTTCTAAACATCGCACATTTTAAATTTTTACACCGTCGTATAAGGAAAACAATGCTCTTTGAAATGCAATTTGTTTGAAAGCTGTATCTCCATTTATTTTTGAGATATTAATTTTTTTGTAGTTTTTAATACCATTTTTCTTATCATGGCAACAAAAGTACCCCATTTCTATTGAAAGTCATTGAAAGTAAACGGAAAATAGTCGAAAATATGAGATATTGTATCTTTTTGTTGCCATTTTATCATAAAACCTGAAAAAAAAGTTGAAATTAAAATATGGGCTATGTCAAGAATATTGTCTGTTATTCCGTGATAATGACGTAATATGCACACTTTTCTATAGACGAAGTTTAATACTGTATTGTAAAAGTGAATTGCTTTAGCGAATGCAAATGACGTCATTTTATAAAAAAGCGTGTATTTTAGTTCTTAAACCTGAATTATGTTTTGTAGAAGTGCGTCATTTTCACAGCCCAGCTGCTTTGAAATTCTTCACAGGTGAAAAGGCTTCACTTTTGAAAATAATGTAATCGAAATGACACTGATAAAACGCAATGTTTTACAAAAATTTAGAGTGGCTTTATAAAAGAGAGTTGGCATGTAAATAATAGCGATTTATATTACAGAAATTGATGATTCTCGCCTGGATGGATTTGCTTCGCCGAGTTAGACAAGCAAACAAATAATTCGTTGTTTAAAATAATATCGTGTTCCTGAAGTTTTTGTCGAAAATTCTCTCGAATAATAAAATTTTAATGGACATTCTACTATAATTTTATCAAAATAACATAATCTGCTTAATTTAATTTTTCCTAATTTTATATAATGTATATGTTTCAAACACAAGTGTGTTTCTTAGTCATGTGCCCTGATCTTTCTGCTGAACCAATTTTACTGATATTTTTTTAAAACAGAAAGCTCTTCCTTTGTAGATGTGATCGCACTATCTGTTTTTTTTTTAAATATTCCCACTTTTATATTTTAATTTTAAAAGCATTTTATGAAATTTCTTAAAAATGATGAAAATTAGGTAGCTTTCATTATTGCAGACAAGAGAGAAATAAAGAGGTATTTTTAACTTTATTTATGCTATTTTCTGATAAAAATTCAAAATTGTTGATAAAAATTATTCTATGGGGTTTAGTGGCGCAAAATCCCACTAGGAGCAGAATATTATATTAGGGGCATAATAACGTAAAATGACATACTGCTTTTGAAAACACGCATTTTTCCTCATAAATTTTCTATATTGATTTTCCTTCTGCATGTGTACTGATACTAAGTTTCAGACACTAGGCGAAATGCTTATTGAAATGAAAATGAAGTCATATTTAAAAGAAAACGATCACTTTCTTAGATAAAACTAAACATTTTAACACAAATGCGCTTAAATCATGGAAATTTTTACTTTCCGGAATTGAGATTAGAATCTCAAGTAAAGAGTGCGTCTGTTCACATAAAAGATGTTGCTGACAAACGTGACTTCAAGTTTTGAGTTAAAATGATTTTTAAATGATCAAACAAAATACAATTTAAAAAAAAATGATGAATATGGATATGACAAGTGCGTATGCAAATTTTGAGAAGGTGAAAATTGCATTTTTCATTCCGGAAATTCAAGCATAAGAGCCTCAATTGATAACCACATCCTAATAACTGATCTTTATTATATTTTACTGATAAATATCTATATTATAAAGAACAAACGTATCTGTGCGTAACGCTGACGTCATTTTGCGAATGGCAACACTTCACGATCAAATTTCGGTCTTGAAATTTTCGCTACTGCAATTTTTTAATCTTCTGACCACC